>JAVGWX010000009.1:56534674-57164730 GCA_036924085.1 Ariolimax columbianus
AATGTCTTTGTTGACCACTAAACCTCTGATCCATACAGAAGTACTGCCTTAGCATTAGAGTTGAAAATAGAGATGTATGTGTCATACTTGATTTCTCTGCAAGTCCATCACTTGGCTAGTGCAATAAAGGTTAAAGGTTACGCGATTAGAGTGTAATATTATTTTCTTATCTGGGGCACAGCTGTGAATTAATTACTTGGCGGACTAGCTGTAAATGCTTACCTGAGACAGTAAGATCCGGGACACCTCAAAAATAATATGTAACTCTCTTGGGCTCTTTGGGATTACGTGAGCACAAGTGTCAGACTCTACATTACGTTCAGGTGGGGCTACTGGAAACAGATTCGGCTACAGCAGCTTAGACAACGAGTTGGGAATCGACACTGTGATCTCCTTAGTTGCGGTGAGCCGGTTGAGAAACCGTGCATTGCACTCCCTTCGACGTGGGCCCAGGTTCGCCTTCTTCAGTACGCCCGAGTGTGTAAGAAGAACTACTGCAGCACGCAATCTAAAGCCACATAGCATACACTGCCGCCGGGGATAAAGCGTTGGAAACTATTCTACTAAACCGTAGTTTATATAGGGGTAAAGAGGCCGTTTCCCTTCCTCGCTACTTTTCCTAATCTTTTAGTAGGTCAGGTACCCATTTACAAATAAAAAAACCTTTACAGCTGAATCGACTGGAGCGTGCCCGTAGCAGACCAAATTACAAATCTCTCTTTCGCCTTCTATTACCCAGCGGTGCATAGGCCATCAACCAACCCTCGCCAAGCATCTCTGCCCTGTGCAACCATTTCCACTTCCATCCAGCTTTTTCCTGTTTTCTTTACTTCCGGCTCCAGTTCTCGTCTTCATGTATTCCTTGGTCTGCCCATGACCATCTGTTCTATTACAGTTGCCATGGTCTGCTTATGCGTCTCTTTCCCTGGTGGTTCCATGACGGGGATTGCCTGGTGATACTGGCCTGGGGCTTTCTTAATTTATGACCCATCCATCTCCACTTTCTACCTAAGATATTCTGTTCCAATTTACCTTGTCCCGCTCTCTTCCACAGTCTGTCGTTTGTAACTTTGTCAAACCATTTTATACCAAGAATGTTTCTCAGGCATCTGTTGACAAAACCTTACAGTCTCCTGTCATTGCCTTTGTTCGCCCTTCAGGTTTACCCTCCATATAACAAGGCTGGCTTCAGATTTGAATTGAAAATCATTATTTTTGTCTTCCTTCCTAAAGGAAATTTAACAGTACCTGAAGAAATTCATCACGAATGAACTCCGATAAGAGTAGCTCGAAATCAACTGAACTCTTCATGACCACCAACAATATCTGATATGGGACTATACCGTTTCTAGCAACGAAAGAATTGCGTGTGTCGTTCTGTAGCGTGATGTGTGTATTGTTGTTGTTGTTGTTGTTGTTGTTGCAGATAGATAGATAGATAGATAGATAGATAGATAGATAGATAGATAGATAGATAGATAGATAGATAGATAGATAGATAGATAGATAGATAGATAGATAGATAGATAGATAGATAGATAGATAGATAGATAGATAGATAGATTGATTGATTGATTGATTGATTGATTGATTGATTGAAATGGGAGGGTAGAATGGAGAGGGACAGACCGTAGAACATACGGACTGAATGACTAACAGACTGACTCAGACAGTAGGACAGACATTATGGCAGACGTACTGACAGACAGACATTAGGGCAGACAGACTGACTAACTGACACACAGACAGACAGATGCGTGAAGCAGCATCATAGTTTGATTGATTTGTATTTTTCAACTGACTGAAATATCGACGTTTCTTTTTCTTATTATTATCAATCTTACTCCATTTATAAATTTAATTCGTTGTTTTAAAAATATATATCCTGTCAGCCTCTCACCTCTCCCACCATGGAATTAAACGTCATTATATTTCCCTTCTTGGCCACTTGTTGATCTCACGCCCCTTATCCTGTGACACTGTTTCCCGGGGTAAACAATAACTGGTCGTATCATTCAATTGATACATCGCTTGCTTACATCATACGAAAGTAGCCAATTGTAAACATGTTTGTTGTAGCTATGTGACGTGCGCGAACGTTTGTTTACCAGTTTTGCGCGCGCAGCAGATTATAAATATCATTGATTGCCTACGGCTTTACGTGGATTCCCTGCGCGAACAAACAAGCCAACACACGGCCAAGCATAACCTCTGCAGCTGTAAGCAAGCTAAATGGCGTCGTGCTGTTATTCCAATACCAGTATTAGACTTTATTTGATGCGGGTGCTTTCTGAGAAGGAATTCTGTTCATACTTCTGATTTATTGTTAGTATATTCTGATACGCAGGGCGACCTGTGTCCGAGGATTACTACAGAGTATGTGATGATGTCTATTGGTGTTATTTGTTGGTAAGGCAACTCGCACTTGAGTTGGGTACGCTTGGCGATTTTCTTTCGTGGCGGGTTACAGTGGTTCTCTTTACATTCCAATACGTACTTGAGGAAGTGGAATGTGATCCTACTGGAAGCAGTACAGTGTGATGCTCCCCAGTAAGGTCACTGCTATGGGAATCACATGACCGATCCTAACCTCGTTTGCCAGACTGCCATCAAACAGCCTGTTAATATAGAAAACAGCCTGCTTATATAGAAAACAGCCTGCTTATATAGAAAACAGTCTGCTTATATAGAAAACAGCCTGTTTATATAGAAAACAGCTTGTTTATATAGAAAACAGCTTGCTTATATAGAAAACAGCTTGTTTATATAGAAAACAGCCTGTTTATATAGAAAACAGCCTGCTTATATAAAAAATAGCCTGCTTATATAGAAAACAGCTTGTTTATATAGAAAACAGCCGGCTTATATAGAAAACAGCCGGCTTATATAGAAAACAGCCTGTTTATATAGAAAACAGCCTGTTTATATAGAAAACAGCCTGCTTATATAAAAAATAGCCTGCTTATATAGAAAACAGCTTGTTTATATAGAAAACAGCCTGCTTATATAGAAAACAGCCTGTTTATATAGAAAACAGCCTGTTTATATAGAAAACAGCTTGAAAGTGAAGTGTGGTATTTAATACTGTGTTTCACTAAACCCTGATTAACTAACAGTTTTCGTCGGTATGTATAACCTGACCCTGACTAATATAGTATGATCAAAATGGTTTGTCTTACCCTGACTACCGTTGTCTGATTAGAATGTTTCACCTGACATGGCGATCGTCTCCTCTCATTATGATATATACTACTGTCATACCACATTTTTTCCCATTGCTGGGGTAGTCGAGGGGTTTTGAAGGCTGAGGACTACAGACCGTTTCGCCACTGCTGTCGCCACGTCGTGTGTTGGCTATTGTTTGTTTATTTCACCCCCAACAGAAAAACAACATATGCCATACCGGGGATTCGAACCGCTGCTCTCTTTGTCGGCAGGCAGGCCTCGAAACCATTCTGGCACTCGCTCTAATGATATATATATATATATATATATATATATATATATATATATATATGCATGCATTATTAATAGTTCGCCTTTTCCGCAATCCCTCGACTGCTACCCTGGTTCGTCTTCTGCAGCGCTCTTCCTGATAATGGCTTTATGTCGCAGTTTACAGCGAAACTGCGCCATTCTGCCCGACACGCTTGATTTCAGTTTGATAGTTGTGGGTATCTGGTTAGCCTTCCCACTGCGTTCCCCATTATCTTAGCCAGATAACACTACTGTATCCTGTTTCCAAGGGAGACAAATGGTGCCTTGGTTAGCCCTAATTCGTTGATCCCGATGTCAGCTCATCCAACATTCTGCATCTTCTGCACCGTACCCGAGTTGAAAATAATATAACTACTGTCTTAATCTTAGTCTTAGTTAGTCGACCTGTACTTCTACAGGGGTATACGCCCCATGTGTAGGTCCCATCTCTGATGATAGCCAGGATGCGGATTTCCTGCTTAGCGGTCTAGGCTCGAGAAGCTTATTACTCCACTATGGAGGGTGGTTAACTGATGTGCGAGTCCATCTCAATAGACTCAAACACTACACAATAAAGTAGACCCGCGACCTATTAGGCGCCAAATATGCTGCTCTTAACAAACCAACGAACAATGGCTGGTGTTATGCATGTTCCACAATTAGTGCCTCTTTCTCCGTAGGGCAGTGGTGCTATTCTTATCCTTGGCATACACATAGACCCCGACCAACCACTCGTGATACTGTAACCACTGCAACGTTCCTATCATGTCGTAAAAGATCACTAAGTCGGATCATGCATAGGGCTAGCAATCTTGTCATATAACATCATTGATATAACTTAACTTAACTTAACGCCTTTATACTGGCTTAGAAGACCCTGCAGAGTCTGTATACAACCAGTTACATTTACATCACCTTGCTCTAAAAGCTATGCGCATCCAGTTTATTCTTAAATGCATTAACTGTCCCTGCCTCCACTACTTCCCTGGCAATGCATTCCAAGCAGACACCACATTGAAACAATCACTGCGATTACTCGCACACAGTCTTTCTGTAAGGGAGCCAGGTGTTGTTGTTGCCCTGTGCTTCATGTAGAGTGACAGTGCGAACAGGTCACATTCCACTGTCTGAGATTTATTGAATTATCTGGTCGACCAGTTCCGCCGCTGCAGGTCACAACTTCGCTGCCAATGTTCTGCGTGTTGAGCAACGGTGAGCCAGTGGGCTATGAGTTTCCTGTCTGAAACATTGAGGTTGGTGTTTCTGTGTTCGAGGAAGTCGGTCCAGCTTGTTGGTGGTCTACCAATACCATATTGAAGATCCTGGATAACAGGCTGCAGCAGGGCAGACTGGCTAAGGAGAAGGGATCGAAGAGGGAATGCTAACCCGGTACTCAAAAAATGCTTGCTGAATTACACTTCATCTTCGACAGCAGTGTATGTTTTAACTTAACTTCAGTATACTGGTTTAGAAAGCTCTACAGAGTCTGAATACAACTAATTTATTCCACTCTAATTAAACTAAAAATACTTGATCATCCAATCTATTGTTGAATGCATTAACTGACCCTGCCTCCACCACATCATATGGCAATACATTCCAAGCAATCACCACTTTCTGGCTTTAAAAAAATATTATCTAATATATAATTAGGACCTGTCTTTAAACAATTTGAAGCGGTACCCTCTTTTGTTGTTGTAGCCGGTTGAACTTTGAAAAATCTGTTATAGTCTAATTTATCGTTTCTATTGATTAATTTATAAACTTGTATTAAATCACTTCGAATTCTTCTATGTTCTAAACAATGAAGACCAGTTTTTCTTGAGTCTTTCCTAACTATAATTCTGGAATCCCACGATCATTTTTGTAGCTCTTCCTTGTATCGTTTCTAGCATGACTATATCCACTCTACGATAAGGCTCCACACTTGAACACAGTACTCCAATGATTTATATAGTTTGAATATCATTTCTTTGCTCCTATGTGAATATTATGGGACTAAAGGCGCTTCCCTCAGTGGTCGGAAAGGAGCCAGATACATTTCTTGTTTCTGATCGTGGTAGGAAGGAGTGCCACAGAAGACCACGACACACACACACCGCCACGCCCTATTAACTAGAATCCCCAAGTACTAATTGCTCATCGGAAGTTGTTTATTAAGATGGGGCTAAAGAAGGATTGGGTTTGATGTATTGATAATAGTTCTACATAGTCAAGGGACGCAAAGGTTTACCAGCAACGATCGACTAGTTCTTCATTTTTCGGTGCCATTTGTGAAATTGTTACGACTTGTATCTGTGGTTCCCGCACGTCATCACAATTTAGCTGGACTACCTCCACTACCGTCTGTGGTTACAGGACAAACCAAATTAATCACAGTGCCTTTATCACTATGTGGGTGACTTTGACTCTCACCTTGTGACACCTCTTTGTGAATATCTGAAACATTATTTCTGTGCCATTCCTAATGCACATAGAGATTTGGTCCTGGTCATGCTACATCTTTAACTCATTAGATATCACACACCCCGCTGCATTGCGAGATATCTGTTTACTGGAAAGGCTTCGGGAGTAAACCCTGAGCAAAAATATGCATCATGTGCGATCTTCAGTCTTTGTGATAGTGTCTTGCCACTGACCAAAGGTAGCTCAGGACGAGAGAGTGAAGTTGACATATTACGCAAAACTTTCTAACTTTACTCCAAATCACCGCGCAAGTCGCCCATTTCAGCGGACAGAATAAAATGAAAAGATTGTCCACACGGCTGAACAGAGAGAGTGTTCTTCATTACACGTGATGGGTAAACATCATCATCAATACATTTCAGCAAATAGATAGATTTTAAGACAGATCCCGTATACACACCGCACGGAATATTGGGAATATGGTTTAAAACCAATGTTTTCCCTAGAGGTCGAATTGTTTCGATGCCTGCCTGTTGACATGCAGGGCAGAGGATCGAATCCCCGGTAAGGTATATGTATTGTTTTTTGTTTTTTTTATTAGGGGTGAAATAAATAAACATAGCCAGCACACGACGTCGCGACAGCCGTGGCGGAGCCGCCTGTAGTGCCCCTCAAACCCGTTCGACTACCCCAGCAGTAAATTCGTACGCCAGTTGTTGTTTTTTTAATTTTATTTTATTTTTAGCCACAGCAAGCTATGAGGTGATGTAATAAGCATCCCACTGCCCGCCTGTACTTCCCAGTTTTGCTATAGTACCAAATTTTCGAGGAAAGGTCGACACTGGACCCGTTTGCGATCCAAAAAATATCCCGAACCAAGCTGGGATTTAATGTAGATCGCTCGGCTGGGTAGTCATGGCACTAAGCACTGCGCTGCTGCTGCTCCCATAAATCGTTAACAGCGCTGACAATCCTATATACCAGAGAATCTCGGTCCTGAGCTTCTTTGGGTTGTTTCCGGGAACCCTTATTAGGGAGGAAAGAAATGTCCACTATAGAGTCGCGCATGGGACCAGCAGCCTCATGATACAAACAATTTGTGCAGAAATCTACCACTGCAAAAACACGCAATATGGTATGGCGCAGACTTCCTGTAGAAGGCCAGCTGTAGTGGTGTCCATGTACTCCAACTGAAGGGACGAAAATAGGACAAGAAGAAAATGTATAGAAATGTATTGGTGTATTGTCTATTTTAAAAGACGGATAAACATTACATAAGTCGTGACGTGTAATCCTACCCTCGCATACAATGATTCATTCGTATTGTAGTCATAGCTTATTGATGCAAACCGTGTCCATCTCTATCTTTGTTCTTTGAACGCCAAACACACCGCATAAGGTGTGCAAAGGTGTGCTCTAGTTTGAACGGCGTTACGTCAATTTTCAAAGTTCTTTTACGTTGTGTAGACCCATAGTTGAACCATGACCTACTTTAGATTACAGTTGGCCATAGTTGAACCATGAACTACTTTAGATTACAGTTGGCCATAGTTGAACCATGACCTACTTTAGATTACAGCTGGCCATAGTTGAACCATGACTTACTTTAGATTACAGTTGGGCATAGTTGAACCATGACCTACTTTAGATTACAGTTAGTCATAGTTGAACCATGACCTACTTTAGATTACAGTTGGCCATAGTTGAACCATGACCTACTTTAGATTACAGTTGGTCATAGTTGAACCATGACCTACTTTAGATTACAGCTGGCCATAGTTGAACCATGACTTACTTTAGATTACAGTTGACCATAGTAGAACCATGACCTACTTTATATTACAGTTGGTCATAGTTGAACCATGACCTACTTTAGATTACAGTTGGCCATAGTTGAACCATGACCTACTTTAGATTACAGTTGGGCATAGTTGAACCATGGCCATCTCTCTAAACTAAAGATTGACGTGGTTGAACCTTCTCTCATAATCATTTTGCTAAGAGTCTCTTTTGATCTTCCTCCTTTTTCTGCGACCATCTGGAGCCCATATAACTTCCTGTAGTGGTAGTCTGTTGCTGTTAATTCTAAGCCAATTTTGTGTGGCTAGAAAATATATACTCATCCCAATAATGGACTAACACATCACCCCGGAGAGAATGCGCCCTGCCCGGTTAGCAAGATGCAAAAGACACATCGCTTACACAATTCTAAGTATGGTCACCTTTCTTTCCTTGTGATGGTAGAAAAATATGACTGGTTGGTGTTTTTTCTTATTAGTTTGTTGGTCTTGAATTCTTTCAAGGAAACAAATAGTTTTCTAGGACATTGTTGTTGTGTCACGTTATTCTGATATCGGTTCTGGTTGAATAGTATGTGTATTAAATGAACATCATCATCGTGCGCTGTATCTAGTGGCGTTTCTGATCAATTTGCCCCACCCCATTCTTCCTTCAAAAAATTAAATACTTCAAATAATCAATGTTCTCTAATCCGTCATGATATGTTCTGCAGGTACGATATCACTGCATTTCAGGCAGAATCATAGGTAGGCAGTCTCTTTCTATAATCCGTACACTACGTTTCTTGCAGCTGCAGTATTGTACAAGTTTCTGCTCTGTCCCACCAGGCGCCTCTGCTTGTTCGAAAATCTCTGTTTTCAAATGTATGCAGTCTGTATGCATGTGACTCGCGCACCAATTGCAGTGTTATCATAGGACATGTGGCCAATTATTTTTTTTACTTTGTGAATCGGTCAATTAATGCATATCGCTCCTTTCGGAGCAAATGTCATTGACAACCCTCCTCCAGCAAGTCCGGTTTTGAGCTACTCTTTGTACCTCTCAATGGATCGAAGTTCATATTCAGACTTTTTACCAGATGGTATACCCATCATCCTCTTCTCCTATTGATTCCATGTCAGGGCCTGTCTGGATATGTTTGGTGGTCGTCCGTAGCGTGTCCTATCCGACCCCATTTCCTACGTTTGATCTGTTGCCCTACTGGATGTTCTTGGCACCTTTCCCAAAGCTTTCGTTCCTCGCCATGTCTTACCAATCCATACCCATTATCCTCAGAAGACATTTATTCACCAACGACTGGAGTTTCCCCCCTGTGTTGCCTTTGTCGATCTCCAAGTCTCTGCCCCGTACATGAGTACTGACTTAACATTGGAATTCAACAATTTTAACTTGGTTTTAGTTCTAATTTTCCTGGAGTACCATCAATTATCCACCTTCCGCCAAATCCATATATTATATATATATATATATAGTTCTTGAATTCACTCAATCATGTTCATTTTGCCTTCTTCTTCTTCCCTTGTCACCAATGTTCTTCTTTGTCACCAATTTTCTCCTTTGTCGCTAGATGTTTTGGACCATCATGTATAAGTGTCTAGACTATGAATTGTATTCTACTAAATTTCAATCAATCGATTGGTCAAACAAGCTCCCGGTAGAGCGCATGCTTCCAACACATGCACACTTCATCGGCTATTACTTGTTTCTTTGGTTTTAATCATCAATACATATTATCATGTTGCTTGGTACCGATCTTTATTTAGATTTCGTATGAAAACAATGTCTGTATCTACACTTATCTTTTCATTTATTTTAAAATCTTGTCTGTTTTTTTCAAAGCGACAAATTTAATTATTTACTCAAAGTGAAAAATGGTTCTATTTTATTCAAGCGAAATGTTTATTTATTAATTCAAATTGAAAGGTGTATCTGTTTTATTGAAGTGAAATGTTTATTTATTAATTTAAATTGAAAGGTGTATCTGTTTTATTCAAGTGAAATGTTTATTTATTGATTCAAAGTGAAAGATACATTTGTTTGTCGAAAATTGAAGATTTATTTGTTTATTGAAAATAATGAGTTATCATTTTTATTCAAGCGAAATGTTTATTTATTCATTCAAAGCAAAAGATTTATTTCTTTCTTTCTAAGTGAAAGATTAATTTGTTTCTTCTAAGTGAAAGATGGAATTGTATGTTCGAAGTGAAAGATGTATTTGTTTGTTCGAAGTGAAAGATTTATTTATTGAAGATGAAAGATGTATCTGTTATTCAAGCAACATTTTTATTTATCAAATCAAATTGGAAGATATATATATTTTATTCAAGCAACATTTGTATTTATCAAATCAAATTGGAAGATATATCTATTTTATTCAAGCGAAATGTTTATTTATTAATTCAAATAGGAAGATGTATCTATTTTGTTCAAACGGATCGTTTATTTATTAAATCAAAGTAAAATATTTATTTGTTGAAAGTGAAAGATTTATTTGTTTCTTGAGAGCGAAATATGCATTTCCATAAATCAGTATTGATTTGACATAGAAGGATCTTCAACACTTCCGCTGCTGTGAGACACTTATTTGTAACGTGTTCATTGTTTTTTCCCCAATGACGTATTATTTTTATCTTTTTGATTTTTTTTAAAATTAGTATTTTTTTTTTTAAATCAACAATCATTACGGTGTTAGCTATTTTGGCGTTTGTTCACGGAAAAGAGTAATATGACTGAGAAATGAAGGCCGTAGGCACCGGCATTCGCCAGGCAGTGTAGGTTATGTTTATTTTGCCCTTAAAGAAGAAATAAAAACTTTGCCTCACAGAGGTTTGGAATCAGTGACCCATTGGTCAGAACGCCGGTGTTGCTATCGTTCGGTCACTAGATCCTATTTTTAATAAGTAAATTATTATTCAGGAAGGTGAATTGAGGCGCTAGTCTGGCCAGGCACAGAATTCTTACCAGGACGTTATTCAGGGTCAAGCACAATATACTGAAGAAGACCACAATCTCTCTTCCGTGAAACGGTCCCTGAAAACAGGCCGTTTTCGAGGCAGTTTGGTTGAGGTGATGTGGATCAATGTGAACCCCATAATATTGAGCGTCACGTAGACGAAGCCAAGTATATCAGAACCGCCTGGAGGACCACGGTACACTTCATCAGTTCGCTCGGGATATTAGAAAAGCAACTATAACCCGCCACTTCACGCCATGTTCAGGCCACACAAGAGAGTAAACTTAATTATTGTGGGCATTAAACAACATTATTCATTAACTACCCTCTGTTATGAAGATGCTTGTGTGTGTGTGTGTGTACACACACACACGCACTCACACATGCATACATACATTGCATACATACACACATACATACATACATACATACATACATACACACACATATACATACATACATTACATACATACATACATACATACACACACATGCATGCATACATACATACATACATACATACATACATACATACATACATACATACATACATACATACATACATACATGCTCGTCTGGCAGCTGTTAAGCAGCATATTATCGGCAAGGTTTCCTGTGAGCACTGTTTATCGGCGTGTGACATTACCCAAATTTATTATGCACAAATGGACCCCTCTCGGCATTAATAACTGCTGCACTGCATTAAAGTCTACCGCTTGTCGTAGATTCTTCATCGGCTGGTTCCACCGGCGAGTTGTAGGAGATATATTTCTTAATGAGCAAGTTAACACGCAACCAGATCTGCGGCGCTGTATCGCAGTACTACTATCTGTAAAACATAATTGGCACAGTAGGTCAGTGTCTCCGAGAGTCAGATCATCGTCAGGAGTGGTTCTGTCATCGCAAGTAACGTTCCGCAGCCATGGTTGACTGCTCAAAGTGTTTAATGTTCAGATGTTCGGTCTCGAGGTGTTCCACGAAATGATGGATTCTTGGAAAAAGAGAATGCGTAAGATTGATCGATAATGCTATATGTAGTTGTGCGTGTCTGTGTGTGAAAATATTTTTTTTTTAAATTTATATGTGTATATATATATCATATATATGCCTTTGTGTTGTTGTTATTGTTAATGGTGATTTATTTAGTATGATTAGCCGTTCGCTCTTTGGCAAGCAATGTTATGTTGAAGAATGAACAGAAATGTTTGCCTGTCTGTCTGGCTGACACACAAGCATATTATATGTGTGTGAGTGTGTGTGTGTGTGTGTGCGTGCGTGCGCACGCGTGCGTGTGTGTGTATGTATATATATATATATATATATATATATATATATATATATACATACATATATATATACACACGTTGAACGTTCAAATAAAACCGGGACGTTTTGTTCTAGTTCGACCTAAATGGGTAAGAGCGTGCTAGAACTACTATCATTAGATATGGGCTCTTGTGGCCTATTACTGCTAGGTGGCCCACTCGCCATGGACCAGTCACATGACATATAAATACAAATAGCGGACAACACTGTAAGTGTTTACATAGGACAGCGTGCTGTGTTGAAGTTTCTTGTGAAAGAAAGCGTAAAACCTGCGGAAATTTACAGAAGATTGCAATCACAATACGGTGATGAGATACTCAGCTGCAGGAAGACGTTTGAATGGTGTAAATGTTTTGGAGAAGGCTATATATCCGCGAGTGATGATCCCGGCCGTGGTGGGGCTTAACTGACCACAGCCATTCCTGTGAATATTCAGATTGTGGAACGCCTTATCATGGTCAATCGACGCATAACGTGTCGTGTAATTTCACAATATACAAGTCTTTCCGTGGGCATGGTGAACACTATTATTCATGAACATTCGCATTTTCCGAAGGGTGGCATGTTGGGTGTCAAGGCGGGTTTCCATTTTTGACCGACAGAGAAAAGTTCAAGCCTCCACCTAATTAAAGGAACGTTTTGACATGGAAGGGAATGCCTTTTTGGATAGCTTCATTACATGTGACGAAACCTGGATTCATCATTATACTCCTGAATCGAAACGAGCACCCAAGCAGTGGAAATATACGCAATCGCATCACTCAAAAGATGTAGGACAATTGTGTCTGCAAGTAAAATGCTGGCGAATTTTTTCTGGGACAAACTTAGCATCATTCGTGTTGATTTTCAATCCCAGGGTGCTACTATCAACAGTGAACAGTACATACGCCTTTTGCTGGATGTGCATAACCGTCTGCGGAAAAAAAGCGGTCTGGTTTGATCACAAAGGGCGTTATGTGCCATCTGCAGCAACTCGGCTGTGAGGTATTGCCACAACCACCTTACAGCCCAAACCTGGCAATGAGTACGTTTACTTTTTAGTGCGCGATACAATTTTTTTTTTTTTGCGTTCGCCTTATTTCTCTATTCCCCAATGCGGTGTTCGTTGCTCTGTGTTTTTATTTTTCGCTTGTCGGCCCAGTGCATCCGACTTCGGCATTCATTTTATGTAAGGGTCTGCTTCCTCCTGCATTTTTCACCGGTGCTGTGATTAGGGACCGAACAAAGCACGTATTGGGCTGTGAGCTGAGTCATCTAGCCACAAGTCCACGCCGTGTCCACGTAAACAATATTATTATTATGTTATTGTATGTAAATACCCTACAGAGCAGCTTAGTGCATGCTGCTGCTGCTAAAGTGTACGCCTTTTTATCGACATGCGCCTAACAAAGCCCTGTGGAGTGTTTTGATTTAGCATTGATTTTTGTGCCCATTGCAGCCTAAAGACTGAGCCTTTGAACTTCGCGTCGGCTATTCTCTGATCCCACTTACGTAATAAACTAACATATGCATTTAAAGGTCGTCCTATAATATGCACTGTTTATCAGGGATGACGTGTTTGAAGCTTTATTATTTATTTATTTATTTATTTGACCGTATTATGTATTGTATTATTTTTATTTATTTGTACATACTAGGTATATGATGTAAAAGGCGCCCAACAACAGAAAATGCGGTTGCCAATGAAGTGTTTAAGGTCTTTTTATTTATATATTGGACTTTATTATTTATTGTATTTATTTGTTTGTATTTATTTATTTGTACATACTAGGTACTTGACGTGAAGCTCGTCCAATAGCAGATACGGTTTTAGGGAATGAAGTGTTAGAGATTATATCATTTATTTATTTGACTTTATTTTATATTTTATTTGTTTACTATTTGTTTTATTTTATTGTATTTATTATTTTATAATTCAATTATTTATTTCTGCTAATGTAATTACCGTCTCATACAGACACTTTTGTCAAGGAGGAAGTGTAAACAACGTTATTATCAATTTATTTTATTTATTTATTTATTGTATATTTTTGTATTTATTACTTAGTTTATTAAATATTTATTTACACTAGGTTCTTAACATTGGAGGCAGCGCTGCCTAGGGGTGAAGCGTCCGTTTCACAATTCAAACGCACCAGGTTCGAATCACACTCTTGTCCAGTTTCGCGGACATGGGTTTTTTGGGGGGACTCCTCTACGTATGGAAAGTAATGGCAACCTACTGTACTGCACACTTACCAAGAAACTTATAACAGCCAAATAGATGGCGATTGTAAGAAGCGACGTTCTGCAAAGGACATACTACTTACTCTTAAAATTAAGATCATACCTTATCAAGCGTTGCTGTCCAGGCTGAAGTGTTAGATACCTTATTGCCCAGTGCTTCAGATTTAATGAGATGGTGTGGCCAGTCAATGTTATAGCACTATTTCTCTTCTATAACCGTGTAAACCAGGTATCCTTTTAGACAGACTAGAGCGGGACTCTTCTAGGTTAATAACCGGTGTGTTTCAGTATTTTATCATAAGTTTATAACATCGTAAATTATCTTATAGCGCAGATATATATATATATATATTTATATATATATATATATATATATATATATATATATATAATATATATTATCAGAATGAGTCGCATCTCGTAGAATGAAAATGAAAAGAAAACACGTAAGGACGTTCTGGAAGAACTTAGGTAAGACAATAGATTAATGCACGTAATCAGTGTCAAGACAGTTCAAAGAGACAAAAGATGCAAGAGACAAAAAAAAAACGTTACTGAAAATGATGCTGTAAATGCAATAAATTGATGCTTGTGAATTGATCAGGCAATGCAGTAAATGGAGGAGAACACATAAAGGTAATCAAACGCTGTCACATACCAGCTGTCTTCCACTACTAAGGCACCCCAAGATTTCCCTCCAAGCAAAACAGCAGATGATAAATAGTATCTTCAACCCTGTGCTACCGGTGCCAAACATGGGCATTGCATAAGACACAGGAACGAAAGTTAGCCACCTGCGTAATGCGGTGTCTGCGAAAGGTAATTAATAACACGAGAAAAGACAGAATCGCAAATATGAGTTTTGGGAGAAGGTTTGAACAATTCCCTGCCTACAGTACATAAAGCAACAGAGAATGAAAGGTTTGGCCACATTGTGAGAATGCGACCAGACCATATTGCTCATGCAACCTTCTACAGGAGAACATCGGGAAGAAAGGCTAGAGGTAGACAGAGGAAAATATGGATAGACAGCGTAAAAGAGACCTGCCGAAAAATGTTACTCGAGCAACGAGAGGGGCGAAAGACAAATAAATACTACGACACTGGGCTACAACCCGGTAGAAAGTGAGACGACAAAAGAAGATTAAAACTTAAAGCAGAAATAAACCGCCCATCTGTTGGTTTGTTTGTTGTTGTTGTTTTTTTTGTGGTTTTTTTGTAGGGATTTGTTAGCTGTTTCCATTTGTTATTTGTCCCCGGCGAAGGTTTTTCCCACCGCAACTTAACTTAACTTAACGTCTTTACACTCGTTTAGAAGACCCTGTAGAGTCTGTATACAACCAGTCACACTTACATCACCTTGCTCTAAAAGCTATGCGCATCCAGTTTATTCTTAAATGCATTAACTGTCCCTGCCTCCACTACCTCCCCTGGCAATGCATTCCAAGCAGACACCACTCTCTGACTAAAAAAATATTTCCTAATATCTAACCTGGACCTCTCTTTAGTCAGCTTGTAGCTATGCCCTCGTGTTATTGTAAGTGGCAGTATTTTAAAAAACTTGTTATAGTCTAATTTATCGATTCCTCTGATCATCTTATAAACCTGTATTAAGTCACCACGAATTCTTCTCTCTTCGAGACACTGTAGGCCGGTTTTTCTGAGTCGTTCCTCATAACTGTATTTCTGGAATCCCACTATCATCTTTGTCGCTCTTTTTTGTATTCTTTCTAGCATGTTTATGTCCCCTCTATGATAAGGACTCCACACCTGTACACAGTACTCCAATCTAGGTCTAACTAAAGCTTTATACAGTTTAACGATCACTTCCTTGCTCCTATGTTTAATATTTCTTTTAATCATACCTAACATTGCATTTGCCTTTTTCACTGCTACCTTAACTTGCTCACTCACCTTTCCTGTATGATCTGTTATAACCCCTAGGTCCCTTGCCTTATCTATCTTTCTAATATTGTTTTCTCCCATTCTGTAATTATGTTCCATATTGGATCTACCCATGTGGATGACTACATTTATCTACATTAAACTCCATTTGCCAGCTTACAGACCATTCTCGAATTTTATCTAAATCCGACATCAATATATCCACTTCCGCTTTAGATGAGACACTACTGCATAGTTTTGTGTCATCAGCAAATTTTGCAATCATGGATCTCATATCAATGTCCAAATCATTTATATATATCAAGAACAAAATTGGTCCCAAAACCGAGCCCTGTAGCACACCACTTTTCACTTCACACCACTCAGAGTACTCCTATTTATGCCCACCCTCTGCCTTCTTCCCGTTAACCAATTGTCAATCCATTTGGCAACTTCCCCACCTATTCCATGTGATTTTAACTTTAGAAATAATCTTTGATGAGGTACTCTATCAAAGGCCTTTGCAAAGTCTAGATAAATAACATCCACTGGCTCCCCTTTATCTATGATTTTAGTAACCTCCTCCATGAATTCTAATAGATTTGTTAAGCATGATCTCCCTCTAGTAAACACATGCTGACTATTTCTAATTAGACTAAATTTGTCTAAATGCATTACAATGTTTTCTTTGATTATTGACTCTAACAATTTACAGACTATGCTCGTTAAACTCACCGGTCTATAATTTGCTGGATCTGATTTTTTGCCTTTTTTGAATAAGGGGATCACTCCTGCATCTTTCCAATCCCGTGGAACAATCCCTTTTGTAAGTGATTGAGAACATAATATAGCCAATGGATTTGCTAGTTGGTCTCTAATTTCATACAGCAATTTTGGATGAATACCATCTTGACCTGGACATTTATTCACTTTCAACCCCTCCAATTTTTTAAAAACCATTTCCTCTGTAATACAGTAGAAAACGTAGAATTCGTTTTGTTTGTGCCCGGTGCAGTCGCTGAGCCATTACATATATGTTTGTTTTTGATCGACTTACCTTCAAATCCTGTAACTTCAACTTATATATTTCTTCATAATGGGCGGATAACAGCAAGTGAAAAGCAGGAGCTGCCTGTCACATTACACCATCGTGACAGTGTATACGGGATGTTGGAGATCCATTATAACCGAATATGAATGCCAATCAATCAAACAAAGCAGCTCATCTACATGTGGAGCACACTTCTTCAACAGTTACACGTCGTCATTTTGCCCTTAACCATCCGTTTCAACTCTGTTCACGGCTTCTCTGTTTCATTTATGTGTGTGTTTTGGTCTGCCTTTAATCATCTTGCCTTTGCGATTCCAGCACGGAGACTGTCTTGTAATGCTTGTAACTGTGTGTCCTATCAATCACCGGAAGCTTCTCCTCGCGTCATGTTCCATTGAATATCTGTCTGGTTCTTTCTGACAGTTCTACATTAGTGATCTTATGCCGGTTTAACCTCTCTATTCTGCACATACGCCCATTTATGAAAGTCGGCACCTTTCTCTCTGTTGTTGTGGAATAGGACGGACTTTACATTGGAGTTGAAGATGTGTATGGACATAGGGATAGTAATTATATTTGATCCAGTCTATGTATTGATCCACTTTATAAGCTTTGGTCCAATTTGTGTTTTGATCCAGTGTATAGTTCTGATAAAGTTGATATGTTTTGGTCCAGTTTATACGTTCTGATCCAGTTTATACGTGTTGATCCAGCTGATATGGTTTAATCCAGTTTATATATCTTTTCATCCATTTTATATATTTTTTTTTTAAATATTTTTTTTTGCGTTCGCCTTATTTATCTATTCCCCAAGGCGTGTGTGCGTTACACTGTGGTTTTTATTTTGCACCTGTCGGCCCAGTGCATCCGACTTCAGCATGCATTTTATGTAAGGGTCTGCTTCCTCCTGCATTTTCTAAGGGTTTGCTTCCCCGGGGTAACGGCCGGTGCTGTGATGGGGATCGAACCCAGCACCTTCTGGTTGTGAGCCGTGCCACGCCGTCCTCCATTTTATATATATTTTAATACAGTTTATGTTTTAATCCAGTTTACGTGTTTTAATCCGGTTTACATGTTTTGATCCGGTTTACATGGTTTGATCCAGCTTACATGTTTTATCCAGTATATATGTTTTGATCCAGCTTAATGTTTTTGACCCAGTTTATACGTTTTTCTGATTTCTTGTTGACGTGTCTGTTTCAATGAAGCTAATCTCATCATAACTGAAGATTGAAACGAGCGGTATCTCCATAGACCTTAATCACTCCGTGTCTCTTTGCCTCTTCAGGTATGATGTCCCCTGCTGAGCTTCAGCAGTTGTGGAAGGAAGTGTCACTACAGAGTGGTGGCGACGACAGCCTTTTGAAAGTCAACGGCCTGGCCACTACAGCCTCTCATGGCAGCAATAATTTTACAACCAGCAACGGCCCATCTAGCAAGCTCTCGTGTATGACCCCTTACCTGAATGGAGAACTCGATGGTTACACCATGGGAGGTGAGCGTATGTTCTTTAGATCTGTCCACGTTCTGCTAAGAGTTGTTGGTGTTGTTGTTGTTGTTGTTGTTGTTGTTGAATGCCCATAGAAGGAACGAAAGCCATATAGCCTTGTTTACAGATGCCCTGGCTTAAAAGCCAGAAAAATCCTGAACTTAATGATTTAAGTGCAGTACTCTGTCAACTATGCCAGCAGTCCGCACCAAAAAGAGTAGTGGTACAGTGGGTTCCATCCCACTGTAACATCCAAGGCAACGAGGAGGCAGACAGACTGGCAAAAGAAGGTGCACGACTACCACAACCAGATACTAGTGTGACATACGAAGAGTGCAAAAGGCTTATTAGAGCTAGATACTTGACCAAATGGGAAACAGAACATACTGGCTACACAAAAAACTATGCCTATTACCAGTTGAACAGAAGAGAGCAGGTCGTGGTCTTCAGACTCCGCACAGGCCACAACAGACTGAGGTACCACCTATTCAATAAATTGAAGATAGGTGGCACTGACGAATGCTCGTGTGGTACCGGGAAAATGACCGTTGAACATTTTCTGCAAAACTTCCCGACATACGAGGATCAGAGAAAGCACACGTGGCCATCACCAGTGGCAACACTAGACAAGCTCTATGGCAGTGTCGACAGCCTCAGGATGACCGGTGCTTTCTTCGAAAAAATAAAGGTTGGCGTCTGACAGCGTACGAAGAAGACGAAGAAGAAGAATGCCCATAGTGAGTAGGATTACTCTCTTAAAATTTGTCCATAACTAATTTCTGTTCCCAAGGATACTTCATCCTACACGATTGATATCATCAGGCCTTGTAGAGGAGGAAGACTAACGTCTGGTCAGGCAAAATATACTGATCAGACATGTTATTCATGGTCAGGTAAAATATACTGGCCAAGATCCTTACCTCAGATTCCTCGTAGCCCTCCATGGAAACGGGCTGTTTTCATCATAGCAAAACTCCACCACACTCCACCCACCAACAAAACTCCACCACGCCCAACCCACCAACAAAACTCCACCACGCCCAACCCACCAACAAAACTCCACCACACCCCACCCACCAACAAAACTCTACCACACCCCACCCACCAACAAAACTCTGCCACGCCCAACCCACCAACAAAACACCACACCCCACCCACCAATAAAAATCCACAACATCCCATCCACCAACAAAACTCTACCACACCCCACCCACCAACAAAAATCCACAACACCCTACCCACCAACAAAACTCTACCACGCCCAACCCACCAACAAAACTCTACCACGCCCCACCCACCAACAAAACTCTACCACCCCCAACCCATCAACAAAACTCTACCACGCCCAACCCACCAACAAAACTCTACCACCCCCAACCCACCAACAAAACTCTACCACGCCCAACCCACCAACAAAACTCTACCACGCCCAACCCACCAACAAAACTATACCACCCCCAACCCACCAACAAAACTCTACCACGCCCAACCCACCAACAAAACTCTACCACACCCCACCCACCAACAAAACTCTACCACACCCCACCTACCAACAAAACTCTACCACCCACCAACAAAACTCTACCACACCCCACCCACCAACAAAACTCAACTACGCCCAACCCACCAACAAAACTCCACCACGCCCAACCCACCAACAAAACTCCACCACGCCCAACCCACCAACAAAACTCCACCACGCCCCACAATGTCACCCTAGCTCTACCGAGCCCACACCTCATTACATCAAGCCACCCTAAAGCCACAACTCTCCACCGTTACGCCGATACACCTCACCCCGTTGTCTTAACTGCACCATAACCCACCCCACCACGTCTACTTTGCCACATCTGATTGTCCTAACTTCACCCCACCAAACTCCGCCAATTTGTCTTCACCAAACCCCTCTCCATATTTGTTGTTCTGTTAGCCTTATTTCTCTATTCCCCAAGGCGGTGTGCGTTGCACTATTTTTATTTTGCGCCTGTCGGCCCAGTGCATCCGACTTCAGCACGAATTTTATGTAAGGGTCTGCTTCCTCCTGCATTTTATAAGGGTTTGCTTCCCAGCACCTTCGAGTTGTGAGCTGTGTCACTTAACACCGTCCCCTGACTTCATGAATGACAACATCAGTAAACCGCAAACATACATACATACACACACACGCGCGCGTCCACGCATATACATACTTACTGGCATACATACATACATTACATAACATACATTACATACATACTTACATTTCGGAGGATTCCGTGGCGAAGTGGTTAAACCGTCGGCCTCGTGATCAGGTGGTATGGGTTCGACTCCGGACACTGCCGTCTTTTTCACGGGTGTTTGAAGCGGAGTCTCCTGCATCTCGTAGTCGCCGCCTAGTCGCCTTGTGCTTGACTTGCCACTGGGGTCGGGCGGCACGAGACTAGAGAGTGAGGATAAAAAGTGGCACAGTTAATCCTTACTAAAAATATCGCTAGCAAAATTAATTATGCCATCATCGTCTACGATGGACGGCGGCCTTTGCCTTTGCTTTGATATATATATATATATATATAGTATGTAGCTTTATGTATGTGTACGTATATGAATGTATATTTATGTATGTATAATATATTATTATATATACATATTATATATATATATATATATATATATATATATATATATATATATATATATATATATATTAGCCATTCATTCTTTCCTTGCTTTCTTCCCTCCCCCCCCCCCCCCCAACCTTAACAAAGAATATAGACACAAAGTGCCCTGACATGTTTGTCAGATGTACCACTGTTGTTGACTTTCTATCCCGTCCCAGGCATTTCCCTGTTATGACTTTTCTCTTCGCATTTCTCGGCGAGGACGAAAATGCTCATGCACGTGTCTTGTTTATTTGTAATTACGTGGGACATCTCAGTCTGTGGTTGTTGTTTATTCTGTCTCTTTTGGGTGGTGTGTGACGATTGGTCTGTTCATATTATCAGACTGTGTTTGTGTATCGTCATCTGCTGACATGTTTACTGGCGTGGGCGACCGTGCCTTTCAACAACCTTCATTCTCTATTGCTGTTTATCATCAATTCCGTCAGCAGTTTCCTGTCCTGCTATGTTAAACTCTTTTGTGCGTCTCATTTTGTCTTTTTTGTGCAAGCTTTTTAGACATACAAGAGACAAAGAAGGTTTGAAATACATGATACAAAGAAGGTTTGACATACAAGAGACAAAGACGGTTTGACATATAATAGACAAGAAGGTTTGACATACAATAGACAAGAAGGTTTGACATACAAGATACAAAGAAGGTTTGATATACAAGAGACAAAGAAGGTTAAACATACAAGACATAAAGAAGGTTTGACATACAAGAGACAAAAAAGGTTAGATATGTATGAGACTAAGAAGGTTTTATATAAAAGAGACAAAGAGGTTTGACATACCAGAGGAAAAGGTTTGACATTCAAGAGACAAAGAAAGTTTGACATACAAGAGGCAAAGAAGGTTTGACATAAAAGAGACAAAGAAGGTTTGACATGCAAGAGATAAAAAAGATGAAGAAAGATGGAACTTGATTAGATACTCAGGAACACGTATCGTGTAATTAGTTGTTGATGACCTGTACTCCACATGCAGCAAGTAGATGTAGATTTACAACGATTTAGTAATTCACCTTTTACAATAGGGTGTGGTGGTCTTTTCATTGTCTTGTAATCTATAGTTTCTATTGGATAGGAAAGTCAGCACCTTAAGTCACTTCTTACGGCATGAATGCATCTCCTATCAAGGCCTGTTACAGCATGAATAGTCTCTCCTATCAGGGTCTGTCACGGCATTAATGGCTTTCCTAACAGGGCCTGCTTACAGCATGAATGTCTCTCCTATCAGGGTCTTTCACGGCATGAATGGCTCTTCTTTCAGGGCTTGTCACGGCATGAATGTCTCTCCTATCAGGGCCTGTTACAGCATGAATAGTCTCTCCTATCAGGGTCTGTCAAGGCATTAATGGCTTTCCTAACAGGGCCTGCTTACAGCATGAATGTCTCTCCTATCAGGGTCTTTCACGGCATGAATGGCTCTTCTTTCAGGGCTTGTCACGGCATGGATGTCTCTCCTATCAGAGCCTGTCACGGTATGAATGTCTCTCCTATCAGGGCCTGTCACGGCATGAATGTCTCTCCTATCAGGGCCTGTCATGGCATCATTGGCTCTCCTATCAGAGCCTGTCACGGCATGAATGGCTATCCTTATGTTAATGACGATGAAAGGCCGAAACAAGTACGATGGTCATTACTATTATAGTGTTGGGAGGGGGGGGGAGGTGTCGGTGGGAGTGATTATGGTGACAGTGGGTGTGGTGATGATAACAGTGGGAGGTGATTATGGCGATTTTTATTACGATGGGGAGGATTATGATGGGTGTGGTGATGGTGACGGTGGTGAATAACTGTAGAAACTTGTTAATATTTGTTTTTATGTTGGGATGAGAAAAAATATTTGGGTAATTTTTGTGTGTGAACGACCTTGGTACGGCCTTTCCTTTGTTTGTACATCGTGATGAACACGGACCGTCGACGTTGCTTTCGTCACAATTCTCATCAAACATCATTTGTATAGTTGCATAAGTCCTTCGATTTTTATGAGACGGGGTGACCAGTTCCTATTCTCTCTGCCATTCTTCTTCTTCTTATATCAACTGAAGCTGTTCGTCTAGTCCGGTGAGGATCACGAAGGAGACTGGGCGTTTCAGGTCTTCGCCGGTCCCCACAGCTTTTCGGAAGTTCATACTTCCTCTCTTTGGTCTGCATAGGTAGGGCATTCTTGCAGAAAATGTTCTGGTGTTTGCTTGGGTGCTCCACAATCGCACATGGTAGTGTCTCTGAGACCCATTCTGTGGAGGTGGGCCTTGAGTCTACCTTAATTTCGCTGCCATAATTTCCCATTCGTCAAGCCAAGTACCTATTTACAAATGAGTCGACTGGAGCGTGCCGACCACATGGATTTGACATGCTACCTTTATGATGAGAAGCGACCGCACTACCACATGGCTTTTCTGACGCTTTCAATTATACACATAAGTAAATAATTTTGTTGAAATCAATTAAACAGGAAATAATATTACAGCGGTGAAGCCGTGTAAACAGGAAAAACAAAGCGTTTATGGGAAATGGCTATATAAATATTGTGTACAAAAATTAGCAATTGTTAACTGTGTATCTAAAACGCTCCGGGCTTTCCGAATTTCAGTTGGCAGCTACTGTGCCAAAGACTCGGTGAACGAGGTGACAGCGGCCGGCGACTCATAGCCGACTGCTTTCGTCAGGGTCAGCGAACCAGAGTTGTCCAAGACTCTATTCCGCCTCCAAGTGGAGATCTTGAAAACGTGTTGCATCCGTTCAAACTGGCTGTAAATTCACCAGGTATACTTAACGTCTTTATGCTGGTATATAAGCTTCTGCAGTCTGTATACAACCAGTTTCTTGGAGGGTGGTTTAATCGATGCGCGAGTTCATTTTAATTGAATCAAACACTAGAACTTAGTAGAGCCGCAGCCAGTTAGGCGCCAGCTATAGCTGCCCTTAACAAACCACATGACGAAAGTTACAAATAACTTAGTTAGATTTTTAACTTGAATTTTGTTTGGGCATCTGCCGTTAAGCCTACTCGATTTCCAACTGTCAATGAATTTTTAACGTGCTCGACACTGAACACGGGAGTCCGACCTCACTACCCAGAGATTAAGGGAATTTTTACCAGAAGATCCACGTAAAAAAAAAGCCCGGTCTGCACCGTTATTCGAACCCGAGATCACTATCCTTCTTTTCCCCAGTGGATTCCAACCTAATGCACGCATGCCTATGTTATAATGTTTCTTCACGATAGTGTGTCCTATCTACCATTACTTTCTCTCCTTAATCTTCAGCTGTATTATTCGTTGTGTTCAGAAATCTACGTTTCCTCATGGCACAGATATATCTGCTGGAGGAGATCTGGAATCGCAATATGATACTCTCCGGTGTGTGGATGTTAATGCAACTTTTACTAAGTTCCTTACTTTAGACCAGAGAGCTTTAACTTTATTTTAACATTGCTCTCATTTCACCATTTGTAAGAATAGCATCGTCCATTCCGAGGATTGTCTGACCGAAAAGGTACATCCCAAATACTTCTTCTTCTTCTTTGTTCGCTCTCAATCTCCCGCTACCAAGCCCTAAAAAAAGCTTTGGAAGTAGCGAAATGTAGTCCAGAGAACCGAATGCGTTGTGTCGTGGTTTACAGCTTGACTGCGGTATTTGCATCTTTTGGTCCAACACATCCGACTTCAGCAAGCATTTTTGAGTTCCGGGTTGCCCTCCCTCTTCGATCCCTTCTACCTAGCCAGTCTGCCCTGTTGCAGCTTGTTATCCAGGATCACCGCGTGGAAGTGTAGAAGGGTCTTGGCAGCTATGGGTCGCTGACCGCTGCAGTTTATGCGCTGCTCAGCGTCTTGAGCCCAATCATCCCAAATACTATCAATGTAATGTTGAAAATCTGCAAAAATATTTTATGTGAAACTACATACACATTTACTGGAATTATGTATATAGCGTTTTACAAATGTACCAGCAAAATATAACGATAATAGATTTTGTTGCCCAATGCCCACAATGAGTAAGGGCGTTAATTGGCGGGTTGCAGTAGCTTTCCTTACATCCCGAGCGTGCTGATAAAAGGTTGATAGAGGTCCTCCATACCGTTTCGCTATGCTTGACTTCGTGTGATTACGTCGATTCCCCCACCTCGTTAACCAGGTTGCAGGTTGCCATGAAAACAGTCCGTTTCCAGGGATAGCTGCGAGGAAGTTGGGGGGGGTGGGGGGGGGGGGGTCTTGGCCAGTATAAAATACCTGACCCTCCTACATGACTGCAGAGTATACATATGATGGCAAACCTGGTGAGAGGGAGCTGAAATGACGCAGAAACTGTTTGGCTGTCACCACCCGGTCCTGGAGAAGACAGTCGGCTTCGTCCTAGCGACGGGACTGCAGATCTAGCATGACCAAAGACAGCCTGAACACAGAAGAATAATATCTGAACCTGACTAACTGGTACGATCAGTATGTTTTGCCTGACCCTGACTAACATGTATGATCAGTATGTTTTGCCTGACCCAAACATTTTAATTGACCCTAACGTTTCACCTGACCGTAACATCACCTGACCCTAACGTTTCACCTGACCCTAACGTTTCACCTGACCCTAACATCACCTGACCCTAACGTTTCACCTGATTCTAACATCACCTGACCCTAACGGTTCACCTGACCCTAACATCACCTGACCCTAAGGTTTCACCTGACCCTAACGTTTCACCTGACCCTAACGTTTCACCTGACCCTAACATCACCTGACCCTAACGTTTCACCTGACCCTAACGTTTCACCTGACCCTAACGTTTCACCTGACCCTAACGTTTCACCTCGCCCTAACGTTTCACCTCGCCCTAACGTTTCACCTGACCCAAACGTTTTACCTGACCCTAACGTTTCACCTGACCCTAACGTTTCACCTGACCCTAACGTTTCACCTGCCCCTAACGTTTCACCTGCCCCTAACGTTTCACCTGCCCCTAACGTTTCATCTTACCCTAACGTTTTACCTGGTCCTAACGTTTCACCTGACCCTAACGTTTTACCTGACCCTAACATTTCACCTGACCCTAACGTTTTACCTGACCCTAACTTTTCACCTGACCCTAACGTTTCACCTGACCCTAACGTTTCACTTCATCGTGATGTAAGCCTTGGTTTCCTGTAACTCTTCGTTACACGCAGTGTTATCAAACCATATAGCAGGATTGATTCAACAATCACGTTGAAAAACCCTCATCTTACGAGGGTAAGTCAGTAAATAGGTCACAAACTTATATGGGATAGCTGAAAATGTAGTTTGTTGTACCCAAAGGTGTCAGTAGGTGGCAGCAACACCCAGCTTTGTGATTACTGTAGATATCAGCCCAGATACAAAATGGCGTCCGTGCTCACAAAGTTTGCAATCATAAAACAGTCTGCTGTTCTGTATTTTTTCGGGTTGGGCATAAGAACTTTCTGCAAAGGATATTCATTAAAAAAATAGTTGCTTGTGTACCATGAGAAGTGTTCGCCGCGTAAAGCGGTGTATAACTGGGTCGATACATTTTCTCAAGGACACTTTTAAAAAATTCTGATGAATCCCGACCTGGTCGTCCTGTTCAAATTGCAACAGCAGCATCTGTGCTGCGGATGGGGGAGATGGATTCGAGCTGACTGGCAATAACGATAGACAGTGTAGCAACTGCAATAGACTGTTCGCTTGGACTAGCTTACAGCGTAACGCAGTTCCCTCCCTGGCTGGAGACTTTGAACAGATGACGATGTGACTGAAAGAGAAGACGTAAGACTTCCATGCTGCAGGTTTTGGTGCACTGGTAAAGTGATCCCATCCGAGGGCTGACAAACGATCGCTCAGTTGGAAGGGGCATAGTGGCACTCGACGATCGAAGAGGCTTTCTTAAATCAAAGAAAATAGTTAGACTGAATAATAGGGACACTCCGGCAAGTCAGCATAGTTGTACGATCTATGGCAGGGACTGTCACTCACGGAGCGATCTTTACAGTCATAGTAGACGGTGTGGAAATACAGGAGACGAAACTTGATGAGACGAAACTTGAGGAGACGAAACTTGATGAGACGAAACTTGATGAGACGAAACTTGAGGAGACGAAACTTGAGGAGACGAAACTTGAGGAGACGAAACTTGATGAGACGAAACTTGAGGAGACGAAACTTGAGGAGACGAAACTTGATGAGACGAAACTTGAGGAGACGAAACTTGAGGAGACGAAACTTGACAAAACTCACAAAGCGCCATGCTCATCATCTACACAGATTGAGGCACCAATGATGGTGATCTCATTTAGTTTTTAACTCACTCCGGAATAATTTGGATCTCTGGACACTCGAATTTCTTCAATGTAATGCTACCGGTAGGAAGTACAGACACGTGGAAACATTGATGGAAACTTGGTATAGAGTAACTTGCACGTATTTGTATGACAATTGTTCAAGCCAATATTTCAACTTTTTGACATTGCAAAAAATTTGTTGAGTCAATATATTGGCTCTACGGAGTGAATAACCATGTGTGGCCTATTTACTAACTTACCCCCTTACTTTCATTTGCAAATACTACCCCACCTATACCCGCTGGTCCAATGCCCATTGTAAATACTATCTTGAATACCCTGCCATCTGGTAACACCACTCGCTCTCTCTCTCCCTCTCTCTATCTCTCTCCCTCTCTCTCTATCTCTCTTCATCTCTCTCTCTATCTCTCTCCCTCTCTCTCTCTATCTCTCTCTCTCGCTCACTTACGCCTGTCTTACTGTTCCTCACAATGCTAGTGTGAGGTCCTTCACTGCAGCTTCCTGCTTCTAGACCCTTCTAGCATGCCTGTATAATTAGTTTCTTTTCTGCCTTCCATTCCCTCACATACCCGTCTTTGTCCGAGCGTGCCGCCGAGTGTATGTACTGTCATTCTCCTACCCCAGCCTACAGGATGTTGCCGGCCCGTTGTTTGTTTGTCGAGTCCTGGCCCGAAATTGTTTACTCATGGAAATTGGAGACCTGGAAATAAACATCAAACTGCTGCCTCATCTGCCGGTTTCCTCGGCAACCCTCTTCCCCCCCCCCCCCCCAACCTTTTCCAAACCTCAACCCTGCCCGTCCTCCTTATTATTATGATTGTTTGCTTTCGTTTGTACTCATTATTCTTTCGCGTCCTCCGCTGCCCTCCCTCACTCCCTGTGTCTATAACGCCTCCTCTGATTCACACACACACACACACGCTTGCACGTAGACGCTGTTCAGATCCCCTTTGCCCTTCCCAGCCTCTCACTGGACTGACTCATGGGTCTTACCCCCTCGCCCAGGATCCACTGTGGATGTTGTTTGGAGTTGACTGTCAGTTCCACAGGAGTGTGGACGATGTCACGGTCTTGGGTACCAGGCGTCAGCAGCCACAGCAGAGCGGTACAGCGTTCTCGTCGCACGGCTCCACCACGTTGTCCACACGTCAAGTCGACCCAGCTGTAAATTGGGTGCCTTGATTACTGGTACATAAGTAAAAGCAACGAGGAGGGGAACTGCCTACCCCACCTACTAAACAGCTGATACAAGTGCAATGAGGTCACAAATACATCTCCTCCTTGACAGAAGTGTCTGCTATTGGACTACCCTCCCTCGCCCCCCACCCATCCAACGTGTGGTTCCAAATGCACTTTATTGAAGAGAAAAGAGCAGGATAGTCCCTATATATTGCACGTGTCATAAGATCAATGGCTAAGCAGGATTAAGCGGCTGGCCAAGCCGTTTGGGCGTTGGTCTTTGACCACGAGGCCAGGCGTTCGAATCCTTTGTAAGGCTTAGGCTTTTTCTCAATCGGAAGTGAGATAAAAGTCTAGTCTGTACAGTGCAGGACGACTGCAAGAACAAGCGACCTTTATTCCTTATCCATACAAATCCCCCACTCCCTTCAACCCCCCGCTGGTCGCCAGCAATAAAAATAAATGTCCTAGTGGTAGTGATATGCTTGAGCATTAGGCTGACAACATCATCATGAAATACAGAGTACTACAGCAACCACATACGCATTCGAGTAGCAGAACTTTTGAAGAAGGACATGTCTCTCACGTCAAAAGGACCAGTTTTGTTTCGATGTCTCAGTACGTTCCAGTCTACATATCTGTAAATTTATACACGACTTATATTTAGCGAAAATATAACAGATTGGACGAATGCTGGGAATCCCACCACACAAAAGATTAGACGTTGCACACATAATCACCCAACACTAGATTTACAACTACATTGCATTTTTATGACCTTCTTAAAAAGGTCCAAGGGAAGATATGATGGCGACACCACCAAACAGTTTGTATCTTGTTGATGTCATTTGTATTGTATTTGGATTATAGTGAGGACGGAACTGCGCTGGTCATCAACTTCACTCTCTGGTCCCGAGCTACCTTGGTCCAAGTGGCAAGACATAAGTCCAGCTACACTGATACAAGGCCGAGCGAAAGAGAAGTCACCTTCCAAAAACTACTAGTTCAACTACTGAAAAATTATGGTCAAACTACTCGGCTGAAGTATAGGCACTAAACATTGCTAGTGAAATAATAGAGAACACAAGCAAGCGAATATCGGTTCTGCGAGCCTTCAAGAATTAAAAAAACTCCCGGAGCTTGGGATTTACTTTCTTTTTTCTCTGTTATCCTACTGCTTTTTACATGTTAGAGAAACGAAAACATTGACAGTTTTCATACATTTACGATTGGTGGGTACGAGATTCCAGAGCTACGGTACGCAGACGACACAGTGATACTATCAAGATGAGCTAGAGCAGCTACTTTCAGCCGTAAATCGACACAGTAAAGATCAAAACCTGTTTATAAACATAAACATAAACAAAACAAAGATGACCACCGACAAAACACAATGTCAACATAAATTTACAGTGGGTGGTCTTTGACCACGAGGCCAGGCGTTCGAATCCTTTGTAAAGCTTAGGCTTTTTCTCAATCGGAAGTGAGATAAAAGTCTAGTCTGTACAGTGCAGGACGACTGCAAGAACAAGCGACCTTTATTCCTTAGCCATACAAATCCCCCACTCCCCCACGCAGACGACACAGTGATACTATCAAGATGAGCTAGAGCAGCTACTTTCAGCCGTAAATCGACACAGTAATGATCAAAACCTGTTTATAAACATTAAAAAAACAAAGATGACCACCGACAAAACACAATGTCAACATAAATTTACAGTGGGTGGTGAGGAAATAGATCAGGTCACGCATTTTGAATATCTGGGCTCCAGAATTGACAAAAATGGCGATTGCTCGAAAGAAAACAGAAGAAGATTAGCCATGGCAATGCAGAGACTGAACAGCCTGAAGAAATTATGGCAGAGCATCAATAAAACGACAAAAGTAAAAGTCTTGAGAGCCTGTGTCTTTCCTGTGGCAGCGTATGGCTGCGAATCATTGACGATGTCCAAAACTTCCAGACAAATAATCGAATCCTTCGAGTTGAAATGTTACAGGAAGATCCTCAGAATACCCTGGACGGAGAAAAAGACAGATGTAGAGTTTAGCATAGAGGTGAACTGGTTTATAAATTCCATTATAGCCAGAAAATGTAAATACTTTGGTCACATCAAGAGACACAATGGTCTCTTGAGAACAGTGATGGAAGGTATGGTGCCAGGCGAAAGAGGCAGGGGTAGATCAAGAAGACGATGGTACCAAAATATCCAGGAATGCCTGGGTATGACTTGCGGAGGCTGGAGTTTTGGCAAGGGAACGAGTTTCTTTCAAACAGGCTGTGATGGGAGCGACGTTCTATAACTTTCATGCTACATGATGATGATGATGTCAGACACACTCGATCCACCGACGTCGAGGTCGGCCCTTGCGCGTGGACCGGAGACATGCATATGATATGCTGCTCTCGCTGCAGACTGGTCATAATGCATTTTGACTAAATGACCAAACCACTTGAATTTGTGGACGTCAATGTAGACACAGACTGTTTATCCTCACTGTCTGTCTCATCGTGGTGATGCGAATTCGGTCACTGATTATCTTTCCGGCTGCACTTTTCACACATGGCATCTCACAGGTTTCCTTAGACGAGCTAAAGCCAAAAGAATGCTAGTGCTACTGTGTATACTATGACACAGTATATACCAGGAAACGAGACAAGTTAGCAGAAAATGGAGCAACAGAGGAGCAAGAAAAAAGAAACCATCATCTTCCATGAAAAGAAGACCGTTATACAAGCCATAAAGAAAGTATCTCAAAAGAGAGTATACTGAAGTCTCTAACAACTTTATTCCCCGACGACATAAGTGTAACTATTATGGGGCAAACCTAGACTTCTTGTACATTTGCGTAAAACCACACCCCCGCCTCAACCCGCCCATGCCTCATAGAAGTAATCATTCAGATCGACGCCACTTTGTGTGTCCCTTGTAATGAGTTTCTGGAGCATCTCCCACACGGGTCCAACAATAGCTAGCATTGCTGCATTCCATTTCAAGTGTCAATTTCTTTAATGAAATGGGGCTATTATTATTATTATGTTGTTGTTGTTGTTATTGTCCAGGTGGTTGTGTTATGCTTGGCTCTATCTGCGTGTCATTCACTACTTCGGGTATCACGTCGATCCCTCACCTTACACAGGCTGCCCGTTTCCAGAAATTAGTCAAGATGACGGTCTTGGCCAGAATGGTTTACCTGACCCTGACTAACATGTCTGACCAGTATGTTTTACCTGACCTGACTAACATGTCTGACCAGTATGTTTTGCCTGACCCTGACTAACATGTCTGACCAGTATGTTTTACCTGACCTGACTAATATGCTTGACCAGTATGTTTTACCTGACCCTGACTAACATGTCTGACCAGTATGTTTTACCTGACCCTGACTAACATGTCTGACCAGTATGTTTTACCTGACCCTGACTAACATGTCTGACCAGTATGTTTTACCTGACCCAGACGTTAGTATTCCTCCGCAGAACTATTATTACAATAAATGTAATGTTATCAATTTGTGATCCTTAGTTTTTAGGAGTACATGAGAGCCGGTCAGAATATCCAAAGGGTGCAGGGGAACAAAATGATTTGGAACCCATGCCCTACACTGGTACCGAACACTTCATCCATAACTGCTCTGGCTGTTATGGGAAGCACAACAGTACACAGTCGCTAAACATTTGCTATGAATATTGATCTATTTTATCGCTCTCCGTCATCATAATCATCATTACCACCATCATCACCACCATTATCATTACCACCATCATCACCTCCACCACCATCATCATTACCACCACCACCATCCATCATCACCACCACCACCACCATCATTACCACCACCACCATCATCATTACCACCACCACCACCATCATCACCACCACCACCACCACCATCATTACCACCACCACCATCATCATTACCACCACCATTATCATTACCACCATCACCACCACCACCATCATCATTACCACCATCATCACTACCACCATCACCATCATCACCAATACGACCATCATCACCACCACCACCATTATCATTACCACCATCATCACTACCACCACCACCATCATAATTACCACTACCACCATCATCATTACCACCTTCATCACCACCATCATCACCACCACCACCACCACCACCATCATCACCACCACCACCATCATCATTACCACCATCATCACTACCACCACCACCATCATCACCACCACCACCACCATCATCACCACCACCACCATCATCATTACCACCATCATCACCACCACCACCATCATCATTACCACTATCATCACTACCATCACCACCATCATCATCACCACCACCACCATCATCATTACCACCACCACCATCATCATTGCCACCATCATCACCACCATCATCATCACCACCACCACTACCATCATCATTGCCACCACCACTACCATCATCATTACCACTACCATCATCATTGCCACCACCACTACCACCATCATCACCACCACCACCCCCTTCATCATTACCGCCGTCATCATCACCACCACCACTACCATCATCATTACTACCACCACTACCATCATCATCTCCACCACCACTACCATCATCATTACCACCACCATCATCACCACCACCCCCATCATCATTACCGCCGTCATCATCACCACCAACACTACCATCATCATTACCACTACCATCATCATTACCACCACCATCATCACCACCACCCCCATCATCATTACCGCCGTCATCATCACCACTACCATCATCATTGCCACCACCACATCCACCATCATCACCACCACCACTACCACCATCATCACAACCACCACTACCATCATCATTACCGCCGTCATCATCATCACCACCACTACCATCATCATTACTACCACCACTACCATCATCATTGCCACCACCACTACCACCATAATCACCACCACCACTACCATCATCATTGCCACCACCACTACCATCATCATTACCACCACCATCATCATCACCACCACCATCAACATTACCACCACCACCATCAACATTACCACCACCACCATCATCATCACCGCCACCATCATCATCACCACCATCATCATCACCACCACCACCACCATCATCATCACCACCACCATCATCATCACCACCACCACAATCATCATTACCACCACCACCATCATCACCACCACCATCATTACCACCGTCATCATTATCACAGTCACCACCACCATCATTACCACAGTTATCACCACCACCACCATCATTACCACAGTCATCACCACCATCACCATCATTACCACAGTCATCACCACCATTACCATCATTACCACAGTCATCAGCACCGCCATCATTACCACAGTCATCACCACCACCACCATCATTACCACAGTCACCACCACGACCATCATTACCACCGTCATCATCACCACCACCATCATCATTACCACAGTCATTACCACCACCACCATCATTACCACAGTCATCATCACCACCACCACCATCATTACCACAGTCATCATCACCACCATCATTATCATTACCACCGTCATCATCGCCACCACCATCATCATTACCACAGTCATTACCACCACCACCATCATTACCACAGTCATCATCACCACCACCACCATCATTACCACAGTCATCATCACCACCACCACCATCATTACCACAGTTATCACCACCACCACTATCATTACCACCGTCATCATCACCACGACCATCATCATTACCACAGTCATCACCACCATCATTATCATTACCACAGTCATCACCACCACCATCATCATTACCACAGTCATCACCACCATCATTACCACAGTCATCACCACCATCATTATCATTACCACAGTCATCACCACCACCATCATTACCACAGTCATCACCACCACCATCATTACCACCGTCATCATCACCACCACCATCATTACCACCGTCATCATCACCACCACCACCATCATTACCACAGTCATCATCACCACCACCACCATCATTACCACAGTCATCATCACCACCACCACCATCATTACCACAGTTATCACCACCACCACTATCATTACCACCGTCATCATCACCACCACCATCATCATTACCACAGTCATCACCACCATCATTATCATTACCACAGTCATCACCACCACCATCATCATTACCACAGTCATCACCACCATCATTACCACAGTCATCACCACCATCATTATCATTACCACAGTCATCACCACCACCATCATTACCACAGTCATCACCACCACCATCATTACCACCGTCATCATCACCACCACCATCATTACCACCGTCATCATCACCACCACCACCATCATTACCACAGTCATCATCACCACCACCACCATCATTACCACAGTTATCACCACCACCACTATCATTACCACCGTCATCATCACCACCACCATCATCATTACCACAGTCATCACCACCATCATTATCATTACCACAGTCATCACCACCACCATCATTACCACCGTCATCACCACCACCATCATTACCACTGTCATCATCACCACCACCACCATCATCATCACCACCATAATCATCATGTGGTTTACATCTTACATTTACTTTCCACAGGAATGAAGTCAGAGCCGACATCTACCAATCTGAGTTTCTCCTCATCTTCCACCTCGTCTTCCAAAGACGTGGTTGCCAACGGCAACAGCAGCGTCCCCACCCACCCCTTATATGTAAACAAATGTTGCAAATGGCCCAACTGCGAGGCGCACCTAGAGGAGTTTTCGAGCTTTATCAAGTGAGTACATCCACGTGCACCAGTGAATACATTAAGATCATATAACTAATGCTCCTGTTACGTCGCCCATTAGTACATACAATAATTCCGCCTAACGTGAGCTGCAAGGTGGCACTCAAACATTCTCTTCTTGATATTTAGTTTATATTTTGTACTACTTAGTTTTCTTCTTTCCTGTGGTGTAAAGTCTTCTACTGTACTTACATTGTCCTGTTCTACCCTGGGGTGTATAGTTTTCTATCTTACTTACTTGGTCCTCTTCGACCTTGGGGTGTAGAGTCTTCTACCTTACTTACTTGATCCTCTTCTACCCAGGTATTGATGAACTCTATGCATCCCCACCCCCTTCTGCTTGCCTCCAGGGCATAGCAGCCTGATAGCCTGAAAGGCAGGTCTGAAGTCATGAGATCTGAGACCAGCTTCGACGTCGTCAGCAATTTCGTTGAGAAAGCGTTACTTGTCTGCCCTGGCCGCCGCGTGGAATTGGCCTTTCAGCCGTTTCCGTTCGGCGTGGTCATTGCAAAGCGAGGCTGAGTTCTTCTGGAGTATGACGTCATTCGATGTATCTGAGAGACATTCCTGACGCTTTGGGGTCCTTGAGCCGTTGATTAGCTTGACGGCTTCGTATGTGACGTTCTTCATGACTTCCCATTCTGCCTCCGGGTTATCTGGAAGGGGGCCCGATGCAGCCAGGTTTCCTCCTGACATCAGCGTCGTATATCTCGGTGCCACCTGGGTTAGCCTTGAGAAGCTGGATATTGTACCTCTGAGTCGGCATAGGTTTTGGAGGGGTGTATGGGCTGATGGAGTACCTGGTGTCATCAGCAATCGATGGTCAGTGTTGGCGGAGGCCTGAGCACCTCAGCTTTCATCAAGCCCTGTGTGGGTGTATATATATATATATATATATATATATATATATATATATATATATATAAACACCATATCAATATTGATTAATAAAGATACTAAAAATAATAAGTCAATACAAGTAATCACGCATTAATTAAGAGGTGGTATACAGAGGTGTTCAGGCTCTGGGACACAACTGCTGCTAAGTTATTTTGCGCATCACAATGGAATATCTGCAAACATTTGGTTCCTTATAGGACTGGTTTGAGAACCGTTCTATCCAGTATTGTTGTTGAATGCCTACAATGAGTAAGTTTACTCTTTTGTGCACCCTGAAAAGGGCGTAAAGTGGCGGATTGTAGTAGCTTTCCTCACATCCCGAGTGTGCTGATGAAGGTTAACTGGGGTACCCCAGGCGACTGTGCTATGCTTGGCTTCATCTGCGTGACTCTCACTGCAACGGGGATCACGTCGATCCACATCTCGTCAACCAGACTGCCTTGAAAACAGCCTGTTTCCATGGAACGGTACATGGAAGAGAGATTGGGGTGTTGGTCAGTATATTGACCTAACCCTGACTAGACGTTCTGGTCAGTATGTTGCGCCTGACCCTGGCGCGACGCCCTGGTCAGTATGATGTGCCTGACCTTGACTCGGCGTCCTAGTCAGTATATTGGGCTTGACCCTGATACGACGTCCTGGTCAGTATGTTGTGTCTGACCGGACTAGCGTATTGGTTCTCAGTTCTACTCATATCTACTAAATCTGAAGATCTGACTTTCATTGCTCTTGAATTATCGACAAGAATTCATGCTGTCATAAACTAATCTCACACTTGTAGTTCTTGTGACAAACAGATAGCCCACTGTTTCTTTTTTGCATGTTATAAGCGACGAAATTGGCAACCTCATCATGTTAAAAACCATTACTTATACAACCAGACTACAAATAACAGGAATCCATCTTTTATAAGCTGGTTAGGCTAAGCCCAATACAGTGTTGTATATATGCTTAAACAAACGGGACCATTGGACATTATTGAATGAATGAACGAACGAATGAATGAACGATTGAATGAATGAATGAATGATTGAGACCTCATTCGGCTTTCATTGTGATTCTCGTTTGAGACGCCTGTCGTGGAAGGAGCATTGGATTATAATTACTGTTTGATTGTGTGTTGTGGTCGACGACACGTGGCTGTGAGTAGGGTCAGTGGACTTTTAAGTGCAGTTAGTGGACTTTTAAGTGCAGTTAGTGGGAGCGTTAGTCATGGGCAGTTGATGTACGTGAATCGCACACGCGTCCTGTGCTGTTATGACATTCAGTTTGTGGCAGTGGTCGTCTCTGGACTGTTTTGTGCTGCAGGTGCTTGCTGTAAGGTATTTGGGGGAGAGAGAGAGAAAGAGATAGGAATTTAACGTTGTAGAGGATGAGAGGGGGGAGAGATAAGAATTTAACGTTGTAGGGGGGAGATGGGAATTTAACGTTGTAGAGGATGGGGGCAGATAGAAAATTAACGTTGTAGAGGATGGGGGGAGATAGGAAATTAACGTTGTAGAGGATGGGGGGAGGAGATAGGAAATTAACGTTGTAGAGGATGGGGGTGATAGGAAATTAACGTTGTAGAGGATGGGGGAGATAGGAAATTAACGTTGTAGAGGATGGGGGAGATAGGAAATTAACGTTGTAGAGGATGGGGGAGATAGGAAATTAATGTTGAAGAGGATGTATAGAATGGGTGAGATAGCGAGGGTGGGTGAGTTAGAGAGAGAGATAGGAGGGATGAGATAGAGAGGGTGGGGCAGAGAGAGGATGAGTGAGATAGCGCGGGTGTGTGAGTTAGAGAGAATGGGTGAAAAAGAGAGGATGGGTGAGATAGAAAGAGTGGGTGAGAGAGAGAAGATGGGGGAGATAGAGAGAAACGGTGGGCGAGAGAGAGAAGATTAGTGAGATAGCGAGGGTGGGTGAGGTAGTCAGAAGGGGTGAGATAGAGGAGGTGTGGGAGATAGAGAGAATGGATGAGATAAAGCGAATTGGTAAGGTAAAGAGAGATTAAATATTAGGGGATGGAATAAGTAGAGAAACAGAAATTCAAATAAGGGTTGAATGAGAGAGGATGAAGGAGGGATAAAATATAAAGGGAATTGTATAGATTGAGAGATGGAGAAAGTCGGACAAATAAGGGTTGATTGAGAGATAGGTGGAAGGAGGGATAAAATATAAAAGGAATTATATGGATAAAGAGATGGAGAAATTAAGACAAGCATAGGGATGGATGGATGGATGAAATATAAAGAGAAACTATATAGGTAGAGGGATAAATTAAGGGAAATAAATGTGGGCTGAGGGAGGGAGATATAAACGGAAGGAATGAAATGTTAAGGGAACTGTACGAGTAGAGAGATCAGACATGTAGGCAAATAAAGAAGGAGGCAGGGAGGGATGAAACAAGGGAACTGTATAAGTAGAGAGATGGATAAAAGAAGGAAGATAAAGATGAACTGAGAGAGGGTTAGATAAACAGGAGAGATTACATAAAAAGTGAACCGTATAGATAGAGAGATGGAGGAGAAATGTGGGGAAATAGAGAGGAACTGAGGAAGAGATGGAAGTAAGGGAGAGAGAGATAAACGGAAGAAGGTATGAAATATAAAGGGAACTGTGTGGATAGAGAGATTCAGAAATGTAGGGAAATAAAGATAGACTGAGGGAGGAATCAGAAAACAATAGAAAGTATAATATTGAGAAGTTTAGAGGAGATCTCTATACTAATGGGAGTGAAGAGGGTAGAGATTGAAAGGCGGAGTATTGGAAAGTAAAAATATAAAATGGAGGAACAAGATCGGAAGATTGTACAGGAAGGTCGATATATATAGATTGATTGGTGGATAGACGAACAGACTGACGAACGGGCTTTGTTCACCCGGACCGCAGTCATTTCACAATAGAGAAATAACAGTTTGGAGAGCGTGTATAGAAACCACTCCGGCCGTGGTCATCTCGCTTGTTTACTTTGGTCAGTTGGGACTGGACTAATCAATACCTCGGACATCGCTCGACAAGGCTGCCTGGATGAAAGGGTCGAGGCACTGGTAAACAAGCAGGACTCGGGTTTTATTTTGTCTGAGGGACAGAAAATTGGGAGACATGTTTGCGTCCACGGTACCCCGTTAAGGCCAGTGTTTCTCAGCCTTCATTTGCTGGTAGTCCCAGCTTTTTTCTTCATCTTCTCCTTCTTGTTTTATCCCTCATTTTCATCGTCATCCTCTTATTTTGTCGACTTATTCTGAAACCCTGGTGAAACTATGAAAAATGAAAACATGTTTGCTTCGTCCGGTACACGACAGAACTGCTGTTTCATAATCTGATTTTGTCGACTTATTCTGAACACCCGGGTGAAACTATGAAAAATGAAAACATGTTTGCTTCGTCCGGTACACGACAGAACTGCTGTTTCATAATCTGATTTTGTCGACTTATTCTGAACACCCCGGTGAAACTATGAAAAATGAAAACATGTTTGCTTCGTCCGGTACACGACAGAACTGCTGTTTCATAATCTGATTTTGTCGACTTATTCTGAACACCCCGGTGAAACTATGAAAAATGAAAACATGTTTGCTTCGTCCGGTACACGACAGAACTGCTGTTTCATAATCTGATTTTGTCGACTTATTCTGAACACCCCGGTGAAACTATGAAAAATGAAAACATGTTTGCTTCGTCCGGTACACGACAGAACTGCTGTTTCATAATCTGATTTTGTCGACTTATTCTGAACACCCCGGTGAAACTATGAAAAATGAAAACATATTTGCTTCGTCCGGTACACGACAGAACTGCTGTTTCATAATCTGATTTTGTAGACTTATTCTGAACACCCCGGTGAAACTATGAAAAATGAAAACATATTTGCTTCGTCCGGTACACGACAGAACTGCTGTTTCATAATCTGATTTTGTAGACTTATTCTGAACACCCCGGTGAAACTATGAAAAATGAAAACATATTTGCTTCGTCCGGTACACGACAGAACTGCTGTTTCATAATCTGATTTTGTCGACTTATTCTGAACACCCGGGTGAAACTATGAAAAATGAAAACATGTTTGCTTCGTCCGGTACACGACAGAACTGCTGTTTCATAATCTGATTTTGTCGACTTATTCTGAACACCCCGGTGAAACTATGAAAAATGAAAACATGTTTGCTTCGTCCGGTACACGACAGAACTGCTGTTTCATAATCTGATTTTGTCGACTTATTCTGAACACCCCGGAGGAAACTATGAAAAATGAAAACATATTTGCTTCGTCCGGTACACGACAGAACTGCTGTTTCATAATCTGATTTTGTCGACTTATTCTGAACACCCCGGTGAAACTATGAAAAATGAAAACATATTTGCTTCGTCCGGTACACGACAGAACTGCTGTTTCATAATCTGATTTTGTCGACTTATTCTGAACACCCCGGTGAAACTATGAAAAATGAAAACATATTTGCTTCGTCCGGTACACGACAGAACTGCTGTTTCATAATCTGATTTTGTCGACTTATTCTGAACACCCCGGTGAAACTATGAAAAATGAAAACATATTTGCTTCGTCCGGTACACGACAGAACTGCTGTTTCATAATCTGATTTTGTCGACTTATTCTGAACACCCCGGTGAAACTATGAAAAATGAAAACATATTTGCTTCGTCCGGTACACGACAGAACTGCTGTTTCATAATCTGATTTTGTCGACTTATTCTGAACACCCCGGTGAAACTATGAAAAATGAAAACATATTTGCTTCGTCCGGTACACGACAGAACTGCTGTTTCATAATCTGATTTTGTCTACTTATTCTGAACACCCCGGTGAAACTATGAAAAATGAAAACATATTTGCTTCGTCCGGTACACGACAGAACTGCAGTTTCATAATCTGATTTTGTCGACTTATTCTGAACACCCCGGTGAAACTATGAAAAATGAAAACATATTTGCTTCGTCCGGTACACGACAGAACTGCTGTTTCATAATCTGATTTTGTCGACTTATTCTGAACACCCCGGTGAAACTATGAAAAATGAAAACATATTTGCTTCGTCCGGTACACGACAGAATTGCTGTTTCATAATCTGATTTTGTAGACTTATTCTGAACACCCCGGTGAAACTATGAAAAATGAAAACATATTTGCTTCGTCCGGTACACGACAGAACTGCTGTTTCATAATCTGATTTTGTCGACTTATTCTGAACACCCCGGTGAAACTATGAAAAATGAAAACATGTTTGCTTCGTCCGGTACACGACAGAACTGCTGTTTCATAATCTGATTTTGTCGACTTATTCTGAACACCCCGGTGAAACTATGAAAAATGAAAACATGTTTGCTTCGTCCGGTACACGACAGAAGTGCTGTTTCATAATCTGATTTTGTCGACTTATTCTGAACACCCCGGTGAAACTATGAAAAATGAAAACATATTTGCTTCGTCCGGTACACGACAGAACTGCTGTTTCATAATCTGATTTTGTCGACTTATTCTGAACACCCCGGTGAAACTATGAAAAATGAAAACATATTTGCTTCGTCCGGTACACGACAGAACTGCTGTTTCATAATCTGATTTTGTCGACTTATTCTGAACACCCCGGTGAAACTATGAAAAATGAAAACATATTTGCTTCGTCCGGTACACGACAGAACTGCTGTTTCATAATCTGATTTTGTCGACTTATTCTGAACACCCCGGTGAAACTATGAAAAATGAAAACATATTTGCTTCGTCCGGTACACGACAGAACTGCTGTTTCATAATCTGATTTTGTCTACTTATTCTGAACACCCCGGTGAAACTATGAAAAATGAAAACATATTTGCTTCGTCCGGTACACGACAGAACTGCAGTTTCATAATCTGATTTTGTCGACTTATTCTGAACACCCCGGTGAAACTATGAAAAATGAAAACATATTTGCTTCGTCCGGTACACGACAGAACTGCTGTTTCATAATCTGATTTTGTCGACTTATTCTGAACACCCCGGTGAAACTATGAAAAATGAAAACATATTTGCTTCGTCCGGTACACGACAGAACTGCTGTTTCATAATCTGATTTTGTAGACTTATTCTGAACACCCCGGTGAAACTATGAAAAATGAAAACATATTTGCTTCGTCCGGTACACGACAGAACTGCTGTTTCATAATCTGATTTTGTCGACTTATTCTGAACACCCGGGTGAAACTATGAAAAATGAAAACATGTTTGCTTCGTCCGGTACACGACAGAACTGCTGTTTCATAATCTGATTTTGTCGACTTATTCTGAACACCCCGGTGAAACTATGAAAAATGAAAACATGTTTGCTTCGTCCGGTACACGACAGAACTGCTGTTTCATAATCTGATTTTGTCGACTTATTCTGAACACCCCGGTGAAACTATGAAAAATGAAAACATGTTTGCTTCGTCCGGTACACGACAGAAGTGCTGTTTCATAATCTGATTTTGTCGACTTATTCTGAACACCCCGGTGAAACTATGAAAAATGAAAACATATTTGCTTCGTCCGGTACACGACAGAACTGCTGTTTCATAATCTGATTTTGTCGACTTATTCTGAACACCCCGGTGAAACTATGAAAAATGAAAACATATTTGCTTCGTCCGGTACACGACAGAACTGCTGTTTCATAATCTGATTTTGTCGACTTATTCTGAACACCCCGGTGAAACTATGAAAAATGAAAACATATTTGCTTCGTCCGGTACACGACAGAACTGCTGTTTCATAATCTGATTTTGTCGACTTATTCTGAACACCCCGGTGAAACTATGAAAAATGAAAACATATTTGCTTCGTCCGGTACACGACAGAACTGCTGTTTCATAATCTGATTTTGTCGACTTATTTTGAACACCCCGGTGAAACTATGAAAAATGAAAACATATTTGCTTCGTCCGGTACACGACAGAACTGCTGTTTCATAATCTGATTTTGTCGACTTATTCTGAACACCCCGGAGGAAACTATGAAAAATGAAAACATATTTGCTTCGTCCGGTACACGACAGAACTGCTGTTTCATAATCTGATTTTGTCGACTTATTCTGAACACCCCGGTGAAACTATGAAAAATGAAAACATATTTGCTTCGTCCGGTACACGACAGAACTGCTGTTTCATAATCTGATTTTGTCGACTTATTCTGAACACCCCGGTGAAACTATGAAAAATGAAAACATATTTGCTTCGTCCGGTACACGACAGAACTGCTGTTTCATAATCTGATTTTGTCGACTTATTCTGAACACCCCGGTGAAACTATGAAAAATGAAAACATATTTGCTTCGTCCGGTACACGACAGAACTGCTGTTTCATAATCTGATTTTGATGTTGGTATCCTTTTCCTTGTTTCTTTTTAAAACTTCTCTTCCTTCATCTTCATGTGATATTTCATCTTCTCTTTCTTCTTCGTCTTCTTCTGAACTGAAGGAAAACTAGTAAAATTAGGAGACCTGATTGTGTCCACTTTACTTAGTTAGACCAGTGTTTCTCAATTCGTTTTTGCTGATCGTCCGTACTTTAGTGTTTTTAACCTGTCCTTTTTTTTTTAATTCCTCAGCTTCATGTTCTCAACTTCCGGGACAAACCATTAAATCCGGGGAGGGGGGGGGGCACGTTTGCATCTTCGGGGCCCGTTCAGACCGCTGTTCCGCAACCAGTTTTGATGATGGGCCCGCTATGGGCTTTCTATCTTCTTGTCAATGATATTAATAGGTGCCAGTTGGTAACTTCATAATTGATGACGTGTGCATAGTCATGAGTTGCAGAGCCGTCCACCTTTTGGAACTATTTCCTTGACTTCAATGGCCACTACCGGTCACACAAACTACTTTAGGTATTATTTCACTTGCTGTCATAATACATTGCCAGGTAACAATTTACAGCTGGGTGGACATTAGAGTGCCAATAACGATAGTTTAACGCGGTATCTTTTCCGTGAAAAGCGAGTGTTCTACCACAAGTCTAAGACTCACTAGAAAGACATTAGATACTATAATAATACAAATGGAATTCTTTTACACATGTTCTGATGACGTTATGCGAAGCCAATACTAGCTACAGTTTGATTGGTTGGCATACCGCACGCGGGTTAATAATAGCTTTAATTCCTAATTTATTGGTAGAGAGACAAGGATGTCAAGGGCCTGAAGATGCAGCACAGTGAAGAAGCTGGCAACAGCCAGAGACTCATAGCTGGCTGCTTAAGTCAGGGTCAGCGAACCAGAGCTGTCCAAGAGTCTATGCAGCCTCTAAGCGACGACCCTGGAAACAGACTTCATAGTGTTGTCTGGTTAAGAGAGTAAGGCTCGAATTTGGAAGGTAAATCCGTTATGAAGAAAAACAGCTGAAATCCGATATGTCTGGCTGGAAGACGCAGATACCGCAACCTCGCTGTAAACTATGGCTCGACATCCTTTTCGTGATGAATGAAGAAGAAAATGACGAAGAAGAAAGTATTACTGATAATGTTCTTCGAAAGACTTACTATTATACACATTTTAGACATTTAGCGACTCATTCTGTGGTCTCTACTGAGACCAGCTGCCCACTGTTTGAGGATCATTGATGAAGAGGACATGGAAGGGAAGTAAACAGTACTGCTGGGGAATAGCGGGAAGGTGGGGTGGGGGCGGTTTTACAGCTAATGATATATTGTGGGGGTGGGAGAGTAGATCATACGGGTGGTGGTTAGTTTACTATTGTGGTTATAATCATCAAACGATTTTTTCTTGTCTTCTTTTCGTTCCATTTGAAGCAAACTGTTCAACGCACTTATGCGAGCTTTTGCAGTGGAGGCTTTCTGTATCAATTCGTTTTGCATGAAATGTTTGCTAGCCAATTGGACAGCACTAATTATATATATATATATCGAATATGTCATAGTTTGTTGTACATAACTAAAATTATCTGACGTCCCGTGAGCATGCTGCACGATGACAAGTTAGTAAATAAGTCACAAATGGTTTCTAGTTTCTTTTCGGTTTTTTTAAAATTAAATGAGATAAAGAACATGAAAACCATTGATTATTGCACTTAGATACCTAAAGATGGCAGCTGGCGTCAGGGACAGTGACCAAAGAACTGCCAAGACCCTTCTCCTCCCCCACGCGCTGTTTCTGGATAACAGGCTGCAACAGGGCAGACTGGCTAAGGAGAAGGGAGCGAAGAGGGAAGCTAGCCTGGTTTCCAAAATTGACATGCTGAAGTCGGATGTGTCCGACCGAAAGGTGCAAATATCGCAATGAAGCTGTAAACTACGGCACAACGCATTCCGTTCTCCGGACTACATTCTGCTACTTGCAGGGCTTGGTAGCGGGAGTTGAAGAACGAAGAAGAAGAAGATTGTCCCATATTTCTCAGCATAGTTTCTACCAACATCAATACACTTTTCCAAACGTTTTATGAGTGCACCAAAAACTGCAGCATAGTAGTCTTTGGTCTGCGGTGACGGCCACAGTTACACTTCACTTCACCTTATTTCAGCTACACTGTCTATCGTTACTCGCCTGTCAGCTTCAAACATCTTCCCCGTACCACACTATCCGCCGCGCAGATGTTTCAGTTGCAATCTGAACAGGATGATCAGGTCTGGCTTCATCAGCAATGTTTCAGCGAACTTGAGCAAGCGTATCGATCCAATTATGCACCGCTATACGCGGCAAACACGTTTCACCGTGAACAGGAAGCATTTGCTTATGAATATCCTTTGGGGAAAGTCCTTTTGCGCCCCCCCCCCCCCCCCCATAAAAACCCACGTGTGGCCATCACCAGCGCCATTCTTGGACAGGCTTCATGAGATTCAAATAAGATCAAGCTGGCAAATGCTTTTTTTCAAGATGAAACCTGAAAGTCTATTACAGAAGATAAATTATACACTGGGCCATCACTTAGTCAAAGCAGTAGTGGAGGTATAGTCTCATTGCGTACATTGGACCGTCACTTAGTCAAAGCAGTAGTGAAGGTGTAGTCTCATTGAGTACACTAGGCCGTCACTTAGTCAAAGCAGTAGTGGAGGTATAGTCTCATTGCGTACATTGGACCGTCACTTAGTCAAAGCAGTAGTGGAGGTATAGTCTCATTGAATTCGATCTCAAGTCAGTTACGTCGTTAAACATAGTCGGGAGAAGGAACCTTCTTCCCTGTGCCATATGTGTCCTGTCATCATTTTGTCAATATTCAACTGTAGCTGAAGTATAGTTGGCTTCTTTTAGTGCGTCGGTACCAAAGCATTATGTGTTTTTACAAGGTTGATTTCCATTTTGTTTTACGCGATGAGACGTTGGCCCCCGTGCACAACTCTCTGTAGCCGCCTTTGATTATATACATGAAGGTGCTTGGGCCCTATTCTTTCATCCACAATAAGGGGCCGACGAGGACCACTCGTGGTTGGCTACATGTGGGCTTGTTGTTATTTTCAATATGTTTTTCTCTAGTATTTTCTTTAGCACTGTCAATCCATTTTTCACATAACCCTCCTCTTGATCTGAAGCTATGCTGTCTCGAGTAATAGGTTCGTGCAACTGGCAGTTTTTAAGGCATTCGTGCCATATGTCTTCTCAATAAATGACGTTGTCCCCACGTTCTGTCAGATGTTCATTCACGACGCACTCTTTTACTTACTCTTCTAGAGCACGGCGACGTTATCCGCTATTTTTAAAATCGGAAATGTATAGCTTAATTGTTCATTGACATGCACACTGGCATCCATTTGTATGCAAGAAATATAAGATGAGAACACTGCGGTGTTTATGGAGGGCGCCAGGTGCCACCTCATCGCGTGCAGATTGCCGCTAACTCGTTTCTATTCACATTACTACTTCTCGCCCCTCCCACTCCAAAATCGATTTTCTATACTATGGTCAAGTGTGAGAGTGCTATAGGAGTATAAATTACTGTTGCTGTTTTTGGGCTAGTCCTTGTTTGTCCTTTGGGCCAGGCGTTGTTTGTCCTTCTTCTTGCAACTCCCTTATACTTTGTGTTGTCCCTCTATCATTCTTTGTGTAAGTTATTATTTAATCAGATATGTACGTTTGCGTACATGACCTTTGTCCGTTTCCATGGACTTCCCCATTGTTTGTTTGCGTACATGGCCTTTGTCCGTTTGCATGTGCTTCTCTGTTGTCCGTTTGCATGTACAGCTCCGTTGTCCGTTTGCATGTACTTCTCCGTTGTCCGTTTGGGTACATGACGGTTGTCCGTTTTCATAGACTTCTCCGTTGTCTGTTTGCATAGACTTCTCCGTTGTCTGTTTGGGTACATGACTGTTGTCCTTTTGCATAGACTTCTCCGTTGTCTGTTTGCATAGACTTCTCCGTTGTCTGTTTGCATAGACTTCTCCGTTGTCTGTTTGCATAGACTTATCCGTTTTCTGTTTGCATAGACTTCTCCGCTGTCTGTTTGCATAGACTTCTCCGTTGTCTGTTTGCATAGACTTCCCCGTTGTCCGTTTGGGTACATGACTGTTGTCTGTTCGCATAGACTTCTCCGTTGTCACTTTTGCTCAGACTTCCATTTCTGCCATTTTAACTAATTTTTCCATAGCCTAAAAAGCTGAACTTTTGTACACAGCCTTAAGTGTGACCTGTTAATATTTCTCGATTCTGGCGGATTATGGACAGGTCATTTAAAAGATCATACCGATAACGTTGTTTTTTGTGGAGGGTTCTTTGTGGATTTTTTTAAGTATTCACATCTGTCGGTAGCGAGATCAGCAACTTCAAATCACATTCGGAGAACCACACGCGTTCACTGTGTTTGAAAATCAGGAACCATTCAAAGTAAATATTGAAGATGACGCAGGTGAGGACATCCACATGAACGAGGGTTATTTTCAAAAGTGTCGGGTCAGCAGTAAATGTTGACCAACTTGATCTCTTCAATTTGATTACGAGAAATATGTGATCAGGTGATGAATGATGCAGAATAACGCATTAAACTTTCCATTTTTTTTAAAACACAAACACCAAGAAGAAAACAAACATGTCTTAGTAAAAATAAAAGCATGTAGCGAAAATCATAGTTGGTTTATTTTTAAATATATTGAGATGTTCTTCATCTGCTCATTGTTTCTCTGCCAATGGGTGCCCATGTCTTCTATTCTGTTGTCCCTTGTGTATTATAACTAGGCAGTAATGTGACATCCGGTCCCATGCCCAGATAACGCTCAGTGACTGATATAACAAACGAATACTAATAGAATAGATCAAGTGACAGTATTCCGACTGTGTGCGGCTATTGCAGATTAAATAGCATCTGTTCGTGAAACTTGGAATCTGATTCACAGACAAGCTAGATTGTTTTATCGTCATCTTACACCATATCCATCAAATACCTACATCAGATGCAATCGTCTCAGGCTTCCCCTAGTCGCCATTCAGTTTATCCTTCAAATGTGTTTCAATGATCATGCTTTCACTTTGTTCCTGTTCTTAACATCAGCAGATGGCTGTGTCTCTGTTCTTATTGTCATGTGTTAGTTATATTACAGTCTGCGGTAGTCCGTTCGTTGCCTTTTTCTTTAATTAGTTCATGCTGACCACTGATTTTTAAAAGCTATACCCAAGGTGAAATCTGAAAGTGTGTTAAAGAAGATAAATTATACAATATCTCTTTTTTTTTAAATTTGTATTTATATATAAACTGAATATCTGTCGGAGACCAAGCGATAGTGGCAGGATCAGTAGCAACGTTTTAAATGCTGTGTGAAAAAATTAATAGCAAAGCCAAAGAGTTTGGTATGAAAATAAACAAATTGAAGACAAAGACTTAGGTAATAACCAATGAATAAAGACCAATAAATATAATCATCAATGGCGAAATAATCGAACAAGTACAGAAGTGTATATATTTAGGGCAAACCATAACAGAAGATGCCGCAATAGACCGAAATTAAGACAAGGATTGCATTGGCAAAAAAAAAAGGCTTCAGAGAGAAACAGAAAATGCGAGCCTTATAAAATATCAGGGTAGAACTGAGAAAAAGAAAAATCGCCACTCATATTTGACCAATTGCACTGTATGGGGTTGAAACATGGACTTTAGCAAAGAAGGGTGATAACATCTTGGAAGCGTTGTAAATGTGGGGCTACAGAATGGAAAGAGTGAGTTGGGCAGACAGATGATATCATGACAATGTAGTCACTGATGTGGGCAGACAAAGACAAATATTGAAAATGATATAGAAACATCGATTTAGTTGGCTGTGTCACCATATGAGACATGAAAGATTTCTACAGAAGATAGTAGAGGGCAAGATCCAGGGGAAGAGAGGACTGGGGTGACCAAGACTCTCCTTTACATCTCAGGCATGCAGAGACATTAAAGTTCGAACAAATGTCTAAATGAATAGAGCTGCAGAGGCTATGGTCAAAAAGAGAGTAATAGACAACCTTACAACCAGTCTCCGGACTGATCAATCAGAGGATATGGTCAAATGGATAGACATGCTTAGACAACCTTAAAACCAGTCTCCGGACTGATCAACCAGAGGATAGAGTCAAATGGAGAGACATACTCAGACAACCTTACAACCAGTCTCCGGACTGATCAACCAGAGGATAATGATGCTGAACCTATGCACTGGTCTGTCATTTAATGAAAACAGTAATGGTGGTATAGTCTCAGCCCCTAATGACGTCGGTAGACACTGTCGGTAGGTACAATCTTCTTTCCTGTGTCATATGTGCTACTTTCTTCTTCGTGCACCTTATTAATTCTAGCCGAAGTGCCTTTGTTGCATGGCCGCTTCTTGATAGAAGGTGGACACCTTTTGTTTTGACCCTTATTAACTCTCGTTGTTTAGGCCATCAACTAATCCTGTCCAAGGAGTCCGAGTCCTTTGTCCTGTACAATTTCCCCAGTTAGTTCCAGATACTCCACTTTTTCTGGCATTATCCTATATGACTCGTCAGTGTGTGCTTTTATTTTAACCTCCTTTTTTCCCATGGAGTTCCCACCACAGGAAGTGCCTGCTGAAATTGGATTGCGGCTTTTTCGCATTGTGTAGCCTATCCAACTCCATCTTCTCATAACGTGTCCAGCTCTACCTGATGTTGTTCTGATCTCCTTCGTAGCCGTTCATTTGTTACGCTATCAAACTGTTGCATGCCAAGAATTATTCTCCAGGATTTCTAGACGAAATCCTGTAATCTCCTAATATTGAGTCTAATCATCTGCCATGTTTCTGCTCCATATAAGCAGATCTATTACACTGAAGTTGAAGATCTTAAAATTGAGTTTGTATGTATTTTTGAAAAGGATACACTCATTCTATTTTTGTAAATTATTTTTTTGGTATTTTGTTTTTACATTCTCGCCTGCGCTTCCTGTTTATTATGCTCCCAGGATATATCAAGGTCTCATCTTATCCAATCCTGTGGTTTTCTTTTGATTGTCGTATGATTCCATCTAGTTGGCGTCATTTAATTGTACAATGTATGTATGTCCTTTCTTCGTGAATATATCTAGTTGTTGTTGCGGATCTAGCAGCACCCAGGATCTCGTCCTTCGGCCCAATGCCACGTAATGGTCGCTGCACGTGTTTGTTATTTGTTATTTAGTACTATACAAAATGTTCCATTTATTTGGATTCTGATGAAGAATCATTTTCATAACATCGGTGAGCTCCGAGCACTGAAAGAGATGATGGTCAAATGGTTTCATATGGGTATGTACACAGCTGGCAGTCAGGAGTAAATTACGGTTGGATTCTTTTCATGTGTTTGTTAAGGGGGATGTGTTGGGTTCTCAGTTGGAAAAGGGTGCACTCATCTTTCATTGTGAGTTAATTGATACTGTCATTTGGATTGGGGCTTGCCATATGGAACAACCATTAGAGGCACATCCATTGTTGAGAAACGCCAACTCCGGACTGAGGTGCAAAAGAACATGTTTATTGATGTTGTCATCATTGTTTGCGATGGACGGCTATTATTAGTGTGTCTCTCAAGATAAACTCGCTGTACAAAGAGAACGAGTTGCAGAAGCTTTCCTCAAATCCAGATCGTTCCAGACGGTTGTGCTGTGCTTGACCTCATCTGCGTTTCACTCAGTATTCGATGAACACGTGGATCCTCACCACGGGTACCAGACTGTCATGAGACAGGTCTCTTTTCAGAGTGAGCTCCATAGAAGTGTGATGGGTGTCTGGACTATTATATTTCACCATACCCTGACTAACATTATCTGATCAGTATGTTATGCCTGACCCTGACTAACATTGTCTGATCAGTATGTTATGCCTGACCCTGACTAACATTGTCGGATCAGTATGTTATGCCTGACCCTGACTAACATTGTCTGATCAGTATGTTATGCCTGACCCTGCCTAACATTGTCGGATCAGTATGTTATGCTTGACCCTGACTAACATTGTCTGATCAATATGTTTTGCCTGACCCTGACTAACATTGTCTGATCAGTATGTTATGCCTGGCCCTGACTAACATTGTCTGAGGAGTATGTTATGCATGACCAGACGTTATTCTATCCCCTCGAACCACGATAGTCTGGTTTTTTTTTTTAATTTGTTGGTGTGAAATAAAAGCTTACTCTGCGCACTTCGCGGCGCCTGACAAAGCAAGAGGTCTTTAATCCTCAGTAGTATAAACCTCTTCCATCCAATCTCCTCAACCACCGCATCCCCACCCGCTTAGATGAACCCTAAGAATTGATATGTTTGTTATTTTGTTCATAAAAGGTTCTGTCAAATCATCAGGCCTTACGCTGTAAGTTGTCAAAACAAGTAGATTATGGGCTTTCAGAATCCATGCAATACAATGTGGGCCTCAAGTGAGGAAAACAAATAACAAAAACATTAAGAACACTAGCGTTTCCAACAACTGAAACCAGCTACTTCATTTGACAGCTCCCGCTAAGCTACCAGAATCACGCTGTATCGTTCCGTCCCTTTGTTAAGTCTGTTGCATGTCTTCCGGCTGGTGATAAGCAACTGTCACAGCAAATGTTTGTCGCCATATTTGCCTGGTAGCTATTTTTACCCACACTGTCCAGGGAATCACTGGGTTTCTTCTGAGAAATGCCGCTTTCAATGAGACATCAATCATTCGCACGGTGTTGATTTTATCGAATATCTATGACGCGCAAATACGGACACTTTCGCGGGAAAGTAGAAATCGCTCGCGCTATAATGAATTACTTAAATCTGTCATTTCACAACTTTGACTAGGCGTCTCGCAGACAAAGACAAGCGCCTCGCCATTTTGTCCTAGCAGCGTCGATGTTATGTTGATATACTAATAAACAGCTTTTTTCTGAGCAATACACTCGCAAGTGAAAGGATGCAACACGTTAACAAAGCTTCGCTGTTAACGAATTGAAACAATCACTGCTGCGTCTGATTTATTGGGGTGAGGAATAAAGGACACTTCCCATGCAGTCGCCACGCCAACCCCAAGTAAGTAAGGTAGAAGACTTTACACGCCAGTGTAGAAGATGAGCGACTAAGTAAAATATAAGACTTTATACCCTTAAGGTAGAAGAGGAGCGACTAAGTAAGTAAGGTAGAAGGCTTTACACCCCATGGTAGAAGAGGAGCGTCTAAGCAAGAAAGATAGAAGGCTTTACACCCCAGTGAAGAAGAGTAACGACTAAATACGTCAGTAGTATCACACAAACTCCACATCCTTTTTTTTTAAACAAACACGATTTAGAATAATGGGGGCGGAATAGGTAATCATATATACTTCCTGTTGTGCTCCCGTTGGAGTATTGGTCACCGCAACAGTTGATGCCCCTGCATACATCCAATTCTCAAGTATGTGTGGACTCATTCGTGTTTTCTGTAGTAAGTTGTTTGCGCGATGATGTTGCCAGTCCCAATTACAACACACTTTAGTAGATGTTTACGACATGCGTAGTATGCGAAGTTTGAACATTTCTTCCCGCCCTAACGAAAGACTTTTGAATCTCCAGTGGAAAGTCAGGCATGGAGACAATTTATAATGAAATCACTTCTTCTTCAGCGTCCGCGTTTTCTGACCAGGCTAAATCGTCAGTCCTATGATGAAGTCCACATCCCTTTCCAGGTCTGAGCGGTGGCTCCATAGATTTTGCCTCAGTTTTGCTCCCTCTGGCTAGGTCTGGCATCTTAATTCTTCGTGGGCCTGGCATTCTTGAAATACGTGTTCAGAGGTCTGGACTCCGGTTCCACATGGACATTAATTTGTTGATTTAGATGTTGATCCGAAAATCATCACAGTTTCCAGGACAGAAAACGTGCACATACGAAAAGTAGTTCAAAAGTATCATTAATATTTCAATATTACTATTTTATTTTAATGTTCTATTCTTTTCTGTTCTGATCATAAGAATCGACTTCACTACATTCCGGGCGTACCCACAGGCGCTGTCTCTCAGTAGATGTCAAAGGGTGTGGATACTGATGGTTCCTGCAGCTCGTTGATTGTACACACTTCTGTTCCGCCCTCTCATGCGCCCCAGTTCGAACCTTGTTCGATATCACAGCTCTGATGTCTTTCAATCTGTTTGGATGTCAGTATGTGTCTCATGTTGTCGAATACCATCTTGGCCATACCTATTCTCTTTGATTTCTTTTTTACAGCTGCCATCTTCCGTTAATATATGATCTAGATAGGAGAAACTCTGTACCTGTTCAAGTAGTTGATCTTTTATTTTTATCTGCACACGTGGTTTCTTGTCACTTTTCACAATTATCATAGTCCTTGTTTTCTTTATGTTTATGTCTAATCCAAACTCTTGACTTATTGTGTTTATTGTTGTCACAAGCTTCTGTAATTCTTGCCCAGCTTTTGCCATCAAAACTGTATAATCATTGCCTCTCCTCCAATGACAAGCCCTGGTATCCCCTCTTCTGTTTGAATATTTCTTCTGTGTGGATATTAAAAAGACAAGAGGATAATACACATCCCTGTCTCACTCCAATTTTTACATCTCTAATTGGAGAGCATAGCTTTCCTGATTTTACTAAAGTAGATAGTTCCCAGTACAGATTTCGGAGCAGTCTTATGTCTTTATCACCTAAAACTATTTCTTGGAGACATTTGATTAATTTTTCATGTATGACCTTTTGGTAATCTATGAAGCAAATATAAATGTCATTATGTATTTCTATATATTTTTCTGTCAAAGTTCGCAAACAGAAAATTGTTTCCTTTGTTCCATTAAACTTTCGAAAACCAAATTATTCTTCTGAAACTTCCCTCTCTACTTTACCTCTTATTCTCTCTTGTATGATCTTGAGTAGTATTTTAATTGTGTGACTCATTAGACGTATTGTCCTAAAGCCTGAACATTTTGTTGTACGAGGAGTGTTTTTTTAGGAGTATTATAAACGTAGATGTTTTCATGTCCGTTGGTATGCATCCAGATATCAGAAAGTCATTTTAATAGTAAGGTTACTTTCTTATTCCCCCGTATCAACTCTCTGCTCACGCATACAAGTATACTGTACTCGGCGCATTTACTACCCTATCAGTACCAATAGAAAACTCAGCTTTCGTGTTATTGTGCCCTTGCTGTTGTGACCCTAGTCGCTGCTGTTAAACATGTATTGATCGTCGCCAGTAGAGGTCAGTTAATCGATCAAACAGTTAGCCTGGACACGTCTATCCCCCCTCCCTTGTCACCCGGCTGTACTTCACACCGCATACACACTTTATCTGTTTGTACGAACTTCGTGTCCATCTGTTGTTCCACAGTGCATCACTATCATCATGTGTATAGCTCGTGGCTTTAACGGTCAATTCACTCCACAAGCAAATGCACATTGTGCATGTTAGCACGTCAGGTGCCTTTTGTTTTTCCTGGCCAATCTGTCGTGTCAATCCATGTTTTTCTTAGTTGTCTTTCTGAGCTGCTCGTACGCTCGATCTTGACGGTTGTCACATCATTGTAAGAATGCAACCAGATCACATTGTTCATGAAACCGTCTACATGGAAAGATCAGGAAAAAGGGCTAGAGGTAGATCGAAGAAAAGATGGATTGGTAGTGTAAATGACACCTGCCGTAAAATTGGAAAACCGTCACTCGGGCCACGAGAGAGGCGAAAGACAAATACATACCACTACACTGGGCTACAACCCGGTAGAACGTGAGATGATAAAATAAGTTGTTAGAACATTGTATGTTCTCTCTTTCTCTCTCTCTTTCTCTCTCTCTCTCTCTCTCTCTCTCTTTCTCCCTCTTTCTTACAACCCGGTAGAAAGTGAGATGATAAAAGGAGTTGTTAGAACATTGTATGTTTTCTCTTTCTCTCTCTCTTTCTCTCTCTCTCTTTCTCTTTCTCCCTCTCTCCCTCTCTCTCTTTCTCTTTCTCTCTCTCTTTCTCTCTCTCTTTCTCTCTCTTTCTCCCTCTTTCTTACAACCCGGTAGAAAGTGAGACGAAAAAAGAAGTTGTTAGAACATTGTATGTTCTCTCTTTCTCTTTCTCTCTCTCTTTCTCCCTCTCTCTCTCTCTCTCTCTCTCTTTCTGTATACATATATATATATCTTGTCTTATCCACTTGTGCTGTAAGACGTTGTGATGGGCCGCGTGCGTCTGTCTAGGTCCAGACGCGTCGCTATAGTTGTCGACATCCCATTGCGGGTTAGAATATCCCTAATATTCAAATCCACCTGGTTCTCAGTCTTGCATGGTGGCGGAAGCACGATCGCCGTACGGTAACAAGACACACGCGTATCCTGGAAGGTTTCATTTGCATTAGGTGACCTAACCACACGATCTTTTCCCTATCCATATGTCTCGTGCATTGTCCTATTTCGACAATTGTTCGGATGTCATCATTCCTCATTCTATTTTCCCTAGTGACGTTAATGCTTTTTCTCAAGTATCTCATCTCAAAGTCGTAATCTTTCCCTATTGATGCGGTGTTATGTCCATTTTTGGCTCTGATAACAGAGTGTTGGCACGAATATACTGCTAATCAATAGTCTTGTAGTGAACATTTTAATGTTCGGGTGTTTCAGCAGTGGGGACAACTGATATGTAGTAACGTTCACTTTCTGGCAGCGGACCACAATCTCTTGTCTAATCTGCCATCCTGGGCAAAGGTACTGCCCAGGTACTTGGATTCACGCATTTGTTTTATCTTGGCCTATTTTACCATAATATTTAGGTCTGCAGCGTTTCTGTCTCGGATGTTAATTTCAATATTGACAATCATACTCAAAAGGTGATTCAGGATAGCCTTCTAGTTTTCAATTGGAAATTGTATCAAATAATATGTTATTCCTATATTTAGTTTTTCTCTTATTTTATAATTTTTTTCACATCACGTCACGGAAATTTAATCAAATAATATATTATTCCTATATTTAGTTTTTCTCTTATTTTATTATTTTTTCACGTCACGGAAATTGTATAAAATAATATATTATTTCTATATTTAGTTTTTCTCTTATTTTATTAGTTTTTTTCACATCACGTAACATCACGTTGTTGTTGGGTTTCCACAATGGCTATATTTACTCCTGTGTGCGCTATGTAAAAATGACGTTAAATAGCGGTTTGTTTAGCTTTCCTCACATCTCAAGCATGTTGATGAAGGTGGACCGGGGTCCTCCTGCGGTTGTGCTGTTATTGGCTTAATCTGCGTGTCGCTCACTACTACGGGGATCATGTCGATCACTCACCTCGTAAGCCAGGCTGCCAGATAAACTGTCCTTTTCCAGAGAGGGCTGCCGGGAAGTCGAGGGGAAGATCTTTGCAGTATATTTTGCCTGACCCTGACTAACATGTCTGATCAGTATATTTTGCCTGATCCTGACTAACATGTCTGATCAGTATATTTTGCCTGACCCTGACTAACATGTCTGATCAGTATGTTTCACATAATGTGATGTGATTTATTATTTGTATAATGTCCGTGTGTAATGAATGTGGGAGCTATAACTTATAGACTAGTCGCTCACCTTAAAATAAAAGGAAGGAGCGAGCGAGAGCGTGAAACTGTGTGTTCGAATTCTGCAAGTTTCAAGCATTACCTCCTCTTAAAAGAGGTGAGATTGCCCCCTAGTCCTATCGGAGACAGCGTAAGCTCGGATTCTCGCGTGCTAGGACTAAATATTAACATATTAACTCTTTACAATGACAATTTAAACAAAGATCCAGTCATGCTTCGAGGTGAGTAACTGGAGGACATTGACATCGTCCCACGCGTGGGCAACACAATTGATACTCAAGGGGCACAGAGGCAGATGTAAGGGCTAGAAGTGGAAAGGCAATAACATCATTCAAGTCACTGATTAATATATGGAAATCAGGAGATAAAAGACTAATATCATGTTAAGACTGTTGCATTCAAGTGTCAGGGATCAAGATGCTAAGCAGCGCAGGAGCTGCAGCGGTTAGCGACCCATAGGTGACTGCTATCGTCAGGGCCTGCGAACTAGAGCTGCCAAGACCCTTCTACACCTCCATGCGGTGATCCTGGATAACAGACTGAAACAGAGCAGACTGGCTAAGGAGAATGGATCGACAAGGGAATGCTAACCCGGTACTCAAAAAATGCTTGCTGAAGTCGGATGTGTTGGACCAAAAGGTGCAAATATCGCAGTCAAGCTGTAAACTACGACACAACGCATTCCGTTCTCTGGACTAAATTCTGCTACTTAATCCCTTTTAGGGTTTGGTAGCGGGAGATTGAGAACGAACGAAGCCAAGCCATTCAAGTGTCAAGTCGATACTGCTGTGGTTAGCAGAGACTTGGAGAATGACAAAGGGAAAAAAAACATGAAAAGAAATTGTAAAAGTTGATTACGTTTGAGTTTAATTAAAATTTTTTAATGAGTATGGTCAAATATCGCACCGAGACGAGAACACAAACAAAACCTACGTTACGACCTATAGGCCTTCACCAGGGACAACAATACTGAACTAACAAATCAACATATAAGGACAAAATCGTCAACTTATCTTATAGTAGACCCAGTCTGTCTAAGCGACCGGTTGGGCCAGATGCTTGACTGAATATGAAAGGAAGCGGTCAAACAAGGTGACCAGGAGAGCGTAAGAAGTGAGGAGGAATGCTCCAGATAAGCCAGTGGTGGCCAAATATGGAAACGGCCAAATAGTAATCCAGGTGGGAAAACAAAAAGAAGGTTATATAAGCCGGGGGGCGGGGGTGAGATAAATATAGGGGGGGGGGAACTGATAGAAGAAAGGGGGAGGGGGCAAAGGAAGACAAAAATAGATGGGGGCCAGTATGAGGTTTTAAAGAAAAGGTATAGAAGATATTAATGCCATGCGGTTGGAGACAACCCATGCTGGAGATAAGTAGATTTATCTCAAGGGCGAATGACAAAGCCAATACAAAGAAAACTGCAGTCGTTCATCAATAAATGTCTACGGAGGAGAATTGGTAAAGGCTGACAAGACATTGTGAGGATCGTTGACCTGTGAGAAAGGAGCCAACAACGAACAGTGGGGCTACACATCGAACGTTCGAAAGGGGGTTGGATAGTGTACACGCAACGGCAAGCACCACCAAACTTGGCCAGACAGCCCCTGTAATGGATTCCACAGGAGAAGAGGAAGAGAGGTAAACCAAGAAACAGTTGGACAAGAGACTTTGGAAATGAGCTTCGGTCCCGGGAACTTAACTTGAGAGAGGCAGAAAGGACATCTCAAAATATAAATTGATGGAGGACATTTTGTCAATGGCATTTGCCCCAAAAAAAAGCGACGGGCTTCGGTGATGATTATTTGGAGATCCAATCCCATGCCTACTATGTACTTTTCCCTTATCTACAGGGGTATGGAAACCTCGGTTGAGAGCCCTGCGCCAGTGTATGTGATCCTCTATTCTTCTTAAAGTCTGTGCGAGAATCCCAACATGGTGCTCTACCTTTAGGAAAACTCGTTAAGGTTAATTTGTTGGCCTGTGCGAGCATTTCTCTCATATATAATAGACGAACAGAGAGAGAGAGAGAGAGAGAGAGAGCGGCGACATAACAGACGGGAACAATCTTTTAGTCCTACCTAGCCAGTTGCGATACACTGATGCACCATTTCAGCGTTGCTGTTCTTGTTGTTGTTGCTGTTGTTCTTGTTGCTGTTGCTTCTGCAGCTGTTGATTCTGCTGCTGTTGTTGTGTGCGCCCTGAAAGGGAGGTTAAGTGGCGAGTTGACGTAGTTTTCCTCACATCCCCATGCGTGCCGATGAAGGTGAGCTGTGGTCCTCTAGGCGGTTGTACTATGCTTGGCCTCATCGGCGTGTCGCTCACTACTACGGGGATCATGTCTATCCCTAACTTTGTTAGCCAGTCGGCCATGAAAACAGCTTGTTTCCAGGGAGGACTGCGGGGAAGTCAATGTGAGAGTTGTCCAGTATATTTTACCTGACCCTGTCTAACATGTCTGATCAGTATATTTTGCCTGACCCTGTCTAAACATGTCTGATCAGTATATTTTGCCTGACCCTGTCTAAACATGTCTGATCAGTATATTTTGCCTGACCCTGTCTAAACATGTCTGATCAGTATATTTTGCCTGACCCTATCTAAACATGTCTAAACATGTATATTTTGCATTACCAGAAGTTAGTCGTTCTCCCTAGCATCGATGTAAACCAGTTCAATCTATTTTTTTAAATCGACTTTTTATTTATTTATTTATGTTTTATTTATTTATTGTTGGGGGGGGGGGGGGGGGGGGAAGGAAGTGTCATAATAATAAACAACTAAACTATTCTCGGAGAATATAAATAATATATATAAATATATATATATATATATAAATATATATATATATATATATATATATAAATATATATATATATATATATAAAAATATATATATATATATATATATATATATATATTAATATATATATATATATACGTATATATATATATATATATATATATATATATATATATACGTATAGCAATGAAAGCGACTAGAATATACCTAGTCTCCTGTTTGTCTAATGGCTGTCTTTGATTCACTTCCATATTTATATTTACCTTCCACTTGTTCCGTTAAGTGCCGTGTTGAGCTAGAGTTACCTTTTCTTAGGCCAGGTGAGTTACTTACTCATTCGCTCGTTTTGAGCCGCTGGGGTACGATCTATGTTACGTTGTCCATCTAACCAGTGCTATCAATCTTCCCAGTGTTTCTCGGCATCCACGGATTGAAGATAGTTCTATACTTTTTCTTCTATTTAATAATATATCTATTGTTTTGTGTGGACCCAGTGGTCTCGGGGTAAAGTGTTCAGCTCGGGTTCTGAAGGTCGCGGATTCGAATCACTGTGAATATCGGAATTTTTTCACATGCATCTTCTAGTAAAAATGTCCATGTGTCCATGATCTATGGGTAGTGAGATCGGACTCCCGTCTCCAGTGTCGAGCACATTAAAAATCTATTGGCAGAAATTTAAAAGAGGAGACCTAACGGCCGCTGCCAGGACAAAATTGAAATGTTAGTTAGTTAGTTAGTTAGTTAGTTAGTTAGTTAGTTAGTTAGTTAGTTAGTTTTATCTCCACGTGTGCCGTTTAGCGCCGTGGGGAGCTTAGGTCGTCTATCCTGCGCCAAGTGCGTTGCGTCGGTCAATGTGAGCCCTTGTCGTTGCACAATCACTCTGTCATCTTTCCACCTACCTCGCGGCCGCCCCCTTGCCCTGTAGCCAGATCTACCAGCATTGTAAACCATCAGTGGAAGATGATGAGGGTGCATTCTCATGAGATGACCAAACCAACTTATCTTCTGTCTGGAAATGTATTCAACACAAGACGTAGTGCCGACCATACTTCGAATGTCATCGTTCCGCATTATGTCTCTTCTGGTAACACCGATGACTTTCCTCAAACACTTCATTTCGCAAGTCGAAATTCTGCTCTCCTTCTATATTATAACTAGGCAGTAATGTTACATCCGGTCCCATGCCCAAATAACGCTCAGTGGCTGATATAACAAAAGAATACTAATAGAATAGATCAAGTGACAGTATTCCGACTGTGTGCGGCAATTGCAGATTAGATAGCATCTGTTCGTGAAACTTGGAATCTGATTCACAGACAAGCTAGATGATTTTATCGTCATCTTACACCATATCCATCAAATACCTACATCAGATGTGATCGTCTCAGGCTTCCCACAGTCGCCATTGAGTTTATCCTTCAAATGTGTTTCGACGATCATGCTTTCACTCTGTTCTTGACAGAGGCCATGTTTTGGCACTGGTAGCACAGAATCGGCATAAATATACTGTTTATCAGCTGTTGCTTTGTTGCCAAACTAATGCTCGGGTGTCTAAGCAGTGGGGACAGCTGATAAGTTATAGTTGAATATCTACCCAAATTATTTGCACTATCCCCGAAGCCTAGTAATCAGCGGAAGTTTAAAATATCTACTACGTATAGCCGAAGCCTTCGGCTACCTGGCAGCAGACATTAACGTGCATGTTGGAATCCATATTGTGTCGAGGTGTTCATTGTCGTGAACTACTTCTTCTTTGTTCATCCTCAGATCAAGGTCCCTGTTTCTCCCGCAAATTTTACCGTTGTTTGTAAAGCTGTTTTTATCTCCGTGCAGATTGTGTCTGCCCTGTCTCAGGAGGCCAATATTGTTATCTTTCTTCCTGCGTGTGGGTGAATCTTTGCAGGACGTGCTCTGCGCTCATGGCATGCTCCCCACATTGGCACCCGTCTTCTGTCCCAATCCTCATTTGCTTGTAAAGATGACCCTTAATCATATTATGCCCTGGTCTGAAAATGTCGATTGTCTGTCTCTCTCCCCCTCTTTCTCTCTCTCCCTCTCTTTCTGCCTCTCCCCCTCTTTCTCCCTTTCTCTCTCCCGCTTTCTCTCTCTCCCTTTCTCTCTCTCCTTCTTTCTCCCTTTCTCTCTCTCCCTCTTTCTCCCCCTCTCCCTCTTTTTCCCCTCTCCCTCTTTCTCCTCCTCTCTATCCTTCTCTCTCACTTTCTCTCTCTCTCTCTTTCTCTCTCTTGTCGTATTCACTTGCTCCGTAAGGCGTCCTGGTGGGTCGCAGTTGTTTGTCTAGGTCCAGCCTCGTCGTTGTAGTTCCAACAACCCATGGCAGTTACGATATCCCTAACATTTCCCATCCACCTGGTACTCTGCCTTCCACGGTTGTATACGTCCGATCGTCGTTTGTTATAAGTGCTCAGGGGTAGCATGGAATACCGAACCACCACTTGTTTGTGTTCCTATCAATACGTTTGGTGCATGTATGTTACGACACTTTTTCGTATGCCATCATTTCTCATTCTATCTCCTCTGGTGACGTCGATGGTTTGCTCTCAAGAATGTTATCTGGCATATTTTGACCTTTTCTAGTGGGTCTTTGTTTTAGTCCACGTTTGACACTGATAATATAGTGTTGGCATGAATATACTGTTAATCAATAGTCTTTTATAGTAAAAGTTAATGCCCCGGTGTTTCCGCGACTTTCTTGCTTCCTGGCATTCTTGGATTCCTGGTATTTAAACAAGTATGTTAATGAATGCTGCTAGGTAGCCGAAGACTTCGGATATACGTAGTAAGTGTTTTAAAACGTCCTGCGGCGTACTATGCTTGGGGGAAGGTATTAATAAATAATTTGGATAGAGTTTTAACTAGAATATTATTTATTTTGTTCGAGCAGAGGCCGTTAAGTCTTCTCTGTTCGATTTTTAACTGCCAATAGATTTTTAACTGCCAATAGATTACTAACTGCCAATAGATTTTTAACGTCCTCGACACTGAACGCGTGTCTGATCTCACTACCTTTAGATCAGCGGCGCCGACGGAGACGGATGTGTCGGACCGAAAGGTGCAAATATCGCAGCCAAGCTGTAAGCTAGCGACACAACGCATTCCGTTCTCCCGACTACATACTGCAACTGTTCATGGGTTGGTAGTGGGGGATTGAGAACAGAAGCAGAAGGAGGAGATCAGCGACATTTTTTGCAGAAGATCCACGTGAAAATATCCGTGTCTCCACCGCGATTCAAACCCGCGACCTCCTGCCCCCGAGGCGGACATCTTACCTCGAAACCACTGAGCCGCCCCCATACACCGCTTTACTCGTCTCTAGTTAACTCATAATAAGCGTCTGGGATAAGATGATGAGCAGCGCATGAGCTGCAGTGGTCAGCGACTCATAGCTGACTGCTACCGTCAGGGCCAGCGAACCAGAGCTGCCAATACCCTTCTACACCTCCACTCGGTGATCCTAGATAGTAGGCTGTAACAGAGCATACTGGCTAAGGAGAAGGGATTGAAGAGGGAATGCTAACCCGGTACTCAAAAAATGCTTGCTGTAGTCGGATATGTTGAGCCGAAAGGTGCAAATATCGCAGTCAAGCTGTAAACTACGACACAACGCATTCCGTTCTCTGGACTACATTCTGCTACTTAGGCTCGTGTCAGGGTTTGGTAGCAGAAGATGGAGAACGAACGAAGCCAAGCCATAATAAGCGTTTCATTTTCGAGAGTTGATCCATGGCCAACTCTAAAAGGCCGTCGGACTTAGCGGGAAAATACCAATGAAACGTCACATATATAGGCCAACTAAATTACAAAACTCATCAGCACTCATATTGTGCCAAGGTTTATAATCAACCCATATATCATCCACACAGAGAAATAAAACAAATTAACGGTAAAAATCGACACGATTGTATGCGTCTTCCAGATCGAGTGCCACCGCGACTGTTTCTTGCTTTGTGTGAAAACCCTTATGCACATCATGCGCGAAAGTTCTAGCGTTACCCGAGGTCTTCTTCGCTGCTCTATAGCTGCCAAGCGTATCGGGTAAAATCAGCTCCCGTTCAAGGTAGGCCATTATTTTCCTGGCCACTATCTTCTCGAGAAATGTGCCATATACATGCTGTTTGGTGATTATTCGTTTATTAGCACTGTTGGAGAAGGGCTTGCAGACCTGAAGATGTTCTGTGGAGTTATGAACTTGTCACTACCAAATTAGAAAAGCAGCCATAACAAATGGTGTCCATATAAGAAAAATGTAGCAGATGAAACTGTTCATACAAACACATCAGTAACCTACCTACTGTTGTTATGACTAATATAAAACCAGTATTTTAGGACCGTGACAGGAATGAACTACTAAAAAAGTGTCTTGAAGGAAATATACAAAATGTCAATGATTGACTGAACATATCTTGAAATTATGTCCGAAGAATAAGAATCCTGGTCTAACTATTGTGAAAGCTGTTGTTGCTATTGTAGTTTCTGTTTAAAACGATGGGACAGAATCTCTGTTGTTAATGGAGGAAATGGAGTGACATACTTGCAGGTATCTGAGAAAGTTCTGTGAACACAAGAACATTTTGTCGCAAAAAAAGGAACTCAGAGAAAAGCTATTAAGGTATCCTATGATGCTAGGAGGACTAAATGGAGGAGGAGATTTGTACTGGAAGATTGGCAGGCAGTTACTGAAAGGTTTATATATCAGGTTGGAGGTCATTGATAAGAATCAAGATATTTAATCATCAGAAAATGGTAAAAAATAGTTTTCTGAACTTTTCGCAGAAAACCGCATTGTACAGATTGTCTGTGTGATAACTATTTTGTTTTTAAAGCAATTGTTCTACAACTTTGCATATATATTCTAGATAACATGGCTTAGTTGTAAACAATGTAAATCAAGCTACATTACAATGTGTAAGAGTTCTTGTAATTTTGGAGTGTCAAATTTTCTTGACAAAATTGAGTAAATACTTGAATTTTCCATAAAAATACAATCGTCAAAATATAAGAAAAAAATTAAGGAAGTATAATCAAACAACGACACAAAAGAAATTACATGCAGGAGTTTTGCCTTTTTTCTTAAATAAATTGTCAGTATTTTTTAAGTTTAATTACGTTTTAAATTAACTTTTGGAACGCTACATTAGAATACATGATACCATGTTGTAGGGTGATCACCTTTACAGCACCTGCCCAACCTGTATATGGATATATCCATTTTTAATAAAGTTACAACAATTTCAACAATAATACCCCTCGCTAGGTGGTGGTACTCCTTAACGGACAAGTGGCAGCTGAAAATAAAACTTTCAAACTATGCGATATGGAAGAACTAAAGTACTTAAGTATCAGGTCAGGTCAGGTCATCCCGTAACCGGTAATGTGGTTGGGGCACACATGAAGACATCCTCACAACACCACGCCACCCTTCTCTGTTAGCGGTCGCTGCCTGTGCCTCTTCTGGTCGGAGATTGGTCCATTCTTTTATGTTGTCCTCCCATCTCTTTTTACGACGGCCTCTTCATCGTTTGCCTTGCACCATTCCGTGGAGAATTGTGTTTGCAAGACCATTTGATCTCGATATGTGACCGTATCAAGCGAGTTTCCGTCTTTTGACAGTTACCAAGAGGTCTTCAAAAGACCGTATTGCTGTTGTAATTCTATCTCGTATTTCCTCACTTGTAACTAGATCTTTGTACGTGACGTTTAAAAGTCTTCGGAAACATTTAATCTCCAAGGCATGTATCCTTCGCTGAAGGTCAGCTGTAACTGTCCATGTCTCACAGGCATAGAGGAATATTGACAGGACCAGTGTACGCATTAATCTGATTTTCATGCATAGTGTTACCGTTTATCTTGCCAGATTTTGTTAAGCCGTGCAAGCGCCGCTATTGTCTGTGCTATTCTGACCAACACCTCACAGTTTGATCCTTCATCACTGACAATCGACCCCCGATATTTAAAACGGTCAACCACTTCGAGTTCCTGACCGTTAGCTTTTATCCTGCTGTTGAAGTCCTCGGCGTTTGTTGGTCATTAATTGTGTCTTTCCGGCGTTTATCTCCATACCATAGTCAAGAGCTGTTTCATCGAGCTAAAATATAGACAAATAGTATTGGGCTAAATGTGTGAACCATGTCTTGAAAGAGGAAGAGGGCTATTGAAAAAAGGTGGACTGTCTTTCTTTCTTCCGAGAGCCGCCATCAATGTGTTGGAATCATCCGATTATGATTAAGTGAAAAATTAACCTACATGTTTGCTTTCCGAAATCACGCATATTGGTGTAAGGGTTATTGAGATAATTGACGGCAACCATTGTGAAACGGACAATAATTGAAACATGAAAGTTTCGTCATTTAGTCGTCGGTCTTTCAAGGGGGTTTTCCCGTGAGACCGAAATGGTTGATCAGTCCATTTTCTCCTAACGTGTCCTTTAACTATGGCCTTTGCTCCATTACGCGTCTGGAATTAAATGGCGTTTAGTAGAACAAAAGTTATCATATGATTTATAAATACATTCTTCATTCGACAACAGCTCCCCTTTAAAGAAATCACTGCGCCTGGCAATTCTAGCCCTCCCAGTCGCTAGTTTGTTCAGGTCAGCCGTCGGGGGGTGATGACCGGGCCACAGGACAAGCAAGTGCTCTCTGTTTGACCCACGTCTCGTGGTCGTGAGATCTCGAATAGATCGATAATTCTGACGCGTGCAGGGAGACTACAAATCTACTCGCGCGCGTTTTTGTCGGAGCTGGGAGTTCCCCAACCGGGTTATTCGTGCCGCAGCGGGAAACAAGATGTCGCGAAATGTGGATTATTTGATGGTCTCATTGTTTGCGAATTAAAGTGTTGCCAATATAAACATTCAGATTGGATCCATAGTTGAAAAGAATATAGCCGTTGTAGTCTTCTACCCCCAGGGTGGTGGTGGTGGTGGTGGTGGTTGTTGTTGTTGTTGTTGGTGTTGTTGTTGTTGCTGCTGCTGCTGCTGCTAATAGTAATAATAATGCCACGTGTTTTTTTAGTTATTGTTGAATGCCTACAATGAGTACAAGTATGATTAATATTTGTGCGCCCTGAAAAGAACGTTAGGTAGCGGTTTGTTGTAGCTTTCCTCACATGCCGAGCGTGCTGGTGAAAGTGGACCGGGGTCCTCCATGCGGCTGTGCAGTGTCGATCCCCGTATCGTTGACCAGATTTATGAGACACAGTCTATTACCGGGAGCATGGACGAGAATGTGAGAGGATATTCTGATCAGCATGTTGTGCACCTGACCCTGATTACTCTTCGGTTCCTCTTCTGTGGTAAGATAGTGGAGAAACGTTCTAGACACTGGGGTGTACATCGAGTCCGAGATTAAGGTGCAATCCCAACATGCCGGTCTCAAAATCCCTTCGTGTTCAGTTTGACTGGTCAAGTCTAGGATTCTTCTCGGTATCACCACTTATCCACGGGCAGAAAGGCTTAACAAAACTACTGTACTGCAAAACTGTTGTAGTGGAACACATTACATACACGTACGCATCCACATACTGGTCAATACGTTCACATTACAAACAGATACATACACGCGCACACACACACACACACTGGTCAATACGTTCACATTACAAACAGATACATACACACACACACACACACACACTGGTCAATACGTTCACATTACAAATAGATACATACACGCACGCACACACACACTGGTCAATACGTCCACATTCCAAACACTACACGCACGCATCCATACAGCTGCTAATTCGTCCTGATATCGTCCAAAGGACTACGCCAGTAGCATACGGAAAGGCAAATGTTTAATCGAACAAGCAAACTCTAGACACTATTGGAGGGGTAGATAAACGGCTCATTAGTTCCACCTTAAATATATATAATATTCGCGCAGACCACATACGCCCAGCCACACCACACTTCCACTCTCTCACATTGGCATATATATGTGTCTACCTACCACCCGACAATATTGCATCTCTAACTAGCCATCGTTTCGCCCTCACAGAAAGCGATAACGACGGTCGTGCACGGGGTAACAGATATCTCGGCCCACTGAAAACGTTCTCTGACTTTACTCGTGTTACGTCACATCAGTTATCCCAGTATTTCGGTCGATGGTGTATCAATGACGTGCCGTCGCTGGCAGGCTCTCGGTAAAGGCCGTTTCTGGTTCTCAGTTGTACCATTAGGTTACGTTGACATAAAGGCTAGCTTCATTCATATCAGACATTGTCGTCGGGGATGAAGTGTTAAAGATTTCACCTAGTAGGTTTCACAGCTCGAGATTGTTTATAGGGGGTTCCGTTGACCAGTTCCTATCCCCACTGCCTTGTCTTCTCTAAAATGTAAGTTCGGTATGTATTTACAACTTGATAGCCCGGAGAAGACCATACTAAAGGGTAGTGTGGAAGGCAGTTGTTCAATAGGTGGGAGGATGATATCAGGAGATGAACTGGAAAAGGCCTGTCAGATTGCACCGTTACGAGAAGAGGTCAAGTACACTGGAGAACCATTGCAGACGATCTTCGATGCAGAGATGGCACTTAACTGAACTGGGACTTGAGATACCGATAGCGGAATTGCAACACAGTCTTTGCTGGAAGAGACAAGCACCCTGGTCTCTCAGTCCCTCATACATTCGATGATATAGTGCGTGTGATTGCTCTCTATTATGTCCTTCCTCTTCATTTTATCGTGTGAATGTTCTTTACTTTTACTTTGTATTTCTTTTACTGTCTGCGTCTGTCGATCTGTCTGTCCTTCAATGTATATGTACAAATATCACCTTTGCCTGTGGTCTGCATATTTACATATGGGGACTCAGTGGTCTTGAGGTAAGAGTGGTCTTGAGGTAAGGTGTCCGTCTCGATTGCTGAAGGTCGCATGTTCGAATCACGATGGGAATTTTATTTTCGCGTAGATCTTATGGTAAAAATTCCCCTGATCTCTGGGTAGTGAGATCGGTCTTCCGAGACAGTGTCGAGCACGTTAAACATTCCTTGGCAGTTGGAAATCGAAAAGAGTAGGCTTAACGGCCGATGCCAATACAAAATTCAAATTAAAAATCTACCCAAGTTGTTTGTGTATTTCCCCAGTTAGTTTTATTAAGAGCAGCTATAGATGGCGCCTAAACTGGCTGCGGGTTTACTTCTCTTTAGTGTTGGAGTATTAAGATGGACTCACACATCGATTAAAACCACTTTCCAAGAAACTGGTTGTATACCGACTGTAGTCTTCTGAACCAGTATAAAAACGTCGAGTTAAGCTATATCTCTGTACACGTACACTTTACACAATTTTGTTCGTCTATTTATATATCCGTATACATGTCTTCTTCTTATATGTCTCTATTTATACAAGGGGACTCAAATGAAAACCTTAAAAGTGCGATAGAAATGATAAAAATGATGCCTTTGTATTGTAATTTGTTAATGTGGTTGCTATGAATGTCAAGAGAGTCATGTATGTGCCATCACAGTACAGACGAATAGCATTACGTCATAATTGCAGTTAAAACATGGCCGCCCTACTATGACCATGCACGAATGAGGAGCCGCGTTCTGTTATCCGGAGCAGCGAGGGGGTGAAACGTATATAAATTTATCGGCGGAGGATGGTCCAGTTCAGTCATGCATACCTTTCATTCACAGTCAATCAGCGATGATCCTTAACAAGGCGTACAACGGCTGCAGTCAACTCTGGGGTCACTGCACGGTGAGCCTGACCCGGCCGTGAACAGTTTGTCTCGGAACTCACGCAGTTTTGGAACTTTCTTCTCCACTCATACACTTCCATCAGCCCATGCACAGGTCCCAGCTATGGCGTAAGCTGGATATAACCGGGAGGGGGATGGGGGATTTCTTGCTCAGCAGGCTAGGCTCGAGCAGCTTATTATTCCGCTGCGTTGGATCATGTGCCGCGGAAGGGGTTAACCGGTGTGCGAATTGATCTGAATAGACTTAAACACTGGAGCAAAGTAGACCCGCAGCCTGTTAACACCAGCTATGCTGCTCTTAACAAACCACATAACTTTGACCGGTGTTGTGCCATGTCACACAGTTAGTCGTCCCTTTCGATATGCTCTCTGTGGGACAGTGGTGCTACTATTGTTCTTGCCATACACAAAGTACCCGGCGGTTCACTCGGGATATATATATATATATATATATATATATATATATATATATATATATATATATATATATATATATATATATACGAGGCGTGTTCAAGTTAAACCGGACCAAACTGCAATAAGTGAACATACGTAAAATGCGTACGATGACGTCACTGCAGGTGTAAACAGCACATACCAACCGTCAAGTTTGCACACAATTGCATAGTTGATCAGCGAGCGATGATTCGGTTTCTAACAGCTGAAAGATGTCGACTAGAATGCAGGCAGTATATGGTGACAAAAGTTTGTCGAAGACAATAGTAAAGAACTGCACAACGATGTTTAAAGAAGGACGGGAATTAACGCAACAATATGCGCCTGACCTGGTCTCGAAAGATCTTTCGTTAACTCACGTCCTTCTTTAAACATCGTTGCCCAGTTCTTCAATGTTGTCTTCGACAAACTTTTGTCACCATACACAGCCTGCATTCTGCAATGCATGTCAACTGGTCGCCATCCAGGTCAGTCGCTTGTTAGAAACCGAATCATCGCTCGCTGATCAACTCTGGATGGATTTCGTATCACACCCGCCATGTTTTCAACGGTCTGCTGAGAAAACTATGAGTCGGAGGATAATTAAATTGTGCAAATTTGACGGTCGGTATGTGCTGTTTACACCAGAAGGGACGTCATCATGCACATATTTATATATATATATATACACGCACGCACACACACACACACACACACACACACTTATACATGCATTCATACATTCAAGCATACATTCAGACATATATGCATGAAGTATATCTACGATACTGTGTCCAAGCTAACTACAAGTGTCGCGATTGTCAATACATTCCTAATTCCATTTTATTTCTTTTCTTCTATTCTTCAATTACCTTCCTATCTCTCATAAATACACCAACACACACAACTCAAAAGCACTTTAATTCTTCCAAGCTCCAAATAGAGCTGCCACAGACTTTATAAATATAACACCGATTTAAAGAATAAAAACCAAAAAAACACGCACACGGAAGAAAGTAAACAAGGTTTAAAATAAAAACAAGTTGTTGTTGTTGATGGTTTGTGAGAAGCTGGTAAACAACTCAGCACGGCGTAATGAATCGCAGTGGGAGTGAGAGCCCGGTTGAGATGCCGGCTGATGGGAGTTGCTGATTGTTTTGATAAGGGATGTCAAGATGGGAAGAAGATTGATGCAAATACAGGAAAAGCGGAAAGGAAATGTACACTGATACTATAGCAATGAAGACGATGGAGATGGAGGCAGATCGAGTTGAAAATAGATAACAGATTTAGAAAGTGAAGAAAATGTTTAGGATTTGGAGAATAAAATCCCTCAGCTTTGATGAAATTGGTATATTGGTATATAGTAGTAGTCTATTTTCAGTGATGTCTGACTATAGGTTGATGCTACCTTGGAGTAGCAACTCTCTACTTAGTTTTTGGGTTACCTTTTCCTTTCAATGTTGTCTGTTCACTTCCCTGTATTGCATAAACTTATTTTCGCCCAGCCTGATGTGACTCCTCAGATTGCATCTTTATTTGAATAGGTCTGCAGCTATGTCTCCCCAAGGTGTCAGATCCACATCCAGAGCCTTCATGCCCCGCTTACATGCGTCTTTGAACCGCAGCTGTGGTCGGTCAGCTGATCTTTTTCTTGGATATACTAAGGCGATAATAAGAATATTTGATAGAAACATTAAAACTAGTTCAATATGACTGAAGAACGTGTAGCAAGATTGTTTAAGACCTTCATTATATTAAATTTGGAATCAAGACGCTGAGTAGCGCATGAGCTGCAGCGGTCATCGACCCGTAGCTGACTGCTAGCGCTAGGGCCAGCGAACCAGGGCTGCCAAGATCCTTCTACACCTCCACGCGGTGATCCTGGATAACAGGCTGCAACATAGTAGACTGGCTAAGTGAAGTAATCGAAGAGTGAAGGCTAATCCGGTACTCAAAAAATGCCTGCGTCTGACCAAAAGGTGCAATTATCGCAGTCAAGCTGTAAACTACGACACAACCGTTCTGTGTACTAAATTCCGCTACTTGCTTGGAAGTGGGAGATTGAGAACGAACGAAGCCAAGCCAAGTCAAATTAAATGTGTGTAATCGATTCTAATAAATAAGCCACACACATTTATGTAACATATTTTTATTTTAAATAATTTTGATCAATTTGTGTCATAGATTATTCTGTAAAATTAGTTCAATAAAGAAGAATATCCACATGGAGATATCAGGACCCCCTTATTAACTCTGAAAATTATTTGCCATAATTAACTCGGAAAATTAATCGACAATGTTGACTCAGAGAAAATTAGGCGACATTGTTAACTCTGAATATTAGTCGACATTGTTAGCTCTGAAAATTTGTTGATATTGTTAACTCGGAATATTAGTCGACATTGTTAGCTCGGAAAATTTGTTGATATTGTTAACTCGGAAAATTAGTTGATATTGTTAACTCGGAAAATTAGTCGACAATGTTGACTCAGAAAATTAGGCGACATTGTTAACTCTGAATATTAGTCGACATTGTTAGCTCGGAAAATTTGTTGATATTGTTAACTCGGAATATTAGTCGACATTGTTAGCTCGGAAAATTTGTTGATATTGTTAACTCGGAATATTAGTCGACAGTGTTAGCTCGGAAAATTTGTTGATATTGTTAACTCGGAATATTAGTCGACATTGTTAGCTTGGAAAATTATTTGACATTGTTAACTCTGAATATTAGTCGACATTGTTAGCTCGGAAAATTTGTTGATATTGTTAACTCGGAATATTAGTCGACATTGTTAGCTTGTAAAATTATTTGACATTGTTAACTCGGAATATTAGTCGACGTTGCTAAGTCGGAAAATGTGTGCGTGTCGTGAATGAAGATTACTTAGTGTCTGACAACTTTGTGTAGCAAAACGCTCTGCAGAAACCAAACTGTAATAGTGCATATATAAATGCTATGCCTCAGACATGAGCAACCATAATTCTGGGATCCTACTGGAGCGAGAAGAAACGGATGATGCAGAGGTGGAGAACCGACGAGATGACGAACATCAAGAAACGTCTGGATTGAACTAAGCGGGATCGCACAGAACAGAGAAAGACAAGGAAAAGTGATCAGTGCCATGCGGGCTCTAGAGAGTTTGGAGATAATAAGAAAAAATGTTACATATTTAAGCAGACAGAAGTGGAAGAGTAATACGTTAACGTTCGTAACAAATAAACAAGTTGAGATATCAAGCACGTCTGACAATGGCGTTAATTATTGGGGGATGAGAAAGAATAAAAACAGAGTCTTTGCTATGCCCACAATGAGTAGAATCACTCTTTCGTGCGCCCTAAATGGTGTTTGCGATGCCTACAATCAGTAGGTTCACTCCTTCGTGCGCCCTAAATGGTGTTTGCGATGCCTACATTCAGTAGGTTCACTCCTTCGTGCGCCCTAAATGGTGTTTGCGATGCCTACAATCAGTAGGTTCACTCCTTCGTGCGCCCTAAATGGTGTTTGCGATGCCTACAATCAGTAGGTTCACTCCTTCGTACGCCCTAAATGGTGTTTGCTATACCCACAATGAGTAGAATCACTCTTTCGTGCGCCCTAAATGGTGTTTGCTATGCCCACAATGAGTAGAATCACTCTTTCTTGCGTCCTAAATGGTGTTTGCTATACCCACAATGAGTAGAATCACTCTTTCGTGCGCCCTAAATGGTGTTTGCTATACCCACAATGAGTAGAATCACTCTTTCGTGCGCCCTAAATGGTGTTTGCTATGCCCACAATCAGTAGAATCACTCTTTCGTGCGCCCTAAATGGTGTTTGCTATGCCCACAATCAGTAGGTTCACTCTTTCGTGCGCCCTAAATGGTGTTTGCTATACCCACCACAATCAGTAGAATTACTCTTTCGTGCGCCCTAAATGGTGTTTGCTATTCCCACAATGAGTAGAATCACTCTTTCGTGCGCCCTAAATGGTGTTTGCTATGCTCACAATCAGTAGAATCACTCTTTCGTGCGCCCTAAATGGTGTTTGCTATACCCACAATCAGTAGAATTACTCTTTCGTGCGCCCTAAATGGTGTTTGCTATGCCCACAATCAGTAGAATCACTCTTTCGTGCGCCCTAAATGGTGTTTGCTATGCCCACAATCAGTAGGTTCACTCTTTCGTGCGCCCAAAATGGTGTTTGCTATGCCCACAATCAGTAGGTTCACTCTTTCTTGCGCCCTAAATGGTGTTTGCTATGCCCACAATCAGTAGGTTCACTCTTTCGTGCGCCCTAAATGGTGTTTGCTATGCCCACAATCAGTAGGTTCACTCTTTCGTGCGCCCTAAATGCTGTTTTCTATGCCCACAATCAGTAGGTTCACTCTTTCGTGCGACCTAAATGGTGTTTGCTATGCCCACAATCAGTGGGTTCACTCTTTCGTGCGCCCTAAATGGTGTTTTCTATGCCCACAATCAGTAGGTTCACTCTTTCGTGTGCCCTAAATGGTGTTTGCTATGCCCACAATCAGTAGGTTCACTCTTTTGTTAGCCCTAAAACCCATGTCGGGTTACAGTAGCTTTCCTCATATTTCGAGCGTGCTGATGAAGGTGGACCGTGGTCCTCCAGGCGGTTGTGCTATACTTTGCTTCATCTACGTGTCGCTCACTACTACGGGGATCACATCGATCCCTCATCCCATTAGCCAGGCTGCTATGAAAACAGCCCGTTTCCACGCAGGGTTTCGAGGAAGCCGAGGTGAGGGTCTTGACCACTATGTTTTGCTTGACCCTGACTGACATGAATGACCAGTATGTTGCGCATGACCAAACGTTAGTCTTCCTCCCCAAACATATAGAAATGCTAGAGTATTAAGATAACTCTCCGAAACGGCGTATAAAGGTTAACTAAACGTAGCTGAGACGATCACAGACATACTTGGGCACCCACATAACGGCTGATGAGAGTTGTACTTAAGAAATAATGAACAAGGCAAAATCAAGCTCCAGTTGGGGGGGGGGGGGGGGGGGGGAAGAGATCTTATGCAATAAACCCATATCACTAGAATTATAGAAGAGAATTCGTGTATGCTTCGTGGAACCAGTACTGTCATACGGCAGCGAATCGTGGACAATCACGGGTATCAGTGGAGACAGCGGACATGTGGTTTTACAGAAGAAGACGAATGTTGAGAATTTAATGCATTGCAAAGAAAGCTAATAGCGCGGTTCTTGAAGAAGCAGAGACACAAAAGACAGCTTATATAAAAAAGAATTAGGACAAAGGCATGCCATGAGAATAGGCGAGTTGGAACACACTGTGACAACGGACAGAGTCGCAGGGAAAAGAGGCAAAGGAAGGCAAAGATATAAAGTATTGGACAGTTTGAAAGAATGGCATGGGAAATGATCAATGGCGGATGATAAAAAACACACGTGATGATCCCTAACGACAACCAGTAGGGCACTTGATGATGATGATGAATGAATGAATCCCTAGAAAACAAAATAAAACACGAGTTTGAATATGAAGCACAGCTGACGATGGAAAATGTGGTTGTAGTTACTGGAAGAGGAGAGCAAGTCGAAATAGTAACAGGCAATGTCCATAACTAAACAAGCCATATTTAATGCGTAAAACATAATGAGATAGTTGATTAGCAGAGAACAAACCTTTAATTACGGATAGGTTTACTTGTTTTGGCAAGGCTTTTCTAACAGGGCAAGTTAGTAAGTAGGTCGCAAAAGTGATATGGGATAGCTGAAAAATGCAGTTGGTAATTTCTAAATATGTCGTTAGGTGGCGGCAATATCCAACTTTGTGGTTGCTATAGGTTACAGAGGCTAGGTGTCACATGCGCGTGCGAAGCATAACTTTAAAATGGCGTCCTTGATCACAAAGTGTTTAATCTAAAAATAGCGTGCTGTTGTGCTGTTTTATTTTGTTGGTTTGTTATTTGAGAGTGATTGGGGTGGATGGGATGGGTAGTCAAATTGTATTTTTGCAAAGAATATTCAAAAGAAAATGCTTCCTGTTTACGATGAAAAGTGCTTGTCGGGTAAATTGATGCATAACTGGGTAGATATAATTTCTCCTGGATGTTCACAAATTGCTGATGAGTCGGACCTGGTCGTTCGCTTCCCATTGCAACAGAAGCATCTGTGCAGTGGGTTCCCACTGAGTATAATTCGAGCCGACAGGCGAGTAATGATAGTCTAGTAACTGCAGTAGGGTGTTCCTAGGATTTAGCGTACATCATAATGTATGATCGATTGAATTATCGGAAAGAGTTCTGACTACCCATACAACTGACTAATAAACATAAAATGAACCGAATCCCCTTTGTCCTTGCACTGACAAAGTCATGGGATAAGTGTATCAATGTTGGTGGAAATTATTTTGAGGATAAGGGACAATGTAAGTGCAATAATACATGGTTTGAAAGTTCGTATCTCATTTAGTAAGTTTTTTTTAATACCCATTTGCAACCTATGTACTGACTTGCTCTCGTACAATATGCTCCCAGAACGCTCCATAATTTTGCCTATGTTCAAATTCTGGCAGATTCATCTGAAAGATTCACTAGAAGATTCACTAGCAATAGCTACATGAGCTACAAATCTCACTACCCAGAGATCAGAGGACCGATCTCACTACACAGAGATCAGAGGACTGATCTCACTACACAGAGATCAAAGGACCGATCTCACTACCCAGAGATCAGGGGACCGATCTCACTACCCAGAGATCAGGGGCCCGATCTCACTACCCAGAGATCAGGGGACGGATCTCACTACCCAGAGATCAGGGGACCGATCTCACTACCCAGATATCAGGGGAATTTTTACCAGAAAATCCATGTGAAAAGAATGACGATCTCTACCGTGATTCGAACCCGCGACTTCCGACATTCGAGGCGGACACCTTACCTCGAGACCACTGAGCTACAAATAACTATTTTCTAATTGGGCGCCACACATCACAAACTGTGTTCCTATGTTTCCAACCGTTTAGTTTGTTATTGGTATTTTCCTTCGTAGTGCTGTTTGTAGCGGTGGGCTGTTTAATTTTAATTTGCATTTTTTTAGTGTGTTCTTGTTTTTTTTGTGTTTTTTTTGTGTTTTTTTTTTTTTTTTGGGATGTTTATTTTTGTGTGTTAAAACAGTTTTCACCATTCCTGTGCTAAACATTTTTGGGTGGAATGTCTAGTAGCACTTTGTTTATTCAAAACCCTTTTCCAGTGTTGATCGTTACCAGGTATGCAAATGGTAAACAATACTCAGTTAGTGCAATATTTTTTCAGTTTCCAAATTAAACAGACACAACTCCCATCCAACTCAGTTTGATTGCTGGGCTGTTTATTTTAGACCTCGATTGTGCTGTTGTAGTTGGTGTCTGCATATATGTATTATTGTTGATGAAGGTGTTATGTTGTTCTTTTACTTTGTCACGGATGTCTCTTTCTCGTTAAGTATTTCATGCATTTTTAGTGTCGCTCAGGGAATTGGTGTCATGTAGTGTTTGGCTAGGCATTTTGGTGTCATTCCATGGAAATAGAATAGTTGTCATGAGATCTTAAACCTGAAACATCGTATTCTCTTGGAGGACATTACTGCCCTGGCATATTACTTGTATTCGCTGAAAGCTTTCGTATCGTAGTCATCCTTCTAGAATTCTCTCCAACCTCATCGTATAATAGTCATCCTTTCTTCTAGAATTCTCTTCAAGCTCCTCCTATCAAAGACATCCTACAATAATTATCTCTAAACTCTTCCTATCATAAACATGTTTCTATAATTCTAAGCTCGTCCAATCATAAACATGTTTCTATAATTCTAAGCTCGTCCTATCATAAACATGTTTCTATAATTCTAAGCTCGTCCTATCATAAACATGTTTCTATAATTCTAAGCTCGTCCAATCATAAACATGTTTCTATAATTCTAAGCTCGTCCTATCATAAACATGTTTCTATAATTCTAAGCTCGTCCTATCATAAACATACTACTAGATTTCTCTTTAAGCTCTTCACATCGTAGACATCCTCCTACTAGAATTCTCTCTAAACTCCTCCTATCTCAGACTTTCTACTAGAATTTTGTCCAATCTCCTCCTATCATAGACATCCTTCTAGAATTCTATGCTCGTCCTATCATAAATATCTTACTAGAATTCTCTCCAATCTCCTCCTACCCCAGACATCCTACCAGAATTCTCTCCAAGCTCCTTCTATATCAGACATCCTACTGGAATTCTCTCCAAGCTCTTCCTATCCTAGACATCCAACTAGAATTCTCTCCAAGCTCCTCCTATCTCAGACATCCTACCAGAATTCTCTCCAAGCTCCTCCTATCTCAGACATCCTACTAGAATTCTCTCCAAGCTCCTCCTACCCCGGACATCCTATCATAATTCTCTCCAAGATCCTCCTATCTCAGACATCCTACTAGAATTCTCTCCAATCTCCTACCCCAGACATCGTACCAGAATTCTCTCCAATCTCCTCCTACCACAGACATCCTACCAAAATTCTCTCCAATCTCCTCCTATCTCAGACATCCTACCAGAATTCTCCCCAAGCTCCTCCTATTTCAGACATCCTACTTGAATTCTCTCCAAGCTCCTCCTACCCCAGACATCCTACCAGAATTCTCTCCAAGCTCCTTCTACCCCAGACATCCTACCAGAATTCTCTCCAAGCTCCTCCTACCCCAGACATCCTACCAGAATTCTCCCCAAGCTCCTCCTATTTCAGACATCCTACTTGAATTCTCTCCAAGCTCCTCCTACCCCAGATATCCTACCAGAATTCTCTCCAAGCTCCTCCTATCTCAGACATCCTACCAGAATTCTCCCCAAGCTCCTCCTATTTCAGACATCCTACTTGAATTCTCTCCAAGCTCCTCCTACCCCAGACATCCTACCAGAATTCTCTCCAAGCTCCTCCTACCCCAGACATCCTACCAGAATTCTCCACAAGCTCCTCCTATCCCAGACATCCTACCAGAATTCTCTCCAAGCTCCTCCTATTTCAGACATCCTACTTGAATTCTCTCCAATCTCCTCCTACCCCAGATATCCTACCAGAATTCTCTCCAAGCTCCTCCTATCTCAGACATCCTACCAGAATTCTCTCCAAGCTCCTCCTATCTCAGACATCCTGCTAGAATTCTCTCCAAGCTCCTCCTACCCCGGACATCCTATCATAATTCTCTCCAAGATCCTCCTATCTCAGACATCCTGCTAGAATTCTCTCCAAGCTCCTCCTACCCCGGACATCCTACCAGAATTCTCTCCAAGCTCCTCCTATCCTAGACATCCTATTAGAATTCTCTCCAGACTCCTTCTATCCTAGACATCTTACTAGAATTCTCTCTAATCTCCTCCTATCTAAGACATCTTACTAGAATTCTCTCCAAGCTCCTCCTATCCTAGACATCTTACTAGAATTCTCTCTAATCTCCTCTTATCATAGACACCATACTAGAATTCTCTCCAAGCTCCTCCTATCGTAGAGATATTCTAGAATCTTCTCCAACCCCCTCTTAAAACAGCCATCCTCCAAACCACTCCTAGTGTTAATATCCTAATGTATCACTGACTCTCAATCCATCTTTTCTCTTCCTTTAACACTCTTTATTTCCTCCTCGCGGTCTTCATTTTAGTTTTTTTTTGTTTTGTGTTTGTAAATGCTTAATAATATTTCATTCGCCTCATAATAAAATTGAGCGTTTACCACGCGGATACCGACAAGTAAAGGAATATAGCAACCTCTGTAACTTGTCAATCATGTCACGAACGGAGTCCAGAGATGGTTGTGCCACTAAACTGGCCATGTAGACATGCATGTGCTACTTGAATCACCACTACGTGAACGAATCGTTTATATTGGGGCGGTCTTCCTGTAAGGATGCTGACATCCAGTATTGACCCTGTGCTTAATTAGTGGTCAAATGTGACACCAAAAAAGGTTTATTTTGTATTTGCTTTATTTATACATTTTTTTTCTTCAATTGCTGCTTTTTGTTATTCTCCATGTTTTGTGTGTGTGTGTTCGTGCGTACGTGAATTCATGTGTGCGTATGCGCGCACGCACACTTTTCAGGCTATTTATAACCCGTGCCAATTGTATATCAACTGGGATTTCCCACTGTATGTATCTGTATATATGAAACAGAAATGGTTTAGTTTTACATGAAACCCAGAATCAATTTGGCCATCCAAGCTGCAGTGAAACGATCCGGCGATGCTAATTGTAGTCTGTATCTACATTAAACGTCTTTGTCCAACACAAGAAGCGTCTATTTCAGAAGTGAGAACAGAAAAGACAAAAGGACAAATAACAAAGAAAACCCATACTAGCGGCACGGAACGGCTAAATCAATAACTTTATTGACAACATTCAGACTCTTGTTTTATTTTGTAGCAGCTGCTATTTATTTGCGAAGAAGGAAAGTAAAATAGTGTTGGAAACATAATATTAAGGGATTGGTTGGGGGGAGGGGGTGGAAAGAAGAAGAGGGTTTTAGGAGGTATGATGCGTGTGCTTGTGCTGGTATCGTGATGGGAGGGGGTGACGTGACAGACGGCGGTGTTTGTGTACCATCGAGGCATGTTTGGGTATACATGCACGTGCACAGGTTGAGGGAGGGAGATGCGGAGGGGGGTGGGCTGTCAGACTGAGGAGGACACAGGTCTGTCTGTGTAGCGAAGGAATGTGTTTCTGTAATGTTTGACATTCCTGGCTTCTTCTTGATCAACTGTCTATGACTGCCGGAGAAGTCAGTGTCCTAATACCAGGCATGATAGCGTTTATCAGACTACTTGTTTCGGCACGCCTAGGAACCTACCAGAAAAACATCGCCACGAGTGAAAAACTCAAACGGGTAGTTTCACACAGTACTCGTCTGTCCTCTTAAACAGTTGGTTCAGGGGCGTAAGGGGCGACTGAAGAGGATGTTGTATGAAGCTGGCAATTTCATCATGTAAAAACTATTGCTAAGTCCCCCTGCAAATGGCGAATCTGGGTTTCCTGAAAGCTGTTTAGGGTAGTCCAAACGCAGTGGTCTATGTTTCAACATGACACTGAAATCAGTCTTTTCTAAAGGCTGGATTAGGGTAGGCCAAACGCAGTTTTGGACCTGTGCTTCAGCAGTTGACAGTAATCCGTCTTCTTTTTTAAAGTGTTATGGTAAGCCAAACGCAGTATTTGACATATGCTTCCACAAATGACTGACATCAGACTTTCCTGACAGCTGGCTAGGGTCAGCCAAACTACTGCGCTGGACCTATGCGTCAACAAAGAGATGAGAAAATTAAAGTAAAATGCTGCTCCTTTTCCCCGCCCTCCCGCTGTGACGGATCCTAGTAGTGTGAAGTCCCCACAAGGATCATTTCCCTTTTGTATTTGTATGTTCTAACAATACCCTATTATTTATTACGTCATCACGACGAAAGATGAAAGACACCACGGCACGAGCATACAATTTCAATTCCATGGTCGGGATCAAGACGCTGAGCAGCACATGAGCTGCAGCGGTCAGCGACCCATAGCTGACTGCTAGCGTCAGGGCCAGCGAACCAGAGCTGCCAAGACCCTTCTACACCTCCAAGCGGTGATCCTGGATAACAGGCTGCACCAGGGCAGACTGGCTAAGTAGAAGGGATTGAAGAGGGAATGCTAACCCGGTACTCAAAAAATGTTTGCTGAAGTCGGATGTGTTGGATCGAAAGGTGCAAATATCGCAGTCAAGCTGTAAATTACGATACAACGCATTTCGTTCTCTGGACTACATTCTGCTACTTAAGGCCTTTCAGAGTTTGGTAGCGGGAGATTGAGAACGAACGAAGCCAAGCCAAGCCAATTCCATTGTCAATCCAGCAATGATTGACGGATGTGAATTGTGGAAATTGCACACAACAGATGCTGAGAAGCTCAGAGTTACTCAGAACTCAGAGAGCATTAGAATTGCACGTACTAAAAATTTCGATACGGGATGAGATCCGAAAGGAAGAAATTCAACATCATGCTATTTTTCGGGACGTCGTGGATTCAGCGATATCACGCATACATCATGGGCCTGGACATGAGGTACGCATGTCTGACAACAGGTGGAAACGTAGAACAACATTCTGGTGGCTATATACCTGTTCACGTCTAGGGGGTCGCCCATCTATGCGATGGCGAGATGGACTGACCAAAGATCTAGGTCCGCATTGGTACAGCACTGCAAAAGATCGAGACGCATACATACTATTGTTGGCTTTCTCGCATAAGGCACATCTGCCTGACTGCCGTCGGGGATAATGTGATAATGTGTCATGGCAGCGATGAACATCAACCCATTCACGTTTTCCATCCTTTCTATCGCCGACACCTTTCCAACACGTTTTACAAAAGTACCTGTGATATCTTCGAGATCTGTTTGTTTTTTGCCGCCTTATAATGAATCACTTTCGTACACTTTATTCCCCGCAGGCCTACACTCACAATTGCAAATCCATCGCTTGCTTATCATCATTTCATTCACCTATTGCAACAACTGAAAATGCTTGCGCACGCTTCTCTCTCCCCTCTCGTTGACTCTCTTCTTCCCCTATCTTTATCTCTTTCTGTTTATAGATATCTACATATCGTTTCCACGTTCTATCTCTCACTATATATTTGTTTCGTTATCTCACATTCTCGCGATTTATGTATCTCTCTTTCTTGCCTTCGCTTGTCATTCTCTCTATCACTCACTGTATTTCTCTCTCACTATATATTTCATTTTCGTTTTCTCTCTCTCTCTCTCTCTCTCTCTTTTCTTTCTCTTTTTGTCATATTCACTTTATATTTTTCATTCTCGTTGTCTCTTTTATTTTCGCTTTATATCGTCCATCTACGCTTTATATCTTTGATTCCAGGTGTCTTTCTCTGTTTCGTGTTCTCTCACTCTCTCTCACCCACCCTCCCCTTACCTTGTCTCTAATACTCTCATCAAACCCAACCCTTTGCTCCTCTCTTCTATCAACCAACAAAGAAATGTTTTAATCCACATTCTCACAGTATCGACAGCAAACATAAAAACAAACGTATATCCTTAGTACTGTTATCCCCAAACTATGTACTCCTTTTAGCGTGGCGCATTTGTCACCTGGAGGTCCGTGGTTTGATTCAGGAATGCTTATTGCTTCAGTTTTTTTTTCTGAAATCTGATGCCAAAATAAATCCAACATCAAATGGCAAGATCGTTGTTACGGCATACCAGTAAATGAACATCGTCATCATGTAGCATGTCCTGTATAGAACGTCGCTCCAACCACAGCCTGTTTGAAAGAATTTCCCTTGCCAAAACTCCAGCCTTGACCACAGTCATACCTAGGCATTCCTGGATATCTTGGTGCCGCCATCTTCTCTGTCTACCCCTGCCTCTTCTGCCGGACTCTATACATTCCATTACTACTCTATGAAAACCGTTGTGTCTCTTAATGTGACCAAAGTATTTCAATTTGCTGGCCAAAATGGAATTGATAAACTCATCATCATGTAGCATGTCCTTTGTAGAACGTCGCTCCCATCACAGTCTGTCTGAAAGAAACTCGTTCCCTTGCGAAAACACCAGCTTCCGCCACTGTCATACTCAGGCACTCCTGGATATCTTGGTGCCATCGTCTTCTTGGTCTACCCCTTCCTCTTTTGCCTGGCACCATACCTTCCATCACCGTGCTCTCAAGACCGTTGTGTCTCTTGATGTGACCAAAGTATTTGCATTTTCTAGCCAAAATGGAATTGGTAAACCAGTTCTCCTCTATGCTCAACTCTTGCCGAATGTCTACATTTGTTCTTTTCTCTGTCCAGGGTATTCTGAGGATCTTTCTGTAACATTTTGACTCGAAGGATTCGATTCTTTGTCCAGAAGTTTTGGTAATCGTCCATGCTTCACAGCCATAAGCTGCCACAGGAAAAACACAGGCTCTCAAGACTTTTACTTTTATCGTTTTGTTGGTGCCCTGCCATAATTTCTTCAGGCTGTTCAGTCTCTGCATTGCCATAGCTAGTCCTCTTCTGATTTCTTTCGAGCAGTCACCATTTTGGTCAATTCTGGAGCCCACTGTAAATTTATGCTGACATTGTGTTTTATCGGTGGTCATTGTCTTTGTTTTTTTATGTTTATGAACAGATTTTGATCTTTACTATGTCCATTAACTGCTGAAAGTAGCTGCTCTAGCCCTTCCGCACTTCTTGATAGTATCACTGTGTCATCTGCGTATCGTAACTCTGGAATCTCGTAAATGGGTCGAAACTTTCAATGTTCTCATCTTCTCGTACATTTCGCATTATACATTCCGCATATATGTTGTACAGATAAGGTGAGAGGATACATCCCTGTCGGACTCCCTGATACATCGAAGCGTATTGGCTGGCAACCTTTGTTGATCCTGCGTAGTCTTGTTTGGAAAACTGCAAACAGTAATTCGTGGTCCGTATCGCAGTCTGCTCCTGTCAGTGTTTTTGTCGCCAGCACATTTGATCTCCATCTTTGTTGCACTAGGATGTAGTCTATTTGGTTTCTGCTGTTGCCATTAGGGGAGGTCCACGTGTACAGTCTTCGTGGATGTTATTTGAAGAAGGTGTTGGCAATGGAGAGGTTGTTTTCCATGCAGAATTCAACCAGTCTTTCTCCTCGCTCATTTCTGTGTCCCAAACCAAAAGGTCCTCGAACACTTCTCTCCCTTTCGGCTCTTTCCTCTCCGACTTTCGCATTGAAATCTCCAATGATGACCAAGATGTCTCTTTTTTCAACTTTTTCCATCGCTTCTTGCAAGGTGTTATAAAAATCATCCATTTCACAATCGTCTGCTGCTGATGTTGGTGCATACACTTTAATTATTGTTAAATTTCTAGTCTTTTTCTTAAGTCTGATTACAATTATGCGGTCGTTGACTGGATTGTAACCGAGTAGTGAAGGTGCTTTCTTCTTTGACAGAATAAAGCCGACCCCGCTTTTTCCACCCTTGTCCGTCCCTGAGTATGTAAATGTTTCTCCTGAGGAGCTGGTACAGTGCCCTTGACCGGCCCATCTATGCTCAGAGACTCCAAGAATCTCTATCTTGGTTCTCTTCATTTCTCTTCCGATCATGAATAACTTGCCCTGGTATAGGCTCTTGACGTTCCAGGTGCCAATTATTAGTTTTGTTTTTAGTCCCATTTCAGAGTTGTCCACTGTAATGCAGTCAGGCTTTAGGCCGTCATCTCTATTACTTGTACTGATTCTGAAATCGGCCTCTTCCCCAGTTGGCGTCGATGATCTGCCTGGTCTGAGGACCTCACCATCAGATCTTTGAGTTTCGTTTCTCTCGACTGTCATAGGTTTCTTGGCATTTTACATCCATTAGTTTGCCATTGCTTTCTGGCCGCTTACCAACTATGGTCTCTGGTGCGCCCTTAGCCCGATACTAGGCGTTTCCAGCTCCCGTTTCAGAGTAGTTGTCGCACAGGTCGATCTTCCGCCTCTTCCACCAGCAACTGTGTGTACTTGTCAGGGGTGGACTACCCTTCTTGTCATTTCACCCTCGTAGTTTAGCCGTCCAGCCAAAGCCGTTGCCCGGGGGGTGGCGCTGCCGTACACAGGCAGACTCTAGGAGCCATACGTGAGCTAGACAGAAGTGGGGGAACCAAATAGGATCCTGGCCATCAAAGATGAGGCTGCCTCTCACCGGGAGGTGCTATCCCTTACACACTTCTGCCCTACCCCCTATTGATAAACTAGTTCTCTTCTATTTTCAACTCTTGCCGAAGGTCTATATTTGGTGTTTTTTTCTCCGTCCAAGGTACTCTGAGGATCGTTCTGTAACATTTTGACTCGAAATAAATGGTTTGGCTATACAACTAGATTGTCTACAAACCTTCCCGTCGCTCGGGCATATAACAACGGACAGCAGGGCTTTAGACAAGAGGTGAACCAAGAAAAAGATGGATTGACTATGTTAAAGAAACATAGAAGCACGTATTGAAATAACGACTACACAGATTGTACAGGAAAGAAAATTGTATCTCCCCACGACGTCTAACTACATTAGTGACATGAGATATATGTTATTAAAACATACTTGTCTTTGTGACAGTGTCCCTGATATATTTTTCATGTTGCTGATGTCAGATGTTCCTATTGGTTCTGGTGCATCTAGCCTTTTTACTCTCGATTATCTCTCATGCCTCTTTCTCTCTGTTTCTGTTTTCTCCAGACATCTAAACACAGAACATCAGCTAGATGATCGTAGTACTGCCCAGTCCAGGGTCCAGATGGAAGTGGTCAGCTCGTTAGAGTCACAGGTAAACATCTGTCAGTCTGTATGTATGTCTGTGAACCTGTCTGTTCTGGATATTTTTATTTATTGAAGTCTGTCAGCGTGTCTGTCTGTTCTGGACATTTGTATTTCCTGAAGTCCGTCAGCTTGTCTGTCTGTTCTGGACATTTGTATTTCTTGAAGTATGTCAGCTTGTCTGTCCGTTCTAGGCATTTATTGTTCCTGAAGTCTGTCATACGTGTCTGGACATTTGTATCGTTCGAAGTCTGCCAGCTTGTCTGTCTGTTCTGGATATTTGTATTTCCTGAAGTCTGTCAGTATGTGTAAACTGTCGTATGTTCAGAAAGTGTATTCCACCCACTCATCATCGTCATGTGCCGTTTTTCGTAGCTTTGACTGTCGTATTCATCACTTCATCTTCACCGCGTTGTCACGCGGTAATATATGGTTGCAGCTGAGGAGGGTTGCGCAGTGGTTGTCAACCTAAGCATATAAAATATAATACTAGATCAACCATTGCAAGGGTGCAGTATTGCTTTGGCATAGGCGTCCTACAAGATGACAACTTTAGGGATGTGCCCGTGCAACAATTTGAAATGGGGGAGACCAGTGAATATGGCTACTGGTACCGTGCAAGTATGTCGTATAAGGTAACTTAAGAAAGTAATATTGTGCATGGAGCTAGCATATAAAGCTAATTGCTACTGAAGTCACTACTACAAGAACATACACAGCGCTTTAATGTAGGAGTCCGCAAGAGACCAATTACAGTGGTGACCCAGTATTTCTTAGAGTAAAATGGATTAAAAGACTATTTTTATCAGGAGGTAAGGTGTTCGCCTCTAGTGCTGGAGGTTGTGGGTTCAAATCACGGTGAAGACCGGGAATTTTTCACTTTCGACATCCGGTAAAAACATTTTCCTGATCTCTGAGTAGTGATATCAGACAACCGTGTGTAGTGACGCGCACTTTAAAAATCCATTTTCTTTTGGAAATCAAAAAAGAGTAAGCTTAACAGCGGCTTTTCGGGCAAAATTCAAGTTAAAAATCTACTCAAATTATTCTAGCGATTCTCGCCCCACAGAGAATATGTCGCAAAAATGGGACTGTGTGGCTATACCATCAAGTCTTGGTTATATGGTTAGCTGAACGGCATAGATGGCGCCTGACTGGCTGCGGGTCTACCTTGCTCTAATTTACGCTTCCACAACCACCAGTCTAAAAAATAGACGATCGTATATCCCAGGGGCTGCCAACCGCAAATCCTGGGATTGACCTGGCAATCCAGCGGATTTTCACCTGCCAAAAAATTATGAATCAAAGAAGGTCACACCTCCCCACTACGTCTAACAACACATTTGGACTGAAGATATATAATATATATGTATATCCCATAGTTACCAAAGGAAGATGGATTGATCAACACTCCCATTTCTAAAAAGAAGACAGCTAGTATGATTTAACTAGAGATGATCAAGTCATCATCTTCAGACTGATACTGAGATAAGGACATGACAGACTCAAGGGCCATCTTTACAACAAAATGAGGATTGGGACAAATGGCACAGGTGTCCATGTATGGAGCATGCCATGACTGTGGAAAACATCCCACAAAGCTGCATGCTCACGATTATGGAAAACATCCTACAAAGCTGCATGCTCACGATTATGGAAAACATCCTACAAAGCTGCATGCTCACGATTGTGGAAAACATCCTACAAAGCTGCATGCTCACGATTGTGGAAAACATCCTACAAAGCTGCATGCTCACGATTGTGGAAAACATCCTACAAAGCTGCATGCTCACGATTGTGGAAAACATCCTACAAAGCTGCATGCTCACGATTGTGGAAAACATCCTACAAAGCTGCATGCTCACGATTATGGAAAACATCCTACAAAGCTGCATGCTCACGATTGTGGAAAACATCCTACAAAGCTGCATGCTCACGATTATGGAAAACATCCTACAAAGCTGCATGCTCACGATTGTGGAAAACATCCTACAAAGCTGCATGCTCACGATTATGGAAGAAAACATCCTACAAAGCTACATGCTCACGACTGTGGAAAACATCTTACAAAGCTGCATGATCACGATTGTGGAAAACATCCTACAAAGCTGCATGCTCACAACTGTGGAAAACATCCTACAAAGCTACGTGCTCATGATTGTGGAAATCATCCTACAAAGCTGCATGCGCACGATTGAAGAGATAACAATACTGGCCTCAGGATACAGATTGAGACAGACAAAAGCTGTATAGAGATGAAACAGCCACATAAACAACGATGTCCTTTGTATGAGAAACCAGGACTTTGATCTGATGATGAACGAAGAAGAAGATATATATATTTTCAAACCCGCCATCAGGGGACGGCGTGGCCTAGTGGTTAAGTGACACAGCTCACAACCAGAAGGTGCTGGGTTCGATCCCCATCACAGCACCGGCCGTTACCCCGGGGAAGCAAACCCTTAGAAAATGCAGGAGGAAGCAGACCCTTACATAAAATGCATGCTGAAGTCGGATGCACTGGGCCTACAGGCGCAAAATAAAAACCACAGCACAACGCACACCGCCTTGGGGATTAGAGAAATAAGGCGAACGCAACAACAACAAAAACCCGCCATCTACTTAAATTCTGAACTAGCAGCTATTTATATTCACACCCGACCAGCTATTTATATTCAAACCGGACCAGCTATTTATACTCAAACTTGACCATATATTTATAATCAAACCTGACCCGCTATTTATATTCAAACTCGGTCAGCTATTTATATAACAAACTGGATGTTAAATCCAGCTAGCTATTTATATTTAAAACCGACCAGCTATTTATATTCAGAACCGGCCAGTTGTTTATATTCAAAACTGGCCAGTTATTTATTTTCCAAGCCGGTTGTTCAACGCAGCCAGCTATTAATATTCGGAATAGGGCAGCTATTTATGTATAGTCTCGCACAGCTATTTATATTAAAAACTGGCCAGGTATTGAAATTCAGACCCGGTCAGCTCTTATATATCTCGTACAGCTATTTATATTAAAAACTTAGTCAGTTATTTATATTCAGAACCGGCTATAATGTATGTGAAAACCAGCACATCTATTTATATTAAACAGTAGGGATGCTATTTATATTCAAAACGGACTCTTTCATGCTGGCCAGCTGCTACCATACTGCCATTCATTAGCATTCAAAAAACATTGCCTATTTTTTTGGAGATGAAGAAACATATGTTGTGGTTTGTCCACGAGTCGTGAAAGGGGAGCGGATGTATGGCACGCAGCCTATTTAATTCCTGACCTAATCATAAATAATATTTCACCTGGTTTAGTTTTGCTGTTGTGTGCAACACCACACATCAATCTTCTCACCTCGCTTAATACGCTATTCGTGGCCTCGGTCTAAGGTCACTTCCTCATAGTTCTCTCCCGCCATCTTCTTATTTTTATCCGATTTTTGTTTTTCATTATATATTTTTATTTCTAGTATTTTTTCTGTTTGTATGTTTTTTATCTTTATTTTCTGGTTTATGACTTTTTTTAATTTTTGTTTTTACTTCATCTAAAGTTAAGAACTGCATCGACGTTGTTATTGGCGGAGGACGGTCTCTGGTCTTAACAGATACATTTGTTTCAGATTTGTTTTTTCCTCGTTCTGTCTAAGTTATATTTTTGTTAATGTATTGCTGTTATTTTGTATTTTGTGCGTTAAATATTCATGAGTTTCAGAGCATACTTGTTAATCCCTAAATGTTAATTCTAGCTTCACGGTATGGTACTAATCTTACACTGCTCCAGAGTCTGGAAACCCTGTCAACTCTTTTGCACAGAGTACACGGTACAACCAGCCGGTCCGATCTGACACTTGAAACGGGAAATAACACTACCACTAAAGTCTTGGACGATGTTGGAAGCGATCATCGTCCTATACTAACAATTATTGAAACACTGCAGAGGGATATGATGGTTCGTAGAAAACCATCATGGAATTTCAGAAAAGCTAACTGGATCCGTTACGGCGGGGAGGGAAACTGATGCTGTGTTTAGCCAAATAAGTAAGAATGATGACAATACAACTTTCAAACATTTATGTGCCACCATCTCAACAGCTGCAAGGAAATACATCCCACAAGGGACGTACAGGAAATATAAACCGTACTAGAACCTAGATCTGGAGGCAACAGTCAAAGAAAGGAGAGAGGCCAGGAAGATAGTCGAAAAATCTCCAAATACCCTAAATAAAACAGAGTACAATAGATGGACAGAAAAAGTAACATATCACTAAACAAAGCAAGCGGGAGACTTGGAGAAAAATTGTAGCAAGCTGGATCTAAAAAGATAAGGGACCAAGGCGTGGAGATTACTGTGCAACCTTGAAGGGAACAAGAAAAAGTCAAACCCAACAGCCCTGGTCGGAGAATCTGGAGACGAAATAGTATCAGACATCAAGAAAGCTGAGGTCTTTAAAAATGTTACGCTAGAGTAAATAAAGCGCAACCACGAAGACTGTTAGATAAAGCACTTTTAAAGGAGTCCTTTAACATCGACTCCACCAATATAGTTGCCTTTAAAAATCACTTCACTTCACAAGAATTGAGCAAGACCATGAGGAAACTGGCAAAAAATAAAGCACCAGGACCAGAAAAGTTGAAAATGAGATGATAAGTAAAATAGGACCAAAGTCGAAAGAGGTACTTATGGTGTATCAACAGAACATGGGACGAAGGGCAGTTGCCATCAATATGGTTATCAGCAATTATCAAACCCATACTGAAGAAAGGGAAACAACCCGGAACACCTGGAAGCTATAGACCTGTGTCGCTCACCTCATGTTTAGGTAAAGTGGTTGAAAGAATGGTAAACAATGGACTATATTGGTGGCTGGAAAGCAAAGACCTCCTTGATAGAAACCAGGCAGGGTTCAGGCATGGACACCGCACTGATGATCCCCTCTTTAGGTTTACACAGCATGTGATGGGTGGATTCCAAGATGGAAAAAGCACACTAGCGTTTTTTTTATAGATCTACAGCAGGCACCTGACAGAATCTAGAGTAAGGGCCTTTTGATGAAAATGAGGGAAATGGGAATAGAAGGAAAGATGATCAAATGGATACAGGCCTCCCTGACCAACAGAACCATAAATACCAACTTTGTAGGGGCAACATCAAGTAAAAGATCGTTAGAAGAAGGATTGCCACAGGGCTCTCCTTTAAGTTGCACCCTTTTCCTCATCTATACAAATTACCTCACTAGAATCTAAACTTGTCAAAAGTATTGTTTGCTGATGATCTCGCCATTTGGACCACTGAGAAATATCTCATTTTAGCAAAAGCCAAATCAATAGAGCGCTTCTAACAATGTCAGTATACTGCGAACTGTGGAAACTAAAGATAAATACACAGTGAACCATATACACCATCTTCTCCTGCAGTCATAAAGAAGCAAAGAGATTCATTAACACCAAAATTAATGGGGAATTACTAGTAAAAGAAGATACCCCAGTTTATCTTGGAGTAACACTGAACAGACAGTTGAAATTTGGCAGCCACATCTGCAACGTCAGAAGTAAAGCAACCAAGCGTTTGAACTTAATCAAAAGACTTGCTAGTACAAATTGGGGAGCTGATAAACAAACTCTTCGGCAACTATACCTTGGTTATGTACGACCGGTGATGGACTACAGCATACCCATACAGACGACTGTGAGTACAAGTGTAACATCTCATCTATTGACCGGGTGCAGAATCAAGCTCTCAGACTAATGTGTGGGGGGATAATATCAACATCTACAGCGGCGTGCGAGACCAACATAGAACCGCTAGATAGTAGGAGAAAGGGGACACTGACTGGAGCGGTAGAGAGATACAAGAGACAAGAAAATCACAATCCAAATAGGGTACAAATAGACACTTGGAAGCAAAAGAGAAGATTGAAGCAATTGTCCCCACTGCATGTAGCAGAAGAGGAAAGCCATATTTACCATCTTCCAGAGAAGAGAGAAATGGAAAATAGGTTTTTTGGACCAACCCCTTGGGAAAATCTTTGCCTACCAGTCATAAAAACACACGTGACAGAAAGGCAACCACCAAGGCGACTACGCCTATTATCCTGAAGACATGTGCCTTAGAGACAGTCTCTAGCTACCCAAAATTGGCAGTCCTGGTCTATACGGATGTATAAGAATTCAAATCTACCTCTATTGCAGGGTATGGTATCCATATGAAATACCCGGATGAGTTTTGTGATTCATGCGGCGAAAACCGTTCAAATGATGAAGCGGAGGCCGAGGTTATAAAAACAGCAGTTGAGATCTTGCACCAATAGTTTGACTTGGGCAATTGTTGCCGATGGATTTGGTAATTTTTAGTGACTTCAAGTCGGTTCTGAAGGCGCTGAAGAACACCCTATACAAAGAAAAGAGATATTCTTGGTGGGAATGCGATCAACAACATCGTCACTGCCCATGGGATAAATGTCACCTTGCAGTGGATCCGTGGACATAGTGGGCTACTAGGGAACGAGATGGCCGACAGATCGGTAAAAACAGGAGCCTCGAAACATTAATTGGATAGATCCTGCAGTAACCATACAGTAAAACGGATTATTAAGAATAATACTCGGGAAATCTGGATGAACAGGTGGGCGACGGGAACAACAGGTCGCAGCGTATTTAGCGAAATGTCACAGCCAAAGAGTAACGAGGACATAAATAAACTGCATAAAGGAGATCAAAGTCTCATCTTTCAGTTCCGAACAGGACATACCAAAGTCAACAGCCACTTGAACCGCATCAATCCCCAGTACCTGCCCGTGTGCAGACATTGTTCTCATCCTGATGAAACTGTTCGACTTCTACGCATTGAGTGCAAGGCGCTTGCTTACATAAGTAAAAGATTCTTACAAGCACTGCCGACAATTACCAACACACTGTACGGAGCAGTGACACAACTGAAGAAGACCAGTATATATTAAAATGGCATTGGGCTGCCAAGAACAGGCTTGCTCGGCAGCAATGGGATAATAACAACAACAGCTTCAGGGTAGTTGATTTTTACATAGCATAAATATTCTTGCGCCGTAAAGCATACTTTGTTAATTATATAGTTTCAACATAGTTTCCTTGTGTTAAAGAAGTTACTTTTTTTATGTACGCCAAATATTCACCCGAGTGGTTTCCGTGGCGACCTGAATAGGGTCACTGTTTATGATTAGTTCAGGTCAGATTCCATCTTCATATCATAGGCCAGATTCTATCTTCATATAATATGTGGGCGGATTTCATCTTCATATCATAAGCCAGATTCTATCTTCATATCATAGGTGGTCGGATTCCATTTTCATACCATAGGCCAGATTCTATCTTCATATCATAGGTGGTCGGATTCCATCTTCATATCATAGGCCAGATTCCTTCATATCATAGGTGGTTGGATTCCATCTTCATATCATAGGCCAGATTCCATCTTCATATCATAGGCCAGATTCCATCTTCATATCATAGGCCAGATTCCATCTTCATATCATAGGCCAAATTCCATCTTCATATCATAGGCCAGATTATATCTTCATATCATAGGTCGGATTCCATCTTCATATCATAGGTCGCATTCCATCTTCATATCATAGGCCAGATTCCATCTTCATATCATATGCCAGATTATATCTTCATATCATAGGCCAGATTATATCTTCATATCATAGGCCAGATTATATCTTCATATCATAGGCCATATTCCATCTTCATATTATAGGCCAGATTCCATCTTCATATCATAGGTCGGATACAATGGTTCTCGGTTATCTGTCTTTTGCTATGATGGTACTTCTTTGTGCGCGGTCGGACGTCGACTAGAATGTTGTCAAAGAACGTTGTGGTCATCCGGAGTCTTTCGACACTGCCATAGAGCTTGACTAGTGTTTGAATAATATTTAGTACTCGCAGTTTCATTGTTTTCTGAATGACTCCGAACGTCTAAGCATATGTACTGCATTAGATATCTGGATATGATCATTTGTGGCTAGACCCGTTTTTTTCTTGTGTGTTCCATGTTATATTGCCGACGACGCAAAAATAAATACGGAACTTGTTGCGGAGGTGACCAGATAAGTACAGCTTAAGAACCTGTAGTCTAGAATATTCGATTTATCACCTGATTCTTGTATATTCAAATTTATCGCGCATTGTCTATTCCAAGCACCGTCTGATATTTCACCGAGTTCGTTACATACATGCCATATGAGTCAGTTGTGTGTATGTGGGAGAGGAGGGGGGAGGGGTAGTCGTTATTACAGAGAGGTAAGACACTCGTCTCTCAAGAAACGAATGCTCGAAATTGTGGGCATTTGAATGCCACAAGTTTCATGCATCCCCTGGTCTAAAGGGAAGTGAGATTGGGCGCCTAGTCCTTTCAGATACATACGATAAGCTCGGAGGCCCCCTGCACATTCTGTGCAAGTAAAAGAACTCTTGACAGTTGAAAATCAAAGAGAGCAGACTGTTAACCGCTTTGCTGGCATACATTCTAACGGTAATGACATTCCTGCTCAATAGTGACTTATATGAAGACCAACATGAGGCAGCTCCTCCACCATGCAAAGACACAACAGCCTATTCACATGTTTGTCTGCACACTCGATTGCAAATAGACCTTTACACCCCCAGGAGTAGAAGAAGAGCAACTAAGAAAATAGAGGTGGAGTCACTTGTACATATGAGGCAAATGAGTCTAGTTTCATACATGTCCTCTGAGTCAGTTGTACACATGTTATATGAGTCTTTTATACATGTTCCATGAGTCAGTTGTACGCATGTCCTACTATAACGAGTAACTGCACATATATCATACAAGTCAGATGTGTATATGTCCAATGAGTCAGATGTGCACATGTCCTATGAGGCAGTTATATGTGCGGTTCATTGGTCAGTTGTAAATTTGTTTTATTGCTTAGTAGTAAACGTGTTTCATGTTTCAGCAGTAAATGTGTTTTATGAATCAGCTGTAAATGTGTTTTATGGGTCAGCAGTAAATCTGTTTTATGGATCATCTGTAAATGTGTTTTATGGATCAGCTGTAAATGTGTTTTATGGGTCAGCAGTAAATCGGTTTTATGGATCAGCTGTAAATCTGTTTTATGGATCAGCTGTAAATGTGTTTTATGGATCAGCTGTAAATATGTTTTATGGGTCAGCAGTAAATCTGTTTTATGGATCAGCTGTAAATCTGTTTCATGGGTCAGCAGTAAATCTGTTTTATGGATCAGCTGTAAATCTGTTTCATGGGTAGATCAGTTGTAAATGTGTTTCATGGGTAGATCAGTTGTAAATGTGTTTCATGGGTAGATCAGTTCTAAATGTGTTTTATGGGTAGATCAGTTGTAAATGTGTTTCATGGGTAGATCAGTTGTAAATGTGTTTCATGGGTAGATCAGTTGTAAATGTGTTTCATGGGTAGATCAGCTGTAAATCTGTTTCATGGGTAGATCAGTTGTAAATGTGTTTCAGGGGTCATCTGTAAATCTGTCATAGGCCAGCTGAAAATGTGTTTCATGGGTCAGCTGAAAATGTGTTTCATGGGTTAGCTATAAATGTGTTTCATGGGTTAGCTGTAAATGTGTTTCATGGGTTAGCTGTAAATGTGTTTTATGGACAAGTTCTAAATGTGTTTCATGGGTTAGCTATAAATGGATGTCATGGGTTAGCTGTAAATGTGTTTCTTGGGTTAGCTGTAAATGTGTTTCTTGGATTAGCTGTAAATGTGTTTCATGGGTTATCTGTAAATGTGTTTCATGGACAAGTTCTAAATGTGTTTCGTGGATCCGCTGTAAATCTGTTTCAAGGACAAGTTCTAAATATGTTTCGTGGGTCAGCTGTAAATATGTTTCATGGGGCAGCTATAAATATGTTTCATGGGTCAGCTATAAATATGCTTCATATATCAGCTGTAAATATGTGTCATTGGCCAGCAGTGTTACAAAAATTTAGCTATACGTTTGTTTGAAGAGCCAATATTACGTGTGTTTAAAGAATCAGTTGTATGTGTGTTTAAAGAGTCAGTTGTACGTGCTTTTAAAGAATCAGTTGCACGTATGTTTAAAAAGTCAGTTGAAGATGTATTAAAAGTTAGGTGTAGGTGTATTTAAAGAATCAGTTGTACGTGTGTTTAAAAAGTCAGTTGACAATGTGTTAAAAGTCAGTTGTGCCTGTGTTTAAAGAATCAGCTGTATATATGTGTTAAAAGAAATAGTTTTACGTGAATTTAAAAAGTCGGTTAGTTATAGATGTGATCGGTCAGCAGTGCGTATGTATAAAAAGTCAGCCATGTCAACGTCACAAGCTTCACCTTCCATGACACATGTCACTGAGGTTTTACAGCTTCTGTCTTAGCGAATCATATTTCTTTTAAGCTTTTTGTCTTCTCTTTATTAGTCTCTGGTGAAATGTCGCTACATTTGTAACTTTGATTTATGCTTTCTTCCACTCCTTGGCGTCATATTCACTGGAAGTATGAATAACCAGATGTTTTGGGGATGTTTTGTAGTATTTATAGCCGCGCCAAGATTCAAAATCAGGGACGGGACAGGAAAAAAAATACGGTGTGGTTCGTTCCTGGTACGTTTTTACGCCATTACTTCATACGTTTCCCCATAATGGCAGAATACTTTTTTGTTTTAAATTAAAGGTTTGCCTTTCTGATTTTACTGACGAAGACACGCCCTTTCCACCCCAGACCGAAGTATCAGAACGTATTGGCCACTGTATAAATGCATGTGTGTATCTATTTGTAATGGATTCTGCTATGGCAGTTTTGCCAAATTTTGTAGTCCTGTCCACTGTATACCGACAAAAGAAGTAGCATTTTGCAACAGCCAGTGTCCTTCCACGAGAAACTGTACGGAAGCGTACAGAGTCTTGAGTCGACTGCTGCCTTCGTTAGTCATTGAAAGTTGAGGTCTGGAGATGAACGAGGAAGAAGAAGAAGAAATATAGAAAAATCCCTGACATGCCCAGTCAAACTGGACATGAAGTGATTCAAACACGGTATGCTGGGATTGCAAACCAAGCTTGCACCCCTACACCACGCGCTCTCCCATAATTACTGAATAGTCTAATCAACAAGCTGGTACACTGTCCCATATTACCACCGACCCCTAAAAATTCAAACCGGAAATTGTCAAAACTTGTCACGCTGTCATACAAACAAAGCAAACTTTACACGAAACAATATATAAGCTAGCCTACACATGACAAACATAAACTGCTCGGCTTTTTCCCTTACAAACTTGTGGTTCTGTTAAATAGGTCACCGTTTATTTTGTTTTGTGTTTCCTATAGGCATTTACATACGTCTCAGTTTGTGACCATTTGATCCCTTATTAAGTTTATCACAGTGGTCCTAAAGTTTCTGTAAATTGCGTCCCCATTTTAAAAAGCTGATGCTGCACGTATGTGACCTCAAGATCAAGAATACATGTACGAGGGACCGTCATTAAATACAGGAATTTTATGAACAAATTTTTTTCCAAGAGTGCGTACCAGACATTTGTTGGTGTATTGTTTATTTTTTATATAGTCCATCTGTTTGGCAACACAATTTGTTCACCTGTCCACTAGCTTGTAGGTGCCCTCTAGGAAAACGTTTTTTCGTGTGACCTTTAACCGATTTTGCACCTCCTCCATTACCTCGCTGTTAGGTACTGTGTGACCCGTCTTCTACACGCTTTCCTATAACCGAGGTCATCATGGATAATTTTGTGCATTCGCCTTGATTCGTGTTGAAATCTGCGGCTATTTCATTAATAGTGACTCGCCTGTTGCCACGGACTCGGTGGTCTACCTGCTGCTTCACTGTGTCAGTTACCACGTGTGATGGTCTCCCATTCATACACTCTCCTCTGACTCAAACAATTGTCTCTATAATCAACCTTAATTCTTCTGTAGATTTCAGAAGGTTTCACACCCTCTGACCACAAGAAAACGTATAAAGCCTAGTTGTACTTCCACAGTGCAAGTCGACAGTGGGGCGGCCATGTTGCCCGCTATATTGCCCATGCGCACACAGCTGGATCGTCACAACCCTTGCATGTGGTATTACTAAAGAGCCAGTTTGTGTCCTGAAATAAGATTTTCCTTTGTATATACATTTCCATACACTTTATAATAAAATTCATGTTAGTTAATGAATGTCCCTCGTAGAATCAATTTGTACTTGAAGTATCACACGAAGAAATGTAGTGGTAGGACAGTCAAAGCCCTTGCCTCTCAAGTCAAATGTTGATAGGGTGCTTGTTCCAGATAAGAAGCGGACCAGTTTCAATCAATCAATCAATCAAAGCTCGTCTTTCATCTCGGTGCATTTACAACATTCAGACAGCATACACGATCCTGCGTTGCTATTTATATCTCTCTCCAGGCATTAGTCCCTTCTCACATTCTCTTCTTCGATTACTTTTAAGTCTAAATCTCTCTCTCTCTCTCTCTCTCTCTCTCTCTCTCTCTCTTCACTTGAGAATCATATATAAGAGCATGTCTAGCTATGCGTCGCGACTATCGGGTATGTCCTATCCAGCACCATTTACTTCTCCTAATTTGATATCCCAGTTGCTGTTGTTGGCCCCTTTTCCATAGCTCCTAATTCCTCACAATGTCCTGCCACTTTATGTCTGTTATCCTTCTTAGGCATCTGTTAACGAAGGACTGGAGTCTTTGTTGTACCAGTTTACACAACTGTAATTGTGTGCTTCATTTGGCACTCTTCTTCCAAAGTGTGTTAGCTCATATGTGCATTGGCGATTGTCTACGAAGAAAACCTGTTGATCGTAACGTAAGTTTCGCTTTTGTTTTTTGCTTGAGCGCGAGGTATCTGAACCATACTTTTTCATGTTTTTTTACACAACAAGGAAAGACACGTAACCTGTTACCATCCCTCACAAAAGCTCAGTACTCGTACAATGAAGGTTTTACACTTTATCTCCAACTGTAATATATGTCATTCACCATCATCATGAACCTATCTGTCTGGATGGCGGATTATAGGTCCAGTACAGCATTTCATTTGTCCTAACCAACTATTGGAGAATCCTTATTCAATTTATTTGCAATGTGGTTTCAGTAGTAATGGTTTTTACATGATGATGTTGTTAGCTCCATTCACAACCTTCTGTATTTTCCCCATTGGGCTCCTTCTTCTTTTGTCTTCTTCGTTCGTTCGTTCTCAATCTCCAACTACCAAGCCCTGAACATGGCTTGGCAAATAGCATGATGTAGTCCAGACAACGGAATTCGTTGTGTCACTAGTTTACAGCTTCACTGCGATATTTCCACCTTTCGGTCCGACACATCCATCTTCGGCATTCCTATTGGGCTACTTTTGTATGTAATATTTTGGATATATTACAGACCCAGGATATTAATTTCGTAGTGAGACCAAGTATACATTTATTAAAGTTAGCTTCTTTTTATTGTTCAACTTTATAATGTATATATATATATATATATAGTTTTTGAATTTATTAAGATTGTTAGAAGTCATTTTCATCACAAAATGTTAATTTGCATTTATCATATGATGAACAAACTTTTAAACATGAAAAAATATACAATTGAAATGCGCTAAATGTAAGCAAAAGGCGTACAGGAAGTCACCTTAAATATTCGAGAAAGAGTGAAACTGGTATAATTTTTAGTAAAACTGTAATGGTATATATTCACAACAGGGCTCACCCTCAAGTGGCGAGCCATAAAAATGTTACCTTCAGTAAGCCACTTCAAGTGGCGAGCCAAAAAGATGTTACTATCAGTAAGCCACTTCAAGTGGCGAGCCATAAAGATGTTACTTTCAGTAAGCCACTTCAAGTGGCGAGCCATAAAGATGTTACTATCAGTAAGCCACTTCAAGTGGCGAGCCATAAAGATGTTACTATCAGTAAGCCACTTCAAGTGGCGAGCCATAAAGATGTTACTATCAGTAAGCCACTTCAAGTGGCGAGCCATAAAGATGTTACTATCAGTAAGCCACTTCAAGTGGCGAGCCATAAAGATGTTACTATCAGTAAGCCACTTCAAGTGGCGAGCCAAAAAGATGTTACTATCAGTAAGCCACTTCAAGTGGCGAGCCATAAAGATGTTACTATCAGTAAGCCACTTCAAGTGGCGAGCCATAAAGATGTTACTATCAGTAAGCCACTTCAAGTGGCGAGCCATAAAGATGTTACTATCAGTAAGCCACTTCAAGTGGCGAGCCAAAAAGATGTTACTATCAGTAAGCCACTTCAAGTGGCGAGCCAAAAAGATGTTACTATCAGTAAGCCACTTCAAGTGGCGAGCCATAAAGATGTTACTATCAGTAAGCCACTTCAAGTGGCGAGCCATAAAGATGTTACTATCAGTAAGCCACTTCAAGTGGCGAGCCATAAAGATGTTACTATCAGTAAGCCACTTCAAGTGGCGAGCCATAAAGATGTTACTATCAGTAAGCCACTTCAAGTGGCGAGCCAAAAAGATGTTACTATCAGTAAGCCACTTCAAGTGGCGAGCCATAAAGATGTTACTATCAGTAAGCCACTTCAAGTGGCGAGCCATAAAGATGTTACTATCAGTAAGCCACTTCAAGTGGCGAGCCATAAAGATGTTACTATCAGTAAGCCACTTCAAGTGGCGAGCCAAAAAGATGTTACTATCAGTAAGCCACTTCAAGTGGCGAGCCAAAAAGATGTTACTATCAGTAAGCCACTTCAAGTGGCGAGCCATAAAGATGTTACTATCAGTAAGCCACTTCAAGTGGCGAGCCATAAAGATGTTACTATCAGTAAGCCACTTCAAGTGGCGAGCCATAAAGATGTTACTATCAGTAAGCCACTTCAAGTGGCGAGCCATAAAGATGTTACTATCAGTAAGCCACTTCAAGTGGCGAGCCATAAAGATGTTACCGTCAGTAAGCCACTTCAAGTGGCGAGCCATAAAGATGTTACTATCAGTAAGCCACTTCAAGTGGCGAGCCATAAAGATGTTACTATCAGTAAGCCACTTCAAGTGGCGAGCCATAAAGATGTTACTATCAGTAAGCCACTTCAAGTGGCGAGCCATAAAGATGTTACTATCAGTAAGCCACTTCAAGTGGCGAACCAGAGTTTCAGGGTTAATATTTTTTAATTAACACGTATCTTCGTATCATTGTGGACACCTTAATGGGTCTGACACAGTCAATGGGATTCGCGCATCACAGGTTGGGAATGACTGTGTTACTATATATGGTATCCTGCTTACGTGGCGATTGGCGTCCTGTTGTCTAATCATATATACTAGAAGCTGATTTGTCAACGCCCTTGAAGCACTTGTTTTGTGTATTTTGTATGTGTGTGGTGTGAAAGGGATTGTATTGTATAATGATTTGGACATATTTCATATTTTTGTTTGTTCTTCTTCGGCTTTCGTTCTGAAAAGCATTTATGGGTTAGCACATGTGACTTTCGGCTCGCTACATCCAGTTTCAGCTGGCTTTTTGAGGGTTACCGGGTGTGTCTTCCCACTGGTATTGCTATTATTCGTAGCCAGACTACATTAGCTCAGCCTGTTTCCAGGGTCGCCGCATGGAGGCGGAATTGGGGTCTTGATCAGGTCTGGTCCGCTGACTCTGATGCAAGCAGCCATACTGCCTAACATTATCTTATAGTATGTTTTGCCTGCCCAGACGCCAGTCTTCCCTCACCAAGCCCTACGTGATAAGACATGCGTATTTCTGAATTATTATTTAAGAAATGCAAGCGTGTTCTCTTTTCTGTTTTAGAAGCTTTTATGTAACTTGACATGACCGTTGTCCAGATGCGTGGACTATGTAAGGTCGTTTTATCTCCATACAGCTTTTGTCTCATTTCTGTCTAACCTAACTTATTGTTCTCTCTCTTCCTGCGTGAGCATGCAGCTTTGTAGGAATTGTTCCACTATCATGGTACGCTCCCCACATGCACACCTGTCATCTGTCCCAATCCTCATTTTGTAGTAAAGATGACCCTTGAGCCTGTTATGCCCAGTTCTCAGTCTGAAGATGAAGACTTGCTCTTCTCTAGTTAAGTAGCTGTCGTCTTTTCAGAAGTCGGGGTTATTGACCAGCTCATTCCACCTGAATGGTCTTGGCCTCATTATATGTGTTGCTCAGGTCTGTTTGTGCCTCTGCTTGATGAGACGATGCGTATTTCTGAGCCCTCCCTTTAAAAAGACAAGCTCATTCTGATGTTTGTTTTTACTTCCACATTTCAGATACCACCACTGTAACATTGAGTTTCCTTGTTTTAAAAACAGCGAGAAATAACGCCCTGCTAGAGACAGGTATTAACGGCCGAACTAATTACAGCAGCAACGTGTCTTACAGATCATATTGAAATAGACGGCATCATGTCGGGTTAAATATGAAGACATAACGGCGGGTTTTATTGAGTGTACTGTCATTAGATGAAAGAGTGGGGCGGTAGGTGTAAGCTTAGAGGAACGGCTGCTTGTCTGGATAGTTTTAAGTGAGGGGAGAAGATATATAGAGGGACGCGTGTTTAATATATTTTTTATTATTTTTGCATTGTCTTGATTGCCGTCCTGTTTGTCAGTTTTTGTGTGGAAAATCTTATGGGAAATGTGTTTTATTTTATATATTCTTTCTTTTGTGTCACATGGCATGCGTCGTTTAGGCGTAGATAAACGGCGAATGGCGTTCTTTAACAGGACAGGCATGGGCGAAGGTTTGTCATGCGCATGTGTGTGTGCACGACCAATTTCCCCCCTTTCTAACCTCGGTGATTTATCTTTCCAAATTGTTCCACACGAACACATTTACAGCGGAATAAACTGGAGTGTGCCTTGATAGTTTATTTGATTTCACCAGGGTATCTTCACCTTCTCAATTCGTTGGCAGTTTTCGACAAACCTAATGGCAAACCTGATTGGAAACCTAATGACACAACTGATTGGAAACCTAATGTCAAACCTAATGACAACCTGATGGCAAACCTAATAACAAACCAGATGACAAACCTGATGACAAATCTGATGACAAATCTGATGACAAACCTGATGATAAACCTTATGACAAACCTGATGACAAACCTAATAACAAACTTGATGACAAACCTAATGACAAACCTGATGACAAACCTGATGACAAACCTGATCAAGTATATATGATTGTCATCTGTATATTGTATTTCCTCAGCTTGCATTCCAAAAGAAAGTGTTAAAAGCAATGACAGATCACCTGCATCAGCAGTCTGTAATACCACCAACAGCACCAGCAATATCACAACCACAGTCAACTGTAGCCTCTATGGCAGGCCAGCACTTAAGTTCATCATCGATGCTCTCACCATCACAATTATCTCCAAAGACTTCACATGATCTGAAACCTGAGAACTTAGTAGTAAGTAGCCTAAACTTAACTTAACTTAACGTTTTTATACTGGTTTAGAAGACCCTGCAGAGTCTGTATACAACCAGTTACATTTACATCACCTTGCTCTAAAAGCTATGCGCATCCAGTTTATTCTTAAATGCATTAACTGTCCCTGCCTCCACTACCTCCCCTGGCAATGCATTCCAAGCAGACACCACTCTCTGACTAAAAAAATATTTCCTAATATCTAACATGGACCTCTCTTTAGTCAGCTTGTAGCTATGCCCTCGTGTTATTGTAGGTGGCTGTATTTTAAAAAACTTGTTAGAGTCTAATTTATCGATTCCTCTGATCATCTTATAAACCTGTATTAAAGTGTTTAGTGTTGGTGGTAGACGTATCTTATCACAGTTTTCAGTCCCTAGTTCTGTTTATCAGTTTTACTGTCTGCTTATATTTTGGTGTCTTGTTGATAAACATCATAGTAAAGAACAAAATCTCTACTTGAACAGCAGTAAAACTTAACCTAATGTCTTTATTCTGGTTTAGAAGACGTAGCAGAGTCTATATACAACCAGTTTCATTTACATTTCCTTGCTCTAAAAACTATGTGAATCCAATATTTTCTTGAATGCATTAATTGTCCCTGCCTCCACTACTTCCTGTGGCAATGCATGCCAAGCATTCGCCACATTCTGCCTAAAAAAATATTTCCTTATATCTAATCTGGTCCTTTCTTTAGTTAATTTATAGCTATGCCCTCTTGTTCTTGTATGTGGTTGTATTTTGAAAAATGTGTAATAGTCTAATGTATCATTTCTGTTGATTATCTTATAAACCTGTTTTAAATCGCCTCAAATTCTGTAGACCAGTTTTTTCTGAGTCCCTCATAACTGTAATCCTTAAATCCCGCTATCAGTTTTATCACTCTTCTTTGTATCCTTTCCAGCATGTTTAGATCTCCTCTCTGATAAGGACTCCACACCTACACACAGTACTGCAATCTAGATATGCATTAATCTTGAATGCATTAATTGACCCTGCCTCCACTATTTACTGTGGCAATGCATTCCAAGATTTCATTAATCTTTCACTAAAAAAATATTTCCTAATATTTAATCTTGATCTTTCTTTAATTAATTTGTGGTTGTGTCCTCCTGTTCTTGTAGATGGTTAGTTAGTTAGTTTTCTTTCCACGTGTGCTGTTGTGGGGAGCTTAAGCCGTCTATCCTGCACCAAGTGTGTTTCGTCGGTCAATGTGAGCCCTTGTCATTGCACAATCACTCTAATGTCATCTATCCACCTACCTCGCGGTCGCCCCCTTGCCCTGTAGCCAGATCTACCAGCATTGTAAGCCATCAGTGGAAGATGATGAGGGTGCATTCTCATGAGATGACCAAACCAACTTGTTTTCTGCCTGGAAACGTATTCGGCACAAGATGTAGTGCCGACCATACTTCGAATGTCGTCATTCCGCATTTTGTCTCTTCTGCTAACACCGATGACTTTACTAAAACACTTCATTTCACAAGTCGAAATTCTGCTCTCGCACGCCCCTGACAGAGGCCATATTTGGCACTGGTAGCACAAAATCGGTAGATGGTTGTATTTAGAAAAAAAATTTGTTATAGTCAAATTTATCCTTTCCATTGATTATGTTGATAAACATCATAGCAAAGAACAAAATATGAACCTGAACATATCAGTAAAACCAAAGACAATGACCACCAACAAAACAAAAGACAGACCTAAAGTAACTCTAGAAAAGGTAGACATTGAAAAACATCACAAATTGTGAATATTTTGTCTACATCATAAGCACAAATGTTAACTTTCAAAAAATTAATCTGAATAATACTGGCCATACCAATGCAGAGGATAAATTTTGTTCTTCCCATATTTTGACATTGTTGTGCTGGTGTGTGTGTCTGTGGATTTTCTTCCATACAGAAGCCAGAAATGCAGTGCATTAAGTAATTGAGAGGGTGCATTAGCAACGCTCCAAGGTACCGAAGCCACGGTAGGGTTCACTGCGCTCATTCCCTGCCACCAATCGTCTACTGGTTAGGCCGAGTTCTCCTAGGCTCTAGACCTGGGACCAAAAGTTCTAGACAATTGGATTGTCATGTCCTGGACCACTGTGCCTTTATTATTGGCCTCGATTGTCATGGTGTGGCGAATGCCGGTTCTCTTTTCCAAGGTCTTTTCAGCACGGTGCTGGTTCCTTCCTAACCACAGAGGGTGAACACAAATTGTCCAATAGGAGACACATTTGCAGAGAAGGGTTACTGATAAGATTTAAGAATAAAATTGAAATTATATAGTACCTCATCTACTAAGCATAGAATAGCATAGTGTTAGGTCTGATAGGTCATGGGAGAGGCCATCAAAGCTGACTCTACTGTAGCATAGTGTTAGGTCTGATAGGTCATGGGAGAGGCCATCAAAGCGGACTCATGCTAAAAGGATAAATAAATGAGAAGCGAATAACAGAACACAAACAAAAAACAGAAACAACAATTCTGAGAACATGGACCATCTCACAAACACTAATGAATCATTCGAGTTAAAATGCTTGCGTAAAGTTCTCAGAATTCCATTGACAGCCAGATATAAAAACAAGAGGGCACAGCTATCCATTAATTAAAGAGTGGTCCAGATTAGATATTAGGAAAAGAAATGAAAGCCATATAGTCCTGCTTACAGATGCCCTGGCCGTAGTCACAGCACTAAAAAGCCAGAAAAATACTGAACTAAATGATTTAAGAGCAGTACTCTGTCAACTATGCCAGCAGTCTGCACCAAAAAGAGTAGTGGTACAGTGGGTTCCATCCCACTGTAACATTCAAGGCAACGAGGAGGCAGACAGACTGGCAAAAGAAGGTGCAAGACTACCACAACCAGATACTAGTGTGACATACGAAGAGTCCAAAAGGCTTATTAGAGCTAGATACATGACCAAATGGGAAACAACATACTGGCTACACAAAAAACGATGCCTATTGCCAGTTGAACAGAAGAGAGCAGGTCGTGGTCTTCAGACTTCGCACTGGCCACAATAGACTGAGGTACCACCTATTCTTCTTCTTCTTCTTCGTACACTGTCAGTCGTCAACCTTTATTTTTTAGAAAAAAGCGGCGGTCATCCTGAGGCTGTCGACACTGCCATAGAGCTTATCTTGCAGTTCCACTGGTGATGGCCACATCTGCTTTCTCTGATCCTCGTATATCGGGCAGTTTTGCAGCAGATGTTCAGCGGTCGTTTTACCGGTACCGCACGGGCATTCGTCGGTACCACCTATCTTTAATTTGTTCAATAAATTGAAGATAGGTGGCACTGACGAATGCTTGTGCGGTACTCGGAAAATGTTTGAGAACAAATGATGAAGAAGAATAAGAAGATGCCCTTTACTCCCTCTTCATCCTATCCTTTCCAATTTTAGGATCAATCCAATGAGTATTTTGTTATTTTTAATAACATATTTTTTTTCTAAATGTGTCACCAATTCAACTCCCTCAACCTCCAACATCATTGGTTATATGCTGGCTTTGTCTCTGATACATGCTGTGCTGGTTGTTATATCTAACATGGGGATATTTTTCTTTATCTTCGGCTTCCGTCTTTAAAAGTACGTTTGTGACATTGTGTTGCAGTTTACAGCGAGGCTGTGGTATCTGCGCCTTTCGACCCAACACATTAGATTTACAATGGCATTTTTGTGGCCACATTTGCTTTCCTTCTTCAGTCTCTAATCTCTTAGCCAGGCTACATGGTTGCAGTCTGTGTCCAGGGCCGCCACTTTGGAGCCGAATAGACTTGATTAGTTATGAATCACTGACCCTGATGCAAGCCGCCAGCTATGAGTGACTGTCTACTCATTCCCTACCGTATCTTTACCCCTTTGATGGTCTGCAACCTTCTGTTCTGTCCCATGCACTCTTTTCACTATATGTCAGAATTGTTATTCCTCCCACCCTTTCTTTTTCCCTCCTCTCCCACTCCCTCCTCAAATCCATCCTCCATCCACCACATTCCAAGATTGGCCAACTTCAAAGATACATTCCAAATAATATGCATATAATATTGAAGCAAGGTAGCACAGTGGTTAGTACACTGGCTTTCCAGCCGAGCAACCAGGGTTCGGCCCCCATTTGGTGTGCAATTGTCCCATTGCAAAGTGGTCCCTGGGAACGACCCAGTCTCACAAATTGAGTACCAAAATAATCTGAGAAATTAAAGACGGCCGGCCTCATACTGACCACAACAACCCTGATACTGACCACAACAACCCTGATACTGACCACAACAACCCTGATACTGACCACAAAAACCCTGATACTGACCACAACAACCCTAGTGTGCCGTTGGTGAAGACAAGTATGTGTCTAACACCATATTTCCAATAAGCCACACTTTACTTTATTGAAAATATGTAATTTTTTTCCAATATTATACTGCGATTATTTTAATAGTGTTTTACGAAATTTAATAGGCATAGAAAATTATAAATTTTGAAATTTCAGTAAAAATATATTTTTTTAAATAATATTCATAACTACTAAACAGAGTAAACTGAAGTATAATTCTCTTATTGAAACCCTATAATCCCTTAAACTAGCTGAAGACCCTTATTCCAACATGAAGTATGGGTTGGAAACATCTGTTTATAAAGTCAAGGAGAGATAGAGCGAAAAATTGTCAACATTATCCATTTAAAGCATAATTGGTGTAAAAATGTGCTTGGTTTCAGAATAGTTAGCAAACAGTATCTACCCACACCAAACGTGAGATATTTTCTTCTTTCTCACTGCATCCAGGCAGAAGCCAAGTTATTAATTGAGCTGTTATTTCTTGACACATAGATTGACACAAATTACTATTAGCGGTACTGTTTGAGTTCTCAATGTATGATTTATCGCAAATATGATTTTTCTTGTTTATAGTTGGGTATTTGGAAAATAATTGTACAGCAACTTGAGAGGGGAATTTTGGTTCAATATTTCTTCATTGATTATGGGTAGGGACAAGAATATGAGTTTGGCTGTCTAGTTTAATAATAAGGCGAGGCTGCGGTGGTGCTAGGTTTAAAATAAAGTGTTTAAAAACACGCATTTATAGGAATGGTTAGATACCGCGCTAAGATGAAAACAGATGAAACCTATGTTACGACCTGAAGGTCTTTATCAGGTATAACAAACAACAAAAATATGAGCAAATACATCGTAGATAAAGGGATGAATACATAAAATAGAGAAATGGACACACAAATGGGTCATAATAGGTACTTAGCTGGATAGCACACAAGAGCTCCTTACTGGTCTTAGACAAGTCTACTAGGGGTCTATACCATTTGACCATAACATAGCAGTTCTGGTGAAGGGGTTTGGGGGTATCTTCTGAGGGTCTGTAACATAGCAGTTGTGGTGAAGGGGTTTGGGGTCTCTTTTAAAGGTCTGAAACATAGCAGCTCTGGTTATAGTCTTGGAGTCTCCTCTGAGGATGTGTAACATAGCAGTTCTGGTTATGGTCTTGGAGTCTCCTCTGAGGATCTATAACATAGCAGCTCTGGTTATAGTCTTGGAGTCTCCTCTGAGGATCTATAACATAGCAGTTCTGGTTATAGTCTTGGAGTCTCCTCTGAGGATCTATAACATAGCAGCTCTGGTTATAGTCTTGGAGTCTCCTCTGAGGATGTGTAACATAGCAGCTCTGGTTATAGTCTTGGAGTCTCCTCTGAGGATCTATAACATAGCAGTTCTGGTTATGGTCTTGGAGTCTCCTCTGAGGATCTATAACATAGCAGTTCTGGTTATAGTTTTGGAGTCTCCTCTGAGGATCTATAACATAGCAGCTCTGGTTATGGTCTTGTTCCTCTGAGGATCTGTAATATAGCAGCTGATTTGAACTGATTTCAAAATTGTGGGCTGGTTAGCTCCAATTTCAGTCCTGTTTAGTTGCATTTTGCGACATAAAAATCACAAAGGAAACAAGTTCAGCTCCTGCCCTGTGTAGCACAAATTTTCAACAAACACAGTTCAGCTCCTCAATTGACCTTGTTCACATTTGTTGAAGATTTTGTTTTGTCGCTGGAAGTTCAGGTTGGGGTAGCCACCCCAATGTTCAACCAAGTTTCTGCAGGTTGAGGTGTCCTCCTCAATGACCAATCAAGTTTTAGCAAGTTGAGGTATCCTCCTCAATGCCCAACCACGTTTCTGCAGGTTGGGGTAGCCTCCTCAATGACCAACCAAGTTTCTGCAGAATGGGGTAGCCTTCTCAATGAAAACCAAGTTTCTGCAGAATTGGGTAGCCTTCTCAATGACCAACACAGTTTCTGCAGAATGGGGTAGCCTCCTCAATGACCAACCAAGTTTCTGCAGAATGGGGTAGCCTTCTCAATGACCAACCAAGTTTCTGCAGAATGGGGTAGCCTCCTCAATGACCAACCAAGTTTCTGCAGAATGGGGTAGCCTCCTCAATGACCAAAGTGTCTGCAGAATGGGGTAGCCTTCTCAATGACCAACCAAGTTTCTGGAGGTTGGGGTAGCCTCCTCAATGACCAACCAAATTTCTGCAGGTTGGGTAAAGTAAAAGTCAGTCCCATTGCAACAATTGTAGTTGGGGTGAAGATAACTTTTCATGTACAAGTCGCATCCTATATGAAGTGAGGTGGCTAGTTCCCTTCCCTGCTGTTTTTATCTTCTCCTACTCATACGTCATGTACCTATTTACATCTGGGTCGACCGGAGGAGCAGTCACAGCAGATACAAACAACATTTCAGATTTGTTTCTGTCTGTCTGTGATCTTGAACCCTGGCACTCTGTAATACCAGTCTATCAAGCCAGCTCACTGTTGACTAGACTACACTATCCAGGTTGGGGTAGCCTCCTCAATGATCAACCAAGTTTAAGCAGGTTGGAGTACCTGCCCCGATGTCCAAGTTTCTGCAGGTTGGTTTAGCCTCCTCAATGATCAACCAAGTTTCTGCAGGTTGGGGTAGCTGCCCCCATGTCCAACCAAGTTTCTCCAGGTTGGGGTAGCCTCCTCAATGACCAACCAAGTTTCTGCAGGTTAAGGTAGCTGCCCGCATGTCCAACCAAGTTTCTACAGGTTGGGGTAGCCTTCTCATTGACCAACCAAGTTTCTGCAGGTTAAGGTAGCTGCCCGCATGTCCAACCAAGTTTCTGCAGGTTGGGGTAGCTGCCCCCATGTCCAACCAAGTTTCTGCAGGTTGGGGTAGCCTCCTCAATGACCAACCAAGTTTCTGCAGGTTGGGGTCGCTGCCCCTATGTTCAAGTTTTTGCTGGTATATTCAACCCTCCTTAGTTGAATCACATTTTACTATTTTATACTTGTGATCTCAGTCAAAACTCCAGATTTTTCAGAGAAAATATTCATAGAGCGTTGGAAAAGTTACAAACAAAATATTTCGTCCATCTTACCTGTACCTTTCTTTGTGGTGCATTGTTTGCCACTGAATATTGACACAAGGATGGGTTAGTCTCAGGTGTACACAGGTGCATGTGACAGGCCCAGAATAGGGATATGTGTGTTTGATGTTCCCTCTTGAAGTGTTTGTTTTTTTAAATTTATTTCTTTATCTGGCCTCAGTGGTGTTTGTGTTTAACTACACTCATTAACATAGATACAAATCAGAGGGTCCTCAGTACAGCTCAAATGTTAATAAGAGAAATGTGTACCGTTTGAAGGTGGGTAGGAATAAAAATATCATATTGTGTTACCACCAAATGGACTTTGTCAGGGATTAAGGACAATAGGGTTTAGAATATAAAAAAGGGGGAAGGTAGTCACATAGCAGACATTGCTGTCAGGGATGAAGTGTTTGTAACTTCATTGTGTGGAGCCTAGGCATGTTTAATATATCCGTAAGTCTGGACCATAAGTTGGGATTATAAGTTGGGACCATAAGTTAGGAGCATAAGCTAGTATCATAAGTTAGGACCATAAGTTTGGACCATAAGCTAGGACCATAAGTTAGGACCATAAGTTAGGACCATAAGTTAGTATCATAAGTTAGGACCATAAGTTAGTATCATAAGCTAGTATTATAAGTTATGACCATAAGTTAGGACCATAAGTTAGTATCATAAGTTAGTATCATAAGTTAGGACCATAAGTTAGGACCATAAGTTAGGACCATAAGCTAGGACCATAAGTTAGTATCATAAGTTAGGACCATAAGTTAGGACCATAAGTTAGTATCATAAGTTAGTATCATAAGTTAGGACCATAAGTTAGGACCATAAGTCCCGCCAAAGACGGATGTGTCGGACCGAAAGGTGCAAATATCGCAGTCAAGCTGTAAACTAGCGACACAACGCATTTCATTCTCCGGACTACATTTTGCTACTTGCGAAACTCTGTTTAGGGTTGGTAGCAGGAGATTGAGAACGAACGCAGAAGAAGAAGGACCATAAGTCTGGACCATAAATCAGGACCATTAGTTAGGACCACAAGTCAGGACTGTGAGTCAGGGCAATAAGTTAGGACCATATGTCAGGGCCATTGAAGTCGAAGTCTGAAGGCGACCGAAGAAGAAGAAGATACCATTTCCATAAAAAGCGAGTGCTTTACCACTACACTAAGTAGACATTCTGAGAATATCTATATGAACTAAAGATGGGAAATAATAAGAGAGTTTAAAACAATTGTACACACCTGGTCAAAAATACTTCTTTCTTGGCACTAATTCTGAAACGAATTCTGTGACGTATCACAGTTTACAGTGAGGCTGCAATATCTGCACCTTTTGGCCTAACACATCTGATTTCAGCTGGCTTTTTCAGTGCTGGATTTGCTTTCCCACTGCTATCCCTGGATCACCGACTTTTATTCAAGTAGTCACTGCTGTCAGCTGCATCTCCGACTAATTGCATAAATACAAAAGCAACCTATTTCTCAACCAAAAAGTCTTTGTCAAACTAAGGTCACTTTGGACCACAGAAATGAGAATATCTAACTGAATAAAAACTTCAGGGTGACAAAAGTCATAGAATTCCCTGGGCATAAGTAACCACAACCACAGAACAACAACAAAACTATATAACGACAAAAATGTTTTCACCCCAACAACAAAAATGAGAATATCTCTCTAATCTAAATGCTAAGGATGGGGACAGACAGACATTAGACTGATCTGAACACAAGCTAATACTTTGTGACTGCAAGAAACATGTAGCCTTTGTAAAAATTGTACATAAATATTTCCACATTATTTGCTATTCTCACACATTTCTGAGCTGTAATTTTTGCAAGCAGAGACTGTAAGGGACGCGCTGAATTAGCTTTCACACACATCAGATTGAATGCTATGACCTAACTTTGGGGTTTTTTGTAGACACAAAGGAGAGCATTGTGACTAGGTGCATTACTCAGTTTACATAACAGCGAGAGTATCTGTTCATTACCAAGCTTCATTTCTATAGAACAATTATAATATTCTTGTGCTTTTTCATTTGCAATTTTTGGCTGCTTTTGTTTTTTTGTTTGTATTTTTTTTTTGGTTAGACAATGCTCTACTCAACTGCAGTTATACAATCTTTGTTATGGAGGAGCATGTTTGCCTTTGTGTTGTGATACTATTATTGTATAGTGTGTTGTTTGATCTGGCCTAGTTTTTTACTTCCTTAATTGTGTTTGCACTCTTGTTAATCCATGAAGAGGAGTAGCCTACAGATGGGCGTTTGTTGTTGTATGTGGGGGGGGGGTTTTTGTTGTTTGTGTTATTGTTCAATGCCCACAATGGGCAGGTTTACTCTTTTGTGCACACTGAAAAGGGAGTTGTAGTAGCTTTTTTCACATCCTGAGCGTGCTGATGAAGGTGGACCGCGATCGTCCAGACGGTTGTGCTATTCTTTGCTTCATCTGCGGGACGCTCACTAACTACTACGGGGATCACGTCGATCCCCATCTTATCAGCCAGACTGCCTTGAAAACAGCCTGTTTCCAGATAACACTACATGGAAGAGAGATAGTGGTCTTGGTCAGTATGTTGTGACTGACTCTAACGCAACGTCTTGGTCAGTATGTTGTGCTTGACCCTGACACGTCTTGGTCAGCATACTGTGCCTGACCCTGACGCGACATCCTGGTCAGTTTATTGTGCCTGACTCTGATGCGACGTTCTGGTCAGTATGTTGTGACTGCTGGACAAGCCTCTCAGTTCCCTTTCGTGTGTGGTGCGCTTGGTAGCCCTGTCTCTTGAGAGTTGTTTGTTTGTCTTCTGAATGAATGTTTGTTTCTAGCATCAAGTGGCACATCGTCTCACTTCTGCATTTTATTTATGTATTAAAAGTTGTAAAGTTGTTATACTGCCTTCTCTTAGCCCCTCTTCTCTACACACTGGGTGTGTAGAGTCCTTACAAACAGGTGATTGGCCTGTTGCATCTTTGCATGTTGAGGGAAGCACCTCCTTTTGGTCTTCATGCACACCCCTGTTTGGTAGGAGTGTCATTACCTTTAGAATAATAGCCTGGACAGAGGCTAACAACCTGCTCTTTTCTATTTTCAACTGTCAAGGGTTCTTTTACGTGCACAGTGTTTACATGGGACCTCTGAGTTTATAATCCGTCTCTGATAGGACTAGTACGGTCTCACTTCTCTTGAGGCTAGAAGATACTTGAAACGTGTTGGAAACGACCACCCACCATCTCCCATTTCTTGAGTCTAGCTCCTCATTTCTTATCTATAGAGTCTTACTAATTTTTATACAAGAAGCTAAATACTGCTCAAACAGTACTCTTCTTCTGGATCATGATTTCATTTCGGCTACTTGTAAAAAGAAGACGACGAAAGAAACCAGAGGCAAGTCATAAATCTTTAATGAATTAGATATACTTAGAGAAGTCAAAAAGTTAAAAAAAAAATTTTTATAAATATTAGTTACTTTTGACTCCCCCACATTTCATAATGAACAAAGAAGAAGAAAAAGTAGAAGAAGATAACTCTTGGTACATTGATTTCAATCAGTTTTTAATTGCCTTTATCTAAATAATTATTGAGTGAAGGTTTCTTAATATTATTTGTTGATAATGAGTGATATTTCTCATTTTGTTAGTAATGAGTATATCAATTTTTTTTACTGTCTCTTGTTCTGTTAATGAGTTATGTCTCTTGTTTTGTTAATGAGTGTCTCTGTTTTTGTTAATGAGTATGTCTCTGTTTTTGTTAATGAGTTATATGTCTCTCATTTTATTAATGATCTATGTCTCTCGTTTTGTTAATTATGTCTCTCTTTTTATTAATGAGATGTCTCTCATTTTTTTAATGAGGATGTCTCTCTTTTTGTTAATGACTTATGTCTCTCATTTTGTTAATGAGTTATGTCTCTTTATTTGTTAATGAGTAAACATCTCTATTTATTAATGAGTTATGTCTCTCACTTTGTTAATAATGAGTATGTATCTCTTTTTGTTAATAATGAGTTATCTCTATCTTTGTTAATAAAGAGTCAGTATTTCTTTTTGTTAATAATAAGTAATTTCTCTTGCTTTGTTATTAATGAGTATGTATCTCTTTTGGTTAATGAGTATGTCTTAATTTTTGTTAATAATGAGTATGCCTGTCTTTATGTTAATAATGCGTGTATGAGTCTCTTTGTTAATAAGATTGTCTCTCTATTTGTTATTAATGACTATGTGTCACTTTTTGTTAATAATGAGTGGCCAGGTATGTTTTCTCTTTTTTATTAAAAATGAGTATGTCTCTCTTTTTGTTAAAAATGAATATGTTTGTGTTTTTTTTCATCAACAGCACCAGCTTCTACCCAAACCTCCAACATTACTAAACCCAACACTGTTCACAGGGTTTCTACCTCCTGTGTCAATGATCCCCAGTCCAATCATGCCAATGCCTCCCTCACACCGACCCCCTCCACTGGTCAGCACCCCTGGCAACCATAGCTCGGGCTCTTCTTCCCTGCCACCAACTCCTACAAGGGATGGTTGCAGCAGTGGTGGTAGTAGTCGTGGTGGCAGTGATGGTGGTGGCCCAGTCAGGCGGCGAGTCTCTGATAAATGCAACCTCCCAATTTCTGCAGGTAATGGCATTCAAATTGTGTATTTGGTACAATGGACAGTCGAGAAGTTTAATTCTTGAATTACCAGAAGAGGCCATGTCTCTCTTTTAGTTAATAAGAGTATGTCTCTCTTTCTGTTAATGAGTATATCTCTCTTTTTTGTTAATAATGAGTATGTCTCTCTTTTTTGTTAATAATGAGTATATCTCTCTTTTTTGTTAATAATGAGTATGTCTCTCTTTTTCTTAATAATGCATATGTCTCTTTTTGTTAATGGGTTGTATATCTTGCTTTGTTAATAATTGTATATCTTATACAATGGGCAGTCAAGCGGTGGCTTTAAAATACTTTTGTTAACAGAATATGCCATATTAAGGTTAGTTATTTTACTCATTCTTATGTCCACTGTTTGCATAATGTTTTTTTTTATGTTCAGATCCAGGTTATTACATAATTTTATCTCGACCATAAATTCAGGTTATTACATAATTTTATCTCAACCACAAATTCAGGTTATTACATAATTTTATCTTGACCACAAATTCAGGTTATTACATAATTTTATCTCAACCACAAATTCAGGTTATTACATAATTAATCTCTACCACAAATTCAGGTTATTACATAATTTTATCTTGACCACAAATTGAGATTATTACAGAATTTCATTTCAGACTACAGATTTCAGATTATCACTGCTCACAATCCAAAGGTGATGCATTCGCTCCCCAATCATAGCATAAGCCGTTACCCCAGGGAAGCAAACCCTTAAAAAATGGAGGAGAAAGCAGACCCTTACATACAATGTATGCCGAAGTCGTATGCACTGGGCCGACAGGCGCAAAATAAAAACATAGTGGGGAAAAGAGAAATAAGGCGAACGCAAAAAATAAAAAGATAAAAATTCAGGTCATTACATCATTTCATTTCAAACTAAATATTCAGGTTATTCCAAAATGTCATTTCACACATATTCAGGTTATTAGAAAATGTAATTTCAGGCTACAAATTACAAGAAAATAAATAAAACCAACAATATTCATACAAAACCAACATGTAAAACAGGTGAAAAATTTCACATACCTGGGTAACATAATAATAACAGACGGCAAATGCAAAACACCGAAATTCAAAACAGATGTAATAAAGCGAGTCAAATCATTTGACAAATGACCCCGATATTATAATGTAAGCACGTAACAATTGATACAAAAACAGCACTTATACAAGACAATATTCCTATCCACATTGTGCTATCAGTGCCAGCATTGGCCATTAACAAACAAAGATGAAAGAAACATCAAACAACAGAAATGAAATGCCTGCGGAGAATGCTTGGAGCAACAAGAATGGATAGATTCAGAAATGAAGATATTAGAAGACAAGTAGGTACAACACCAGTGCTTGACCTCATCAAGAGACAGTAAACCAAATGACACATCAAACACCAGATAGTATAATTCAGAAAGCAATACTATACAGATACAATGGATGTAGAGCCAAGAGCCAACCGCGCAAAAAATGGGTAGAAGAAATAAAATAAGCAGTAAAGCTCCCCGTCTACAAAGTATATACTAGGGCCTGGTCGAGACCTCTTCTAACCTTACTCTAGAAGGTACAAGCAGGGCAAACATAAAAGTATAAGTGTTCATGAGATTTGTGAATTCTTGTTTCTTGATTACACATACAGGGACAAATGTTAACAAGCTATTTTGTTCTTTCTGTTGTTTCAGAAATCCATAGAAACCGAGAATTTTATAAGAACACAGATGTACGACCACCGTTTACTTATGCTTCTTTGATACGACAGGTAAACTAATAGTTCTGCCTTTATACAATACAGATTATATTGAAGTGAATAACTTGGAAATAAATATAGGACCTTATCGTGCTATTAATTCTCGCTTATCCAGAGTTTGCAGAATTATTTGATTGGCTAATTGAATCACATTATGCTTGCTAACAGTGCAAGCTGTCCAAAGTTCATATCCGAGACGAGCCTTTATTTTTTATTCTTTCTCATTTTTTCCTCAGCATAACAAAATTAATAGTTCAAATCTGGAAACAGCTCCGCTTTGTTTAATTTTGTGTCTTAAGCCCAACAAATGTGCATCTCATTTTTTGTAATCATAAAGCGAGATCATTTTTGTACAAAACAAAACCTGCTTCTGTCTGCCTGCGTAAAAACAAACCAACACTAGATACTTCTTCTTCTAAACTTTATTTTCATTCTACATGATGGTCAAGGGGTGTCTAACTCGTCTAGGGGCTAGAGATCAATGGTTCAAATCTTAGAAGAGACCTATGATTTTTTTCTTCCCCATTATTTGATTTGATGTTTGTGAATGCCCACAATGAGTAGGTTACTCTTTTGTGAGCCCTGAAAAGGATGTTAATTGGTGGGTTGCAGTAGCTTGCCTCACATCCCAAGCTTGCTGATGAAGGTGGACAGGGGTCCTCCTGGCAGTTGTGCTATACTTTGCTTCATCTGCATGTCACTCACTACCACGAGGATCACGTCTATCCCTTAGCTCAGTAGCCAGGCTGCCATGAAAACAGCCACTTTCTAGGGAGGGCTACTATGAAGCCGAGGTGAAGGTCTTGCCCAGTATGTTTTACCTGACCCTTACTAATATATCTGATTTAAACTTTAATTATTACATTTCATTTTGTTATGACATTTTTAGGATAACCTGAGAAAAAGAAAAAAACTCAATAGAAAAATAAAAAGGAAACACATTTTGCACTCTTCCGGTGGAAGATGGCGGAGCATGTTAGTGGGGAAAGAGATTGGGGGTTTAACATGAAGAGATAGACAAATTGTCCCTGCCGAAGACGGATGTGTCAGACCGAAAGGTGCAAATATCGCAGTCAAACTGTAAATTAGCGACACAGCGCAATCCGTTCTCCGGACTACATCCGGCTACTTGCAAAGCCCTGTTCAAGAATTCGTAGCAGGAGATTGAAAACGAACACAGAAGAAGAAGAAGACAAATTGTGGATACCAATACAACTGACAGATGAACCAATTTGGCCTGTCCCTGAACCGATAAAGCAATGGAATACGTGTATCATTGATGGTGGAAATCAGGTTGAGAAGTAAGGGATGGTGTAAGTGCAATAATAAATGGTTTTCAACTTCGTTTTCTCATTTCATTTTAATTTTTTTTTAGCAATTTGTGACCTATTCACTGACTTGCCCTCGTTGAAGAAAAGTGACAAAGAGGAAAGTGATTAAGTCATGTTTTTTGACATATAGTACATATGGTCAAGGTGATTGGTTTGGTCTCCAGGAGTGACTTTCTTCAATCTTTTTTTTTGTCCCTTATTCACTCCAGCTGGAGTCAACAGCCATCACTATGGTTGGCCTCATTTAGGATGCCTGCACCAAAGCACTTTGCATACATTTGTAGTAGGGGTTTCTGTAACAGCTCTCTAGTTTACCTAATTGGAAATTGGTGCTGAACTTATAGTCAGGGAAGGCAAGCCAGCAAGGAAGAAGCCTGGTTACTTCATCTTATAAAACACTGAGGCTTTGTACAATGAAGTCTCTAACATATAATCATTGTATGCCTACCTCTACCTTTTTGAGTGAAGCAGGAAGTGTAGATGTAATGATGTGTCTTGTGTTTTCTCTATGTATACTTCTATGATTTATGTGAAACAGTTTGTGCATATGTCATGATAGAAATGTATCTAGTGTTTTATGTATGCCTACTTCTATCATTTATGTGAAACAGTTTGTGCATATGTCATGATAGAAATGTATCTAGTGTTTTATGTATGCCTACTTCAATCATTTATGTGAAACAGTTGGTGTATATGTCATGATAGAAATTAATCTTGTGTTGTCTGTATGCCAACTTCTATCATTTATATGAAACAGTTGGTGCATATGTCGTGATAGAAATGTATCTTCATCTGAAAGTTAGATGGTCGACTGTCTAGTATGAAATGAAATGATGTAATGACCTGAATTTTTATCTTTTTATTTTTTGCGGTCGCCTTATTTCTCTTTTCCCCAAGGTGGTGTGTGTTGCACTATGTTTTTATTTTGCGCCTGTCGGCCCAGTGCATCCGACTTCAGCATGCATTGTATGTAAGGGTCTGCTTCCTCCTGCATTTTCTTAGGGTTTGCTTCCCCAGGGTAACGGCAGGTGCTGTGATGGGGATCGAACCCAGCACCTTTTGATTGTGAACCATGCCACTTAACCACTAGGCCACGCCATCCTCAATATCCAGTTTGAGAATGGAGATGGAAGCAGTGACCATCGTTATATGTCTGTCTGAGACCCCTTTAACAAGGGCAATGATCGTGACTGACACACAAGCCGTACTTCAGAAGATAAAGAAGGAATGGCTGAGGTACGAGTGGATAGCAGCTGTTGAGGCCTCAAACCTACAGGGGTTGACTATCTTGGTCATGCTGGAGTTCAGGGCAACGAAAGAGTCGACATTTTGGCTTTGCAAGCTCCCATCATGGGCACGTTAGTGATGTATAGGAGTGAAATTTTAAAACAGTCAATGACCGTCTGTTGAATGAGGACACTGAAATAGGTGAATCAGCAATCACAGACTGTAAAGTTTTGACATCAAACGAGGTTCGAGCAGAGTGGTGCGTATGAGAGGACAGAGCAGAAGAGTGTACAACCAGTGAGCTACAGAGACCATCAGAACCATTTGCTGAGTGAGACTGAGCACCTATGGGTATGCCCGAAGTCCAGTGATGTCAATTCTTAGTAATAGAAACAGACATTCAAAGCCACTTGAGTTCGTACCTAGGTTTCTTCTCCTTCCTGGTCTTCTTTATTTTTGGCATTCGTCCTGAAAAGTAACGTTTGTGACGTGTCGTAGTTTACAGCGAGGTTGCAACATCTGCATCTTTCAGCTAGATACATCCGATTTCAACACTGCATTTTTGGGACCGGGTTTGACTTCTCTCTTCTATCCCTAGCTTAGTTGCAGTCTGTTTCATGGCCGTCACTTAAAGGTGGAATAGAGGCTTGGTCAGTTAAGGGTTACTGACCCAGATATAAGCTGAGTTACTGGCTACTGTCAACTCATTCACTGCTGCAGCTTTGGTCCCATGCCTTTGTTTAAAAGAGTAGGACCACTGTAGCCTTTCAGGCATATAATAATAGGTGACTAAAGAGAGTTGTCCATGAGGTTAGAAATATCATCATCATGTAAAAAAAACCATTGCAATGAAACTATCGCTGGAAATACTTGAATGCAAGCTTCCTGTAAGTGGAGTCAACTGTAGTGGTAGGCCTTATGCTTCACTTGTAGCTGGAAAAAAATTAGTCAAAAAGGACCAACAACAACAAAATTAACAATTTTTAAAAATTGTATTAAAAAACAAATCAATCAAAAAAAGTAAATCAATTATAAATTCAAATAAAATATTTAAAAACCCATTCAGTCAAATAATAATCCACATAGTCATTCCAAAAATGTAAAAAATCAGATAGTGATTCCATGTAAAATCTGATGCATCTCTTGTATATTTTGTGTGTCTGCAGGCAATTATAGAGTCACCACACCGACAGCTCACACTTAATGAAATTTATCAGTGGTTCCAGAACACATTTGCATATTTCAGACGCAATGAGGCTACTTGGAAGGTAATTATGAAGAACTTGAATTATCTAATATTCATTATTTGATGTTTACTTTATACAGTTTAAGTCAGATTCTACATGTCGTGGTTTCATATTTGACCATTAGGCTTCTGATCTTAATGCATGCTTTTGGACATTCAGCTTAGGTAGTAATTTTGATTTTAGGTTTGATGTTTCAGAATATAGCTTTTGTTTTTAATTGTATGCTGTATCTAGAAATAAGATGAAAGCTGTATAATAGGACTAGGGAACATCATTAAACTGGCTAAGGGGAGCTTTCAGGAAATAAAAACATTTTTGTCAACAGACCACTATCAACAACAGAAAATCCCTACGAAACGAACGCCCTTTTTTCAGTGTCCAGAACTTGACTGTGTTAGGAAATAGGTTCTTCCTCCGAAGCCAGGCAAAAGGAATGCTGTAAGGAATCAAGCAACAGCACACAAACACTTGCATATACCACTGTATGGCATTGGGCCAAAGGACAGAGGCCCACAGGCTGCTGGATCAATAACCAACCATCAATGAAAATGAGATAGTGTTTAGTTGGAACCAATGTTTGCCTTATGGATATGAATCATGGATCATTGACAATGAATAAACAAAAAGGATAATCCTTGTCTTCTTTCTGTCACTTTTTCACTCCAGTGGGAGTATGGCTTGGCTTGGCTTCGTTCGTTCTCAATCTTCCGCTACCAAATACTGAAAGGGCTTAAGTAGCAGAATGTAGTCCAGAGAACGTAATGTGTTGTGTCGTAGTTTACAGCTTGACTGCGATATTTGCACCTTTCGGTCCAACACATCCGACTTCAGCAAGCATTTTTTGAGTACCGGGTTAGCATTCCCTCTTCAATCCCTTCTCCTTAGCCAGTCTGCCCTGCTGCAGCCTGTTATCCAGGATCACCGCGTGGAGGTGTAGAAGGGTCTTGGCAGCTTTGGTTCGCTTACCCTGACGCTAGCAGTCAGCTATGAGTCGCTGACCACTGCAGCTCATGCGCTGTTCAGCATCTTGATCCCCAGTGGGAGTATAAGGCTACTACTACAGTTGACAATGGTTGGATATTCTTAATCTTAATAGGATGATGACTGCTTCAGCGACGTGTTTGGCTCTGGGCAGAAAACTGCGACTCCCCACAACATCTCAAGGCACAAGTGGACAAGACAAGACTACAGTTAACCTCCTTTAAGAAGCCTGCACAAAACACTTTGGGTGCTTTTGTAGTGGTGGTGTCTGAAACTATTTGTTTTATGTGATGAGGTTGCAAGCTTCATGAACATTTCCCTGTAGTCATCACTTTTTATGACATGCATCAAGGTGGGGCAGTAGGTCTATTCTTTGCTCCCCAGTAAGAGGTCCCCTGAACACATTCAGAGAGAGAAACGACTTGCCAAAACAGAAACATGGTTTCTGAGGAGAATATTGTACATACCACAGACAGCTGGGAGCAAAGACTAAATCACAGTCAGGATACTACTAGTATGTCAGGACATACTGATCAGGACCCCCACCTCTCATCCATGTCAGTCTCCTAGAAACTAACTGTATCACAGCAGTCTGGCCAACGAGGTGGGGATCGATGCCGTGATCACCATAGTCATGAGCCTACTGAGGAGACTTGCATGACACTACAGCTAGAAGTAGGTTTCGGGATGTAAGAATTACCACTGTAACCTACCACCATTCAAGAGTTTAAATTAACTGAGTAAAAGTGGCTTCAAACAACGACAATCATGGACGCCTAAGAAATGCAATGAAAATATAACACTAGACAACTGTATTAACAGTTCACTGCTAACTTGAACAGAAAGGAGCTCGTGAAGGGCCTTGTGACATCAGGGGAGGTCAACAGGTTGAAGGCTACTGAGACATAATATCTAGAATGGAAAGCAATGAGGTCAGTCTGTTCTGAAATAAAAGACGGATGGTTGTGAAGGGAATTGATTTTTGCTTCAATGATAATAGTATGTTCTCAAAATGGTTTCCACCTGAAGAACCAGAGAGAAACATCATGATATGTGAAACTGGATGTCTTCATTTTCAGCATTTGTCCTGAAAGAGGTCATAGTTTACAGTGAGGCTGTGATATCAACACCTTTCGGCCAAACACATCCGATTTCAGCTGACTTTTTTGGGTACAGAGTTTGCCTTCCCGCTACAGGCCCTATGCTCGACACTAATGCAGCCTGTTTCCAGGGCCACCACATGAAAGGTGGAATGGAGGTAAAGGTCAGCTCTGGTTCTTTGACCCTGATGCAAGCAACGGGAGATGAGTTGCTGACAAATATCAGTTTGTATTCCTTCAACTCCATTAAGCCAATTCTCCAAGAGATAAGACACCACAGCAAGAGCACAACTTTTAATCCCGTGGTCATTCCAGCAATGATTTATGGATGCGAAGTGTGGAACAAAACAGATGCTGAAGAGCTCCAAGTCACTCAGAGAGCAATAGAATGACATGACCAAATGGGAAACAGAACATACTGGCTACACCAAAAACGATGCCTATTACCAGTTGAACAGAAAAGAGCAGGTTGTGGTCTTCAGACTTCGCACTGGCCACAATAGACTTAGGTACCACCTATTCAACAAATTGAAGATAGGTGGCACAGACGAATGCCCGTGTGGTACCGGGAAAATGACCGCTGAGCATTTGCTGCAAAACTGCCCGACATACAAGGATCAGAGAGAGCAGATGTGGCCATCACCAGTGGCAACACTAGACAAGCTCTATGGCAGTGTCGACAGCCTCAGGATGACGGCTGCTTTTTTCGAAAAAATAATGGTTACTGTCTGACTGCGTACGAAGAAGAAGAAGAAGAATGACATGTACTAAAGATTTTGATAAGGGATAATATCCAAAATCAAGAAATTTCACATAACACTTTGTTTCATGGAAGTAACGATATCATGCAAATATGTCTCTGCGGGACATGTAGTACACGAGCCTGGTACCAGATGGACACATAGAACAACATTTTGATGACCATATGCCTGTACACGTCCAACAGGGGACCACCCACATATGCAATGGTGGGATGGACTAACCAAAAACCTAGTCAAGCATTGGTATATCACTGCATAAGATCGGAATCGATGCAGAAAATAATGGGATTTACATACCTTGGCAGTACTCTGTCTCAAGTTATTCACAAAGATGTTGAGGGGAATACAAGAATACCTAGGGCAAGTGCTGCGTTTGGTAGACTTTGTACTAAGGTGTGGGACAGACAAAAATGAAGATCTATGCTACAATTGTTCTACCTATCCTTTTATATGCATGTGAGACCTGGACTGTCTATAGCCGTCATGTCGGGAAATTAAACCACTTCCACGTGCACTACATCCGGTAACTACTGAAGATTAGATGACAGGACATGGTGCCAAATACAGATGTGTTAGCGTGATCAGGTATTTCAAATCTATACAGCACAGCTGAGATTGACTGGCCATGTGGTAAGCATGTTGGATCAACGTCTACGAAAAGAGCTTCTCTATGGCGAACTGCAAAATGGCAAGATAGCAAGCGATGGTCAGCTGAAAAGGTACAAGGATACACTTAAGAAATCACTGTTCCAGTGTGGTATTAACCATGATGACTGGGTAAGAATTGTCACCAATCACACAGACAAGCGCAGGACTATTGTGGAGGTTTATCAGGGACATGAGGTAGCAAGAAGAAATGAGGTTATCCAGAGACGATCGCTCCGCAAGTCTGCTCACATCAACCCTTTTTCTACATCAGTGGCAGGAGGTGTCCTATTTCCCTGTACAAAGGGCAACAGACAATTCAGGGCTCAGATTGGCTTATTTAGACATCTTTGAACTCATATGAACAGTGAATGTTAACAAAGTGGTCTTCATCGATTACGATGAACGAACAACACAATATCATCATGTGAAATGTGAATACAGAAATAGCCACTGTAAAAATGCTTCAAGTGTTTTAACATAGGCTTTCTGTAAGGTGTCAGATGCAGTAGGGGGCTTGTACGTTGCAATCTTTAATGGGAAATTATGCTGCTTCTTCCTAAGACATATATCAAGACTTCTGGTCAAGAGAGAAAAGTGAAGTCAGTAAGTTAGAGTGAACAGTCATTTTGGTTATATGTATATATATAAATATGTTATTGTCGTGAAACTTATTTATAATCTTATTTGTTATTTATTATTGTTTAGTTAACAATAACATGTGCTCCAATTCACCACATTCAAAATTGTTGATGAAGCAACATCCGGCGTTGCACAAACAGCAACATTTCTTCACAGAGACTCAGATGACAGTGTTGTAGAGAGGATCCCTGCTTATGTACAACTCTTGCTCAAATGAACGATAAAATATCCTTTAGGTTGGGTTAAGATATCAGTTTCATGGTCGGGAGGACATGGGTTCAAACCCCAGTGAAGACCTGGACTTTTTTTTTGATTACAGCTGAAATAAAAGCAAACTGTTTGGCGATTGTCAGGGCTCTATTCCGTATTCCTTAGTCAAATCCCAACAAATTAAAACTTAGGTTATTAATATAATTTTGTATTAATTAACTTCAAAATTTCTTAGTTCTAGGACATTAGATACATGAGTTGTAATGCATAGATTGGGCATTCTTGTGTCGTCACAGCACTTTCAACCATGGACTACGGCTAGCTCTTAATAGTTTAAGAATTGTTTTCTGCCCTCCTTCTCTTCCCTCTTTATTGTTTATGTTTCACCCTCATAGAAGGAATTGTGGCTAAGCATTTAGAATAATGGCACCTTGAGCTGAAGTCACAGGTTTAAATCCCAGTAGGACCTTGATTTTTTATTCTATCAGGGATTACAAATAAAAAGCTATCCTGCAAACTATGCAGCTACCACAGCAGCAAACAGCCTTGTAAATCTTCCCAACATATCTCAACAACAGGGTAGACACTACAGTTATAATTTGCTATGGATGGCTAACTGTCACCGACTTTATAAGCCCTACATTATCATTAATTTAAATTCAATTTATAATGAGAAACCCAACAGAGCCTCTAAATAAAGTAGGCCCAATTTTGTGCATATTGATACAAACGGGAATCAAAAAGTAACCTTCATGTGGAATATCCTGTAAATAGCAAATATTACAGTTATTTGTTTTGTGTCTCGTTATTCATTGGTAAATACTGAATTTTAAAAATCTCTTTGAGTTTTTGGGAGACGGGAGGTGTCTGTATCTGCTGGAAAAGCACAGTTTGCACTTGTAGTGTATTTTTTTACAAGATGATATACAAGTCTAAATTGTACCACTTTCAGCATGAAATAGTGTTCATTTGATTTAAAAGGGTTTTTTTACCCTCTGAAAATCTTTGTGTCTATTCATTGTTAACTCTCTTTCTCCTTGTACCCTGTGTTGATGCTCAGGCTCTTTATTGGGGAGAAACGAATAGGACCACTGCATTTTACCATGCATGTCAGAAGGTCGACTAATTAGGGTTGCACATTGGGAAAGCACCTTCATCATATAAACCACAGTGCCAAAATAAACCACCACGAGAAAAAAAAACATAAGTTATTTAATGCAAGGTTACTACAACAAGGCCATTGTAATGATTACGCCCACACCTCCCAGAGTGAAACAAGCAAATATTTAAGAACTATGTTTTTTTGGTGCAAGGTATTGAAAGACGTGTGCAGGATCCTGTCAAAATTTGATAGATTAACAGGTCAGACTAGCAGAGTCTGCGTACACAATTTCAGCGTACAGCGCTCTGGGTTATGGGGAAGTTGATTAAAATAGGAGACATAGAAGTCCATGCAGACGGACAACGGTCATGATAATTAAATAAAAGCTTATATAAAGGTTATATGGTGGGATGATTCTTATTCTAATAAAAGTCGTTCTAACCATTAAAATAAATACAATAAGAATGTGAAACCTAACAGAACAAAAGTTTAGGACCAAAAATGGCAAGATCTCATTTCCTTAATCAGTACCAAATATACTGATCCCTTGAAAACTGAAACATGCTGTTTGACTCCATTCATTGATAATAATGTCTGGCAAGAGTTGTGCAGAAGTGAGCATCCTCTGTAGTTTGTTGTAGATAACTTTACCAAATGGTTTATGTGGTAATCCATACTTAGCACTCATTTTGCATGATAGTGATTTGTGTTTCCTAATTTCAGTGTCTCAAGTCCGTCTAGTGGTTGTTTGTATTGTGAGGGAAAGGGTGGCTTTCATTTTTTTCAGGGATAATACAGATTAGTATTGCCTGATTGTACAATCAAAAAAGAATTAGATTAGAAATAAGTACATTGAATAGGGTGAAAGTACAAGAAATCATGTAATATACAATGAGAGTAGAAAAAATTACATAAAATAGTATAAGAAATTACAAAATATAATAATAGAAGAAAATAAACTAGTAAAAGAATTGAAGAAATTATATAAAATAGTACAAGCATAGAAGAAATTACATAAAATAATTTAAGAATGGAAGAAATTATTCAAAATAGTACAAGAATAGAAGAAATTACGTAAAATAGTACAAGAATTGAGGAAATTACATAAATAGTAAAAGAAACTACATAACATAATATAAGAATAGAAGGAATTACATAAAATAGTTTAGAATAGAAGAAATTACATGAAATAATAAAGGAAATTACATACAATAATATTAGAATAGAAGAAATTAACGCAAAATAGTGTAGGAATATAAGAAATCACATAAATTTGTGTGCTTTTAATTGCATTGTTTTTGTTCTTTTGTACCCTCTCTCTCACACTTCTCTGCTCCTTCCCTATCACTCTCACACTTTTGCCTCCTCTCTCTCTTTCAGGCTCTTCTCCAATCACCTCTCTCCTCCCATTGTCACTCTATTCTTATATATATATACATATATATATATATATACATATATATATATATATACATATATATATATATATATATATATATATATATATATATATATATATATATATATATAGTTATTTATATACAAGTATATATATATATATATATATATATATATATATATATATATCCTGCCGAAGACGGATGTGTCAGACCAACAGGTGAAAATAGGGCAGGCAAGCTGTAAACTAACGACACAGCGCATTCCGTTCTCCGGACTACATCCTGCTACTTGCAAAACTCTGTTCAGGGCTTGGTAACAGGAGATTGAGAATGAACGACAACGAAGAACAAGAAGGTAGTGGATGACCTCCAGATAGGGCTCTTTGGTAGTGTTTTGTTATCGTACATTCATGTGATGCACAACCCCCATGGGTGTCAAAGAAAACGATCAACATGACATTGACATTGCTGTGCACCGGCTTCATTTGTATCATCTTCGGGGATAATGAATGTCTCCACTGTGACAACTGTAGCTTGGTTTCCAGGTCATACCCATAAACATATGACTCATCTCCAGTGATCACAGTGTTCTTCTTCATCTTCGTATGATGTCAGACGTCAACTTGAATTTATTCAAAGAAAGCAGCTGTCATCCTGAGGCTGTCAGCACTGACATAGAGCTTGTCTAGTTTTGGCACTGGTGATGGCCACATGTGCTTTCTCTGGTCCTCATATGTCGGGCAATTTTGCAGCAGATGTTCAGTGGTCATTTTCCCTGTACCACAGGTGCATTCGTCAGTGCCACCTATCCTCAGTTTATTGAATAGATGGTACCTCAATCAGTTGTAGCCTTTGCGGAGTCTGAAGACCACGACCTGCTTTTTTCTGTTCAACTGGTAGTAGGCATCATTTTTTGTGTAGCCAGTATGTTCTGTTTCCCATTTGGCCATGTATCTGGCCCCAATAAACCTTTTAGACTCTTCATAGGTCACTCTAGAATCTGGTTGTGGTAGTCTTGCACCATCTTTTGCCAGTCTGTCTGCCTCCTCGTTGCCTTGGATGTTACAGTGTGATGGAACCCACTGTACCACTACTCTTTTTGGTGCGGACTGCTGGCATAGTTGACAGAGTACTGCTCTTAAATCATTAAGTTCAGTATTTTTCTGGCTTTTTAGTGCTGTAACCACGGCCAGGGCATCTGTAAACAGGACTATCTGGCTTTCATTGCTTTCGCCTGTCAGCATTGGTTTTACTGCAGCCTTCAGTGCCTCTGCCTCCGCTCTGAAATTGCTTGAGAATTTTTCAGTTGCCACTGACAGTGTTATTTTTCTACCATTTGTTAGGCTCAGGAATACCCCCCCCCCCCCCCTCTATTCTGTGTTGGATCACAGTGTTCAAGAAGTCGTGCTCAAGAAGTCGTGCTCACTGTTTGCATAGTCCAGCATGTTCTGTGAGACATCCAGACAAAGTTTCTTCTGCTCATCGCTAGCAGCTTCGGCATGAATTTCGCAGACACTCTCTGCATAGCTAAATCCTTGCTCAAGATGAAGTGTGCTGGGCCAATGCTTATCTTCGCCTCAACCGCGTGTGCTGGGCCAATGCTTATCCCCGCCTCAACCGCGTGTGCTAGGCCAATGCTTATCACCGCCTCAACCGCGTGTGCTGGGCCAATTATTATCCCCGCCTCAACCGCGTGTGCTGGGCCAATGCTTATCTCCACCTCATCCGCATGTGCTGGGCCAATGCTTATCTCCGCCTCCTCCGCGTTTGCTGGGCCAATGCTTATCTCCACCTCATCCGCGTGTGCTGGGCCAATGCTTATCCCCGCCTCATCCGTGTGTGCTGGGCCAATGCTTATCCCCGCCTCATCCGCAAGTTCTCGGATGGTGACACAACATTTATGTCTTCTTCTTCTTCTTCTTCGTTCGTTCTCAATCTCCCACTACCAAACCCTGGATGGGTAAGTAGCAGAATGTAGTCCAGAGAACGGAATGCGTTGTGTCATAGTTTACAGCTTGCCTGCGATATTTTGCACCTTTCAGGCCAACACTCTGACTTTAGCAAACATTTTTTGAGTACCGGGTTAGCATTCCCTCTTCGATCCATTCTCCTTAGGCAGTCTGCCCTGCTGCAGCCTGTTATCCAGGATCACCGTGTGGAGAAGGGTCTTAGCAGCTATGGTTCGTGGGCCCTGACACTAGCAGCCAGCTATGGGTCGCTGACTACTGCAGCACATGTGCTGCTCAGCATCTTGATCCCAACATTTATGTAAGACCAAGATTTGTACTTGGTCAATGACTTCATCATTTTGGCGTGTTAAGGGGCCAACCAGAACGTGATCTGCACTCCACCGATGTGCTGCCATCTTTCAAGCGATTGTTCCACTTCCTAATTTGTGTGATGCTCATGGCATCGTCACAGAAAGCCTATGGAATCTTCCGCACCGAATGGTTTCTACTTGGGCATTACCTAGCGTTTGACAAAATTGGATGCACCACAGCGGCTCAGTTCTTTCTGTCATTTTGTGGTCAAACAAAAACCCAACGGGTACTCAATACACTCAACACTGAAAGGCTGACTGCCAACGACTGGCTCAATCTGTGGGCGGGAAAAAAATTCAGGCAAGTGCATGACGGTCCCCCATACCTCCCTACAGAATTACAACACCCGTGCTTCATTTGTTTCCGTTTTCATAATTAAGGTCGGATACTGTTTGAACATTTGAACATACCTCAACTGTATATATAAATATAAATCTCTCTGTTTCACTTTCTTGCTAAACTCATCATTCCGCTTGATTAATTATCTCTCATGTTCTCCCTCTGTAAATCTCTTAATCTTTATATTTCTCTCTTCTACTCTCGCTGTTTAATTACTTCAATGTCTAGCTTCTTTATTCTTGCTCTCTTTCTCTATGTCTCTCATTCTCCATATCACTCTTTCTCTTTTCCCGTCTCTATCACTCTTAATTAAGCAACATTATTTTCAGATTGTAATTGTTAGCTTTTATATCCTCTATTTATATTCTTGCCTTATTTAAAACATTTTATGATCAGAATATTCTCAATCTTTATTTCTCCAATGTCTTTTGTTCAAATAAGATTCTTATCTTGTCGTCATTATTGTACATTACGAAATCTATATTGAATGCTTTAAATATGAACCACTGTGCCAACACCTGACCTCATCCTATTCGTACAGGGAAAGCTAAGAATAAGGTTGCTGTAACTTTCACAGCATATTGTAACAGGTGACTAATGAGGGTTGTGTATGGGACAAGCAACCTCCTCATTTCAATCAAGTTGCTACAGAGACCACCACTGAAAGAGAGCACGTAAGTGCTGTGGAACATTCTTCATGTAAGTAGGTCACCATTCTTCATGAAAGGAAGTCACCATTCTTCATGTGAGGTCACCGGTCTTCATGAAAGGAGGTCACCAGTCTTCATGTAAGGAGGTCACCAGTCTTCATGAAAGGAAGTCACCATTCTTTATGAAAGGAGGTCACCATTCTTCATGTGAGGTCACCGGTCTTCATGTGAGGTCACCAGTCTTCATGTAAGGAGGTCACCAGTCTTCATGTAAGGAGGTCACCAGTCTTCGTGTGAGATCACCAGTCTTCATGTAAGGAGATCACCAGTCTTCATGTAAGGAGGTCACCAGTCTTCATGTAACGAGGTCACCAGTCTTCATGTAAGGAGGTCACCAGTCTTCATGTGAGATCACCAGTCTTCATGTAAGGAGATCACCAGTCTTCATGTAAGGAGATCACCAGTCTTCATGTAAGGAGGTCACCAGTGTTCATGAAAGGAAGTCACCATTCTTTATGAAAGGAGGTCACCATTCTTCATGTGAGGTCACCGGTCTTCATGTGAGGTCACCAGTCTTCATGTAAGGAGGTCACCAGTCTTCCTGCATGAAGGTCGCCAGCAAGCAGTGATGGCTATGTGATGTATGTGAAGTCTAAAGGGCAAGAATAAGTGAAACATCTGAACTCACCTGAGTGGTACTCTGGAATAAAAAACAGGACAACTGACAAATAAAGAAGCATGTAGCTAGCAACCTCATAATGTGAAATGAAATGCTACAGAAAGTGCTGACATATGCGCATGATACAGTATTCCTTCAAGTGGGCCAGTTTCAACAGTATGGAGAGAAACGGAGACAAGAAAAGGAATCATTTTACCAAAGGTTCATTAATGTAAATTGACCATACAACTTAACAACCATCTACCAGATAGCCTAACCAGTTTGTGTTTTTGTCCTCTTTTCAACCCCTGGTCCTGGTCCTGTTCCCCTTGGGCGTAGAACGCAGTCCGCCACAACCTCAGCCTTCACAAATGTTTTATGAGAGTGGAGAATGTTAAAGGGGCAGTGTGGACTGTTGATGAGATAGAATTCTACAAGCGCCGGCCACAAAAACTGGCTGCTGGTCCCGGGTAGGTGCACGTACATTTTCTTGTAAAGCAATTAGCTTTTTATTTCCAGTGCAAAGCTTCACCACATTACACCACTTGGAGGGAGATAGAACATTTTAATATGCCCAGTTGTCCTCTCTTCCCCCATAGAACAATTGTAAAAAGTCAGTTGTCCTCACTTCTCCCATAGAACAATTGTAAAAAGTCAGTTGTCCTCACTTCTCCCATAGAACAATTGTAAAAAGTCAGTTGTCCTCTCTTCCCCCATAGAACAATTGTAAAAAGCCAGTTGTCCTCACTTCTCCCATAGAACAATTGTAAAAAGCCAATTGTCCTCACTTCTCCTTTAAAATATTTATAAAAGATTCAGTGTTTATGGTTCCTGAATAGAACATATGTAAAAGTCCAATTAACCTCACACCCCCATAGAACAATTGTAAAAAGCCAATTGTCCTCAAACTCCCTCGCTTCATTCTAGAATATTTGTACTTTTCCAGTTAACCTTGCTTCTTTCTGGAATATTTGTACCATTTCAGTTAACTTTGCTCCCTCATATGAAATTTATAAAAGTCCAGTTACCCTCGCTTCCTTCTAGAATATTTGTACTTTTCCAGTTAACCTTGCTTCTTTCTGGAATATTTGTACTATTCCAATTAACTTTGCTCCCTCATATGAAATTTATAAAAGTCCAGTTACCCTCGCTTCCTTCTAAAGTACTTGTACTCTTCTAGTTAACTATGCTTGCCTTCTGTAATAATTCTACCATTCTAATCTCATTTCTCTCTAGAATATGTTTACCATTCAAGTTAACCCAACTTTCTTCTAAAATCATATTTGCACTGTCTCTATTAACTTTGTTCCCCCATTGGATATCTATAAAATTCAAATCAACTTCATTCTTTCACATAGAATATCTATGAAAGTCCAATTAACTCCTTTTTACCTAATATAATATTTCCAAAAGTCCAGTTAACCTCGCTCCACCATTGGATATCTGTGAAAGTCTAGTTAACCTTGCTTTACACCTACCACTCTCTTCCCTTAATCACCATTCTTCCTTTTTCCTTGCATTTGGACCATAGTGTCACTACACACTACTGCTGGTCTCCTTGCAGGAGCCATCACCAAAGCATGTGTGTGTTTTTGCAATTGTGGTTTTCATACCACGTTTTTCCATGATCAGAACCGTCACCCTGGGCGGGCTGGAGCCATTTGAGTTTAGTTGTAACCATGACTACAAATCATCTGCTGGAGGCTCCCTTGAATGGGAGAAGGAGGACACTTTATGTTATATCACACATAATCTAAATCACTGCATTGCAGACAGACATATAGGTGATCAGTCTCATATCAATGACAAATTCCATCGTTAAAGTTAAACACAGGCTCCAATTGTGTATGTTGTTCTTTATTCTAAAAGCTGTGCAAGTATGGACACGTCCTTGTACCTTTCTGGTTATGTTGTTACATCAGTCATTGAGCATGTCTTACAGAATATCATTTGTAATATATTTGATTATTGTTTATGTCTCGTTTTTCATCCATGTCTCGTTTTTTGTTCTTGTATCTTTTTGCATTCCTGTCTCTCTGTTTTCGTGCTTGTCACATTTTTCATTTCTGTCTCATTTTTGTGCTTGTCTTGTTTTTTTTTGTTCTTGTTTTGTGTTTCATTCTTGTTTCATTTTCTTCATTTTTGTTTGTTTTTTGTTCTCGTCTCGTGTTCGTTCTCTGTGAAACTGGGCTACAGTTGACCACCTCCAACAAGCCTCAGTTTTTGCGCATTATTACAGTTTGACTTCTATAGCAAACTGTTTTGCACGATGATATTGCTAGCCCTATGCAAAATCGAATTTGGTCACCTCTTACAACAAGCTTATAAGGCTTGCAGTGAGCCCATTATCTATTCACCATTATCCGTACAAATTATAAACGAAAGATATTTACTTGTTACAGGTTATTGTTTCCTATTGCCTTGTTTTCATTCAATTAATAAATTAACTCAACATGCAACCAGCCCCCGTCAAATGCAGGGCTGACCAACCACCATTTGTAAGCAAGTGTAAATAATTTTTCCATTTTTTAATTTTGTTTTTATTTCAAATATTTTTAATGACTCTTTTTGGGCTATTTCTTTTCTAACTTATTCTTCGCCGTCATTCTTCCAGAAAAGGCTACTTTGTTGAATAGTTTACATCATGGTTGCGATATCTACATCTTTTGGCTCAAACTATCTCTACCAAGGCCTGTAAAGCACTTTGCAAGTAGCAGTATGAAGTCCAGAAAATGGAATGCGATGTGTCATAGTTTACAGCTTGGCTGTGATGTTGACACTTTTCAATCCGACACAACCGACTTCAGAATGGCATTTTTTGGTCCTGGGTTAGCCTTCTCTGTCTAATCCCTTCTCCTTAGTCATTATGCTCTTTTGCAGCCTGTTATCCAGGATCATCACGTGGTGGTGTAGAAGCCTTAGGTCGCTGACTACTACAGCTCATGTACTGCTCGGTATCTTGATCCCTCCGCATGGCACATGTTTCAAACAAGGTTTGCTTTCCATCTTCAACTTCTATTCTCTCAGTCAGGCTACATGCCTGTTTCCAGGACCGTCACTTGTAGGAAGAATAGGGGTATGACATCACTAGTTTGCTGACCCTGACGCAGGGAGTCAGTATGAGTCATTGGCTGCTGACATCTCGTTCATTGCATCTTCTGATACCATTTGATACAATAGCTAATGTTGGTTTACTTATACTATCCTGTCGACCTGCTACACCATAGGACCATCACTGTAAAGCCCCATGCAGTAAACCTGCGCCATAGTATTGTATAGCCTAACGCCGGGTGGTTTACGCAGCAATTTGTTTTACGCGATATCATTGCTGGCACCATGCACAACCCTCTTGTGACATTCATTGTATGTACAGTAGTCCTATTCTTAACTTCCCATTAAGGGACACTTGGATTCTAGATCAGAGGCTTTTGATCTTACAGGGAACACATCTCAGGGATATTGTTGTCTTTCTTAAACTAGCTCTATTTCACCTTATTATTTGATACTGTAAACATGCTAATAATCTGAGTGTCCCCCCGGAGGAAAAACAATACGTCACTGCCATCTTCCTAGCATGTCGGAAAAGGCAACTAAAAAGGGGTGTATATGGGGCCGGCAACTTCTTCTTTCTTCTTCCTTTGTCTTTTGTCGTCTCACGTTGTACCAAGTTGTAGCCCAGTGTTTTTGTATGTATTTGTCTTTCACCTCTCTCAAGGGTTGAGTGATATTGTCTCCCCATTTTACATCAGGTCTTGTTTATGCTATCTATCCACCTTTTTCTCGGTCTACCTCTCGCCTCTCTTCCTGATGTTCTTTTTTAACTTTGCATGAACAGTGTAGTCTGGCTGTATTCTCACAATGTGGCTAAACCAATTCATTCTCTGTTGCTTGATGTAATCTAGGCAAGGAATTCTTCCTACCTTCTCCCGAATGTTCATGTTTGTGATTCTGTCTTTTCTGTTGTTGTTAGGGACCTTTCATATGGCAACCTCATCAAGCTATGAAAAAAACCATTGCCATTGTTATTAGCCACTAAAGAAGCCAGGAGACAGGCTTCCTGTAAGGGGCTAGTTGTTTTGAAGGACTATACTTCAGATTGGAGTGAAAAGGTGAATGGGGATTAAATGTATTATGTGGATGTTATTTGCAATTGTAACATTGTTATAGTTTAACCTGTGTGAGATACTAGTGTGGTTGTATTCATCCTTCTATTGCAACAGCCGTACCGTTGTGGGATATGAACCCATTTTTAAAATTTGTGCTGAAGTTGGCTTCCTGGGACATAAGGTGCAAAATAGAGTATAATGGACTCCGCCTTGGAAAACAAAGCGAACAAAAGAAAAAGAAATGATCCCATTCCTCTAGAATCGGAGAGCTTGGCTCTAACTGTAAATATGCCAGGTTTGGTCTAGTCTACTTAGCTTTAAATGGGTACCTGGTCTACTGTTAGGGAAGGGATGGTAGCAAGGAAGAGAACTGACCACCTTACCTCACAATAAATTTCTGATCTAGCACACTTCACAATAAACTGTGACCTAAAATAACTCACAGTGATCTTCTACACCTCACATTGACCTAGTGATCTCACATTGACCTAGTACACCCTTACAGTGACCTAGTGATCTCACATTGACCTAGTACACCTCACATTGACCTAGTGATCTCACATTGACCTAGTACACCCTTACAGTGACCTAGTGATCTCACATTGACCTAGTACACCTCACATTGACCTAGTGATCTCACATTGACCTAGTACACCCTTACAGTGACCTAGTGATCTCACATTGACCTAGTACACCCCACAGTGACCCATTACACCTCACAATAAGCTGTGACCTAGATCAACCGAAAGTGACTTAGTACACTTCACAGTGACCTAGTACATCTGGCTCACAATAAGCTGTGACCTAGTTGACCTGACAATAAGCTGTGACCTAGTTGACCTCACAATAAGCTGTGACCTAGTTCACCTCACAATAAACTGTAACTTAGTTGACTTCACAATAAACTGTGAACTAGTTGACCTTACAAGAAGCTGTGACCTAATTGACCTTACAAGACCTAGTTGACCTCACAATAAACAGTGACCTAATACACCTGAATTGAACTTCAGTCATAACAGATCATATCTTGCAACACAAGTCTGATGCTGTAGCCATCTTTGCTTGAGATAGGCAACTATTAAAAGATCCCTTACATACTTCATTATTAGCCCACATTTACCCTGGTTGCCATCGTGAGGAGCCTAAGTTATCTTACCTGGACCAGATGCATCGGATCTGACGTGCTTAACCCATGTCACTGGGAAACCACCTTCACATCGTCTATTGACGATCATGTCCGGATCGTCGAATATTGTAAGCTCGGTCAGGAAGCTGTTGAGAGATCTTTCTCACGTGATGACTGAACCATCGCATCTTCTGACTGGGCATGGAACCAACTCTTGTGCGGTTGTCATCGTTACAAATTATGTCTCTACTGGAGACACCGGCTGCTCGCTGATATCTCATTTCACAGGTGGAGATGTTGCTCTCTCGTGTTTTGGACATTACCCATATTTGATTCTGGTAGCACAGTGCTCAGCCAGGGTCTTTGTGTATGATAAGGACAAGAATAGTACTATTACCACACAGAGAGCATGTTCTAAGAGGCGAATAACTGTGTGTGACATGGCATAACACCGGCCATGGTTAGGCGGTTTGTTAAGAGCAGTATAGATGGCACTTAACAGGCTGCGGGTCTACTTTGCTCTAGCGTTTGAGTCTATTAAGATTGACTCGCACATCGGTTAACCACCCTCTGCTGCACTTGTATCAGCGCAGCGGATTAATAAGTTGATCGAGCCTAGTCCGCTAAGCAGGAAATCTTCATCCCGAATACATCCAGCTCGCACCACAGCTGGAACTTGCCCCAAAACTGGGACCTGCCCAAGGGTATCTGCTCATCCATGTAGAAACACATGTCAACAAAGACTTGAGACTCAGCACAGGGTTGGTGGGAAGGTGAACCTGTTTCCTTACCACACTAACGTGGGGATGTTTGAGCAGTGGCGTCAGTTCATAGGTCACTTCTACTGCCTTCTGGCATGTGGTCTTAATTTCTCTGTCGCATTACCGTCTTCCGATAAAGCGTTGTCCAGGTACATGTTCTCATGAGCCTGCTGGAGAGCCATGTTCTGAATGCTAAAGTTAAATGGTCCCTGGGTTTTTTCCACCCTGAGAGTTATCATCTCAGCCCTGCTGATACACATACCATCCGTGTTGCAGGTTGCCAAGTAACTTTGAAGTTTCTGTTAATTTGTATATGTGAGGCACTGACCATCCGCAAATAGTTATTCATATAAGGATTTATGATCTGGAACGTGTGTCGCCACTTGATAATTCTCTGAAGCAATTAGGTCCATATAAATGTTAAAAAGTAGAGGGGGGGGGGGGGGGGGGGGGGGGGGCTTGGTAGTTGAAAATCTAAAATGGCTGCTGTCGCTCAAAAATGTCAAAATAAACTACAGAAATTCCTACACAGGAAGCCCAGATTCCATCCCCCACATTTAGTAAGCTGTAAGAAGAAACATCGGAAAAAATAAACCTCCTACAGATAGATTTGACTGCCTGACAGTAGACATAAACCTGCCTGTTTGTATACCAGTATTCCAAGTACTAGTACACATTACAACTTCATCCCCACCAACGATGTCCATTATCAGACTACCCTTTGAACTTTCCATTTCCTGCAACGCATCGTTTTGAGAACCACTTTTGTGAATTTTTTATTTTTTTTTTCGTTGCTTAGATTCAATAATCGCTTGTTCATTCCAGAACACTTATCATGTTTGGCCTTCTGTTGCACTAACTCTTTTGATTTGTTGTTCTCTTTAACATTATGAATTGCATGATTTAACGTTGATGGTTTTGTGTACTTGCTTGTATGTATATAGTGCATGCTGTGATGTTTCATGTGTCTGTATTCTTGAAACAAGAATTTATATATAGGTAGAAGATCTCCAACTCATGGTATCACCTGGGTCAAAAGAGTGCTGGGGGACGGTGTGGGCTAGTGGTTAAGTGACACGGCTTACAACCAGAAGGTGCTGGGTTCGATCCCCACCACAGCACCGGCCGTTACCCCGGGGAAGCAAACCCTTAAAAAATGCAGGAGGAAGCAGGCCCTAACATAAAATGCATGCTGAAGTCGGATGCACTGGGCTGACAGGCGCAAAATAAAAACCACAGCGCAACGCACACCGCCTTGGGGAATAGAGAAATTAGGCGAAAGCAAAACAAACAAATAAAAAGCAACAAACAAAAAAAAGAAGAAAGCTCTAGAAACAATGCCCTGTAAATTTTACATGATAATAAGAGCGACTATTTTGTTCTCCTGAGATCACAAATTGTAGATGAATAGCAAGGAACACACATTGAGAAGAGTTGCAATACTTTCTTTAGCAGTAGATAGAGATGTGTTATCCAGTCGTGTATGTTGGTTCTTGAAACTTATGGTAGATGTTGATAAGTGTCAATGTTAGCAATAGTGTTTTTATGCGTTGGGTGGGAGCGGGTGACTCCAGACGAGGCCCTGAAAATATGTTTTTAAATAGTCGTTACCACATTCACCCATATGTGTCCCCGGAGCAAAGAATATGCCCACAGTTATCTTCTGGTGATATCACTAGCAACTTCTTCTGGTAAAACAAAGTGGTTGCAGAAGTTACTAATGCACAATCGCACAAAGTTCTTTGGTTTAGGCTGCCATGGTAGTTCTTGCTTGGTAAGAAGAAGAAGAATAATTAAGTTGTGTACGTCTATATTAGATGTGTACGTCTATATTAGACATGTACATCTATATTAGATACAAGCTATAGCACCCTGGGTTGTCCGGGATAGTTATTTGCATATTAGTGCTCTATTACTCTGCACCCCTCCTCGCTCTGACACCCCTGTTGCACTCTCTCCCAGTGACCTTTGTCTTCCTCCTCCATCACCTGCCCACTAACCACCCTATACCCCTGCCCATCTTTTCCCACACTCACTCTTCTGCCTCAAACTCATCCATCTCAACTGGCCCATTTGTTGCGTCTCTCAACTTGCTCATACTCCCCACCCCCCCACCTCCCCCCTCCCAACCAGCCTATACTCCGCCCCTTTTCTCCTCAACACATTTCTTCTTCTTCTCCTCCTCACATTTGTCTCTTGTCAATTCGGGGTCACAATTTCTAATAAACTTTTACTGAATATGAATCCATTTTCATGATAAAATTATGTTCTACATTCTTTTTTTAATTGCTCTAGCCACTTCTACAATTTCGTGACAAAAATTAACCAGAAGTGAGATATTTGGACGCAGATGCACTGTGCATTACACCTCTAGCCAAACAAATGGGGTCACAGTTCATATTTATCTATGCTGCCTTTGTAAGAAAACATTTGTTAAGACATATACGATTTTCCTTTTAATATGTGGAGGATAGAGGCAAGGTACCCCAGTGTCATATAGCTAGTAATGTCCTAAGGTACCTGAAAGATAACTATTTTTAAAAAATGGTTCAGATCAGTGAAAAGGCTTAGCATTGTATGAGGAACAAACAAACCTTTGAGCTTTTTATATATAGATTTGCTACGTATTAATTGTGGTTGGTTGATCTAAGGAGTATCCCACATGATTCATGCCTCTGACATTGTAGTTATGCCGCTGCATGTTAGTTTATGGTTCTGTTTATTGGTTGTAATCATTTGTTGTAGAGATGTAAATAAATGCATGCAGGGTAACCATTTTATCTGAGGCATTTACACATGACAAAAGTGTAGCCAACGTTGTCATTTAAAAGTTGGGCTTATCCATATACGGACTGCCTTGCGACGGCAAGATAAATGATAAGGTAAGGCAACTGCATGCGATAAACTACAGTAATTGAAGAGGAACGAAGGTGTCCTAACATTTTTTATGGGCCTTTGTACTCTCATGAAATGGTTATCTCCCTTGTCATATGTAAGGCCTCATATATTTTGGTTGGTTTTTGTGTTCCTTAATGCGTATGTGGTTTGTTAAGATGTGGCTTCTGCTTGGCTCTGTGAGGAAATGCTGTCCATTCTTCGTTTCATGCGTAAAGTTTTTGTAAATCGGTTTGTAGCATTTCACTGATTGAATTCTCATTAATTTGCCCCTTGATTTGTTAGTTAATAAATGCCTCCCATTATGTATCTTAGCAACAGCTTTTAGAAAACATCCCACTAAAGCCAGAATTATTTTTTTTAATATTATCCTGTGATTAATTTAGAATAAGTATTTTTGTTGTAATGTCCTTTGAGTGTTGAAAGCCATAATTAAATCTTGAAATCTCCTCAGAACGCCATTCGCACAAACTTGTCTTTGCATCGATGTTTCGTTAGATTTGAAGACGACTATGGCTCCTTTTGGATGGTAGATGACTTTGAGTTTATCCGTCGTCGACAGTTTAATCGGGGCAGGCCCAGGTTGGCTGTTCACTATTCTTTCTCGTCCTGTTTAATCAAGAATTTTGATGATTTCGATTGCAAATTTAAGATGTTCCTGTGGCATATTTTGTGTTAGATGGCCATAATGTAATAATGTGTTTCAAGACCAATTGCATGTCCATCATTTTACTTAAGTGATCAGCTCAGGGAACGAGCAAGAGAAGAAGACCCAAACTAACAGATAACATTTAAAAGTTGGCAGATGAAACCTTAAGAGAAACATTGGCATGGACAGAAAGAAATTGAAACCAGGCAATTCATTAAGAGAGACATTGACGATGAACAGACAGAAGTGGACACTAGACAATTCATTAAGAGAAACATTGACGATGGTCAGACAGAAGTGGAAACCAGGCAATTCTATGCACTTACAGAAGTGGAAACCAGGCAATTCATTAAGAGAAACATTGGCAATGAACAGACAGAAGTGGAAACCAGGCAATTCATTAAGAGAAACATTGGCAATGAACAGACAGAAGTGGAAACCAGGCAATTCATTAAGAGAAACATTGGCAATGAACAGACAGAAGTGGAAACCAGGCAATTCATTAAGAGAAACATTAGTGATGGACAGACAGAAGTAAAAACCAGGCAATATACAATAGATTAAGATGTGCTGGTCATACTATCTCCAGTGCTATTACCAAAGAATGTTGTTTCAAAAAAGACACAGGTTTGATTTAACAAAACTCAGTAACCAGCTAGAGATAATTGAGAGACAGCAAAGATAAATAAGACACTCCTTCAGGAAGAAATCTGACAATTTAACATGCTCTTGATTGGTACCTACAAGAGACGAAAGGCATAGAGAGGCCAAAGAACACCTGGCAATGTTCAGTGGAACAGGAATTCACAGTAACTGAATGCTCACAAGCACAGCTCAAGATGGCAGCCCAAAATATGGACTTTTGAAGGGTGCGAGTACATTCACTCAGGATCAGGTAGTGTTCATGTGAGAACAATAGAAGATGAAGCCAGGTCAAATGGAGTGAAATGGAGGACAAGAAATCAGTCCAAAATATGAATAAATGGAAAGTGACAGGTCAAGTTCTTTGTTCCAATATGGAACACAAATGAATAGAGTCAAGTTAAGTTGCTAGCTCCCAGTGTGACCGGGCCTGAAAGGGAAGCTAAGAATAGTAACACTGCAACCAGTCGATCATGTTGTAAGAGGCAACTAAGAATGGTTGGACATGGGGACCACTTCATTATCCTGTAGAATCTTTGCACCACAAATACCTAAGCAAAAATGGGCAAGTAAACTATAAGCAGAGTTTCAACGAATGGCACATGACAGGAGGACTTGGCGTGAATTTGTGGAGACCTGTGTATCGCAGGGAGCTGAAAGGTTTTGGTTGATTGAAGTTATAGTTCCAAAGTCAAGCCCTTTCAGTTTGGAAGTGAGTACAGCCTGGAGCAGTGTATGCCAGAGCACTCTGCTGTAGGAATTCAGTTATATTTAGGTATCAACACATTTCTGCAATCTGGGTACAAGATCTCAGTATTTTGTGAGGTGATGTGATCGATTGTCCTCTTTGATGCCATGTATTCACCACTAAATTCAGGCACATATTTACAGTTGGGTAAACTGGTGCGTGTCATTACCATGGAAGAAGGCTAGTATTTTAGTTGTGAGAATCAGATGATCTAATTACTTTGTCATTCAGATGTTCCGTGAAGTATAGATCCAGGAATATGTGTGCGCAGCATATGGCAGCCAGAGGAGGAAATAACATATAGCATCCAGAGGATAAAAAAACAAATAGCAAGCAGAGGATAAAAGAGCATATAGCATCCAGAGGATAGAACAACAAATAGCAAGCAGAGGATAAAAGAGCATATAGCATCCAGAGGATAAAACAACAAATAGCAAGCAGAGGATAAAAGAGCAAATAGCATACAGAGGATAACAGAGCATATAGCATCCAAAAGAGGAAAGAAAATATAACAACCACTGAAAGAAAGAACAAATAGAAACAAGAGGAAGAAAGACATATGTGAACCAGAGGGAGAAAGAACATATGTGAACCAGAAGGAGAAAGAATATATGTCAACCAGAGGGAGAAAGAACATATGTCAACCAGAGGGAGAAAGAACATATTTGAACTAGAGGGAGAAAGAACATACCCACAATAATCTTTCAAACAGATCATAAAATACTACTAAACAGGGATGGGCATACCACTAGCAACCTGATCATGTACAACCAATTTCTTAAAGAACCATCACTGTATGAAAGCTCGGAGAATAACTTGATGCACACTTCCTGTACGGCCCATTTGTAGTCGTGGTTATATGCTTCATATGGAGCGATCAGGTGGAATCAGTTGAAATATCATGGATCACTTGCTTGAAAATATGGTCCATACCAACTGTATTCAACCTCTGTTGTATGACATGCACATTTTTCACTATGCCTGAATGTCATGCTCCAAGATTGACTCAAAAAGTTCATTCCAAATATTGTTCAAACAAGTATCGGCTATATTGTTTCTATATTAGTATATACACAGATACTTGGATTACTTTGACAGTGTTTTGCAAAAATTAAATAGCAGTAGAAAATCTTGATGAATTTTAAAACCTGAATAATAGATGTTTTTTAAATTGTATTTTTATATTCCTAATTAAATTATCGTGAGATTCCAGAGTTATAATTATGAATAAAGACTCCGAGGGGGGGGGGGGGGGGGGGGGGACTAATCTACAGCGTCTAGAAAAGAACAGAAGAATTCGAGGGATTAAGATACAAGTTTATCAATGAATCAATGGAAAGGATAAATTAAACTGTACAAGGTACCACGTTTTTCAAAGTACAACCGACTACAAGAACTAGATGGCACAGCTTCAAATTGTTTAAAGACAGGTCCACATTAGATATTAGGAAATATTTTTTTAGTCATGCTTGGTATGCATTGCCACATAATGTGGTGGGGGCAAGATCAGTTAATGCATTCACAAAATAGATTGGATGATCACAGTTATTTTTAATATCGATGGAGTGGAATAAACTGGTTGTATACATACGATGTAGGGCCTTCTAAAACAATATAATGAAATTAAGTTAATTAATTAACAGTACATATAAGTACAATATGAATCACAATTCTCTTTTCCATCTCCACCTAAAAACAAAACCCCGTTGAAACCTTATAATTTATTCGGGGGGGGGGGGTGTGGATGGAATTCCCTTGCTAGTTGAGGACCCCTAATTTACATACCAAAAACATGATCCACGACAAAAGCATATAATCTCAAGAATTATTGAAGTTTTGTAGTTAGTTCCTTATCATCTCTAACACAGATACTTGAATTCACTTAAGGTGCAACTGTTGTATAATATCTGGTTTGTTTGTACTTCCGTATATATTAAGTGCGTGACGTAGAGCCGGTCTGCACGTGCTTACGTTGATGTTGAATTATAATGTGTGGCAGATCGGTTAGCGTGCTTGTCTGTTGATCATGAGGGCGCACGTTCAAAACATCGGTAAAGCATGTGGTTTTGTTTTAATAGAAGGTACAATTTTTTTTTCATTACTGTATGGCGATTGCTAGGACAATCGACTTTTATTCCTCAGCTGTATAAATGGGCACAATTGTTGTTGTTGTTGTTGAATGCCACAATGAGAAAGATTACTCGTTTGTGCTTCCTGAAAATAGCGTTCAGAGGTGGGTTGTAGTAGCTTTCCTCACATCCTGAGCTTGCTGGTGGAAGTGGACTGGGGTCCTCCAGGCGGTTGTGCTTTGATTGGCTTCATCTGCGTGTCGCTTACTACTACTGGGATTACGTTGATCCCCGACCAAGTTAGTCAGGATGCCATGAAAACAGCCCGTTTCCGGTGAGAACTGCGAGGAAGTCAAGTCGAGGATCTTGGCCAGTATATTCTGCTTAACCCTGACTAACATGTCCGATCAGTATATTTTGCCTGACCAGACGTTAGTCTCCTCTCCCCAAATCGGTTAGTCTCCTCTCCCCAAATCGGCTCGGTATACCGCCATCAATTTAATAATATATAATTTCATGTATGCTTATTTGTGTGTAAAATATGTGAATTTAGAACCGGTTTCTTTGGGCTTACGTTTAAATATAATTTGTGAATTAACGCTGGGATTTTGCGTTCCTACGTTTATGTAAAATATGTGAATTAGAGCTGTGATTTGTGTGCTTACTTTTGCATAAAATGTGTGAAGTATAGCTGAGATTTTCTGTTCGTACGTTTATGTAAAATATGTGGATTACAGCTGGGTTTTTTCCCTTCTTACGTTTATGTAAAATATGTGAATTAGAGCTGGACTTTTCCGCTTTTACGTTTATGTAAAATATATGAATTAGCGCTGGGATTTGTGTGCTTACTTTTGCGTAAAATATATGAATTAGAGTATGTCTGTTCTTTGATCGACTACTTGACAGTAAAACGAACAGAAATCTTTCTAATCAGTGACAACGGCATGCCATTTGTCAAGATTAAATAACGGCACAGGTAGTTCCATATCAGGCACTGCCTTCGGGGATGAAGTATTAAAAGCATCATTGTCAAAGGTCACCGCTTTTTCTCGGGCATGGTGATCAGTTCCCATCCTCACCGTCTTTCCTTCCTTAATTGCAAGTCATGTACCCATTTACTTAACTTAACTTAACGTCTTTATACTGGTTTTGAAGACCCTGCAAAGTCTGTATACAACCTGTTACATTTACATCACCTTGCTCTAAAAGCTATGCGCATCCAGTTTATTCTTAACTGTCCCCGCCTCCACTACCTCCCCTGGCAATGCATTCCAAGCAGACACCACCCTTTGACTAAAAAAATATTTGCTAATATCTAATCTCGACATCTCTTTAGTCAGCTCGTAGCTATGCCCTCTTGTTATTGTGGGTGGCTGTATTTTTTAAAAAACTTGTTATAGTCTAATTTATCCATTCCTCTGATCATCTTATAAACCTGAATTAAGTCACCACGAATTCTTCTCTCTTCGAGACACTGTAGGCCGGTTTTTCTGAGTCGTTCCTCATAACTGTAATTCTGGAATCCCGCTATCATCTTTGTCGCTCTTTTTTGTATTCTTTCCAGCATGTTTATATCCCCTCTATGATAAGGACTCCACACCTGTACACAGTACTCCAGTCTAGGTCTAACTAAAGCTTTATACAGTTTGACGATCACTTCCTTGCTCCTATGTTTAATATTTCTTTTTATCATACCTAACATTGCATTTGCCTTTTTCACTGCTACCTTAACTTGCTCACTCACCTTTACTGTATGATCTATTATTACCCCTAGGTCCCTTTCCTTATCTATCTTTCTAATATTGTTTTCTCCCATTCTGTAATTATGTTCCATATTGGATCTACCCATGTGGATGACTGTACATTTATCTACATTAAACTCCATTTGCCAGCTTACAGACCATTCTCGAATTTTATCTAAATCCGACATCAATATATCCACTTCCGCTTTAGATGAGACACTACTGCATAGTTTTGTGTCATCATCAAATTTTGCAATCATGGATCCCATATCAATGTCCAAATCATTTATATATATCAAGAACAAAATTGGTCCCAAAACTGAGCCCTGTGGCACACCACTTTTCACTTCACACCACTCAGAGTACTCCTTATTTATGCCCACCCTCTGCCTTCTTCCTGTTAACCAACTTTCAATCCATTTGGCAACTTCCCCACCTATTCCATGTGATTTTAACTTTCGAAATAATCTTTGATGAGGTACTCTATCAAAGGCCTTTGCAAAATCCAGATAAATAACATCCACTGGTTCCCCTTTATCTATGATTTTAGTAACCTCCTCCATGAATTCTAATAGATTTGTTAAGCATGATCTCCCTCTAGTAAACCCATGCTGACTATTTCTAATTAGATTAAATTTGTCTAAATGCATTACAATGTTTTCTTTGATTATTGACTCTAACAATTTACAGACTATGCTCGTTAAACTCACCGGTCTATAATTCGCCGGATCTGATTTTTTGCCTTTTTTGAATAAGGGGATCACTCCTGCATCTTTCCAATCCCGTGGAACAATCCCTTTTGTAAGTGATTGAGAACATAATATAGCCAATGGTTTTGCTAGTTGGTCTCTAATTTCATATAGCAATTTTGGGTGAATACCATCTTGACCTGGACATTTATTAACTTTCAATCCCTCCAATTTTTTAAAAACCATTCCCTCTGTAATACAGATTGATCTTAATCCCACTGTATCCATGTCTCTTTGAAAAATATCTATAGGCTCTGGTATCTTGGAGCAGTACTCTTTTGTGTAGACTGTGCCAAAGTACTGATTGAGTAGATTAGCTGCCTCCCTATTCTCACTTATTATTTTCCCTGTACTGTCTATGAGAGGGCCTACTTTGTCTTTCGTTCTTTATTTATTTCTAACGTAAGAGAAGAAGCTTTTACTGTCAGTCTTGATCCTCTGAGTAAGTTTTTCTTCGAAGTCTATTTTTGCTGTTTTATTCGCTTTCTTAGATATGTTCTGCTTGTCCATATATTTTTAATGTTTCTTCTGATTTACCTGCCTCTAAATATTTTTTCCATGCTTTATTTTTCGCTCTTCTATTATTCACTACAAATCTAGTTATCCACTTTTTACGCTTGGGGTTTACCTCCCTACATGGAACATATTCCTCTTTTAGCGTTTCTAGAACTGTTTTAAAACTCTCCCACTCCTGTTCAACATCTGTTCCTACGACAATATCTTTCCAGATGATGTGGTTCGCTGCCTCTTTCATCCTCTTAACATCTGCATTAGAGTAGTCGTATCTTTGCGTGTTTATGTTTACTTCTTTCCCTGCAATAAGATCCCAACGGATGATTTGATGGTCACTTGAGCCAAACAGTTCCCCAATGGTTACGTTTTCAATCATATTTTCCTCTGTAGTAAAAACTAGGTCGAGTATGTTTTTGCCTCTGGTGGCCGCTTCTACGTGTTGAATTAAAAAATTGTCAGTTATGCACTTAACAAAAGGTTTTGACTCTACAAGTGCTTCTGCCATATCCCATTTTATTTCTGGAAAGTTGAAATCCCCCATTAATAATAATTTCCCTTCACTTGCCTTTGCCATGCTACTAATCAGCTCCTCGTCTTCCTCTTTTTGACTTGATGGACATCTATAGCACACTCCAATCACTGTTTTTTCACCCCCACTTTCTATTTCTCCCCATACACTTTCATTTTTGTTACCACATGATAAATAATCTTTGATCGTTATATTAACAGAATTTATACAGTATAATAAAACGCCACCTCCCTTAGTCTTGTCTCCAATTATCCTATCTTTCCTTAACATCGTATATCCCTCTATTTCAAGTTCACTATCTGCAATCTCCTCATATGTCCATGATTCTGTTAACCCTATTATATCTGATTTTTCTTCTTCTACTCACAGTTCAAATTTTTCTCTTTTATTTACAATGCTTCGCACTTTTGCATAAAAACATTTTAGTTTGTAATGTTGTTGGTTTTCCTCTTTTTGCTTCTGCTTTATTATTTTAGTGTTAGCTTTTCCACTACTTATTTCCCACTTCCCCGACAGCTGGGTAAGGTGAAACATGTCGAGACCAGAGATCGAACAAAGGTCTCTTTGCCGCAGGAGACATTCACTCTTAACTACTGGAACTGTCCATCGACACGTACAGGGGGCAATCAACAGATTGAAGATAAAACATATGGAACGACTAACAAGGAGGGAAGCCAGGATTTGTGCCATCACTTGCTGTTCTCTACAAGCAAGGACAACATGATGAGATCTATTCATGCCACGGATGTCAGCCATAGGACATAATTGAAATAACCTGCGGCTTGCCCTCCTACAATCCTCATACCGACACGTAATGACGAGCTAGGTGAAATGATTGACCCGATGGGGTCTTGAAGTATGCTGTTATGTTGTGGAATGAAGGACATCACTGCACTCCGGGAAGACCCATAGGTGATCTGTCTTTTTTAGTAAACTGTGAAGCGTAGGGGTGCATATGACTAACGTGGCTGGTTGTGTACATTTTACTTCGTCCTCGCTGGTTTCCTTCCCCAATTGATTTCAAATTCCCGTAGCGCGTGGGTCGTATTCTCGTAGCGTGTGGGTCGTGGATTGATGATCGCTTAATATCTTCTTCGGCGTTTGTCGTGAAGAAGACGCTGTGTCGTAACATACAGAGAGATCAAGAACATCATCGGAAATCAGTATATTCACCAACGGAGGGATCAATATGTTGAACAGCGCATGAGCTGCAGCGGTCAGCGACACATAGCTGACTGCAAGCGTCAGGGCCAGCGAACCAGAACTGCCAAGACCCTTCTACACCTCCACGCGGTGATCCTGGACGACAGGCTGCAACTGGGCAGGCTGGCTAAGTAGAAGGATCGAGGGGAAGGCATCTCGGTACTCAAAAAAGGTCTGCTGAAGACGGACGTGCAAATATCGCAGTCAAGCTGTAAACTACGACACAACGCATTCTGTTCTCCGGACTTCATCCTGTTACTTGCAAAGCCTCTTTTTAGGTCTTGGTAGCGGGAGATTGAGAACGAACGAAGAAGAAGAAGAAGATATACACCAATAGAGAGAAGACATGAATATAAGCGGTAGACCAGACCCAATTCACCAACTCAAAAGAAACCAACAAACTATCTTATTTCGCCTGAGAACTGGTCACTGCAGACTACTAGAACATATATACCGACTAAAGATCTCACACACCAATGAGTGAACGCGTGGAACAGCGGGCTAGAATCCTGAACACATTCTACAGGAATGTCTACTCTATAGGGAAATGAGATACCAGACCTGGCTAGAGGATGCGGAGCTGAGACAAAAGCGGTGGAGCAGACGCTCCGACCTGGGGAAGACTACAGACTCCATCGTGGTGACTGACCTGCAGATATAGCACGACCGAAGGTCCTGAACGCAAATACGTTGTCATATTTAGCAGTTTACAGCGATATCTGTGTCTTTTGACACGACACATCTGGTTTTAGTTGGGTTTTTGTTCTTGTTGGTGGTGGGGGAGTTTACCAGTTTTGCCTTCCCACACCGATCCTTATTCTCTTAGCCAGACTGTACTCTTGCAGCCCGTTTCCAGGGTTGCCGCTTGGATGCGGTATAGGGTATTGGTCAGCCCTGGTTCACTAAGCCTAGTGCAAGCAGTTCTCTATGAGTCGTTGGCTGCTGTCAGCTCACTGATTGTGTTGCATCGTCAGCTCCCGATTACTTCATATAAAAATGAAGAACATAGATGAGAAGAAGACTTACTTAGTTTTTATCTAAAGACAGAAAGATACAACAACAAATGTCAAGGATTAGTCTTTCAAATTAATGAATGACAACATCATCTCCAACATTTCACCTTGCCCTAATTACTCTTCCCTTCCACCTTGATCAGTCTATTTCACCTTGCCCTAATTACTCTTCCCTCCCACCTTATCAGTCTATTTCACCTTGCCCTAATTACTCTTCCCTCCCACCTTATCAGTCTATTTCACCTTGCCCTAATTACTCTTCCCTCCCACCTTATCAGTCTATTTCACCTTGCCCTAATTACTCTTCCCTCCCACCTTATCAGTCTATTTCACCTTGCCCTAATTACTCTTCCCTCCCACCTTATCAGTCTATTTCACCTTGCCCTAATTACTCTTCCCTCCCACCTTATCAGTCTATTTCACCTTGCCCTAATTACTCTTCCCTCCCACCTTATCAGTCTATTTCACCTTGCCCTAATTACTCTTCCCTCCCACCTTATCAGTCTATTTCACCTTGCCCTAATTACTCTTCCCTCCCACCTTATCAGTCTATTTCACCTTGCCCTAATTACTCTTCCCTCCCACCTTATCAGTCTATTTCACCTTGCCCTAATTACTCTTCCCTCCCACCTTATCAGTCTATTTCACCTTGCCCTAATTACTCTTCCCTCCCACCTTATCAGTCTATTTCACCTTGCCCTAATTACTCTTCCCTCCCACCTTATCAGTCTATTTCACCTTGCCCTAATTACTCTTCCCTCCCACCTTATCAGTCTATTTCACCTTGCCCTAATTACTCTTCCCTCCCACCTTGATCAGTCTATTTCACCTTGCCCTAATTACTCTTCCCTTCCACCTTGATCAGTCTATTTCACCTTGCCCTAATTACTATCCCCTCCCACCTTATCAGTCTATTTCACCTTGCCCTAATTACTCTTCCCTCCCACCTTGATCAGTCTATTTCACCTTGCCCTAATTACTCTTCCCTTCCACCTTGATCAGTCTATTTCACCTTGCCCTAATTACTATCCCCTCCCACCTTGATCAGTCTATTTCACCTTGCCCTAATTACTCTTCCCTCCCACCTTGATCAGTCTATTTCACCTTGCCCTAATTACTCTTCCCTTCCACCTTGATCAGTCTATTTCACCTTGCCCTAATTACTCTTCCCTCCCACCTTGATCAGTCTATTTCACCTTGCCCTAATTACTCTTCCCTCCCACCTTGATCAGTCTATTTCACCTTGCCCTAATTACTCTTCCCTCCCACCTTGATCATTCTATTTCACCTTGCCCTAATTACTCTTCCCTCCCACCTTGATCAGTCTATTTCACCTTGCCCTAATTACTCTTCCCTCCCACCTTGATCAGTCTATTTCACCTTGCCCTAACTATTCTTCCCTCCCACCTTGATCAGTCTATTTCACCTTGCCCTAATTATTCTTCCCTCCCACCTTGATCAGTCTATTTCACCTTGACCTAATTATTCTTCCCTCCCACCTTGATCAGTCTATTTCACCTTGCCCTAATTACTGTTCCCTCCCACCTTGATCAGTCTATTTCACCTTGCCCTAATTACTGTTCTCTCCCACCTTGATCAGTCTATTGCACCTTGCCCAATGTCTATGTCCTTTACTTTTGGGGCATTGTTTTCTATATCAGTCTTTCAAATCAAAGGAGAGTCTAGCTTTATCCACGGTGAGCTGGTTTGCTAAGACTAGAATTGCTGCGTGCAAGAGTTCGAAATGACCGACGGACAGAAACAATTTGTGCGTGGCTCGTTCCCGGTGGGTACCTAATGTATGAGTTAGGGAAGGGATTTTTTTTGTTTGTTGCCGTTTGCCTTATTTCTCTAATCCTCAAGGCGGAGTGCGTTGCACTGTTTTTATTTTGCGCCTGTAGGCCCAGTGCATCCGACTTCGGCATGAATTTAATGTAAGGGTCTGCTTCCCAGGGGTAACGGCCGGTGCTGTGGTTGGTAGCAAATCCCAGCACCTTCTGGTTGTCAGCCCTGTCACCTAACCACTAGCCCACTCCGTCCTTGGGGAAGGTATAAACAGCAAGGAAGGGACCTAGCCAGCCTACCTCACATAGGCTGCGGCTTAGTAGACAAAGAGTTATCTTCATCCCCGATGGCAGTTGTTGTCATGGGACTGACCTTGACCTTTCAAATCCACACACAATACAGGCTGTTAGTGGGCGCTTAAGACATCGTTCATAGTTCCTCCATTCTTGGCTCCTCCTCCTCTCTACCGTTCGCTTATTTGACATAACTTTCAAGACCTCACGCAGTTTCATACTTCAAATAATATTGTGAACTGAAGCGACAAAGACGATTTCCTCAACATAGTCACTTTTGCGAATTATCTCCCCATGAGTCTCATTTGTTAAACACAGTTCAGTCCCGTCAGACTAAATACCTGCCAGACATTGCAACGTCCAGAGTGCTTAGTCAATAGGAAATACGTGCGCTCAACCATTTTGTCTGCTTATATTGTTCACGAGCGAGTGTTTATAAGTGAAATGAACTTCCTTGAACGTAGGCCTGATTATGTATACGATATATAGAGAAACCATTGCTTCCTCATTCATCTTCACCCACCGTACTCCTACCTCCATATCAACCAATTTCCGCTCACTGCCACCAGTGAGAGTGTGTTTGAACTCCCAACAAGACAGGCGGGCCGCGAGTGAACTAAAATGCGACAGTTTATCAACATTGCATCAAGTGTTATTAACCGAAGTGCAGCTATTATACACTTGTTATATTCATCTATTGTTTGTTTTTATCTTATCCGCGATAGTTAGCAACCGGGTGCAAAACGCTTCCATTTTGGGTACGGAACGAAGGATAGTTGATTGGTAATCAATTTATGTAAACCCGACAGCCATCAAGGGAGAAGAAGGGGAAAGTCGTATCCAGTGTGCGAGTCAGCTCCCAATTTCTGACTGGTCAATGATCTCTCTAGCTATAACTTCATTATTATTATTATTACTATTGTTGTTATTAACGTTATTATCATTAATATTATCATTATAATCATTTTTATTAACAGTATTATTGCTATTATTATTATCATTGTCGTTATTATTATTGTAATTATATTATTATTATTATTATTATTAGTTGGCCCCTGCCATTGTGAGTTACGTTCTGTTGGATTTTACGGTTGTACTGGGATATCTGCGCTTTTCGGCCTCGGCATATCCGCGTTCGGCAAATCTTTGTTTATTTTAAATTGTATTTGTTTTTTATTTAAATGTTTTCGGGTTTGTTTGTTGTTTGTTTTTTTTTTTTTTTTTTTGGGGGGGGGAATAAGTCTCTCTAGTCGTTGACTGTTCCCAGTCTACCTCCAATGCAGAAGATGGTTTGAAGTCAGTGTTCCTTCTCTTAGATGAGCTACCGCCGTCCAAGCTAGCGAGCCTTATCTACCAGACAAATACAGGTTGATTATGAGCGCTCAGTACACATATACACTAGTACACATATATACCAGTACACATATATACCAGTATACATATATACCAGTACACATATACACCAGTACACATATACACCACGCAACATAATTGAGGTAAAATAATGGGGGTCTGATTGGCGTAGTGGTAGAGCACTCACTTCTCACGGCATGGGTACGGGGTTCAACTCTTGTCGCTCACGTCGACCAAGCTAACAATGGGCATCTGACTTACTGTTGGAAAAGAAAATTGCAGTGCGAAGAGGAACTGACAATCCAATCTCGTAAACAAGCTGTAGCCTCGAATAAGGAAGTCTCTTAACACGTCATCCCCGACAGCAGTGTCTGCTGTTGGACATTCATTGCCTTTAGAAATTCGGTCCTTCAGATTATGAAGAAAGACATAGGTGAAATTATTCGACCAACTAGTCTTATCTTTCAGACAGACGCGCTTGTCACCTGGAAGTCCAGGGTTTGAATCTGAGGCGCATATTATGGCAACATGTTTATTGTTGGAGTTCATTTAACTTTCGTGCCAGATTACAGTGGCTCTTCTTACATTGAGATGCGTACTTGAGAATGTGGAGCGAGGTCCTCTTGGGTGTAGTGCAATGCAAAGCCCTTCAGTAAGCTAACCATTATGGGGATTATAGTGTTGATCCCTACCTCATTGACCAGATTGCGTTTGTTTTCAGGAGCACTGACGAGAACGGGAGGTTGGGTTTTGATCTGTATGCCTCGGGTCAAGATGCTGGGCAGTGCATGAGCTGCAGTGGTCAGCTACCCATAGCTGACTGCTAGCGTCAGGACCAACGAACCGGTGCCGGCAAGACCCTTATATACCTGCACACAGCAATCTTGGATAACATGCTGCACCAGAGCAGGCTGTCTAAGGAGAAGGGATCGAATAGGAAAGAATACCCTTTTTAGTTGACCTGTACTTCTACAGGGGCAGATGCCCATGTGCAGGTCCCAGCTCTAGTAGGAGCTGATATAGCCGGGAGAAGGATTTCCTGCTTAGCGGGCTAGGCTTGAGCAGCTTAACACTCCACTGCGTTGGGTGGTACTTAATAGACTCAAACACTAGAGCAAAGTAGACCCGCAGTCTGTAAGGCGCCATCTATGCTGCTGTAAACAAACCACGTAACCATGACCAGTGTTATGTTATGTCACAGTTAGTCGCCTCTTACGACATGCTCTCTGTGAGACAGTGGATAACCTAGTACTCAAAAATGTCTTCTAAAGTCGGATGTGTCGGACCTTACTTAGTCGCTCCACTTCTACCGTGAGGTGTAGAGGTATGTGTCGGACCGAAAGGTGCAAATATCGCAGTCAAGATGTAAAATACGACACAACCCAACCGTTTTCCGGATAACATTCTGCTACTTGCAAAGTCCTTTTCAGGGTTTGGTAACTGGAGATTGAGAACAAACTAAGAAGAAGAAGAAGAAGAAGAAGATCAACATTATGCCTGACCCTTAAGTTACTTCTTTACTCACTTCGGGGCACTTATAATCTACTTATTTTTACGACAGTTGCCTCCATTCATTTTAGGCATGAAATTGCATCCCAGTACACTCTTCTTTCCCTGCATCCAAAATAATATATTCAGGGGTAGCGCAGTGGTTACTGCACTGTCTGCCCAGCCAAGCTATCTAGGCTCAATCCTCAATTGATGCGGGATATTTTTACGATCTCAAATGGCTCCGGCGTCGAACCTCCTAAATAATTGAGTACCAGGCCAAGTCTGGGAAGTGATGGTGACCAAATCACCCATAATGTGCCGTTGATCAAGAAAATATGGGCCTAGCATCATATTCCCAGTATTGGGCCTAGCATCATATTCCCATTATTGGGCCTTGTATCATATTCCCATTATTGGGCCTTGTATCATATTCCCAATATTGAGCCTTGTATCATATTCCCATTATTGGGCCTAGCATCATATTCCCATTATTGGGCCTTGTATCATATTCTCATTATTGGGCCTAGCATCATATTCCCAATATTGGGCCTTGTATCATATTCCCATTATTGGGCCTAGCATCATATTCCCAGTATTGGGCCAAACATCATATTCCCAGTATTGGGCCAAACATCATATTCCCAGTATTGGGCCAAACATCATATTCCCAGTATGCGTATAAACGAGAACCCCTATTCCATTCATTATTTTTTTATCGAGCTTACTGTGTGAAATAACACCAGATGTGTTTATTGCCTTCTTATATTTTTTCCTTGATCCAAAAACAGAAGAGATCGTGCTCTCAGCTATTAACATGTTCTCCGCATTAGCTACGGATGTACGCTATATAATTGCTTCCACTTTTCCTCACATAGATAACAGAAAGGGCAATAAAGAAGTCACGGTTTTTTTCGTTAATTAATCTGTAGCAAGAAAGTTCATGTTTCCGTAGAATGACGGGTAAAAGGGCGAGTTTGTCACGTGTCATTTCAAGAGTATCCGACTTTTGCTTATTGTACAGTTGCTGTTGAATGGGTATTAGTGTATAGTTATCTGGTCAGTTGTTGAGTGGACAGACATTAGTGTATTGTTGTCTGGTCAGTTGCTGAATGGGCACTAGTGTATAGTTGTATGGTCAGTTGTTGAATAAACGGACATTAGTGTATTGTTGTATGGTCAGTTGTTGAATAAACGGACATTAATGTATAGTTATCTGGTCAGTTGTTGAGTGGACAGACATTAGTGTATTGTTGTCTGGTCAGTTGTTGAATGGGCATTAGTGTATAGTTGTATGGTCAGTTGTTGAATAAACGGACATTAGTGTATTGTTGTATGGTCAGTTGTTGGATAGACAGACATTAGTATATAGTTGTCTGGTCAGTTGTTGAATGGGCATTAGTCTATAGTTGTCTGGTCAGTTGTTGAATAGACAGACATTAGGGTATAGTTGTCTCGTCAGTTGTTGAATGGAAAGACATTGTGTATAGTTGTCTGGCCCGTTGTTGAATGGGCAGACATTAGTGTATAGTTCTCTGGTCAGTTGTTGAATAGACAGACATTAGTGTATAGTTGTCTCGTCAGTTGTTGAATGGACAGACATTAGTGTATAGTTGTATTGTCAGCTGTTGTTAAATGGACATTCGTGTACGATTGTCTGGTCAACTGTTGTTAAATGGACATTCGTGTACAGTTGTCTGGTCAGCTGTTGTTAAATGGACATTCGTGTACGATTGTCTGGTCAACTGTTGTTAAATGGACATTCGTGTATGATTGTCTGGTCCGCTGTTGTTAAATGGACATTGGTGTACAGTTGTCTGGTCAGCTGTTGTTAAATGGACATTCGTGTACGATTGTCTGGTCAGCTGTTGTTAAATGGACATTCGTGTACAGTTGTCTGGTCAGCTGTTGTTAAATGGACATTCGTGTACGATTGTTTGGTCAACTGTTGTTAAATGGACATTCGTGTATGATTGTCTGGTCAGCTGTTGTTAAATGGACATTGGTGTACAGTTGTCTGGTCAGCTGTTGCACCAGTACCATTATGTCACAAATCAAAACTCAATACTGAAACACGAGACCAACCAAGACCTTTCTTTCACCGGCTTACGTCCTGAGTATTAACACAAGTGGGTAACAGGAATGATATAGATTTTTAATGAAGGCTAAATGCGAATCTTCCCACGTCTCTCCATTTGTTGAAAAATAGGTCCAACGTTGTATAAGGCTCTCCTAACCTGTTATGAAAGCCTGGTTCTTGTAATTTGTAGTGCGTTTTTGTATCAATGGTTTTTTTACCTCGTTAGTTTCCTGATATGACATTCAAGTATACTAAGAACAACAGTACGGCCATTGGCGTTGCCAACATATATCCCTTGGCATTGTCGTAAAATATCCCTTGACATTGGTATCGTACATCCCTTGGCATTGTCATAAAACATCCTTTGGCATTGTCATAAAACATCCATTTGCATTATCATAAAACATCCATTCGCATTGTCATAAAACATCCCTTGGCATTGTCATAAAACATCCATTTGCATTGTCATAAAACATCCATTCGCATTGTCATAAAACATCCATTCGCATTGTCATAAAACATCCCTTGGCATTGTCATAAAACATCCCTTGGCATTGTCATAAAATATCCATTCGCATTGTCATAAATCATCCATTTGCATTGTCATAAAACATCCATTCGCATTGTCATAAAACATCCATTCGCATTGTTATAAAACAACCATTCGCATTGTCATAAAACATCCATTTGCATTGTCATAAAACATCCATTCACATTGTCATAAAACATCCATTCGCATTGTCATAAAACATATATTGACGTTATCATCGTACAGCCCTTTTTCTTTCTGTCACCTTCTGGTTCCACGTGAAGCATAGGCTACACAGCTCCCATACAGACAGACAGTATCCGACCAGTGGCTGCTTCAGTATCAATGGTTTTACATGATGAAGTTGCTAACCCCATGCAAAACTGTATTTTATTCCATTGGACGATGTGCTTGAAGGGCTACAGTGGTTCTGTGTTCTCCGCCGTGTGTGGCCAATAGGCCCTTGTGTTGGCATGTGACCTTGAGTAAGGTCATGCAATCCCATGGGTGGTCTTGCGACCCCTTGTGTGGTCATGAGACCCCTGTGTGTGGTCATGAGACCCCTGTGTGTGGTCATGAGACCCCTGTGTGTGGTCATGAGACCCCTGTGTGTCATGAGACCCCTGTGTGTCTTGCGACCCCTTGTGTGGTCATGAGACCCCTTGTGTGGTCATGAGACCCCTGTGTGTGGTAATGAGACCCCTGTGTGTCATGCGATCCCTTGTGTGGTCATGAGATCCCTTGTGTATGGTCATGAGACCCCTGTGTGTCATGCGGTCTCTGTGTGTGGTCATGAGATCCCTTGTGTGTGGTCATGAGACCCCTGTTTCATGCGATCCCTTGTGTGTGGTCATGAGACACATATGTGTCATGCGATCCCTTGTGTGGTCATGAGATCCCTTGTGTGTGGTCATGAGACCCCTGTGTCATGCGATCCCTTGTGTGGTCATGAGATCCCTTGTGAGCAGATAACCCATTGATTGATCTCGGGACCTGTGTATGGTTATGACATTGATATTGCCTAACTGTGGGCCCTGTGAAAGTTTGAGATCTCTGATTTAGAAATAGAGGGTTGATATAGCTGAGTTTCTCACATCCCGAGCGTGCTAATGAAGGTGAACGGCAGTCCTCCAGGCGGTTGTATTATGCTTGGTTGCATCTGCGTGTCGCTCACTACTACGGGGACCACTATCCACATCTTGTCAGCCAGATTGCCTTGAAAACAGTATGTTTCCAGGGAACGCTACATGGAAGAGAGATATTGGTCTTGGTCAGTGTATAGGTGCCTGACCCTGACATGGCGCCCTAGTCAGTGTTTGTTGTGCCTGACCGGACTAGCCTCTCAGCTCCCTTCTAAAAATGTTAAAAGTTAAGAAATGACTACCCAATAGTGACCTATATAAAGATCAAAATGAGGTCTCCGCACCCTCCCCCCCCCCCACTCCCCTCTCTCCCATCATGCGGGCCAATAACACGTTCATCAGCACACTCGACTACAAGTTTCTTCAACAGTACCTCTACATCGTCTATGGAAAACTGAAGTCCCCTTTGGTAGAAGAGCAGTCCCCTTTGGTATAAGATTAATTTCCTTGTGTAGAAAAGTATACCCCTATGGTAGAAAAGTAAACCCCTTGGGTAGAAAAATATACCCCTTGGGTAGAAAAGAAGACCATTGGGTAGAAAAGTATACCCCTTGTGTAGAAAAGTACACCCCTTGTGTAGAAAAGTATACCCCTTTGGTAGAAAAGTATACCCATTGGGTAGAAAAGAAAACCCTTGGTTAGAAAAGTATACCCCTTGTGTAGAAAAGTATACCCCTTAGGTAGAAAAGTATACCCCTTGGGTAGAAAAATATACCCCTTGGGTAGAAAAGTATATCTCTTGGGTAGAAAAGTATACCCCTTGGATAGAAAAGTATACCCCTTGGATAGAAAAGTATACCCCTTGGGTAGAAAGGTAGAAAAGTATACTCCTTGTGTAGAAAAGTATACCCCTTGGGTAGAAAAGTATACCCCTTTGGTAGAAGAGGAGTGGCTAGGTGAAGTGAAGAGACCAATGTAGAAGTGAGGATCCTAGTAGATCTTATATCTTGGACATTCTAATGTACTCAAATGAACAAACACACATATTGAATCTTTTAACAAGATAAAGGCAACAGGGATTTCCGCAGATTAGGACTGGATGTTAAATTAACTTTCAATATCTAATACGCCTCAATACAACCAAAAGGATTGTGTCTGTGGTTGAAAATATCGTGAGTTAGCCCACAAAATAAAAGAAAGTTTAACCTTATAGAACAAGTCAACATCCTCGGGTATTGATCACGGGAATATGAAGTATAGACAACCACAAAACAAAACATGCGTCTCGATATATCACCAAATGTCACACTGTATAGAGCGAAACCAGCAGAATAGAAAAGCCAATGTCAGACCGCCACACACACAAAATATCTAAGAAAGCAAGAAAGAACCAATAATTGGATTGAAAGTAAAGCAATGCCAGGAGTATAATTAAAAAAACAAACATCTTTATATTGATTTTGTTTCGTTGTGCACTAGTTTTGACCTCCGCATTCACATCGTCTTTTTATTATTTCCAGCATTGTATTGAGTTTTTGATTGTGGCAAAGCAGTGGCTCCCAAGTTTTTCCACATCGTGGACTCTATTACGTCAATGACAATTTTCAATTGCGGGCCACTAGACAATCTGTGCACCTATGCTTTGTTTCTTTTTTTCTGACGTCTGTCCTAAAAAGGGCGTTGTGATGTTGCCGCGTAGTTTACAGCGAGGCTGAATATCTGCACTTTCGGCCCGCCCCACACATCATGTTTCAGACATAATTTTTAGGACCTGGTTTGCCTCCCATTTACGATCTCTATTCTCTAATCTTGTTGCATGATTGCAGTCTGTTTCCAGAACCGTCACTTGGAGTCCGGGTAGGGTTTTGGCCAGCTATGTTTCGCTGGGACAAACACTGTCTGCTCTCAGCTCTTTCATTGCTGAATCTTCGGCCTCAATTTTCGATTTAAAATATATATTACGCTCGATGACCCGCGCATGTTCGTCCATGTTTACGCAAACCACATCTTGGGATACACTGAGGTTAAAAATCGTCATGGCAAATTTTGAGTCATCTAATATTGGTTGGGAGTTTGAGTTGTTGTTGTCTGCAGTAAGGGACGTGTTGTGAGTTATTGTTGTTGTTGCTGTTGTTGTTTGCTACTCGTGCAGAGTTGAGTTGTTTCTTGACGTTTCTTTGGTCGTGTGTTACAGTGGTTCTCTTTACATCCCGAGTCGTATTTAAAAAGGCGGACAGGGATCATCCTGACTGTAGTGCAATTATCAGAAAGTACAATCATTATGGGGATTACAGTGTCTATCCACACAACGTCGACCAGGCTGATGTGACAGTTTCCGAGAGAACTGACGAGGGCGCTGAGGTGGTGTCTGGACTAGTATGTTTCACAGGTTGTCCTTCTCTCCGTGTGGACGTTGAGGTGGTGTCTGGACTAGTATGTTTCATAGGTTGGCCTTCTCTCCGTGTGGACGTTGGGGTCGTGTCTGGACTAGTATGTTTCACGGGTTGTCCTCTCCGTGTGGACGTTGAGGTGGTGTCTGGACTAGTATGTTTCACAGGTTGTCCTTCTCTCCGTGTGGACGTTGAGGTGGTGTCTTGACTAGTATGTTTCACGAGTTGTCCTCTCCGTGTGGACGTTGAGGTGGTGTCTGAACTAGTATGTTTCACAGGTTGCCCTTCTCTACGTGTGGAAAATGTTGAGTTGATGACACCCCATGGCAAGGGAAGCCACGAAAACCAGCCAATGGGTTCAGCAACTACTATCGTTCAACTAAACAATCAGTTTCCTTCATTTCTTCTTCTAATGCCTGGGGTAGAACGAGCAGTTCAGTCGCTGATTCAATCACTCAATCAAACAAAAGCCTTCAACTCCCTGGGGACCATATGTCCTCAACAAATACTCGTCAAGTCGTCCTGCCGTACGCCATCATCTTTCATGCCGGTTTAAGGTTTCTCTCGACTTCCCCTTTTTATGAGTGCTCATGCTTGCTCCTACATCTCTTGCCCTGATGATTCCATAACTGTGACTATCTTGTAATGCCATCAGCTGGTCTCAGTAATGTTTATCCTATCCATTGCCAACGCCTTCTCTTTGCGTCTACTCCCAATGACACCTGGCCAATTCTTTCCCACAGTTCTTTATTAATGACCTTGTCATGTCATTTGTTTTCCCTCGATTCGGCGCAAGCTTCCATTGGTGAAAGCCTTTTTAGTTGCACTTTTCTTTGTTTCCAACTTCATAGAGCCATTCAAAAGAACGCACTTGACATTGGAGTTGAAGATCTGTATTTTTGTGGTGAGCTTAATTTCTTTCAATTTCCACAAATTCCGTAAAGCAATGAACGCTCCTCTCGCCTTTATATTCTTAATTTCTAATCTCTCAGTACCTCCGACCTTGATCTTTGATTCGCACGTGCAGCACCGGGAAAATGACCGCTGAACATTTGCTGTAAAACTGTCCGACATACGAGGACCAGAGAAAGCAGATGTGGCCATCACCAGTGGCAACACTAGACAAGCTCTATGGCAGTGTCGACAGCCTCAGGATGACCGCTGCTTTTTTCGAAAAAATAAAGGTTGATGTCTGACTGCGTACGATGAAGAAGATGAAGAAGAAGAAGATCTTTGATTCCATGTTTCAGATTTTTGGATTTGATTCCAGAGCTTTTTGATCTAGTCTAAACATGCAGATAGGTGGGGTAATTAAATGTCTAGTCGAAGCATCAAGACATAAGTGAGATAATTGAAGAGCCGCCTTCTTTTTCTCCCCTTCCCTTGAAAATGAGATATTCCTGGTAGTTTTTTTGGGGGGTAGCTAAGATTTTATTTAAAATCTCAATTGGTCTAGTCTAATTCCGAAACATCAATGATACTTGATAGTCCAGTATTTTCCTGGGGATAACCATATGTCTTAGTCTTAGTCGACCTGTACTTCTACAGAGGAATATGCCCCTGTGCAAGTCTCAGCTCTGGCGTGACATGTATATAGCCGATAGGAGGATTTCTTGCTTAGTGGTCTAGGCTCGAGCAGCTTATTACTCCGCCGCTTTGGGACAAGTGCCGCGGAGTGTGGTTAACCGATACGCGTGTCCATCATAATAGTTTAAAACACTAGAGCAAAGTAGACCCACAGCTTGTTAGGCGCCATCTATGCTGCTCTTAACAAACTACCTTACCATGGCCGATCTCATGCCATGCTCTCTGTGGAGCAGTGGTGCTATTCTTGTCTTTGTCATACACAAAGACCCCGGCAGACCATCTGTTCACTGCTTTATTCCATGTATAATTTTTGGATATTTGACTCTAGAGCTTCATTTGAAAACCACTTGATCTTCTTCTTCTTCTTCTTCTTCTTCTTCTTCTTCTTCTTCTTCTTCTTCTTCTTCTTCTTCTTCTTCTTCTGGGTTTCTTCTCAATCCCCCGATACCAAGCCCTGAACAGGGCTTTGCAAGTTGCAGGATGTAGTCCGGAGAACGGAATACGTTGTGTCGCTAACTTTAAGCTTGACGGCGATATTTGCACCTTTCGGTCCGACACATCCGTCTTCGGCAGCCATTTGATCAAGTCTAAATAATCAGACGTAAATACAATAATCCAATGCCCAGTTGTCTTTTTCTACATGTTCGTCCTTCCGGTCATCCCTCTCTTCTGAACCCCGGGATATCACGACGAGACAATCACCTTTCATTTCCGGTATCATCTTTGGTGGACGAGATTCTAGAGCCATCCTTCAATCCCAGTAAAAGAAGTCTCATGGTAGGCTGATGTCGGGGAGGAAGTGTTAGATAATTCATTTTAAGTACTCTGTTGGGTATGTTTGCCAGTTCCCTATCTCACTGCCTTTTTATCATTAACAGTAGGCCAGGTACCCATTTACAGCTGTGTCGATAACGAAGATCAAACCCGCATTTTTGCCGTGATAAACTAGGACCTTCCCTGTTTGAACAACAATAATTCAATCGGATATTTGAAGATATAGCCTTTTCCTTCTGCTTCTTTTTCTTTCAAGAGAGAGAGAGATAGAGAGAGAGAAGGGGCGAAGAGAGAGAGATATAAGATATATAAATATATTTACCCGATCCCATTGGTCGACGGGTTGTTCACTTTTTCTTTCCTTCCTTCCACACTTAGGATATATTCTTAGGAATATATAACAAAAATGTATCTCCCTCCCTCCTAATTTCACCGTGCATTAAAAATATATAAGAAAAAATCTTCTCCCTACAACCCCACATAAAAATGGCATCATGTCTTTTAAAACATATATGAAAAAATATATCCTCTACAACCCTCCTCATCCACCCCCACCGTATCTGTTTTTAAAACACCTATCATACAAATCTTCCTCCCTCCCCAAACACGTTAAATAAATAAGTGTCGCAATGGTTTTCCCCTCTGTCCTGTACAGACCATGAGATATTGCTTGCCATTGCAAACGATAATCATAACCGAGGCTGTAATATACAAATTGTGACAAATTGATTGCAGTAATAGATTCTCAAGTGCCGATGTCTTATTGATTTCAAGACGTTACGACCTATTCTGACGTTCATTATCATTTGATAAAACGAGTTATTTCCCCCCGCAAGATTTACCGCGTTAAGTGTCGGCAAGTTAGTTACAATTAACAAGAGGCTGGTTCACGATATGTTTGCACTGGAGTTGCTGGTTAACTTGCGCGTAATGATGGATATTATTATATGTGTCATGGGCGTTTGATTTGCTTTCTGCCCTGGCCCTTTGTTCTCTTGGGCTACACGGAGCAACCAATACAGGGATGACCGCGTTTGTTACAAGTTTTTATTTAGCTTGACGTAACCGTTGTCCGTTTGTCTGGACTTCTTTTTCTCCCATCTTAACCAACTTCCTCATTACCTATAGAGAGCTGGCATTTTGTGCACGGCCTCTACTAGTTCGACCTGATAATCTATCAAGTTTTGACCAATGCTCAGAACAGGATTTTATTTAAATTGACGTGAACGCTGTTCGTTTGCGTGGACTTCTACTTCTCCTATTTTTACCAACTTATCCATAACCTGCAGAAGTCTGCAGACATTCCTGACCAAAACTTAAAATCTTCCATATTACTAGATCAAGACGAAATAAACAATGTTAAAACAATTTACAGAACATATGAGGCATGTTCAAATGAAACCGGACCTAACTGCGTACGATGCATATGATGACATCACTCCGGATGTAAACAGCTCATACCAACCGTCAAGTTTGCAAAATTGCATTATCCTCCGACTCAAAGTTTCCTCGGCAGACCGTTGAAAACATGGCGGGTGTGATTCGGAATCCGTCCAGAGTTGATCAACGAGCGGTGATTCGGTTTCTAACAGCTGAAGAATGTCGACCAGTTGATATTCATCGCAGAATGCAGGCAGAGTATGGTGACAAAGAAATGCAGAATACAACAGTGAAGAACTGGACAACGATGTTTAAAGAACGACGTGAGTTAACGAAAGATCTTCCGAGACCAGGCCAGGCTCATATTGTTGCGTCATAAGATGCCATCGCCAAAATTGATGCAGCAATTCGGGTAGACCGTCGCCGAAGCTTACGTTCGACACACGTTTGTCACCATACACTGCCTGCATTCTGTGATGAATGTCAACTGGTCGACATCCTTCAGCTGTTAGAAACCGAATCACCGCTCGCTGATCAACTCTGGGCGGATTCCGTATCATACCCGCCATGTTTTCAACGGTCTGCTGAGGTAACTATGAGTCGGAGGATAATGAAAATTTGCAAACTTGATGGTTGGTATGTTCTGTTTACGTTAGGAGTGATGTCATCGTACGTATGTTCCCTTGTTGCAGTTTGGTCCGCTTTCATTTGAACACGCCTCATAGAAACTACGAACACACATACTTGCAGACGAGATAAAGAAAGCCTGGCTTAATACAGGCGAATGGGAGGGAGGGGAGTACAATCGCTGCATCATAATAGGCATGTTGTTGCTGTTGATGCTGATGCTGTTGTTGTTCGAAACTATCCAAGCTGAATTAGCACTTCTGAATGCGTACTGATGAAGGTAGCTTTTTGCCCTCCTGGTCATAGTGCAGAGAAGGCTTCCCGGTATGCTCACGACTATGGGGATCACAGTGTCAATCCCCACTTTGTTGGCCAGGCTGCTGAGCACTATTGTGCTTGCAAATTACAGACAAATCAATCTGTGTGCTTTTTCCTGCTATGTTGTTGGTGATATGTGGCAATACGTATTCATTGTATACACACAAAAACACTTTCCATTTTATTTTCTTTAAATGTCAGTTCATTGTTTCTAGTTGTCTTATTTTTTAATTTGTTCTTTTTTCAGCAACATGAAAAATTCTCTGAACGAATCTTACAATGAAACACTCAGTGCATCTCTCAGAGTAAGTATCCGCATTCTCATGTTATGTTTGAATAGTACTGCCATTTCGGAACAATTGACAGAAGCTTTTACCTCCAAGGTAGATAACCATGTATGTATCATTGATGTCGATTAATGCAGTGATTCCCCTTATCGTACTGTTTCCCAAAAATTAGTTTGACATACACTGATGCGAATATACACACACGTTCACACACACACACATTCACGCAAAGGGTCAGCGAAAGTTTTCAGTACAACTTTATCTTTTAATGAAATTTGTGATGGCACATAAAGGATTAATTACACAAACATTGTTTTAATATGTATTTTCCACAAGTGTCTTTTATTAAAGTAACAATGTGCTTTCTCATGTGCATTCATTTTGGATAAGCGTTTATGAATATCTGACACATTTGTGGGGTAGACTATAACATTTGAAGGGTAGACTAACATTTGATGGTTAGACTATAATATTTGATGTTTAGATTATACATTTTATGGGTAGACTATAACATTTCAGGAGTAGACTATAACATTTGATGGATAGACTATTTGAGGGTTAGATTATAATATTTGATGGGTAGACTAAAACATTTGATGGATATACTATTTGAGGAAATAGTCTAACTTTTGAGGGTTAGATTATAACATTTGAGGGATAGACTATAACTTTTGAAGGTTAAGACAAACATTTCAAGGATATGCTTTTAACATTGTAGGTATAGGTTCTAACAGTTTTGGATAGATTAACATTTTATAAATAAAAGTTACAAATATACTGTATTTACTGATAAGCTCAGGCATTTTAGGGGCAGATGTTAACAATTTGCTGATAGACACTAACATTTTAGGGGCAGATGTTAACAATTTACTGATAGACACTAACATTTTAGGGACAGATGTTAACAATTTACTGATAGACACTAACATTTTAGGGACAGATGTTAACAATTTACTGATAGACACTAACATTTTAGGGACAGATGTTAACAATTTACTGATAGACACTAACATTTTAGGGACAGATGTTAACAATTTACTGATACACTAACATTTTAGGGACAGATGTTAACAATTTACTGATAGACACTAACATTTTAGGGACAGATGTTAACAATTTACTGATAGACACTAACATTTTAAGGACAGATGTTAACAATTTACTGATACACTAACATTTTAGGGACAGATGTTAACAATTTACTGATAGACACTAACATTTTAGGGACAGATGTTAACAATTTACGGATAAACACTAAGATCTTAGGGACAGGTGTTAACAATTTGCTGATAAACACTAAGATCTATGGAATTGACTGACATCTTAGGAATAGACAACATTTTCAGGATATTTTCTAACATTTATGAAAAAGCTGTATGAGGATCAGAGAATCCTGAGACAGGTCACCAATATTATTTAGAAAATAGATGCTATTTGAAATCAAATGAGGATGAAGAGCAGCATTTTTACACAAATTTGCATAACATTTTGTTGTCCATGAAAGAATTAGGTCAAAGGTAGTTTGTCTATTTGCTTCTTGTTTAGATGAATTGTTTGTTCTTCACATTGATGATTGGGTTGAATGGCTGCTTGTTTTTTGTTTACCAGGCTGCACTTGGGGAAGGTATGGGCATGGTTGGTGCTGCAATGTTGCCAGACCAGGAGAGTGCTCAAGATCTGTCCATGAAGGCAACAGGGCATGATGGGTTTGGCAATGGGTGAGGTTACTTATTCTTATGTTCTTGCTTATCTTATGGTAGTTAGAGAAGAGTAGGCTGAGTAAAGTAGAGTAGAGTAGACTTAATTAAATGGATCATACTGAATAGACTTAATAGAGTAGAGCTGAATAGACTAAATAGATAAGAAAGTAGATTAGAGCGAATAGAGTAGAGTAGGCTAGAGCAGAGTAGATTTTATTAAGTGGAGTATACTGAATAGACTTAATAGAGTAGAGCTGAGTAGACTAAATAAAGACTAATTAGAGTAGACTTAGTAGAATAGAATAGAACACCTGAATGAAAACCCGGGTTGAAAAGAATTAGAACCACTGCAATTTTCCAAGCATGTCATCAAATGAGACCAATACACTGTGTACATTTGACTAGAAACCTCACCATATAAAACCAGAGCTTTGAAACCTTCACTACAAAATCTTGGATTCAGGCGCCTATAAAGGGAACCAGCTGTAGAGGTGGTTGTGTGCTCCACTTGGAGCTGATATGTAATTCAGTATAGTAAAGTAAAGAGAAGAACTGATTTCATTCAGCTTTGAATTCTATGATTTGATCTACTTTTCTCACAGATCAATGGCGACCCATATGTTGGGACCCATTTTGGGGTCCTGCTGGGGTATTTAGAGGCTGCTCAAAATGTTCCAAATGTTGACTGAAATACCATTTTTTATAACTCTTTATTATATGAGATGTGGGGTCACAAATGAAATTACACATTATCATCAGTGTCAGTCTGGCAGGTTTGGCCGTATCCAAGTAAGTTATGCACCATGGAAGACCCAATATGGAACATAATTACAGTATGGGCGAGAACAATATTAGATTGATAGATAAGGAAAGGGACCTAGGGATTATAATAGATCGTACAGGCAAGGTGAGTGAGCAAGTCCTGGTAGCAGTGAAAAAGGCAAATGCAATATTAGGTATGATAAAAATAAACATTAAACATGGGAGCAAGGAAGTGATAGTCAAACTGTATAAAGCATTAGTTAAATCTAGATTGGAGTATTGTGTACAGGTGCGGAGTCCTTATTGTAGAGGAGATATAAACATTCTTGAAAGGATGTAAAGAAGAGTGACAAAGCTGATAGTGGGATTCCAGAATTACAGTTATGAGGAAAGACTCAGAGAAACCAGCCTACAGTGTTTATAAAAGAGAAGAATTTGAGGTGACTTAATACCGGTTTATAAGATAATAAAAGGAAGTGATAAATTAGACTATAACAATTTTTTTCAAAATACAACCACCTACAAAAACTAGAGGGCATAGCAACAAATTACTTAAATTAATTAAAGAAAGGTCCGGATTAGATATTAGGAAATATATTTTTTAGTCAGAGAGTGGTGAATGCTTGAAATGTATTGCCACAGGAAGTAGTGGATGCAAGGACAATTAATGCATTTAAGAATAGATTGAATGCACATAGCTTTTAGAGCAAGCAAATGTAAATGTAACTGGTTGATACAGACTCTGCAGAGTCTTCCAAACCAATTATAAAGACATTAAGTTAAGTCAATATCATTTTGAATGCATTCTGATCCTTTGTGGTGTTGTACCAGAGCAGACCCAGATTTTGTGTCGAACCATCCCACCACCACATAGGTGGCCAGCTTAAAGGATGTGTATAAACTATGAGGTCACCATAACGCTGTTCGCCATGTACATCTGTTGTCAGGCATGCATACCACATGATCAGCGCAGCGGTATTTGTGCGATAATGATGTCTCCCAAAATAGAGTTTTGTGTTGAATTTATTCATCTTGGATATCATCCCTTATCTATATATTTAGTACATACTGTTCCATAGCTCTTTGAGTAACTCCGAGCTTTTCAGCATCTGCTTTTCTTTGAGTAACTCTGAGTTTTTCAGTATCTGCTTTCTCTTTGAGTAACGCTGAGCTTTTCAGCATCTGCTTTCTCTTTGAGTAACGCTGAGCTTTTCAGCATCTGCTTTCTCTTTGAGTAACGCTGAGCTTTTCAGCATCTGCTTTCTCTTTGAGTAACGCTGAGCTTTTCAGCATCTGCTTTCTCTTTGAGTAACGCTGAGCTTTTCAGCATCTGCTTTCTCTTTGAGTAACGCTGAGCTTTTCAGCATCTGCTTTCTCTTTGAGTAACGCTGAGCTTTTCAGCATCTGCTTTGCGCAATTGCCATACCTCACAGTCATAAATCATGGCTGGACTGACCACTGAAGTAAAGATGTGTGCTCTTGCTGTGATGTCTGTCATTTGTTGGAGAATCAGCTTTATGCAATAGAAGCTATGCCAAACAACTGTTCTCTGCCTAGAGATTTCACGATCAGTATTGTGGGTGGCATTGATTTTTTTACCCAGGTAGACGTAGAAGCTCACATACTGGATGGTTTCATCCCAAAACTTGATTTCCTGCAGTAGGCATTTCTCATTTTCTTTTATTTTTAATAATCTTAAGGATCAGCAGCTGAACTGATATCATTGAGGTCTTTCAAAGAACAGCGCATGAATTCAACGTGGGAAATAACAAGCTAGAGATAATAGTTGATAATAGTTGTCCATCACAAGTGATGAAGACCACTCTCTTTGTTCAGCCGTGTAGACAGTCGTATCTCTTGCTGTGTCCGCTGAAATGGGTGACTTGCGCTGTGATTTGGATTAAAGTGAGGAAGAAACTGCGCCTTTTGTCAACCTCACTCACAGAGCCTAAGCTACCTTTTGCCAGTGGCAAGACATTCATCGAGACGACTGGAGATAGCATAGGATGCAGATTTTGCCTCAGGGTTACCACCGAAGCCTTTCCGTAAACATGTACTATTTGTAACCTGCAGGGTAGAAAGGTGGGATGACATCTAACGCAGTTTGTCGTGCCTTTTCGATAACCACAAGAGGTCGTATGGACAACACTCAGCGTGTGAGTGGGTCTGGCATCTCTCCCCAGCTGTATTCAGCTCATCATAGTAGCAAGCTAGAGAATAAGAAGGATAATGACGAGATATATAAATGTCTTATCAATAATTACACAAGATGAATATAATAAACTAAGCATAACAGGAAAAAGCATTGTTATCAAATTAATGTTATCACAGATAATCTCCAGCCTTGAAATAGGCGAGGGAATGGGAGGGACCATTGTAGCCCAGACTTCCAGACAGACTGTGATGGGAGCGACGTTCTACAAAGGACATGCTACATGATGATGATGATGACTGGAAGAAATATGCCAACTTGAAGAGTTATTTGAATTCTTAAATATTTAGTGTGTTTGTCATTTGCAGAAACGGGGGGCTGTGTGGGCTAGTGGTTAAGTGACATGACTGACAACCCAAAGTTGCTGGGTTCACTCCCCAATCACAGCACTGGTCGTTACCACAGAGAGTCAAACACTTAGAAAATGCAAAAGGAAGCAGACTCTTACATAATGCATGCTGAAGTCGGAAGCACTAAGTCAACAGGCGCAAAATAAAAACACAGGGCAACGCACACCATCTTAGGGAAAAGAGAAATAAGGTGAATGCAACAAAAAAAATATTTTGTAGAAACATGTCACAGATTTGTTTGTTGTATTTCTGATGATAATTTGTTTATTATTCTTTTGCACAGAGGATTTGATGAGGCAGAACTCATGATGAGGATTAAACAAGAAGTTCAGGAAGTTTACCCAGACCTCGACTTCAGCAACCCTCTGCCTGCTTCATATCGTCACTCCCCTTCACCACAGAGGGATGAGCATGATCCGAAAGGAATTGAGGTCAAGGGTGGGCAAATGGTGATGATGCCGGATGTGATGGACCATTACGACAGCAGAGAGAACGTGGATGATGGGGAAGAGGCAAGAAGGAACGATGGAGAAATTGAAGAGAGGAATGCTGAAAGAGCTCAGAGAAGGAAAAGTTCTGGTGAATACGATGAAGAGTCTAGCAGGGAGCAGGAGGAGAGGCAGCATTTTGAAGATGAAGAAGATGAATGTAATATGGATGGTTCAAGGGTGGAGACAGAAGCAGAACAAGAACTCCGATCTGTCCAGGAGAAGTTTGAACGTGAACAAGCAGAACACCTCAGAAATGAGTACTCTCTTCTAGAAAATGGGTACACACCCAAGGGAGACAGAAACTACAACAGACACCATCATTATATGTCGTTGCCTTCAAGATTCTCTCCCCTCAATGTCATGGAAGTAGAAGGCAGACAGAGTCACTGCTCTGAGGATCAGCATTTTCTCGGTAGATCTCTTTCTCATGAACGAGGCGATGAAAGAGCTTCTAGCAAGCTTGGAGGGTCAGATGCCTCATACTTTGCTTCAGAACAACTGAGTGGCAAGAGTCCTAAAGTTGTGGCAGATGATGCTAGAGATGCTGGCACTCCTAAGACAGACACTTCAATGACTAGACCATTTGTTGTCCAGCTGCCGGACTCTGGGCCAGTGTTCCCTACTCCTCATCATCAGCCTGTAGTATCTCGAGCTCCCTCAATTGATATCACCATCTCTGGAGCATCATAGTGTATGCAGTCATTAGCCAACTTTGGCATGTATCTTTGGGGCTATATAAAGCATGGAGTCATTCGCTGACATTGACATAAATCTCGAAGCATCATAGAGTATGCAGTCATTCGCCAACTCAGGCATACATCTTGGGAGCTGTAATGGATTCATTGACCAACTATGGCATGTATCTCTGGAGTATCATGGCTTATGGGGTCATTCACCAACATTGGCTTGTCTCTGTACAGAATTATAAGTGAATGGACTCATTCACCAACATTGACTTGTCTCTGTGAAGAATTATAAGTGAATGGATTCACTCACTATCTGTGACATATATCTCTGGAGCATTATAAGTGAATGGATTCACTCACTATCTGTGACATATATCTCTGGAGCATCAAAGTGTTTGGAGTCATTCACCAATATTGGCTTGTCTCTGTGAAGAATTATAAGTGAATGGACTCATTCACCAACATTGACTTGTCTCTGTTCAGAATTATCTGTGACATATATCTCTGGAGCATCAAAGTGTTTGGAGTCATTCACCAATATTGGCTTGTCTCTGTGAAGAATTATAAGTGAATGGACTCATTCACCAACATTGACTTGTCTCTGTTCAGAATTATCTGTGGCATGTATCTCTGTAGCATCAAAGTGAATGGATTCATTCACCAACTTTGGCATGATTCTCTGAAGCATCAAAGTGAATGGATTCATTCACCAACTTTGGCATGATTCTCTGAAGCATAAAACTGTGTGGAGTTATTCACCTACTGCAGCATGTAGTTTCAATATGGGCATGTAATGCAAGACGATTACCTCCAAGGATATGCTTGGATCTCCTGAAAGTCTTCTGTTCTGACATATCCATAGTAAATGGATACTGCTTACCTGCAGACACATACATAAATGCGTACATCAAACATATGTACGTGCATATACCCATTTATTCATTAAGTTGGACATTACCAGCTCAACAGAAATGAGCATTGGTAATCGTTCATACTTGCACAGACCACAGAAGACTGACGCAGCCATCTGTTCAATAAACTGAATATAGAAACTACCACATGTAACAGGTACCACGACATGTAACAGGTACCACGACATGTAGCAGGCACTGGTAGGATTACCCCTGATCTACTACAGATGTGGCACTACATACATGAAACAGAAAGCATGTGTGGTACCGTACCTGGGCAGTCTTAATGGATATTTGAATAGCCCTATACTGACCACTGTGTTGTGAATCAACATACCGTCTCAAAAGTGAACACAGAGGACTATACTTTTGGAACTTGTAAATATATTTGAACCTGCAATTTTATTGCAAGTTGTTCTAATGTAGATAATACCCTTTATCATAGTTCAGACTAAATTTATCAAGAGCTGATATGGTGCGTATCAATTGTCTCATATTAATCGTAGCTTTATTGCTAAAATAAATGTTTGTTACCTTGTATATATTTTATATTGCTGCCTTTTATGTTTTTAAACCAGTGTTTCTCAAAGTTTTAGAACTTATGTACCACTTCATTGACAGTCAAAACAGCAAACAGATAACTAATTCAAGGTGTATGTCTCCACCAATATTATTTTGTCTTCTAATATATTAAATAACTTTTAAAATCTGCAATAATAGTATAAAGTCAAATTGGTTCATGTCCAAGAGTGCTATCAGGGATGAATTGTTAGAGACTTTATTGTAGTGCGTCTCAGTGTATTTTTAGATGGAGTGACCAATTCTTTTCCTTGCTGCCTTTTCTTTCCTAATATTAAGTCAGGTTACCATTTGTAGCTTGTTAAACTAGAACAGGTCGAAACCAAGGATTGAACCCTGTATTTTTGCCATGAGGAACCAGAGCTTAAATCATTCTACTACTCAGACAATCAATAATAACATGAATTACAGTAATAATATTCATAATAAATCATTATTGTATTATGTCATATGAGTCGAGTCAAAACAAGTAGTTACAGTAATGTTGTTTTATTTTTGTGGGAAAAGGAGATAATTGAAAAACCATTGGCTTTTCTGGTTGATAAAAGTTTTTTTTAAAAGGGGCTGAAGGCGAGGGCTTAACTTCATCGCCGTGGGTCTCCTCGTATGGCTCGTTCTCTCCACAGAACGGTATGCTGCCTGCTGAGAGCATGAACTCCTTAGCTTCAGTGATGAACCCAGGGATCTCTGGAAAAAAATTACCATCATGGACCAAGTGCTGCAGCTTGAATTCGAACCATGGCCATCTGGACACGGGGCAAATGGCTTTGCCACAGAGATAAAAGTATTAAATGTTATATGTTTCTGCCAAAATGTCACCATCAAAGTCACAATATGTCTCTGAGCAACCTGTTGGACTACGCTTTGAGAGACACTGTCTTATATATTTAGTTATATCTACTTAATGTCTGCATAGATATGATATCGCTGTACATTGTCAGCTGCAGCAGCTTGTGTATCTTTGGTTATTCCGAGCCAAATTTATAATGTTGATGAACGGGTGTAATGGTTCAAGAAGATTAACAGAAAGTTCTTGTTTGTGACTTGAGCAAGATCAATGAATACAACAGGGGAAGGAGTTTTTCTGTCTGTGTCACATAAAAGCAAGTCAGTAGCCAGGGTTCAAAGGGTTAAGGATGTTAGATTTGTATATTGTTTGCTCTAGGACAGCAGGGATAAAGAGAGAAACAGAGAGTCCTGATATCAGGTGGCATTCAAATAACCCTACGAAAAAGAATTCTGGTCTGGTCTGTGATGTTGTGCAGTTCTGAAACATAAACAATGAGTAAAAGATAAGAAAATACTTGGAGGCTTTTGAGGTGTGGTGTTACCAAATAACAAATAAAGTGAGATGAACAGAGAGAAAATCGAGCAAAAGTGAGGATAAATATCTGCTGCAAAAGATACAAAAATAATGACTGGCCTGACTAGACCACAATTCACATCATGAGGTCCCAGTGAAGAAAATCTTGGAGACAGAGGAAGAGGCAGACCATTCTCAAGACTGAATGACTTGATGATGATGGGGTCGGGGGCCCCAAACCAGTTCCAAGACTGAATGACTTGATGATGATGGGGTCGGGGGCCCCAAATCAGTTCCAAGACTGAATGACTTGATGATGATAGGGTCGGGGGCCCCAAACCAGTCCCAAGACTGAATGACTTGATGATGATAGGGTCGGGGGCCCCAAACCAGTCCCAAGACTGAATGACTTGATGATGATAGGGTCGGGGGCCCCAAACCAGTTCCAAGACTGAATGACTTGATGATGATAGGGTCGGGGGCCCCAAACCAGTTCCAAGACTGAATGACTTGATGATGATGGGGTCGGGGGCCCCAAACCAGTCCCAAGACTGAATGACTTGATGATGATAGGGTCGGGGGCCCCAAACCAGTTCCAAGACTGAATGACTTGATGATGATAGGGTCGGGGGCCCCAAACCAGTTCCAAGACTGAATGACTTGATGATGATGGGGTCGGGGCCCCCAAACCAGTCCCAAGACTGAATGACTTGATGATGATAGGGTCGGGGGCCCCAAACCAGTTCCAAGACTGAATGACTTGATGATGATAGGGTCGGGGGCCCCAAACCAGTTCCAAGACTGAATGACTTGATGATGATGGGGTCGGGGGCCCCAAACCAGTCCCAAGACTGAATGACTTGAGAATGGTGCTGGGACCCAAAATCAGTTCCAGAATTAAATGAGTTGATGATGTGGTCAGAGCTCCAAACCAGTCCCAAGACTGAATGACTTGATCAGGTTTGTATTCAGATTTAGAGTCGATGTACCATGATGGCCTGCTGGGTTTGAAAGGGAACTCTAGAAACAGCTCCACCAAATATTACTTGGCATAAAACAAGTAAATAGGTGGTTTGAAAGATTCAAAGAAGTTATACTGAAATCCTGGTATTCAATCAGACAGATCAGTGTCTTCTCCAGACAAAGATCTTCAGAACAGGACATTGCAGACTCAAGTCCCACCACCCACAGAATGGGTATTAGAGACACCACGATGTGCAATTGTGGAGCATTCAAGCAGAATGCCAGAACATATCCTACAAGACTATCCACTTATGCAGACCAAAGTGAAGCAGTCTGGTCCTTGGAGCGACCATACTCAAAAAGCTGTGGATGACCGATGAAGTCCTGAAATGCACAGTCTCCTTCGTGAACCTCACCAGGCTAAAAGTACAGCATTTGTTGATCAAAGACGTAGCAGAAGAAGAGTGCCTGATCAAGTAGCCAAAAACTATCCTTTTGTTCTGTAAAGCCTGAACACCAACGTTGCATCGTCCCCAGGTTTAGTAAGCCGCAAGAAAGAAACCACCAACAATCTTGCTACCAATAGTCAAAGGAGCGTTTGAGAGATACATTCTAAGGGCCAACCAGATGAATTTGCAGAACAAGAGGAAAAATTATACTTTATCATTAAATGTTAACCATAGCTATATCTTAGTTTCCACTTGACTTGTAAATAGCAATAACAGAAAGAAGCATGAGACCATTTCCAAACTTGTCCTCATGAACTCCTCCCATTCACACTTGTCCTCGTGCACTCCTCCCATTCACACTTGTCCTCGTGCACTCCTCCCATTCACTCATGAACTCCTCCCATTCACACTTGTCCTCGTGCACTCCTCCCATTCACTCTTGTCCTCATGAACTCCTCCCATTCACACTTGTCCTCGTGCACTCCTCCCATTCACTCTTGTCCTCATTAACTCCTCCCATTCACACTTGTCCTCGTGCACTCCTCCCATTCACACTTGTCCTCGTGCACTCCTCCCATTCACACTTGTCCCTTGAATTCCTCCCATTCACACTTGTCCTCATGAACTCCTCCCATTCACACTTGTCCCTTGAATTCCTGCCATTCACACTTGTCCTCATGAACACCTGCACATTCAAACTTGTCCTCATGAACTCCTCCCATTCACACTTGTCCTCATGAACTCGTCCCATTCAAACTTGTCCTCATGAACACCTGCACATCAAACTTGTCCTCATGAACACCTGCCCATTCAAACTTGTCCTCATGAACACCTGCCCATTCAAACTTGTCATCATGAACACCTGCCCATTCAAACTTGTCCTCATGAACACCTGCACATCAAACTTGTCCTCATGAACTCCTCCCATTCACACTTGTCCTCATGAACTCGTCCCATTCAAACTTGTCCTCATGAACACTTGCACATCAAACTTGTCCTCATGAACACCTGCCCATTCAAACTTGTCCTCATGAACACCTGCCCATTCAAACTTGTCCTCATGAACACCTGCACATCAAACTTGTCCTCATGAACTCGTCCCATTCAAACTTGTCCTCATGAACACCTGCCCATTCAAACTTGTCCTCATGAACACCTGCCCATTCAAACTTGTCCTCATGAACACCTGCACATCAAACTTGTCCTCATGAACACCTGCCCATCAAACTTGTCCTCATGAACTCATCCCATTCAAACTTGTCCTCATGAACACCTGCCCATTCAAACTTGTCCTCATGAACACCTGCACATCAAACTTGTCCTCATGAACACCTCCCATTCAAACTTGTCCTCGTGAACACCTGCACATCAAACTTGTCCTCATGAACACCTGCCGATCAAACTTGTCCCTTTGTTCCATAAAGCATTTCCTCATGCAGCACTTAAGGTGGATGTCCTCATGCAGCACTTAAGGTAGCTTTGAGGCCCCTGTTACAGCACCTTTTGAACCATTTTGAATTTGTTACTGATATGGACTTCCTGTAGCAATGTGAACAAGTCCATATATCAGGTTTGAGGAAAATGTTTACAGGTTATTTCTTTGTTCTAAATTTTGAAAAGAGCTGCTATTCATATATTTGTTTTGAAATTTTCATTTTTTTTAAACAAATGCATTTACCTCCTTCATGGCAAATCCTCATTTTGTTACAATTAGCAATTTCTGAAATTTTAACTTTTATTTTGCTTTTTATACATTTTGTTAAATATTTTGTTAGTCGCTGAAACCGTTTATTTTTGAAGGGTTAATTTATTTCATTATTGTTGGGTTATATTCTTAATATCTTAATAATTATACATCTTTTGCCCGTGGGCTTATCAGACAATCAATATACAATTATGTTGTTTTCATTGTTTGGTTCTGCTAGTCGTGAGGACTTTCTCATTTCCATATCTTGTGTCTATTGCTCTCATCCGTTGACTATGTCTGTAATATGTACATGATTATCGATTTATCTGTTATATTGCTGCTCCGTCTCTGGGAAGTTTTTTGAGAGCATGTATAATAGCTATAAAGATGGCGTGATAAAATGGATGGGAAAGCATAGAATATCTCAAATGTTGATATGCTCAAAGGATAAATGTTTGCAGAATGAATTTATCAACAAAGTCACCTGGAGAGACACTTGATAATCATGATGGTAATTTTATGAAAAACTGTTTGTTAAGGGAAACAACAATACCAGGTGTGTTCAAAAAGTATTCGCCTTTTGGGCCCGAAAAATATCATTACTCACCTGGAGGTTTGAAACCCTAATCCCTTTCAATTTACTCTCCTTGGGACTTCACACACTTCTCCCAGTGGTCCTTGGTATCCACACACTTCTCTCAGTGGTCCTTGGGACTCCACACACTTCTCCCAGTGGTCCTTGGGACTCCACACACTTCTCCCAGTGGTCCTTGGGACTCCACACACTTCTCCCAGTGGTCCTTGGGACTCCACACACTTCTCCCAGTGGTCCTTGGGACTCCACACACTTCTCCCAGTGGTCCTTGGGACTCCAGACACTTCTCCCAGTGGTCCTTGGGACTCCACACACTTCTCCCAGTGGTCCTTGGTATCCACACACTTCTCCCATTGGTCCTTGGTATCCACACACTTCTCCCAGTGGTCCTTGGCATCCACACACTTCTCCCAGTGGTCCTTGGCATCCACACACTTCTCCCAGTGGTCCTTGGCATCCACACACTTCTCCCAGTGGTCCTTGGTATCCACACACTTCTCCCAGTGGTCCTTGGGACTCCACACACTTCTCCCAGTGGTCTTTGGGACTCCACACACTTCTCTCAGTGGTCCTCGGGACTCCACACACTTCTCCTTGGGACTCCACACACTTCTCCCAGTGGTCCTTGGGACTCCACACACTTCTCCTTGGGACTCCACACACTTCTCCCAGTGGTCCTTGGGACTCCACACACTTCTCCCAGTGGTCCTTGGTATCCACACACTTCTCCCAGTGGTCCTTGGGACTCCACACACTTCTCCCAGTGGTCCTTGGTATCCACACACTTCTCCCAGTGGTCCTTAGGACTCCACACACTTCTCCCAGTGGTCCTTGGTATCCACACACTTCTCCCAGTGGTCCTTGGGACTCCACACACTTCTCTCAGTGGTCCTTGGGACTCCACACACTTCTCCCAGTGGTCCTTGGGACTCCACACACTTCTCCCAGTGGTCCTTGGGAATCCACACACTTCTCCTTGTGACTCCACACACTTCTTCCAGCGGTCCCGCCATTGATAGAAGCATTTCAGGAAGGCCGCTTTGAGAATGTAGTACAGCTGGGTTGTTGCATTTCTTATAATGTCTTCTCGTGACCCAAATCGGGTTACTTTCAGCAAAATTTTCAGTATGGCGAACAACCAGAAATTTGCAAGAAGTCATATTGGGAGAATAGAGAGCTTGGCAAACCAGAGGAATGTTGTGTTTGGCCAAAAAAATCTGAATCAGATGCGAAGAATGGGCAGGTGCGTTGTCATGGTGGTGCTACCAAGTTCTCATTGTCCACAGGTTTAGTAGCTTGTGTCGCACAGCATCGCGGTGGCCAAGCACAACATTCCTCTGGTTCCCCAGGCTTCCTATTCTCCCGACATGGCTTCTTGCAATTTTTGGTTGTTCCCCAAGCTGAACATTCTGCTGACAGGGATCCGATTTGAGTCACGAGAAGACATTATGCGGAATGTAATGACCCAGCTGTACTCCATTCCTACAGACGCCTTCCAAGAAATGCTTCAAACACTGGCACGACTACCGAGAGGTGTGTGTGGATCCCCAAGGGGATTAGGGTTTCAAACCTCCTTATGAGTAATTGAATTTTTCCGGCCCAAAGGTTGGATACTTTTTTAACACGCCTCGTAACTGTGGGCTTGTCAAAGATATTTCAGGACATCTGTTGTTGTTGTTCAATGAGTGACACTTGCGCTTTGTGAAACAATGGGCAGAAATGCCAGATGTAAGCCTGTTTGCTCATCTTCAAAACCTAACACTGTCCACATTATATAAATTTTTATTCAAAATATTTCTCATGTACGATGACTGATTTTACAGTACAAAGAAATATTTTATATTTGTCTTTACAAGAACAATTTATGCTATGTGTCACCTTTTTTTTTTTTTTTTTGGATTGATTGATTGATTGAAAGAGCTGACATCCTGGCCTCAGTGGTATCCCCATTGGGGATTTTGACAATGGATAGAGGTGACATTTTCAAATTGATCCGCGACCGCCTTTTGAAAGAAGACACTGCAGTCGATGAACCATCAACGCACAGATTGCAAGATTTGGAAATCTGAGAGGATGGAGCAAGAGTGTGTACAACCAGCGAAATAAAGGAATCATCAGTAACTACACTTCACCATTTGCTGAGGACTGAGTACCTATGGTACTGCCCAGAGTGCAGTGATGTTGATTTTTAACAGAACAGATTTTTATTTTTTTTGCGTTTGCCTTATTTCTCTATTCCCCAAGGCGGTGGAGCCGCGTAGCGCAGTGGTTAGCACGCTGGCTTCGCATCTGAGTGGTCCTGGGTTCATTCCCCAGTTGAGGCAGCAATGTTTTTATCAGACCACAATGGCTTCCGGGTCGACCCAGCCTTAAATGGGTACCGGTTCAGTCCGGGAAGTAAAAGCGGCGAGGGAGAGGAGATGGCTACCGCCCTCATATAGCCGAGCCTTTGAAATATGAGATCGCTAACACCTCACACCCCTACGGCAGTAATGCTATGGGATACTTTACTTTACATTACAAGGCGGTGTGTGTTTTGGCTGCTATGTTTTTATTTTGCGCCTTTTGGCCCAGTGCATCTGACTTCGGCATGCATTTTATGTAAGGACCTGCATTTTCTAAGGGTTTGCTTCCCCCGGGGTAACGGCCGGGGCTGTGATGGGGATCGAACCAGCACCTTTGGGTTGTGAGTCGTGTCACTTAACCACTAGCCCACACCATCCCCACAGAACAGAATGATTTGTGTGCCCTGGTCACTCCAAGTGAAACATATGACCACCACTATATCTGGTCCGATTTACAGGAGGCCTGTAACTGAGGATTTTCAGTAATCGTTTCCAAGCAATGGTTTTTACATGATGAGGCTGCTAGCCCCCTCTTTAGTCGGTTTTTACAACGTGCTTGGAAGGATACAGTGGTTCTAATCTTTTGCATCAAATAAATCATTTTCAGCTGTCTGCGGAGCACAGGCCTTCAACAAATACATACCAAGCCAACACATATTCACCTGCCTATACATGTTGAAGTTTTTGTGGCTTAAAGTTTCTACAGGATGGAGTAGCTAGCCCCATGCGCAACACTTCTCAGTCAGCTTTTACAACATGCATGACAGGTCACAGTGTTACTATTCTATGCTCCCCATTTGGACGCCGATAGCACTTAAGTCACTGAGTGCACTTCACTCTTACAGTGGTATCTTCTATACCAATATGTTATTAACATATTGAGATTGCCAGCACCATGCACAACTCTCTTTAACCACCATGTGTGGCATGTTTATAAGGTTAAAGCCATCCTGTTTTTTCTTTATTTGCTGGGTACCAATTGGGTATGCTTTTTTCTTCTAAGGTATTTGTCCCGAAAAGGTTGTTGTGTCGTAGTTTATATCGAGGCTGCATTATCTGCACCTGTCTGTCCGACACATCTAGTTTCCGCTGGCTGTTTTGCCTTTCCACTGTGTTCCCTTTTATCTTGGCCAGACTGCACTAGTGCAGCCTGTTTCCAGGGCCGCCTGTTGGAGGTGGAAAAAGGACTTTGTAAGCTCTGGTTCACTGGCCCTAATGCAAACAGCCTTCTATTTTGAAACAACCTTTTAACTGTGCTGTATCTTTGACCCCAGATATGTTTTCTATTGTGGTCAATAGTAATGCTTACGGACCACAGAAAATCTGCAAAATTACATTTATAATAAGCTAATAGTAGTGAATACGCTGGGACCACATAAAATGTCAAGACTGTGGACGTGGCACAGCCCAAATAGTACGCTTCATAGTCAAATAGACTACATTTTGGTCCAAAGGAGATTCAGATCTAGCGTCAATAGCGCCCGGACAAGAAGTTTCCCAGGAACCGATATAGGGAGCGACCACGACTTAGTGCTGATGACCATGCATCTCAGACTAAAGAAAGTTCTGAAAAGAGAGATAACTAGACTGAGATTTGACTTGGAGAAGTCGAAGTACCCAGATATAGTGGAGACCTTTGGAGCGGTGATGGGGGGAAGATTCGCACCTCTTTTGGTTCTAAACGAGGAGACAGATGTTGAGACGATGACTGAAGCCTTGAATTCAGCATTAATCTCCACGGCATCTGAGGTTCTAGGTAGGTGCAGGATTAAGAAGAAAGCATGGATCACGAGTGAAATACTGGATTTATGTGACAAGAGACGACAAATGAAGAGAGCGAAGAAAACACTAGATGGGATTCAGCAATATAGAGAGATAAATGGAAACATAAAGGCCAAGAGGAAACAGGCCAAGGTGGAATGGATAACGACTCAGTGCACAGTTATCGAACAAAATCTAGGAAGAAATGATGCCAAGAGGGCATATAAATTAGTCAAGGACTTAGTAAGACCTGTACAAAGTCGAAATACAACAATTCAGGACAAGAGTGGGAAATGTCTCACAGAAGCTCAAGACATTCGTGAGCGCTGGACAGAGTACTGTTCGGAGCTATATAAGCATGAAGGTCGAGGTGAACCAAGAAATGCAATGTCTCCTGAAGTGAGTCTGATAGAGAAAAATCAAACGATAACAAGGGAAGAAGTATATGAAGCCGTGAAAATGCTGAAGAGAGGGAAGGCTGTAGGTGTGGATAATATCCCAGCAGAGCTCCTGCAAGTGGGAGGTGAGGCAACAATTAATACCCTGACATACATCTGCAATTGAATTTGGCAGACAGGAGAGTGGCCCACCTGCTGGACAAAATCAGTCATTATACCACTGCCTAAATCAGGAAACCTAAATATGTGTCAGAACTATCGAACAATCAGTCTGATGTCATCTAAGTAAAGTTCTCTTGAGAATAATACTTAACAGACTGAAACCACAGGCAGAGAATATCATTGCCGAAGAACAAGCGGGCTTTCGAGCGGGAAGGAGTACCAAGAGCAGATATTTAATCTTCGGCTACTGAATGAGAAGTACTCAGAGTATCAACAACAACTCTACCATGCCTTCATTGACTTTAGAAAGGCGTTTGACAGAGTGTGGCATGCGGTGCTATGGTCAACAATGAAGCATTATAAGTTCAACAGTGATATTGGGAGGGTAATTGCAAACCTTTTTGAGCAGGCGACAAGCGCAGTCTCAGTAGAGGGAACGCTAGGCGATTAGTTCCGTACGACGGTGGGTGTGAGACAGGGATGTATACTCTCCCCAACACTCTTCAATATATTCTTGGAGAGAATAATGGAGACGACCTTAAAAGGACATGTTGGCACGGTTAAAATAGGTGACAGGCTTATCACAAACTTCTGATTTGCTGATGATATTGATGTATTGGCAGGCACAAAAAGGGAACTCCAGGAGTTGATTGGTAGATTGGATAGAATGGCCCTGAGTTTTGGTATGGAAATAAATGCAGATAAAACAAAGCTCATGACCAATAACATAACAGGGTTTAAATCTGTAATAGAGGCAAATGGGCAGGAACTTGAGGTGGTAAAACGTTTCAAATATCTGGGATCATTGATCAGTGAAGAGGGATCGAAGCCAGAGGTAATTGCAAGAAAAGCACAAACAACAGCGGCGCTGACTCGGCTGAAACCTATATGGCAAGACAAACGGCTCGCCCTTGTTATAAAAGTTAGACTAATGCGCTCTCTGGTGCTATCAATATTTCTGTATGCCTGCGAGACCTGGACCATTACAGCAGATATACAGGGCAGAATACATGCAATGGAAATGAGGGGCTATAGAAAACTCCTAAATGTTACATATAAAGATCGTGTCACGAACACAGAAATCCGTCAGACAGTTGAAGACGCTATTGGTCCTTTTGAAGATCTGTTCACAGCTATCAAAAGACGAAAGATGGCCTGGTGCGGGCACGTCGCAAGGTCCAATGGAATTACCAACTCGATACTTTTTGGTTCCGTATCGGGACAGAGAGGGCGAGGACGTCCAAGGAAGAGATGGGTGGACAACATCACTGAGTGATCAGGCCTTCGACCCAGTGAGATACGTCAGGCGTGCGCGACAGACAGAGAGGGATGGCGTGGGGTTTTGGGAGTGTCTTCAAGTGTGCCCCAACGATCTGATGCGTTACGGGATGAACTGAACTGAACTGAACTGAACACCTGGTCCTAACTTCCCCATTTCTGATGTAAACGGTTTATGAATTATACAGGATTAGATGTGATGTAATCATGCTTCTGTCAAACACTGGCAATTTTGTTAACTTAACAAACATTTTACACTGACCTTCTGATTTTGTTAATCCCAGATCTAGTAAAAACTTGGACAATCACGCATTCTTTGATGCATACAATTTTTACATTTCATATCATGGGGGTATTTCGTATTGGTTATTTTTAAGCACTTTAATCAAGTTATAGCCAGCGCTGATTTGTCTAAAGCAATCCATTTTAATAATTCACTTGCCATGATATGAAATTAACCATATTAAGTGACATACATATGTTACCATTATGTTGTAATATATTATTTGTTTATGTTTGTACAGAAATATGTGTGCTTTTTAAAAAAATATGTACATGTTTTTTTGGTTTCAGTAATTATAAAAAATGAATATTTTGTTTGTATTCAAGGGGCACAACACTTGATCTCAGATTTATAGTTTTGCTTTGGTTGCTAAGATCAATTTTATGTTTGGTCTATATGTGGTGTTTCATATACGCAGTGCCGGACTTACCCTTCATGTGGCCCTAGGCTGGAAGTATAGTTGTGGCCCACGTTTATGTACTTCTTATTAAAAAAACATTAAAGGAGCCCAGAATGAGGCCCCAACAATCTTGAGGTTCTCGGCTGAAGCCTAGTCAATCTATTTGGAAATCTAGCACTGCATGTAATATATATACACACATGCACACACTTATACTTACATAGTCACTTCTCTTCTACCCCAGTGCAGAGGTTTACCAGAAACAGCACCAGACTATTCTATCCACTTGTCGTCCTCTTGGCCTAGTTGCAGTCTAGTCCATATTCTTGTATAGACTTTATGTTGTCATCCCAGCGAACTTTGTTTGAGGTCTGGATCCTTAGCTCTTTGCTTCCAATGCCTGCTGTGGTAGCCAATTTTCTTTCATGACAAAACCATCAAAGTTGAGATTGCTCCACTCAAGTCTGCAAGAGCTGGGTTCAACATCTTGCCATATTATCTGATTGCGGACCATCATATCTCATCTTATTACTCAGGCCACCTTTCTTAGGTATGTCATTTCCGACGCTTGAAGCTGGCAAATCTGAGTTGTTGCCTTGCCACACTTCATATCCATAAGTCAAAACTGTCAACAGGTGGAGTGCTATACAGCCATCTTAGTTTTCTTATTTATTTCTCTTTTGCTGAGGAATCCTCTATTTATAGCATGAAAAAATTGACCAATTGCTACCCTTCAAGTAGTCAATCTCAAAATCCTGGTATTCAATCAGGCACGTGTGTCTAATGTCAGGTAGCAAAATGTTGAGTAAACTCATTTCGCTCTTTTGCCTTGGTGTACCATGGTTGGTCCAGGGCCTCCATTATGCCATCTCTCCTCCTCATCCTTGGTCGCCCTCGAGGGCGGCTAAGGTTGTATGGCCACCACTCTACGTGTCCATCTGTTATTCGGCATGCGCATCACATGTCCCATCTGTATTTCTTAACAGCACGACATCTATGCCAGAGAAGGAAGTTTGACGTCTGACTTCTGCATTGCAGATTTGATCTTGAATGGAAATCTTCAATGTTCTTCGCTCCATCGCTAGTTGTGCAACGTGTAGTCCAAATGCATCAGCTGTAATAACCACACTGTTGAAGGTGTGAGCCCTAGCGTTGACGTTTCACATCTGTTGCAGTATGGGTTTAATACAGTTGAAACTGAGCCAGCCCACTGTTATCCTTCGTGAGATCTTCCAATTGGAGTTTGTGATCTCTTGTCCTTTGTAGATATACGAATGTACGTTTTCGACGGTACAATCTCCAAGGCGGATATCTCCTTTTGGGCAGAAGGCTTTGAGCATGAACTGTGTTTTCTTTCTATTGATTTGTAGGCCAACTTCAACGCTTGCTCTGCTGAGCTCATTCAGGCTCTTCTTCGCTCCTTTGATATTGTGGCTGATGATGACTATTTTATCAGCGAACTTCAGATGAGTAAGAATTTCCCCATTTATGTTTATGCCCCTACCCTCCCAGTCCATGTGTTTAAAGACCTCTACAAGGGCTGCTGTAAATAGCTTTGGTGAGATTGTCACACCCTGTCAACTCTTCTTTAATACCTCTCTTCTGATTTATTATAGCTCTGAGGTATTTGAACTGCTGAACCTGTTCCAGAGACTGTTCGCCCAACATAATGTGATGTCTCTTCTTTTCTCTCCAGACCACCATTGGCTTTTGTTTGTTGAACTGCTAAAGGTCACCCCTCTCTTAGCCAGCTCCTCTTTTCAGATTTGAAGGTCAGTCTGAAGATGTGTCAATGATTTGGTAATCAGGTCAACATCGTCAACAAAAGCCAGCTCCTATAATATATGTTAAATATATTCAACAATCAATGCAGTACATTTATCCTAGGAAAGCTAAATTCTGTTCCGTGAGATGCTTAGTCACACAGTGGGTAGAAAAAAGGAACATTGGGTATGTGTGTGTTCCAAATGTTTTTGAAATTCCTATCTGAGTCATTGTTATGTCATTATTTTATGAACAATATGGTCCTTGGACATGGCCTGTGACAGGAACATTGTAAATATGTCAGGTATGTTCATCAGATAATTTGCTATTTTTTTGTTATGCAGGTGTAGATGTGTGCTTGGGGATACCTGTCCCAGTCTGCAGAAACTTGAAGCCACAAAACTGAAGAGATATGAACAAGTTAACGTTTGATGACTCGGCATGTATTTATTGAAGATCTGTGCTTCACAGGGAGCTGGACATTTGTGGATTGATTGATGGATGAACGGATGGATGGATAGATGTATGGATGGATGTACATGATTATGTGTTGTGAGAGAGAGAGAGAGAGAAAGAGAGTGAGTGAGCAAAAGATATGACAGATCAGGTCATATCTATCTACCTCAAACAAACCCCTCCCCCAAGCTGGAGTGTCAAGATATATTTATAATTCAAATTCTAACAGCAGCTGTACTCCCATGCTATTCACTGATTCTGCATACGATACATAAAGATCCAGGATCTTTGGCCAATGACTGACCAAATAGTGGACAGGAATGCATAGATCAAGTAACCATAATTCTAAAGACAAAACGTAGACATTACTTTAACATAATGACAATAAGGAAGACATTACTTTAACATAAAGACAAAACATAGACATTACTTTAACATAATGACAAAACGTAGACATTACTTTAACATAATGACAAAATGTAGACATTACTTTAACATAAAGACAAAACATAGACATTACTTTAACATAATGACAAAACGTAGACATTACTTTAACATAAAGACAAAACGTAGACATTACTTTAACATAATGACAAAATGTAAACATTACTTAAACATAAAGACAAAACATAGACATTACTTTAACATAATGACAAAACATAGACATTACTTAACATAAAGACAAAATGTAGACATTACTTAACATAAAAGTTATTACCCATTGCGCAGCGATGATGGCCACAATACCAAACGGTTTTGTCTTAAATATGTGATGTGCTCTGTATTTGGATTATAGTGAGGAATAATATGCGCTTGTCATCAATCTTGCTCTTATCCCGAGTTACCTTGGATCAGTAGCAAGACTATTGGTCGAAACGACAGGAGGTAACTCGGGATGCAGGCATTCTACTCTTACCTCCAGTGAGACCAGGGGTCACTTGAAACTTGCGGGATTCAATTGCCCACTGTTTCCGTTCATCACTGTGAGAGGCGAGTGCCTTAACCTCTGAACTACAGCGACCTTAACATAGACATTACTTAAAATAAAGACAAAACATAGACAACATAAAGACAAAATGTAGACATTACTTAACATCTACGTGATTAGCAGTGGATATCCTTAAATATGTACACTATACGACTGAACAACTTTGAGGAACTCAGGAAATTGATTATCAGAAAGCGCATTTTTGATTTATTATTTTTTCACATCCAAATTGCTGAATTAATGTTATTTTTTTGTAAAGACATGGAACATAAAAATGTAATTTTACACAACATATATATATACAAATATATATATATGTCATTTGTATTCACAAAACTGTTTATGTAAAAAAATATGTATGAGAGGATATGATAGAAAGCTGTAGTCTGATTTGGGTAGTCTGTACATGTTGAATGGGGGGGGAAGCAGTCACTATAGCTGAGAGGTAAAGCTGCTTGACTCTCAAAGAGCACAAGTGTGACACAGTGAGGTTTTGAATCCCGCAGGTTTCAAACAACCCCTGGTCACAAGCATCTAGTCGTTTTGGAGAGTGACGAAAAAATTCCTACCGCACCAAGTAAAAATTACAAAATAAAAAAGCACACTTCAGATAGCCTTCGACTACCTGGCAGCAGACATGTCCTGCCTATTTGAATACCAGATATCCAAGTAGTACACGTTGACATATGTAATATATATATATATATGAAATATTGGATACATGATCTATTCCATTTGTGTATGAAAAAACCTAAATGACAAGTGTCCTGTTGTTTGATTTGACAGAAAAACCTAAATGACAAGTATTATGTTGTTTGACTTGACAGAAAAAATCTAAATGACAAGTGTTCTGTTGTTTGACTTGACAGAAAAAATCTAAATGACAAGTGTCCTGTTGTTTGACTTGACAGAAAAACCTAAATGACAAGTGTCCTGTTGTTTGATTTGACAGAAAAACCTAAATGACAAGTGTTTTGTTGTTTGATTTAACAGAAAAACCTAAATGACAAGTGTCCTGTTGTTTGATTTGACAGAAAAAATCTAAATGACAAGTGTCCTGTATGACATCACAAAAAACCTAAATGACAAGTGTCTTGGTGTTTGACTTGACAGAAAAAAACTTTAAAAAAACAAAATGTCCTGTTATATCACTTGCCAGAAAAAACCTAATTGACAAGTTTCCTCTTGTTTGACTTGACAAAAAAACTAAATGACAAGTTTCCTCTTGTTTGACTTGGAACACTCAGCCTAAGTTGACGTAGTTGATCACTAGTTGTTAAATATTTGCTGGCTTCTTAGAGGACCTAAAGGTTATAATAGATCATACAGGTAAGGTGAGTGAGCAAGTCTAGGTGGCAGTGAAAAAGGCAAATGTGATTTTAGGTATCATAAAAATACATTTTAAACATAGGAACAAGGAAGTATAGTCAAACTGTATAAAGCATTAATTAGACCTAGATCGGAGTGCTGTGTACAGGTGTGGAGTTCGTATCGAAGAGGTGATATAAACATGCTGGAAAGGACACAAAGAAGAGCGACAAAACTGATAGTGGGATTCCAGAATTATGGTTATGAGTTCTAGAGTGTCTAGAAAAGAGAAGAATTCGAGGTGATTTAATACAGGTTTATAATATAATCAAAGAATGGATAAATTAGACTACAACACGTTTTTTAAAATACAACCACCTACAGGAACAAGAGGGCATAGCAAAAAATTAACTAAAGAAAGGTCCAGATTAGATATTATAAAATATATTTTTTTAGTCAGAGAGTGGTGAATGCTTGGAATGCATTTCCACAGGAAATAGGGGAGGCAGGGTCAATTAATGCATTCAAGAGTAGATTGGATACACATAGGTATTTTTAATATAAGGGAATGTAAAAGAAACTGGTTGTCTACAGACTCTGCAGTGTCTTCTAAACAAGTATAAAGATGTTGAGTCACTGGTGGTACTAGTACTTGCCATCATCACTCTTTCATGTTCGTTCCAATAGGAGCATGGAACCATAGCTGCAGTTGGGCCTCCTTTCATGAAGTCTGATCCAAACCATTTTCTCATTCAGGGATAGCTTCTGAAGCACCATGTTGTAAATGATGAAGTGACTTCTTCTTCTTCGTCGTTCTTTCTCAATCTCCCGCTACCAAGCCCTGAACATGACTTTGCAAGTAGCAGGTTGTAGTCCGGAGAATGGAATGTGTTGTGTCACTAATTTACAACTTGACTGCGATATTTGCACATTTTGGTCTGACACATCCGTCTTCGGCAGATGAAGTGGCTAACAGCTTGAAAACGTTATCTGATTAAATCTAGGTCAATTGTCAGATTAAGTCGCAGACTCTCTTTTGAGGGCCTTATTTTCGTCAATACATAAGACCAAAGTGTACAGAGCCCCTGTATTCGTGATGTCTATGAAATGTGTAAATTAATTTTGTACATATAATATTTTTGTTTGTTTTAATGACACCACTAAATGTTATAGAGTTGGGAGAAAGATTTAATTTGATTGCCTAAACTATCTCTTACATTTGTCATTTTCTACAATATTATACAAATAAATTTCAACAAGAAATAATAATAATTCAAATGATAAGGCATTTTAGAAATGTATATACTATTTTGATCGTATGTATGTTACTGCGTTTTGACAAAATGTTTTCCCATACTCAAAATGACAACCATTCTGTTCTTACTTGAGCAGCTGCTAAAGAACAAACCTCTTAATGTGAAACGTTAACTGGATATAATGTTACTCTGTCATTGCTGCTAATGACATGTCTCAGCTTTTACGTTATTCATTGCTTATCTCTCAATGTGAGTGTCATTTAAGGATGCTATACTATGTCACACTGACATGACAAGAAATTAAGCCTGTCCTCAAAGCCTGTCTTAGTTACCATGTAGCCCAAATGGATAATGTTAGCGGTGGCCCATTGAAACATTTTATGTAGCTCGTAAATATTTTGAAGTAATTAATTTTCATTTATCTTGCCACACCCATAAAGAGTGAGGTCATATTGTGTCCAATCGCTCAAATTATCCTAAGGCTGGTCCTGGTCATGTCTGCGGGAATATCATGATATTTTAAGCAACAGAACAGAGAGCAAAATACATGTTGTTCAGCCCATGTCTTATTATCAGGTCTTATTTTGAGATAGCCTCAATTCATTTTTGTTAATTTATATATTACTATCATTTTGTTCTTCATAAAATCTAACTAAGCTGTAATTTGAAGAAAAAACACAGAACAAAGACCTTGTGTTGCTTATCACAAATCTCATTATCAAATCTCATTTTGAGATTGTCTCATTTCTTTTTAACTTGCTCATTATCAAGTTGTATTTTTTTAATAACCTGTATTTTCTTTAAATATAATCCTTTAGATGTAATTGATAATAGAAATTAATCATTAATTTTGTTGTAATCATGAAAGATGTGTTTCACTTCCATCATCCTATGGAAGATATCAATACATAATCGTGTTGACAACTGCAATATTGAAACATTAAGCTGGTTGTTTTCATTGTGTTGTCATTTATAACCAATTTAATGTTTGAGACAATAATGACATTTACATGTAATAATTCTGTGACAATAATGACATTGACAAATGAATAATTCTATGACCGTCCTAGTACACAAATTGTTGAATAAATTTGCATAATGTATTCCCACAACGCACCTAGATAGATATCAGGGATTGGATTTTGTTTTCTTGTTTTATTTTTATTCTTGTAGTTACTTGCATTTTTGTTGTGTCATTTGTGGTGCAAAATGTACATTGGAATAGTTCAAGTGTAAACATGTGCCCATAAAGTTTTGGCCTTTGATACTCTGGCAGTAATATTTTATCTTCATATCTGTCAGATGTATTTTATCTTCGTATCTGTCAGATGTATTTTATCTTTGTGTCTGTCAGATGTATTTTATCTTTGGGTCTGTCAGATGTATTTTATCTTTGTGTCTGTCAGATGTATTTTATCTTTGGGTCTTTCAGTGCAGTTTATCTTTGTATCTGTCAGATGTAATTTGTCTTTGGGTCTGTCAGATGTATTTTATCTTTGTGTCTGTCAGTGTAGTTTATCTGCGTATCTGCCAGTTGTATTTCATCTTCATATCTGTCAGATGTATTTTATATTTGTGTCTCAGTTGTATTAAATCTTTGTATCTGTTAGATGTATTTTATCTTTGTGTCTGTCAGATGTATTTTATTGTTGGGTCTGTCAGATATATTTTATCTTTGTGTCTGTCAGATGTATTTTATATTTGGATCTGTCAGATGTATTTAATATTTGTGTCTCAGTTGTATTTAATCTTTGTATCTGTCAGATGTATTCTATATTTCGATATGTCAGATGTATTTTATATTTGTGTCTGTCAGATGTATTTTATCGTTGGGTCTGTCAGATGTATTTTGTCTTTGTATCTGTCAGATGTATTTTATCATTGGTTCTGTCAGATGTATTTTATCTTTGTGTTTGTCAAATCTATTTTATTTTTGTGTCTTTCAGATGTATTTTATCTTTGTGTCTGTCATTTATGTTTTCTCTGTGTCTGGTTATTTTATTCTCTTACTGTTTATTGTTTTCTCTCTGTGTCTGGTTATTTTATTCTCTTACTGTTTATTGTTTTCTCTCTGTGTCTGGTTATTTTATTCTCTTACTGTTTATTATGTTTTCTCTTTGGATGATTATTTTATTCCCTTACTGTTTATTGTGTTTTCTCTCTCTGTCTGGTTATTTTATTCTCTTACTGTTTATTGTTTTCTCTCTGTGTCTGGTTATTTTATTCTCTTACTGTTTATTATGTTTTCTCTTTGGATGATTATTTTATTCCCTTACTGTTTATTGTGTTTTCTCTCTCTGTCTGGTTATTTTATTCTCTTACTGTTTATTGTGTTTTCTCTGTGTCTGGTTATTTTATTCTCTTACTGTTTATTATGTTTTCTCTTTGGATGATTATTTTATTCCCTTACTGTTTATTGTGTTTTCTCTCTGTGTCTGGTTATTTTATTCTCTTACTGTTTATTATGTTTTCTCTTTGGATGATTATTTTATTCCCTTACTGTTTATTGTGTTTTCTCTCTCTGTCTGGTTATTTTATTCTTTTACTGTTTATTGTTTTCTCTCTGTGTCTGGTTATTTTATTCTCTTACTGTTTATTGTGTTTTCTCTCTGTCTGGTTATTTTATTCTCTTAACTGTTTATTTGTTTTCTTTCTGTGTTTGTCTGTTGTGTTTCATACATACTCATTTGACCTATCTAAGGATCTTTAATCGATAGTAATGTATATATGTAAGAGTCAGTTATCACTAGGGCACGGAAACAAACACAATTTATAGTACAACCAAAACACCTACATCAGTGACCAATAATAAAACAAATGAAAATATCTCAAATTATGTAAACAAAAGGAATACCTTGATTGTTTATATTCAATATTCCTCAGGACAGGAAGACGTGGTGGCACATGCATTTTTGTTGAAGTCCTGTTCTCCTTTGGTAATTAAAAGGTTTTGATGATTTAATATAAACAATAAAGTTGATAATGAAATAATTTGCTAGAAACAGTTAGCAAGCAAGTGATGATGATGACATCATCAGATGGTTTTGTCTTGATGATGTAACTCGCTGTATTTGGATCATAGTGAGAAAGTAACTGTGCTGGTCATCAACCTCACTCTCTGGTCCCGAGCTACCTTGGACCAGTGGCAAGACATAAGTCAAGATGACTGGAGGAAACACAAGAAGAGACTCTGGTCCCACCTCCCTTGAGGCCAAGGGTCGCTTGAAACTTGTGGGATTTGATCATCCAGTACTGAGCTTAAAGACTTAAGACCAGCACTCTGCAAACTGTGCCAGCAGTCCGCACCAAAAAGGGTAGTGGTACAGTGGGTCCCATCACACTGCAACATCCAAGGCAACGAGGAGGCAGACAGACTGGCAAAAGAAGGTGCAAGACTACCACAAACAGATACTAGTATGACGTACGAAGAGTCAAAACGGCTTATCAAAGCCAGATACATGACCAAATGGGAAACCGAACATACTGGTTACACCAAAAACGATGCCTATTACCAGTTGAACCGAAGAGAGCAGGTCATTGTCTTCAGACTTCGCACTGGCCACAATAGACTGAGGTACCACCTATTCAACAAATTGAAGATAGGTGGTACCGACGAATGCCCGTGCGGTACCGGTAAAATGACAGCTGAACATCTGCTGCAGAACTGCCCGACATACGAGGATCAGAGAGAGCAGATGTGGCCATCACCAGTGGAACTGCAAGACAAGCTCTATGGCAGCGGCGACAGCCTCAGGATGACCGCCGCTTTTTTCGAAAAAATAATGGTTACTGTCTGACTGCGTACGAAGAAGAAGAAGAAGATCATCCAGTGTTTCCGTTCATAAATAATCAACAGTGAGGCACATAAGATGCTGGAAATATACCCGTAACTGTAGGACATATTATCTTAATATAGCGTCTAGTAATGTATTTCAGTCCTCACCACTATCACTTAGATTAGTTTGATATTTTCATTTATGTTTTCGGTAGTCCCTGATAAAAGTCTTTTGGTTGATCTTGTAGGTAGGTTGTTTTTGGGTTTTTTTCTGGGTTTTTTTTTTATGTGTGTTCTTGAATATAGCTGACTCATACTGATGTTGCTATTGAAATTTGGCTTTAGTTTGACTACATCCTATCAGTTTTATATGTTTCTTTCTCATGTTAGTGTTTTAAGTTCAGAATTCAATTCTGAAGCTGTCTACCACCATCGTTACTTGTAATGATCACATAGTTTTATGTTTGTACTTTTTAAAATAAATTCAGAATCGTTTTAGTTGTCAGTGACATGCCACTTCTTGGTTTTGTTATCTTTCCTAATTTATTGTCCTTGTTGATTTTAGTTGCTTGTGTTATTTAGTATTTTTGTGTTATTTTATTTGATGTACACAATGAACAATACGAATAGTTTAATTTTAATCTTAGAAAGACAAGATTATGAATTGCATTTTACCTGTATTTTCTTTTTAAATACAGACTGGAGTGTATGTATTTGGTGGTCTGTGTGCGTTTGTTGGGTGATTTATATATGTATATTTTTTTATTTTTTTGTACTTTATTGTTATATGTTTTGTTGCTTAGTGTTCTACAATTTCATTGTTTTTGTAAAGTTTACAATTGCTTTGTTTAAATAAATCTTTCCCTCTTTTTTTTAAAATGTTTTGGAAGAAGATCTGAATAAATATGATGACAGGGGGCGTTGCTTGAACATGAAATGTGTTTGTGCATATCACTCTGCAATGTTTGTTTTATTATAATGATAATACATGAAAAATACCTGTTCACATTTCATACGCATTATGTTTTCAATGAGTTTTCTTTTATTGTCACAAGACTTCTGTGAAATTTGTGTTTTGTTGGAAAGTATGAGGTCTTTCATATAACTTAACATCTTTGTACTGGATTAGAGGACTCTGCAGAGTCTGTATACAACCAGTTTTTGGAGGGTGGTTAATAACTGATGTGCAAGTCCATCTAGACTCAAACACTAGAGCACAGAAGGCCCGCAGCTTATTAGGCGAAATCTATTCTGCTCTTAACAAACCACCTAACCATGGCCCGTGTTATGCCATGTCACACAGTTAGTCGCCACTTACGAGTGCTCGACCTCATACGGCTCACTGAACTATGTGTCATCTGCAGCAACTCAGCTGGGAAGTATTGTCACATCCACCTTACAGCCCAGACCTGCTTTAAGCAATTTCCACCTGTTTGGACCCCTAAAATAATTCCTGGGAGGTCAGCATTTCAGCACTGATGACGAAGTGAAAAAGGCTGTCCTGGATTGGTTCAGACATACTGACAAATCTATCTCCGCGGAAACTCTTCAAGCATTACTTAAATGCTGGAATGAGTGCATAAACATTGCAGGAGATTATATCAAAAAATAAATGGCATTTTGACTACTTGAAAAAAATTTCTTATTTCCTTTAAAAAAAAGTCCTGGTTTGACTTGAGCGCCCCTTGTACATAAAGAGTTATCTTCATTCCCAACAGCAATTGTTGCCATGGGCCTGACCTTCACCTTTTACTCATCCTGTATAAAACTGTCAGCCAAGAAGAACAGAAAAGACCTTTACACCTCATATTTGATAGAGAGCGACTAAGTCATGTCAGAATTGTTCACATTACTTCTTCTTGTATTTTGGACTTGCCATCAAGACAGAAAAAACTAAAATAATGAACCAACCAGCTCCTGGCTAAACATATACTGAGCCAATCATCAAGATCAATGGTGAAAAACTAAAGGTTGTGAATAGAAACACATACCTCGGTAGTACACTGTTTCAGAATGCAGTCATGGATGATAAGATGAACGTCAGAATTGCCAAGGCCAGCGCCACATTTGGCAGACTACACGCAAATGTCGAGCTGCGAAATGGCATTAGCCTCCAGATGAAGCTGAAGATATACAGAGTCATGGTGGTACCAGTGCTGCTATATGCAAGTAAAACATGGACTGTATGCAGGCATCATGCGAAGATGCTGAATCATTTTCACACACTTTGTCTCAGGATGGGGATGAATATCAAATGACAGTATCCCAGACACTGCTGCTCTTGAGAGAGCTAGCATTGATACCATCATGATCCAATTACAGATTCACTGGGCGGGTCATGTGGTTTGCATGCCAGACTTTCGGTTACCAAAAATAATAATCTATGGCGAGATGCAGAAGAACAAAAGCTTTGAACATCTGTAAAGGCCTTCAGCATAAACCGCGAAATATGGGAAGATGCTGCGAAAGACCGTAAAACCTGGCATACAGCTCTCCACAGAGGAGCAGCATCATCTGAGGCCTCCAAAAAGGCAGCAGCAGAACAACGGAGACAGAATAGAAAAGTCTGTGAAATATCGTCTCGCGAAGTGAATATTTGATGCCCTTACTGCCTGCGATTATACAGACCCCATATTGGACTCATCAGCCATCTTCGCACCGATCCACAACCCCGACTTATAGAATACTCCACTGTAAGTTCAGTTCATCCCATAACCTATCAGGTCGTTGGGGCATACATGAAGACACTCCCAAAATCCCGCGCCATCCCTCTCTGTCTGTCACCGCCTGACGTATCTCAACGGGATGAAGGCCTGACCACTCAGTGATGTCCACCCATCTCTTCCTTGGACGTCCTCGCCCTCTCTGTCCCGGTACGGAACCAAAGAGTATCGAGTTGGTAATTCCGTTGGACCTCGCGACGTGCCCGCACCAGGCCATCTTTCGTCTTTTGATAGCTGTGAACAGATCTTCAAAAGGACCAATGGCGTCTTCAACTCGCTGGCGTATTTCTACGTTCGTGACACGATCTTTATATGTAACATTTAGGAGTTTTCTATAGCACTTCGTTTCCATTGCATGTATTCTGCCCTGTATATCTGCTGTAATGGTCCAGGTCTCTCAGGCATACATAAATACTGATAGCACCAGAGAGCGCATTAGTCTAACTTTTATGCCGAGGGCGAGCCGTTTGTCTCGCCATATAAGTTTCAGCCGAGTCAGCGCCGCTGTTGTTTGTGCTATTCTTGCAATTACCTCTGGCTTCGATCCCTCTTCGCTGATCAACTATCCCAGATATTTGAAACGTTTTACCACCTCAAGTTCCTGCCCATTTGCCTCCATTACAGATTTAAACCCTGCTATGTTATTGGTCATGAGCTTTGTTTTATCTGCATTTATTTCCATACCAAAACTCAAGGCCGCTCTATCCAAGCTACCAATCAACTCCTGGAGTTCCCTTTCTGTGCCTGCCAATACATCGATATCATCAGCAAATCGGAAGTTTGTGATAAGCCTGTCACCTATTTTAACCGTGCCAACATGTTCTTTTAAGGTCGTCTCCATTATTCTCTCCAAGAATATATTGAAGAATGTTGAGGAGAGTATACATCCCTGTCTCACACCCACCGTCGTACCGAACCAATCGCCTAGGGTTCCCTCTACTGAGACTGCGCTTGTCGCCTGCTGGTAAAGGTTTGCAATTACCCTCCCAATATCACTGTTGAACTTATAATACCTCATTGTTGACCATACCACCGCATGCCACACTCTGTCAAACACCTTTCTAAAGTCAATGAAGGCATGGTAGAGTGGTTGATGATACTCTGAGTACTTCTCATTCATTAGCCGAGGATTAAATATCTGCTCGATGGTACTCCTTCCCGCTTGAAAGCCCGCTTGTTCTTCGGCAATGATATTCTCTGCCTGTGGTTTCAGTCTGTTAAGTATTAATCTCAAGAGAACTTTACTTGGATGACTTATCAGACTGATTGTTCGATAGTTCTGACACATATTTAGGTTTCCTGATTTAGGCAGTGGTATAATTACTGATTTTGTCCAGCTGGTGGGCCACTCTCCTGTCTGCCAAATTCTATTGCAGATGTATGTCAGGGTATCAATTGTTGCCTCACCTCCCACTTGTAGGAGCTCTGCTGGGATATTATCCACACCTTCAGCCTTCCCTCCCTTCAGCATTTTCACAGCTTCGTACAAGGTCTGGTTGAACAAAAAGAAAAATGGTCATCATATGTGATGGACGAACACCAAAAACAAAAACCCTACTTCTCAAATATAAAATTGTTGAAGGAATTTATATATTGAGATCTTGTTTGCAAGGCCCCGAAAAATTCACTGTAGACTCCTTGAGCCCTATGGGGCTATGTTCTATACTCTTAACCCTTTACAGTTCAACCCAAGAGATCTGTCTTAACCTTTCACAGTCCAGCCAAATTGATTTGATTCACATCTTGACCCTTTACAGTCTAATTTAATATATTCATGTCTTAACCTTTTACATTTCAACCTAAATGATTAGATTAATGCCTTAAGACACAAATCTTCTTCTTCTTCTCTGCGTTCAGTCTCGTATGCTCGTTTTATGCCATCAGATGGGCCGCCTCCATGAAGTGATATGTCAGTCGCAGGTCCTCAATGGTTCCCAACAGTTTGTCTTGTGTGTTTCTTTCCTCGGGACAGGTCTTCTCACGGGAGCCTTGATGCAGTGGACATGTTTGCAGGATGTGTTCTGGGGTCCTCTCTGACATGTGCATTGTGCAGTCTGTGCTGCTTTCATTTTATGCATGTGTGCATTTAGTCTGCAATGACCTGTTCTGAGGCGAAACATTGTTTCCTATTCAGTCTATTGATTGGGTCCTGTGGGTATTTGCTGTTTGTTCTCTCTACCCACTGTTCATATTTTTTTCGGATGTGTGCCTTGACTTCTGGTTAGTGACACTGCGTGGGTGAATTGTTCTTTTTTGTCTTCCCTCCCTGGCCAGTCTGTCCGCCCATTCATTCCCAGGTATGCCGCAGTGAGCTGGAATCCACTGGAGAGTGATTTTATTGTGGTAGAAAGTTTGTTTAGCTGGCATATCAGTTCCCTCTCCATACTATCTCACGGTTCTCTTTGTGTGGCCTGCAAAATTTCCATGCAGTCACACAAAAAACCCTTTTCATCCAATAGTTTGACTGCTTCAGTTATTGCCTGTTGCTCTGTTCTTAGATTTGTCGAGGTCTCCCTGGCAGCACTTGCTTTTCCTATAACGGTTCCATCCTGTAGAAATATGACGAGTCCGCCCCTCCTTTCCTCAATGCTTCCTCTGATGATCCATCTGTGGTGACGTGCGTCCACATGGGTTGAGGATAGGTGTCTCCGATATGCTTTAGGGTTTTTTCTCTCAATGCATGGTCTGATTCTTCCACCTTTCTATCGATACCAGGTATTTTCGCTTCCATCTTGAAGTTGGGCTGTTGGTCTGTATTTTCACATACATCTATCATTTCCCATGTCGTTGGACATTTTGATATGATGTCACTGTTTCTTGCTGTAAGGGCTTTTGATAGATGATTGAATCTTGTTCTTTTTATGCGGTTTTTTGTTAATTCATTGACTTTTCCCTGCATTGGATGTTTATTCATACGCTTGTATTTTTCTGTCAGGTTCAGTATTTTTTATTCTCTGCGCTCACTCTGAGGCTATGGAGTCCTGCTACCGCTTCGAGTTCTCTAATTGGGGTGCTTCGCAGACCTCCAGTAATAATTCTGAGTCCGGTATTCTGTGCCCTGTCTAATTTCTGGTCTTTGCCCTGTTGCATAGCCGCCCATGCCGTATTCCAGTGTTGGCCATACGTATCCAGTGTAGACTTGTCTGACTGTGTTTGCGCCCCAATTTGTCCCTGCCAGTTTTTTCATCAGCGTTAGTCTGTGTGGCCTTCTTTTGAGTATCCTCTATGTGTGGGCCCCATGTTAATCTTGTCATATGTCATTCCTAGGTATGTAGGATTGTCTCTCTAGGAATTAGGCTGTTTTCTAAATATAGGTCGACCTGCTCTGGCTTTTTAGAGAGCGAGAAGAGTGTTGAGAGAGGCACGAATCTAATAAATTAAGCCGGACTGTACAGTGTTAAGAACAAGTAGAGATTTGTAACATTTCTTGTCTGATTTCATTCCTGTAGAAGTACAGGCCCACAGCTGATGTATGTCTCTCTTTCTCAAGCTGCACCAAAATATTATGTATTCTTGCAGAGGCAGCTTCTGTTGCAATTTGTTTTACACAATTTGCCCCATACACAACCTTCCTTAGTCACATTTTATGCATTGCGTGAAAAGTTGCAGTGTTTTTAATGTGTGCTCAGTGGCAAGGGTGTACACTTCAGGATAATCTCCAACTCCAAAGTAGTGACATTATTATTAATCAGCTTCCCTGGGCGATTAGCTGTGGAAGATTCTAGTTAATAGAGCTGTAGGTTCTGCGGCTTTCATTCCTACCCTGCTCAGAAGGGGAGGAAGACTAACGCAAAATATACTGATCAGACATATTAGTCAGGGTCGGGCAAAATATACTGATCAGAGATGTTAGTCAGGGTCGGGCAAAATATACTGATCAGACATATTAGTCAGGGTCAGGCAAAATATACTGATCAGACATATTAGTCAGGGTCAGGCAAAATATACTGATCAGACATATTAGTCAGGGTCAGGCAAAATATACTGATCAGACATATTAGTCAGGGTCAGGCAAAATATACTGATCAGACATATTAGTCAGGGTCAGGCAAAATATACTGATCAGACATATTAGTCAGGGTCAGGCAAAATATACTGATCAGACATATTAGTCAGGGTCAGGCAAACTATACTGATCAGACATATTAGTCAGGGTCAGGCAAACTATACTGATCAGACATATTAGTCAGGGTCAGGCAAAGTATACCGATCAGACATATTTGTCAGGGTCAGGCAAAATATACTGATCAGACATATTAGTCAGGGTCAGGCAAAATATACTGATCAGACATATTAGTCAGGGTCAGGCAAAATATACTGATCAGACATATTAGTCAGGGTCAGGCAAAATATACTGATCAGACATATTAGTCAGGGTCAGGCAAAATATACTGACCAAGACCTTCACCTTTACTTCCTCGCAGTCCTCCCTGGAAACGGGCTGTTTTCATGGCAGCCTGTCTAACTAGGTGAGGGATTAACATGATCCCCGTAGTAGTGAGCGATATCCAGCTGAAATCAGGCACAACTGCCTGGAGGACCCTGGTCCACCTTCATCAGCACGCTCGGGATGTGAGGAAAGCTACTGCAACCCGCCACTGAATGTCATTTTTTTTTTATAGGCTGCACATCACATATAATGAGACCAAGACCATAATTAAAGCCAACTTCAGGGTAAAATGGGCTGACCAACACCCCGACTTCCGAAAAGAAGACAGCTACTATAACTTAACTAGAGAAGAGCAAGTCATCATCTTCAGACTGAGAACTGGCAATAACAGACTCAAGGGTCATCTTTACAATAAAATGAGGATTGGGACAGATGACAGGTGCCCATGTGGGGAGCATATCATGACCGTGGAACACATCCTACAAAGCTGCATGCTTACGCAGAAAAAGAGAGAACAATACTGGCCTCGTGAGACAGATATGAGACAAAAGCTGTATGGAGATGAAACAGCCTTACAAACAACGGTGTCCTTTGTAAGAGAAACTGGAACCTTGATATTTTTTATTTTTTTTGCGTTCGCCTTATTTCTATAATCCCCAAGGCGGTGTGCATTGCACTGTGGTTTTTATTTTGCGCCTGTCGGCCCAGTGCATCCGACTTCAGCATGCATTTTATGTAAGGGCCTGCTTCCTCCTGCATTTCCTAAGGGTTTGCTTCCCGGGGTAACGGCCGGTGCTGTGATGGGGATCGAACCCAGCACCTTCCGGTTGTGAGCCGTGCCACTTAACCACTAGGCCACGCCGTCCCCTGTACCTTGATCTGAGGATGAACGAAGAAGAAGATTTTTAGGCAGCACAAAAGAGTACTCATTGTGGGCATTCAACAACAATGCATTGCGTGAAAAGTTGGAGTGTTTGTAATGTGCTCCATGGCAAAGGTGCACACTTCAGAATAATCTCTAACTTAAAGCTCCAAGTCCGAAGAAGTGACTTATTATTATTAATCAGCTCCCCCGAGTGATGTTGAAGATTCTAGTTAATAGAGCTGGAGGTCCCGCGACTTTCATTCCTACTCTGCTCAGAAATTTAAAATGTATTTGGCTCTTTCCCGACAACAGAGGGGAGCTCGAAGTAGTGACAAATATCTACTAGAAATGTCTACTATCAATCTATACTACACAGGTTTACTAAATGAAAACAAGAAATTAAACAAATGGCCACAAATTCAAATATTTATTCCTTTGGTCCCAGCTGACATACATGCCATCTCTTAAAAGTAGCTTACATTTGTTCTTAGGAGATCCTCAAAGACTTGTATCTCCTTGTTTGCATGTGTGATCAATGCACAGGAAATGATTAAATATGTTCAGCATTCATTTACAAATATTTAACAAGATCAAAGCAGCAGACATAAATATTTATAAATATAAATACATCTCAAATATAGCAAAGGATTGTAGTTAACTGTCATTAGTTATCAAATATTGTTCATTTATTTTTACTTTGAAAATATTTATCTTAGTAAATTTTGGATTTATTCACTTGTGAAAACAAATACAGATGTACAAACTACTTGGCTAGTCACTGGGCACTCCACAAATAAGCTTGGTTAATGGTGCTTTTGTCACATAGCCAAATGCAAGAGAAACTTGATAGGGTGAAAGAATAATCGGTCAAATTCGGACTGAATATCAACATGAAGAAAACAAAGAACTTTAAACTCAACACTATCAGCAAAGAACCAATCATGCTGAATGGACAGCCATTGGAAGAGGTGGATACCTTTACCTATTTGGGCAGCACAATTGATATATCAGGAGGTACAGATACAGAAGGGCAAGAATGGTATTCCTGACACTAAACAACATATGAGATCCAGAAAAATGATGATTAGCACCAAAGTTATATTCAACGCCAGTGTCAAGTTGATGCTGCTGTATGGAGGAGGACCATGCAACAAAGACTCCAGTCCTACGTTAACAGATGCCTACAAATTATAATGGGCATAAAGTAGCAAGACATGATGAGGAATGAGGACCTATGGGAAAGGAGCCAACAACAGCCACTGGAATAACAACTAAAACAAAGAAAATTGGGTTAGATAGGACATGCACTATGGAAGGTACCGTCCAACATAGCCAGAAAGGCTCTTACATGGAATCCTCAAGGGAAAAGAAAGAGGGGTATACCAAAAAATACACAGAGAAGAGAAGGAACTAAGATTAAATGATTACACCTGGAGAGCGGCAGAAAGAGCAGCCCAGGACAGTTAATGCTGGCGAGATGTTGTCAATGGTCTACAAACCGAGAGGAGCAACGGACTTTGATTGATTGACTGAATTGATATCAAAACCACATCAGATTGTCCTACTACTAGTAAATGATGCCTACCACCAACTCTCGAGACAAGATCACGTGATCTAGCTATTGATAGAACGAACAAACTAAGATGTCATCTTCATAATAAATGAATATTGGCACAACTCCCATAACAGTGGAGAGCATCTATTGCAGTCGTGCCTAACATACACTAGTGACAGGAGTAGCACATGGCAACAACCTATGTCCTTCCATTAAAAACTGTATGGAAGTGTAAAGAGCCTAAAAATGACTGCTACCTTTGTTAGAGTCACTGAAGTAGAAGTCTGAAGATGAACGAAGAAGAAGATTGTCCTATCGATGCGATGTCAGATTTATTATTTTCCGTACCAAACACTGGGTCGGTCATCCATCTAATCCATTTTTGCTCCAATAGCAAATGACCTTCTGATAGGAAGTCTGCACTAAAGCAGTTATCTGCTTATGCAGTGGTGAAATAATTCATATAGCTTGGAAGCAATATAGACAAAGTACAAGGTACAGATAAAGATATCAAAATAAGAATATAAAAGGTGTGAGGAGCATTCAATGCATTGTGGGGAACCTATGGAAATCAAAAGAAATTTAAGTCCAACACAAAATGTAAAATCTTTAGCTCAAATGTAAAGTCTGTTCAATTGTATGGCTCTGAAACATGGAAAACAATGAAAACAACAACCAAAAAGTTACAGACTTTCATAAATGGGTGCCAGCACAGAATGGAGGGATTGAAATCGTATGAATTAATCACAAATGTGGAACTGTTGGAAAAAGACCAGACGGATATCAGTGGAACATGACATAAGGAGAGTGTCGGATAGGATACACATTAAAGAAACAGCTGATAGCATTACAAGACAGTCTCTGCTCTGGGATCCCCAAGGCAAGAGAAGCAGAGCAAATCAAAACACACACACAGAGTAGAACGGACAGGTGGACTGGCATGTGTTTCTTTAAGACATGTGCTCCACAGGGAGCTGAAAGGATCGAATTATATGCAGTGGTGGTTTTGCAAGAGGAATATGAAACGACCGAGATACACAGATGATGACACGTGTGACTGTGGCACTATACAGGACCCATACCACCTGATGACCTGTCCTAACCTCCAGGTAACATGTTGGAGGCAAATGACAAAGCAACCCATAACGCTGACCACTGGTGCATGCTGTATGACCTGGTGCTTGGACACGGAAAGTAAGTAAGTCGTGGTTTCTGTACCATATTGTTTTACCACACTATCAACTACTCTCCTCGTAGTCACCTTTTAGGACACAATAGAGTGAAGTTGCCTTATTTTGTCCTCCCAAATGAACAATTCAGTGACTCACACATGTATAGCATGTATATTTATTAAAACAATTTCCATTTGACCCTCGATATTGATATAGCTCCTAGAGGTGATGGTGGGAAATGTTCTGCAGCAAGACCTTACATAGCTCCTAGAGGTGATGGTGGGAAATGTTCTGCAGCAAGACCTTACATAGCTCCTAGAGGTGATGGTGGGAAATGTTCTGCAGCAAGACCTTACATAGCTCCTAGAGGTGATGGTGGGAAATGTTCTGCAGCAAGACCTTACATAGCTCCTAGAGGTGATGGTGGGAAATATCCTGCAGCAAGACCTTACACTGACATATCTTCTTGAGGTGATGGTTAGAAAGGTCCTGTAGCAAGACCTTACACAGTAACATATCTCCTTGAGGTGATGGTGAGAAATATCCTGTATCAAGACCTTACACTGACATATCTTCTTGAGGAGATGGTTAGAAAGGTCCTGTAGCAAGACCTTACACAGTAACATATCTCCTTGAAGTGATGGTTAGAAAAGTTCTGTAGCAAGACCTTACACAGTAACATATCTCCTTGAAGTGATGGTTAGAAAAGTTCTGTAGCAAGACCTTACACAGTAACATATCTCCTTGAAGTGATGGTTAGAAAAGTTCTGTAGCAAGACCTTACACAGTAACATATCTCCTTGAAGTGATGGTTAGAAAAGTTCTGTAGCAAGACCTTACACAGTAACATATCTCCTTGAAGTGATGGTTAGAAAAGTTCTGTAGCAAGACCTTACACAGTAACATATCTCCTTGAAGTGATGGTTAGAAAAGTTCTGTAGCAAGACCTTACACAGTAACATATCTCCTTGAAGTGATGGTTAGAAAAGTTCTGTAGCAAGACCTTACACAGTGACATATCTCCTTGAAGTGATGGTTAGAAAAGTTCTGTAGCAAGACCTTACACAGTAACATATCTCCTTGAAGTGATGGTTAGAAAAGTTCTGTAGCAAGACCTTACACAGTGACATATCTCCTTGAGGTGATGGTGGGAAATGTCTTGTAGCAAGACCATACATAATGGCAGAGTAGGGGTTACCATGACCAACACTATCTCAATCGCAGAATGCAGGTCCAATATCGCTGAGTAGGCTACATCTCAATAGAAGCAGGCCTAGAGGGTGCACACCCCTGAGCTGGACAGTCCCCAGGCCTAGTAAGCTGCAAGAAAGACACCACCCACAAGCTTACTACCAATAGTCAAATGTGAGTATGAATCCCAAACCATGGAAGACACAGGACGGCACCTTCTAAGGGCCGAGCGGATGGATTTACACAACAAAGGGATAGTTTTTGGCTACAGACACTGATCTGCTTGATTGAATTACTAGGATCTTTATGGAAAAATTGAGCAGCATTCTTCTACAATATGACCCGGTAACAGGAGAAAACAGTTGTAATACTGTAACCAGTAAAGGATTGTCTTAAGGACGGAAGTATTCTATACCAATGCTCTCTAATCTTTTCCAGATCACAGATCCCCTGAAGCCAATGATAATTTACCTTGGTCAACTTCCCCATACTTGCTTCTGTCACATATGGCGAAATTGAAAACCTACGTAACCCATTTCATATTATTAAAAGAATGAAACAAATTATACATTTGCATTTTTATTTAACCTGACAATAATGGAGAACAAAATTTGTTTCAAATTAAGTGTGAATAAATATTTGTTATATTAAGTGAGAAAGAATTTTGTTAAACCATTTACAAATTGAGACTTTGTTCGTATGGTAGACTGTGTTCTATAATCTTAACTTTTCACTGAATCCACATGACAATTTTTTTTTTTGTAAATTGTTTGCCTCTATGTATTCTACTGGCCGAGACATGGCCCTTTTCACCTCAGGCCAGTGTTTTAGGTGATATCAGGACATATTAATCAGTGCTTGGATGCGTGTGTGTGTCTGTATGTACCTATGCTAGTTAGGGCGCTCTCAGAGGTCAACCCAAACAAAGTGCAATGGAAGGGTCTCCCCATGAGGGCGCGTGTGAAAGTTGTGCAAGAGTGTGACTGTTGGACTAGGAAAATTTATAACAATGTTTACACTGCAGGTTATTTATCATTGTTTGGTCATCTCATGAGATGGAACTTAGATGGAAAAACTAGCTGGCACATTAACAGCTTTTCTCTTTGGATTCCTTGGGAACATAGGCTGCAATGGCGGTCACCCTCGACGATTCCTAATTAGGATCATCTTCTTGAGTTCTGCCCAGAAGACTGCAGTTGCCTTGACCTAGCACATCAGAGTGATCCATACTCACATAAAGCATTCCCTATCACTTGAAGACTTGGGCCCGAAGATACAGCACTGTGATGGAGCATCAGGGTCAGCCAACCAGAGCTGACCAAGACCCTATCCCGCCTCCAAGCAGCAGCCCTGGAAACAGGCTGCACTAGTGTAGTCTGGTTTAGAGAACTGGGATCGCAGAGAAAAGGCAAACACGGTACACAAAAAAGCCAGCTGAAATTTGATGTGTCGGGCCGAAAAGGGACAGATATCACAACCTTGCTGTAAAACTATGACATATTACAACGTCATTTTCAGGATGAACGTAGAAGAGGAAGAAATGAATACGCTTATCGTTTTTAAATGACTAATTCTCTATTAACAGTGTGCTAGTATTCAAAACGATCAATTGAAAATAAAGTAAGCAGAACGTACTATTTGTGATAAGCACTACAAAATTCTATTATTACTTTTCTTACTGATTACTTTTCTTACTGCTGTGCCCGCTGTTAGAATTTTTAGAAATAAAAGTAGCTTTCCACTTTTGCAGGGTGAAGGTTAAATTTGAATTTCACTTCCGTTAACAAAAATACTAAGTCATGTCGGGGTTTGTCCCCTGAACTCTATACTAGGAGACCGGTAACCTAACCGCTCTCTTGATAACTCTGAAAACTGTATTTTAATCATGGATAATCCACACATAAATATTAATCAACCAGGCAAGTTTAAAGTCACAAATCAAAGCAACACTTATACAAGGTATACATATATCAAATAGTATCCACTGCATTAAGGGTACCAAGACTATATTAATTAAATTCACACCAATCTGTAAATGGAGGCCAAAGAAAGTTAAACATACGGCCTGTAAACTTGTGATGTGGAATATACAGTTTCATAAGAATGCAACAAAGACTTTATGAAATAAACAATGCAAGCTTCTGAAACTTCCATCTCACAAAAAAACACCACGAAGACTGGAAACCATTTACCTAATGGTGACTTCAAAAATAACAAGTATAAAATACAGTTTTACATAAGTACAGTAACAGAAGAGTAACCCTGTTTCAGCCAATAAATGCATTTATCAGGTACTGAACAAATGAAAACAGCACAGAATAAACCCATTAACTAATCTAATTAAATAAAGTAAGAAGATATATAAAAAGTTGACATTTTACAATACTGTTTGGAAAAGGCACAACGAACCGTAAGTCATGTCCCATTGGGTTTCATAGCATTTTTATTTTGGCAAAAGTTCAAATTAAAAAAGCCGCGGGAGTAGCTAATGACATGTCTTAAAGTAGGTAGCCAGTAAGCTATAACTTGTTATCATCATCATCACTATTATTGTGATTTGGGAGCATGAGACCACCGCAGCAGCTGGTGTCATCGTAGGAAGCTAGCATCAAAACACTGATGTACTCTTGAAATGATGGTTTCTGTAGTATTCGGTTTCATAAGAGGTAACCAGCCTAACGCTCAATCCTTCTTAGTGTAGTGGTTCTATTCTGTGCTCCCCCAATAAGGACGCCCAGGATTCCCATGGAGGAAGCCTGCTTTAATAAACTTATTATACTTCAATTTCATTATATGCATGTGGCCATTTCCACCTGTGGTAAATAATAGGTAGCCCCACGTTTGACACTGCTGTTGAGGATGAAGTGTTAGTGACTTCATTGTACTAGACCTCAGCTTTTTGTAAAGGTGGAGTGACCAGATCCTTGCTGCCTTTCTTTCCCTAACAGTAAGTCAGGTACTCATTTACAGTTGGGTCAACTAGAGGGTGTTTATAACAGGAATTGAACCAAGTTCACAGCAAAGGTATGGAGTTTAACTCCCACTACCTTCATGATCCAGTCGGCCCAGCTGTAAATGGGTACCTGGAAAGGTAGCAAGGAAAGAAACTGCCACTCTACCTCACACAAGCTGTGGCTTAGTAAACTGAAGTCTCTAACAATCCATTCCCGACCAGTGGTTGACTGCTGAAGCACTCCCTTTACCTACTCATCATCATCATCAAGTGCCGTCTCCGCAATTGATGTTGGTGGTAATCGATCTCCAGCTGTCTCGCGCCAGGCTGGTACATGCAGTCAAACTGTATCCCGACTACATTTTGATATTATCTGCACATCTTTATCTCTACCACACTTTGGATCTCCTGCCCTCTACTCTGCCCTACAAAATAACCTTTAGCAGACTGTCATGGCGCTTGACATGATAAAAATATTTTATTTTTATGCTTTTAATGTCCTTCAGAAGTATCCATTCCACCTGGAGTAGTTCCAGAACCTCACTATTGGTTTTCATCTTTTTCCAAGAAACTCGTCCAAGTCTTCTGAATACCCACATTTCAAAGGCTTTCATATGCTTCTCCATTTTCTGTGTGTGGGTCCATTTTTCGACCCCATACAATAAAATTGAATGCACACAGCAATTCCTTCCTTTTGCAGATGACATCAACGGGTTGGCGGGTACAGAAGCTGAACGCCGGGAATGGGTCAGAAGGCTCGATGAAACAGCTCTTGACTATGGTATGGAGATTAACACTGAAAAGACCAAATTAATGACCAACAACACTTCAACAGTCAGATAAAAGCTAATGGCCAGTGGTTGACCATTTTAAATATCTAGGTTCGATTGTCAGTGATGAAGGATCAAAATGTGAGGTGCTGGTCAGAATAGTACAGGCAATAGCGGTGCTTGCACAGCATAATAAAATCTGGCAAGCCAAATGGTTAGCCACATGCACGAAGATAGATTAGTGCGTACATTGGTCCTGTCAATATTTCTCTATGCTTGTGAGACATGGACAATTACAGCTGACCTGCAACGAAGGAAACAGGTCTTGGAGATGAGATGTTTCCGAAGACTTCTAAACATCACGTACAGAGACCGAGTTACAAATGAGGAAATTCAAGAAAGACTTACAACAACAATAGTATCTTTTGAAAACCTCTTGGCAACTGTCAAAAGAAGGAAACTTGCTTGATACAGCACATATCGAGATCAAATGTTCTTGCAAATACGATCCTGCACAGAAAGGTGCAAGGCAGACGACGAAGAGGTCATTCCAAAAAGAGGTGGGAGGACAACATAAAGGAATGGACCAATCTCCGACTGTGGAAGTCGCTTTGAGGTGATCTTAGCTCCGATGGACTAATTTTGTTAACTTAAATGATGTAAGCTCCATAAGTATCCATACTGTTAGGATACAAGAGCTCATCTAAACTTTGCATGTTTATCAAAGTATGTGTGGTTTTTTTGTTTTGTTCATTTTGTATATGACTAGGCTTCCAAATTTGGCTAAACGTAAATTAGGTCAATCGGAAATTGCTAGCCAGTTTTAGAAGTGAATTTATCTACTAATTCTGTGTTGTAGTATTTTAGAAGACAAGTTATTTCTAATAATAGTTTTTTTATTTCTGTCTGAGCTGTCCGTGAAAAATTGTTCCTAACTAAACTTATCTTAACGTCTTTATACTGGTTTAGAAGACTGTATACAACCAGTTTCTTGGACGGTGGTTTAACCGATGTGCGATTTCACCTTAATTAGACTCAAACACTAGAGCTAAGTAGACCCACAGTCAGTTAGGTGCCATGTATAGCTGCTCTTAACAAACCACCTGAGGAAAGGTACACATAACTTTGGTAGATTTTGAACTTGAATTTTGTCAAGGCAACAGCCGTTAAGCCTATTTTTTCAATTTCCAACTGCCAAGTAATTTTTAACGTGCTCAACACTGAACACAGGAGTTCAATCGCTCTACCCAGTGATCAAGGTAATTACCAGCTAATCCACGTGAAAAAAATCCTGGTCTCCACCATGATCCGAACCCGCGCCCTCCAGCACCCCGAGGCAGACACCTTACCTCGAGACCACTGAGTCCCCCTCAAAACTTCATTGGTCTGCGAAAAATGTTTCCTAATTTCACCTGTCCGTAGGTGTAAAAAGGTTGGGAAACACTGCTGCACATTACAGTACTTAGTTTATTAGATTGCATTATCACACCTAGTGTGAAGTTTTAAAGTTATAGTCAAACAACAATAACACAGCATGCAGATCCCTAGAATGACCGTGATCTATACAATAACAAAACAGGTTGTGATAACAGTCAATATGGCTTGGCTTGGCTTCGTTCATTCTCAATCTCTCGCTACCAAACACTGAAAGAGCTTAAGTAGCCGAATGTAGTCCAGAGAATGGAATGCGTTTTGTCGTAGTTTACAGCTTGACTGCGATATTTGCACCTTTCGGTCCTTCTTCTTCTTCTTCTTCGTACGCAGTCAGACAGTAACCATTATTTTTTCGAAAAAAGCGGCGGTCATCCTGAGGCTCTCGCCACTGCCATAGAGCTTGTCTTGCAGTTCCACTGGTAATGGCCACATCTGCTCTCTCTGATCCTCGTATGTCGGGCAGTTCTGCAGCAGATGTTCAGCGGTCATTTTACCAGTACCGCACGGGCATTCGTCGGTACACCCTATCTTCAATTTGTTGAATAGGTGGTACCTCAGTCTGTTGTGGCCAGTGCGAAGTCTTAAGACAACGACCTGCTCTCTTCGGTTCAACTGGTAATAGGCATCGTTTTTGGTGTAACCAGTATGTTCGGTTTCCCATTTGTTCATGTATCTGGCTTTGATAAGCCGTTTTGACTCTTCGTACGTCATACTGGTATCTGTTTGTGGTAGTCTTGCACCTTCTTTTGCCAGTCTGTCTGCCTCCTCGTTGCCTTGGATGTTGCAGTGTGACGGAACCCACTGTACCACTACCCTTTTTGGTGCGGACTGCTGGCACAGTTTGCAGAGTGCTGCTCTTAAGTCATTAAGCTCAGTGTTTTTCTGGCTTTTTAGCGCTGTGACTACGGCGAGAGCATCTGTCAGCAGGACTATATGGCTCTCATTTTCACTGTGTGTCACCATTTCTTCCACTGCCGCCCTCAGTGCCTCTGCCTCCGCTCTGAAATTGCTTGTGTACTTACCAGTAGCGAGTGACAGTGTTATTTGTCTGCCATTTGGTAGGTTCAGGAATGCTCCTGCCCCTCCGTTCTGTGTAGTGTTTGTTACAGAACCGTCGGTGTATGCATGGGTCCAGTCCATGCTTGGGTAGCTTTTCGTTATGAAGCTTAGGGTAGTATCTCTCCTTTCTTTTTCAGTCTGGCAGTTTTTGTTTGCAATACCTGGTATATTTTCTACCACTTCTGGAAATATATCCTGCCTCCAGGTAGGTTTTCGTACAGTAGTGATGGGTTTTGGTGTTGTTAGTGCGTTTATGGGATCTTCGTGCATCTTTGCTTTGGCTATTTCTGCAAAGTTTCTCCGCTTTAGTTTCCCATTTCCCAAATTGTTTAGTCTCTGGTGCATTGGATGGTCAGTCAGTCTTCGGAGTTTCTCTGACTGCAGCTGGGCTCTGCAGTCTCTTCTATCGGTCATGGATTGCAGTTTTGTAATCTTTTCAAGTTCTACAATTGGCGTTGACTTCATGCCACCTGTTATAATTCTCATGGCTTGATTTTGAAGTTTGTTAATTTTATCGAAGTTCGCCTTCGCTGCTGTTGTCCATGCCGCAATGCCATACTCGAGAACTGGTCTCACTCTTCCAGTATACAGTTTCTTTAGTATGCCTTCGTCTGCTCCCCAGCTTGTGCCAGCAAGTTTCCTCATGATTGCCATTCTTTCTCTGGCTTTCATTCGGTTTCTCTCAATCTGACTTTTCCATGTCATGCGCCGATCAAATGTGACTCCCAGATAGGTTGGGTTGTCGTTTGGCTGCAGGAATTTGCCATTTAGACTTAATTTGGTACTTTGGAGTTTTAATGAAAGCGAGAATATTGTGCATGTGGTTTTCTCCTCGTTTATTTTGACCAGCCATGAGTTCGCCCACTCTTCCAGCGATGTTAGGGCCGTCTGCATCCGATTTCTTGCTATGGTGAGATTCTTTTCAGAGGTCCACATAGCCAGATCGTCTGCAAACATTGAGCTATGGACTCTTCTTGGTATATTCTCTGTAATATCGTTTATATATACCAGGAAGAGTGTGGGTGACAATACTCCCCCTTGGGGTACTCCCTGCTCGAGTGTCACCTTTTTGCTCATCTGCCCTTGTACTTGGACTCTGGCCGTTCTTTGTTTGAGGTAGTGGTTGATCCACTTGTACATCTTCCCACCGACATCACTTCTTCTTAGCTTGACTCTAAGTCCATCCTTCCAGACTTTGTCAAATGCCTTTTCCAGATCCACCCAAACAGCTACTGTGTGTTTCTGTGCCTGGTAGGCATCTTCTATCTCCTGGGCTATGAGGATGACCTGGTCCTCAGTGGATCTGTGCTGTCTGAAGCCGGCTTGCTGTGGAATTAGTATTCGTTTTTCTTCTAGATGCCACATCAGTCTGGTGTTTATCATCCGTTCCATCAGCTTGCCGACACAGCTCAGTAGGCTGATGGGCCTGTATCCATTTGGATCTGTTTTATCCTTTCCTGTTTTTGGTACTTGTACCAGTATTGCGTCTTTCCATGCCTGGGGTACAATACCCCTTTTCCAGCTTTGGTTCAGGACTGATAGTAATTTCCTCTTCGCTGTTTGGCCCAGCCCCATCAGCATTTCGTTTGTGATCCCGTCTTTTCCGGGAGATTTCCTTTTCTTTAGTGTTCTCACCTTTCGGTCCAACACATCCGACCTCAGCAAGCATTTTTTTAGTACCGGGTTAGCATTCCCTCTTCGATACCTTCTCCTTAGCCAGTCTGCCCTGCTGCAGCCTGTTATCTAGGATCACCGCATGGAGGTGTAGAAGGGTCTTGGCATCTTTGGTTCGCTGGCCCTGATGCTAGCAGTCAGCTATGGGTCGCTGACCACTGCAGCTCAGGCGCTGCTCAGCATCTTGATCCCTAACAGTCAATATAATATTAACACAGAAATAAGTTACAGAAGGCTGCCGAAGATGGATGTGTCGGACCAAAAGGTATAAATATCGCAGCAACACAACACATTCCGTTCTCCTGAAAACATCCTGCTTCCTGCAAAGCCCTGTTCAGGGCTTTGGTAGCGGGGAAATTGAGAACAAAAGCAGAAGTTACAGGAGATTCTAGTCAGAAAGACAGCAACAATGTAAAATCTTGCGTAAAACATTCACTGATGTGTAATACGCATGCTTGATTTCGCCCATAATGTATAATGATAATTTGTGTACTCTGATTTTTCAAGATTTTGTTTTATGAAACTGTAGTTAAAAAACTGAAAGGGCAATAACAAACAGAATAGGAGGGGACGGCGTGGCCTAGTGGTTAAGTGGCACGGCTCACAACCGGAAGGTGCTGGGTTCGATCCCCATCACAGCACCAACCGTTACCCCGGGGAAGCAAACCCTTAGAAAATGCAGGAGGAAGCAGAGCCTTACATAAAATGTATGCTGAAGTTGGATGAACTGGTCCGACAGGCGCAAAATAAAAACCACAGTGCAACGCACACCACCTTGTGGATTAGAGAAATTAGGCGAACGCAAAAAAAAAAACAAAAAAAAAAAACCAATAGGAATACAACATCTCAATTTTAGGTAATTTGGACTCCTCTATCCTCGCTCTCACTAGATAGGTGCTCATCTAATGTTGGCGAGTGCGACATGTGGTTTTGCAACAATGTTCGGTACATAAAAAAACATGTCACATTCAATGTCACAGGATTTTCACTTTCAAATTACAACAATATTTTCAATGTAGGTTATTTTTGGTATTCAAAATAATGTAGTTTAAGTACTCTCGTATAATAAGCACCCAATTTTAGAGGGTCAAAATTTATAAAAATTGTGCGAATTATACGTGAGATTTTATGGCACTTATTCTGATCAAATCTCCAGGTGAGTAATTGTATTTTTACAGCCCATATATCAGATACTTTTTGAACACACCTCATATTATGGGTTTTGTTTCTAGAACTTTCTTACAAGCCCTAATAGCTCCTCAACACTTTGCATGTTGTTGGTCTGCCTGAAAGGTGAAGTTATGCAAAGCCATGAGTGGGAGTATCTTCTTCTCTAGAGGGATTATTGGCAAGTCTTTAAAACTTCCTTCACCCTCCAAGACAATATCTGCGAGGGAACTATTTTACTTTGTTGAATGCATTTTCAACATTTCAATTCTTTTCTACCTGTCTCCACCTTGTTGTGGGAGAGGATCATGTGTATATCTCTATAGCAGCAACTGCTATGTCAGTTATAGCATATCTGCCAGTTGGTCCACCTAAGCTGAACAGGTTAAAGTGTAGGAACCAAATGCCCTGTATACAGGATAGGGACATTCTATAACTGGAGACATTCTACAGCTGGGGACATTCTATAGCTGAGGACATTCTATGGCTGGGGCCATTTTATGGTTGAGGACATTCTGTGGCTGGGGTCATTCTATGGATGGGGACATTCTATGGATGGGGACATTCTATGGCTGGGGCCATTTTATGGTTGAGGACATTCTATGGATGGGGAAATTCTATGGCTTGGGTATTCTATGGATGATGACATTCTATGGATGGGGACATTCTATGGATGGGGACATTCTATGGATGGGGGCATTCTATGGCTGGGGCCATTTTATGGTAGAGTACATTCTATGGATGGGGACATTCTATGGATGGGGACATTCTATAGATGGGGACATTTTATGGTTGAGGACATTCTATGGATGGGGACATTCTATGGATGGGGACATTCTATGGATGGGGCCATTTTATGGTTGAGGACATTCTATGGATGGGGACATTTAAATAGCTGGGGCATTCTATAAATGTGGTCATGCTATGACTGGTGACATTCTATAACTGGTAACATTCTATGGTGGGAGTCATTCTATGGCTGGGGACTTTCTGTGGCTAAGAAAGACAAAACTGACAAATACCTGTTGATATCAAATGAAACTGCAACATAATTTCACTTTATAAAATGTAAGTAGGAAAAGAAGAAGAAACACAAAAATTAATGGTGGATGGGCTGAATAAAATGATCACGAAGGTGGACATTTTTCTTCGAAGACCTTGAAATCAAATTCCATTTTTCCACATTTCAAGATGTTCACAATATCTGAGAATGCTGGTGGTCTTTGCTCTGGGCTGCAGGTGTCTGATAAACCTATGTGTTCAATAGTTGTAGACCGTGACCTGTGTCCAGCTGTCGTGGAGGTAGCCATTTCATCTGCAGCCATCGCAACCAGCGGAGCACACATCTACAGCAACAAAACGGAGACCCCAGGCTAGGCAGATTCAACAGCTTCATCAGCGGTTTCATAATTGGGTGGAAATTTGTCTTCCAGTAGCTTTCAACATCTTCTGTTGTTGGTAGACAGAAAGAGAAGTCAGACCAGGTGCGGGACACCCTGTACAGGGCTCGGAGGGGGCGTGTCCGTGATGTCCAGTCTATATCAACTTCCTGGCCATTATTAAACTGTACATAAGCTCGAGTGAAAGTGCCCACGGTACACTTATCCCCGGTCTCAGCAGACTCTGCTCTGGTAATGTACCTTTAAGAGAAAGTTTTAAAAAACCTGTTAATTTTTGGCATATAAAATTATATGAACTTGTAAAGAAAGACTAATCTTACATTTTTTTTGGTTATTGTCAATTTTCAATCACAGACATGTAAATATTCAAACAAAAACCTGGGATCAAGATGCTGAGCAGCGCATGAGCTGCAGTGGTCAGCGACTCATTACTGACTGCTAGTGTCAGGGCCAGCGAACCAGAGCTGCCAAGACCCTTCTACACCTCCACGCGGTGATCCTGGATAACAGGCTGCAGCAGGGCAGACTGGCTAAGGAGAAGGGATCGAAGAGGGAATGCTAACCAGGTACTCAAAAAATGCTTGCTGAAGTCGGATGTGTTGGACCGAAAGGTGTAAATAAGGCAGTCAAGCTGTAAACTACGACACAATGCATCCCGTTCTCTGGACTACATTCTGCTACTTAAGCCCTTTCAGTGTTTGGTAGCGGGAGATTGAGAATGAACGAAGCCAAGCCAAACAAAAACCTTGACTACATTCTGTAAACATTTATTAAGAAACTTTTTTTAGATATTATTCAAATCCAAATCTTACATCTAGAAGACGTTAATTATTTTTGAAGACATCTCTAGAAGATTAAAAGCAGCTTGGTATTCCGTCAACTCTATTAAGCCAATACTCCAAGAGATGAAAGACACTACTGCAAGAGCACACACTTTCAATTCCATGGTTATTCCAGCAATGATTTATGGATGCGAAGTGTGGAACTTGCGCAAGACAGATGCTTAGAAGCTCAGAGTCACTCAGAGAGCAATGGAAAGGTGCGTGCTAACAATTTTGATATGGGATAAGATCTGGAATGAAGAAATTCTACGTGAAACTTTGTTTCAGGACACTGTGGAAGCAGCAATATCATGCAAGCATCGTTATGATGGGCAACTTTAAATATCTAGGAGTAGTAATAGACAGCAGGGGAAGAATCAAAGAGGAGTTAACTGCACGAAGGGCAGCAGCAGGTAGACTGTTCCTTGCAATAAACAGAGGTTTCCTCAGTAGAAGAGAAATAAGCAGGAAAACAAAGATGGATGTATACCGCTCAACCTATGTGCCTGTCCTGACATATGGATGTGAGTCATGGGCAATGACTACAGCCCAAGAAAGGCAATTACAAACTTCAGAAATGAGGTACCTAAGAAAGGTGGTTCAGGTGACGAAAAGGGACAAGATCCGTAACCAGACAATACATAGCAATCTTGAAGTTCAACCCCTGCAGACACGAGTAGAGCAGTCCCAACTACAGTGGTTTGGCCATGTCTGTAGAATGGAAGAAGATCGGATACCAAAGCGGTCATGGGAGATAAAAAGTCAAGGATGCAGACCCCCAGGACGTCCCAAAGTACGTTGGGAAGACAACATGTGACAGTCCCTAAGTGATAGAGGGCTGGATTGGAAAGAGGCCAGAAAAAAGACGGCGGATAGAGCAGTGTGGCATTCTCTTTGGCAAACCTCTACACCTCACGGTAGAAGAGGAGCGACTAAGTAAGTAAGTATCGTTGGGCTGGACATGTGGTATGCATACCTGACAACATTTTGAAGGCCATATGCCATGGAGGCGGCCACATATGTGATGGCAAGATGGACTAACCAAAGATCTAGGCCCACATTGGTACAGCACAGCAAAAGATCAGTTCACATACAGAATATTGTTGGCTTCCTCACACATATTGCCGAACTGACACCGAAGACAATGTGATAATTAACACACACAAAAATTGTTTTTATTTTTAAAATTATCAAATGATCAGACACAAATTATCTACTGTTTACAACAAGAGAAATCCTCTATTTTTTGTATACATATTTTTTAATGCTTAAATACTGTAATTTCTAAAACAAAAATCTTAAAATTTCAGTGCCACCCCTCTTTTACCATTTAAGAGTGAAGAGGTCTTTTTGTACATACTTGTAATCGAGTGTGGCGTCAGACATGTGATTGGCTTGTTATGTGATTTTATGATGGAGGGACCGCTACCTTTTGGCCTTCGTATTTACATTACTTTTATAATGTTGTGCTCGGACAGTGACTAATAGCCTGTCTTTTTCTATTTTCAACTATCAAGGGTTCTTTAACATGCACATTGTGTACACAAGTTCTCTGAGTTTATCATCCATCTCCGATAGCACTGGGTGCCGATCCCACCTCCTTTGAGACCACGAGATGCTCAAAACTTGTGGAATTCAAACACCTGTTTTGCATTGTCATTTCTTGAGAGCTTTAGTGGTGTCCAACCTAACAAAAATCTTGTTAAATTTAAGAGAAAATTTGTAATTGTTTCAACAATAAAAGAATCTGTAAGAATAGCACCAAGACTATTCTTCACTGTAAACACATGTATAGTAATAACTTCCTTCTTCTGCGTTCCTCTTCTTCTTCTTCTTCTTCGTACACTGTCAGAGGTCAACCTTTATTTTTTCGAAAAAAGCAGCGGTCATCCTGAGGCTGTCGACACTGCTATAGAGCTTGTCTAGTGTTGCCACTGGTGATAGCCCTTCTGCGTTCAACCTGCAAAGGACGCTGCGTCATAGTTACAGAGTCTGCGATACCTGCACCTTTCTGCCTGACGCATACATTTTCAGCTAGCTTTTTTGGGTATCAGGTTTGCCTTCACACTGCGATGTCTTTTATCTTAGACAGACTATACTAGTGTCGTCACTTGCACACAAAATAGGGTCTTGGTCAGCTATGATTCGCTGACACTGATGCAAGCAGTCATCTATAAGTTGCTGGCTGCTATCAGATCATTCACTGTGCTGCATCTTCAGTCCCTAGTAACAACTTACAGTAACAGCAATGAATGGATACCTATAGAAATGCATTACTTCAACTGCAGCACAAACTTTACCAATCCTATACATACCTGCATGCTTGAACAGCCAGGAAGCAGCTGTCAACTGACTCAGCATCCTGTGCCCATATATAAGAGTGGCCAGTGTCGAGGACTAGAATTAAGCGAGATCCTGAGTCATTGTCCTTCTCTCGAAACCAGTTCAGTATCATGGGCAGTGACAGATTCTTGTTATCTGTGGAGGGAATTAGTTGATCAGGTAGTCTATGTTGTTTATGCTTCTTTGTTAGTGGGTTACAATGAATCTTCTAACATCTCGAGGAATAATTGAGTAGTTGGACCTGGGTCCTCATTGCTGTAGCACAATGTGAGGCTCAAAGCAAGCTCACCACTATGGAAATTACTAGTGTTGATCCCCAATCTATTGGCCAGACTGCTGTGACACAGCCTATTTCCAGAAGCACAAACGATGTTGTGAGGTAGGGGTTTTGATCAGTAAGTTTCACCTGACTCTGATGTTACTTTTCACTCCTGGTTAAAGGCGAGGGCTTCACTTCATCTCCGCGGGTCTCCCCATATGGCTTAGCCTCTCTCAGCAGAGCGGTATGCTGCCTAACGACAGCATCGCACAAACTCTGTAAGTCAATTATTCAGTAATCAAATGGCAGACTGCAGACCTTCACCAAAAGATATTCCTATCACATAATTCATATAAGATCAACAAGATGTAATAACAAACAGGGCTTGGAACTGATCCTGTCAAACACTTGACTTCATGCGTCTACTTGCACCAAGAAATTATGAACTCCCATAAAATGCATCAAGAGATCTCACAAAGGATAGCAGTGGGGTGGTTCAGTTTGAACCGCATCAAGACCATACTTCAACAAATGAAAAACAACAAAGTGAGAATTCACACCTTCAACGGCCTGAACACTCTGGGCTGTGAGGTTTGGAACCTACAAAAATTTGTGCAAATCCAAGCTACTCTGGGAACTGAGGGGCTAGTCCGGTCAGGCATAACATACTGACCAGGACAGCGCATAAGGTCAGACACAATATACTCAAGACCACTCTCTTCGATGTAGCAAACATGCGAACAATCATAATGAACAATGGAGAGTACGACAGTAAATTTATATAGCGCCACATTTGGCAGACTACACTCAAAACGTGCTGATATCGCAGCCTTGCTGTAAAGTACAACACTTCACAAACGTTCTTTTCAGAATGAATGTCGAAAAAGAAGAACATGCATCCTCTTAGTCAAGTAGGCCAGAACCCAAACCATTCAGCCACCTACTCCTCTAGAAAAGTTAAAGACCATAAAAATTTCTCGATCAAACTAGGTTCATATTTCATGTTGAGCATGAAGAAAAACTTGGCTCATCCCTCATTTCTTTCCTGTAGCAAGAATTTTTTTTTTTTTTTTTTGCGTTCTACTTATTTCTCTAATCCCTAAGGCGGTGTGCGTTGCACTGTGGTTTTTATTTTGCGCCTGTCGGCCCAGTGCATCTCACTTCAGCATGCATTTTATGTAAAGGTCTGCTTCCTCCTGCATTTTCTAAGGGTTTGCTTCCCCGGGGTAACGGCCGGTGCTGTGATGGGGATCGAACCCAGCACCGTTGGATTGTGAGCCGTGCCACTTAACCACTAGGCCACGCCATCCCCCTGTAGCAAGATGATTGCATCACCTTGATTTCAGAATGCCTAATACTTTCCTTTTTTTCAGGTATTCTGTGTTTATTTTTTCCTGGTACAAAAAATACTTGTCTTTATAATCATTGTCTCTACTAGCCTCTCTGCTATATCAACTACCAATCTGAATCCAGTGTAATCTCCTGGCCTACAATTACCTGCCAGTGCCCAGTCTCCTGTATCATAGACATCTCCACTGTAATACAAAAGATATGTATCAAACCTTGGCCCATCTGACGTTCTTCTATCAAAGAATGCCTTCAGCTGAAAGTAACAGAATGAAAATATTCAATGCAGCAGATTTAAATGTTCTATGTGGGATATTTAAGAATTTTAGATAAGTATGTTTATGTTTACATATATGTTTATGTTGCATAGATGGCGTAGGCTGCGGGTTTACTTTGCTCTAGTGTTTGAGTCTATTAAGATGGATTCAAACATCGTTTAACCACCTTCCATAGCGGAGTAATAAGCTGCTCAAGCCTAGCCCACTGAGCAGGAATCCTCCTCCTGGCTATAGCCAGCTCACGCAAGAAATGGGACCTGCACAATGGCATCTGCTCCTGTACAAGTACAGGTCAACTAAGACTAAGGTGTCTATGTTATTTATTATCAAGCAGAAACTATGTTACTGCAGCTCAGCAGACCCACAGGTGTCCAGTCTCCGTCAGCACATGACAAAGGTTAAAGATGCTGGTCACCTGAGGGTTGTCAGAGTCAGAACGAGAAGCAAAGTATAGTAATACTGTAAACCTGCAGAGTATATCGTAAAAGGCAACTAAGGAGAGTTGAGTATGGGTCCACTAACTTCTTCTTGTGATCAAATCTTTGATGTTTACACCGTCAGACGAGTTCCTGTGATGAACTTGACTATTGTTTGGAGCTCCTCTTTATCTCCGTACAGTTTTGAGTTTAGTTTTGAATCGCTGGGCCAGTGTATCTTTCTTAACTGGCCATAGAGGGACAGTTCTGTAATACATATTCAGCAGTTTGTTCATTTAGTCTACTTAGTTCACATGTGCACAGTCGTGAAGCAGACAGCTGAAGCTTGTATACGTATCTGTTCAGTCTGTTGTGTCTTGTCCCGAGGCGTAGAATGTTTATCTGTTGATCTGTTCCTGCTGGTCAAGTGTATGATAGTCATCATTCAGTTGGTCATGTTTTCTTCTGACAGCATACATTGTCCGGTTAACTCACCCTGTAGAAACTTTAAGCCATAAAAACTTCAACAAAACGTATAAATCTAAGACAGCTCTCAGCAGAACATCTAAGGTTGGTCATACAGTGGATCCCATCCCACTGCAATATTGAAGGCAATGAAGCTGCAGACAAACTAGCAAAGTGTGGAGGAGCATCCGCACAAACAGACCTGAGCATTACATATAATGAAGCCAAGACCATAATTAAAGCCAACTTCAGGGAGAAATGGGCTGATCAACATCACTACTTCCAAAAAGAAGACAGCTACTTTAATTTAACTAGAGAAGAGCAAGTCATCATCTTCAGACTGAGAATTAGGCATAACAGGGTCATCTTTACAACAAAATGAGGATTTGGACAGATGACAAGTGCCCGTGTGGGGAGCATACCATGACCTTGGAACACATCCTACAAAGCTGCATGCTCACGCAGGAAAAGAGAGAACAATACTGGCCTCGCAAGACTGATATTGACAAACGCTGTATGGAGATAAAATAGACACAAACAACAGTGTCCTTTGTAAGAGAAACTGTGACCTTGAACAGAGGATGAACGAAGAAAACAAAGAAGAAGATACATCCAAGACAGAAGTAGGTCTCTTATCAAGAGGTCCATTCTAATGTGTCGGCATGTGTCATCCTCCACAATTATGCGCAACATGGTTATCTGATCTGTATATGTTTTTGTTTGTCTAAAACATTCTTGTTCGTCTCTCAACTTGCTATCTTATAAATTGAATAAAAAAGAATTATGACAGAGAAGAAAGACCTGGGATGGCATGACATAATGGATAAGGGTTTTGTTGTTGTTTTTGTTTTGAATGCCCACAATGAGTAGGTTACTCTTATGTGCGCCCTGAAAAGGTCATTAAGTGACGGGTTGCAGTAGCTTTCCTCACATCCCGAGCATGCTGATGAAGGTGGACCGGGATCCTCCAGGCATTTGTGCTATGCTTGGCCTCATCTGCATGTCGCTCACTTCTACGGAGATCATGTTGAACCTCACCTTGTTAGCCAGACTGTTGTCCTCAACAACAGCCTGTTTCCAGGACGACAAACGAGGAGGTCAGGTGAGGGTCTTGGCCAGTATATTTCTCCTGACCCTGGCTAACATTCTCTAATCAGTGTGTTTTGCCTGACCAGATGTTAGCCTCATCATCCCTGGATGAGGGTATAAAAACAACTGAGTGCTGATAATTAATATTATCAAAATGAATCACTGACTTTGTTCTGCAGGTTCTCCAACTCAAGTCCACTGGTGGAATAATCACACCCAAAGTTCTGTATCATGTGGTAGTTGAAAAGCTGCTGCAGCTCAGCCAAGGTTGAAGTACCTCTGCTACTAATTTCCATAACATCTGAGCTGGACATCAGCTGAGCTCCTTTACCCTGTCTGTATATACAAGAAACAGAAGATTGAATTAGTTACACACAATTAAATCCATAATTTATATTTTTTCCAAATAGTACATTCTGTTTTTTTTGTGTAGGTTTAATTGCATTTAGGTCCTTTACAAGAAGCCTGAATTTCAGCTTTTGCAGTGGCTGATTATAATGGCAATGTCTATTTATATGATGAGGTTGCCAGTCCTAAGCATAACCCTCTTTAGTTACTTCTAACATCCTTGGAAGGTGACAGTAAACATATTCTATTCATGACAATAGAATACTTTAGAGGAAAGCAGTCATATACTATTTTACAAAAAAATTATTATATAATTATTTTTAGGAAAATAAATCATTTACTATTTAAGAAGAAAGCAGTCATATACTATGAGGCGTGTTCATATGAAACCGGACCGAACTACACCAAGTGAACATACATATGATGCACATGATGATGTCACTTCTGGTGTAAACAACACATACCAACCATCAAGTTTGCAAAATTTCATTATCCTCCGACTCATAGTTTCCTCAGCAGAGGATTCTTCTTCTTCTTCTTCGTTCATTCTCAATCTCCCGCTACCAAACCATGAAAGGGCTTAAGTAGCAGAATGTAGTCCAGAGAATGGAATGCGTTGTGTCGTAGTTTACAGCTTGACTGCGATATTTGCACCTTTCAGCCCAACACATCCGACTTCAGCAAGCATTTTTTGAGTACCGGGTTAGCATTCCCTCTTCGATCCCTTCTCCTTAGCCAGTCTGCCCTGCTGCAGTCTGTTATCCAGGATCACCGCGTGGAGGTGTAGAAGGGTCTTGGCAGCTCTGGTTCGCTGGCCCTGACACTAGCAGTCAGCTATGGGTCGCTGACCACTGCAGCTCATGCGCTGCTCAGCATCTTGATCCCCAGCAGAGGATTAATACATGATGAATGTGATACGAAATCCGTCCATTGTTGATCGGCGAGCGGTGATTCGGTTTCTAATAGCTGAACGATGTCAACCAGTTGACATTCATCACAAAATGCAGGCAGTGTATGGTAACAAAAGTGTGTCGAAGACAACAGTGAGGAACTGGACAACGATGTTTAAAGGACATGAGTTAATGAAAGATCTTCCGAGACCAGGTCAGGTGCATATTCTTGCACCAGAAGATGTCATCGCTAAAATTAATGCAGCAATTCAGATGGGCAGCCGCCAAAGCTTACGTTCGCTAGCAGATGAATTCGCTGTGTCGCTAAGGACAGTTCAAATGGTGGTTAGCAAGAAACTGAACCATCAGGGGATTAACAATGGGTACCTCAGTTGCTGAACAACTACCATAAGGAAGAACGCATGGGATGGATGATTCATTTCTTTTGCGCATAGTGGCAGGTGATGAATCGTGGTGCCATCACTTTGAACTGAGCAGCAAAACTGCTATCATGCAATGGAAACATCCTGGATCACTGAAACCAAAAAACATTCAAGACACACATTTCCGCTGGTAAGGTTATGCTGACAGCGTTTTTTGACCATATGGGACTTTTGTTGGTAGACTTTAAAGAGCCTGGCGTGAACATCAATGCCATCCGCTACAATGACACACTAGACAAGCTACATACAGCAATCAAGAATAAATTACCGGGCATGCTTTATGTGGTGTAATTCTGTTGCACAACAATGTGCGTCCACATGTCGCGAACATTGCTTAGAAGGCGTTAGCACAGAAAAGGTGGCAAGTACACACCCATCCTATAGCCCTGATATGTCCCCTTGTGACTTCCATTTGTTAGAACCCTTAAAAAAATTTCTGAAGGGACAAAGATTCGACTCCGATGCTGACGCCATGGCTTCGGTGACCAAGTGGTTCAAAGAGCAACCAGTCATTTTTTTCGGACGGTATCCGCCATCTACCCAAGCAGTGGGATGCGTGTCTGAATGCCTATGGCAACTTTTTCTAACTAACCCTGTGGCATGTTTGCTTCATTACAATTGCTATACTTAATTCTGTCATACCAGACTTTCATATGTTTGTAATAATGCTACTGGGTCCCGTTTCATTTGAACATGTCTCGTATTTTAGAAGAAAGTAATAATCTAATCTCAAGTAATATCTACAGAGTGGAAGAATATTTTTCATTAGTACCATAATCAATATGTCATTTATGTTCTCCCTACACAGTGACAGAGACATTATAGTGCCAAACCACCTGGCTGTAAATACATACTTGACTTGGTTAGCAACGGCAAGGCAATGATAAAGGGAAACCATTCTAGCCACCAAAAATTCAATTACAGCTCATAGTGTGTAATTCAAGTCACATTAACAGAGGACTACAGCAGAGCTATCTGCCGGAAGAGCATGTAATTATGCACACATACTACCTGTCCTTGTTTAAACTTTTACTGAACCATTGGCGAAAAAAATTCAGCTGGGGCATTGCCTCTGTATATTTACTAGTGTATTTGCTGTGTTAACACCGATTTTTGCTATAGAAATGGATGAATCAAAAACAAGGCCACTTTCTCTCGTCTTGAAAACAACAAGATGGCTAGATTGACTTTAAACAATTTTTTTACTATTTTCTCTTCGTTTCATGTGAATTTGGAAGGTTTAATTGCATCTAGGTCCTTTACAGGAAGCCTGTATTTTAGCTTTTGTAGCGACTGATTATTACTGATTATGATGAAGTTAAGTTGTTGCAATGGACTTTTAGTTTTTTTATGTAGATGTTATAAATACATAGCCGATCTGATTAGGAACACTATCAGTGCTTTGTGGCAGTTTCGTGGATTTACAAGACAACTGGTGTACTCAAAAATGGGTAGGTCTAAATGTTTGTGACGTAATTTTTAAAATGTGGAAACTATAAGGTTAATACTAACTAGTTTGTGATTCAGTGACTTACCTGAGGGAAGTAACTGGTGCTATGACAGCATAACCTGTACATGTTCCTCCAAGTTTGTCTCCCAGTTCCCAGAACAAACTGACAACTGCAGCCTCCACTGGTAGCACGAGGAACACCATGGCAAGTGTGTATGGGGTTCGAGTCTCAAAACCAACGGCAAAAACTATGATGGTAGTTACCAGAGAAAGGAAGATGATGCGCTGAGACACCAATCCAAAGTATCGAAGCCCTGAAATATGCAAATGATTATTAATTTACTTTCAGAAGAACACAACGATAACAGGGTTAATAAGCATATATATATATATATATAAACATAGCTTTCTATGTTGTTGTTTGAAGATATTTGTACTGAGTTCTTCACTTTTTAATATGTTTCTGTGATCGCAGTTTACAGTGGCTCTTCTTATATCCCGTGGTGTACCAAAGAATGTAGACCTGGGTCCTCCTAGCTGCAGCTTGATGCGGTAGCCTCACCACTATGGGATTCCCTGTGACAATCCCAAACCTCACTGGTCAGGCTGATGTAATATAGTCAGTTTCCAGGAGTATGATGTAGATTTGAGAATGGGTCTTGGTCAGTAAGTTTCACCTGACTGTGACATTAGTCTTGGTTCATTAATTAATACTATATCAGAAACTTTTTAATCAATAAACTTTTTAATCAATACTTAATCAATAAACTGTTTAACCAATACTAAATCAATAAACTCTTTAAAAAGTACATATGTAGTGTACAAAGAAGAATACAAATATGTATACAATTTACCTTTAGCTGCCATTATCCGGTTAAAGCTGCGACGTTCATCAGCATTGGCATTGCATTCTGTTATTTTTCCCATGAGTTTCCAGCACGTGATAAATGACATAAAATGGAACATAAGCCAGACAATGGCTAGCACAATATACACTGGCAGTACAATGTACCACTCCTTGTGTCTGGATGTTCCAAACCCTATTATCACTGCTAACAACAGCTCCATAACGAACATCAATATCACAAACAAGTAACGTATAAGTCGAGCTTTGCCAAAGAGAATCCTCCATCTTTCTATCATTGACAATCCACAGAAATAGAAGTCAATTATCGACCGGAATGCATGTCTTCCGACAAAGCAGGTTAAGGCATAAATATTTGGTTTTACTTGAAGCGCTGGGAAAAACAAAAATATACCTACAAAGATAAAGGCGATGAAACTGAGAAATCCCATTATAGACTTTAACCTCATGGCTGATATGTGAAATAAATATGCTAAGGTAATCAGGGATAGTGCTACGCTGTCCACACCAGTCACCAAACTGGCAATTATTAGTCCTAAAGATTCAAGACCCTCTGATATTGTCAGTAGCTTTGCTTCTGAGGGTATTAGCTTGAGTAAACATTCCAGAATATTCCAGCACCACCCTAGAACCATGCTGGTCATGAACATGGCTTCCATTACTTCTTCTAGTGTGACATAATGTAGCTGGGGATTATTAGTGAAAGCTAAGATCCCTAATAGGACGCCAATCCAGATGTGGAACAGAGCTTTTCCAAGATCTTCTAGTCCAAAATAATACCGTAAAGCACACGAAATAGCAAAAATGAAAGCGCCAAAAATTGCAATAACAGAAATAGTAATATCCTCGGTCAAGGACCATTGTGTGTACAAGCCCATGCCAAGAGCAATGACCATTATCAATTCTGGTATGTAACTCACATACTGAATTGTCATTTGAGTTTTAGCATTTGCTACGGAAACCATGATTCTGGCTGCGATGTGAACAAGACAGTATTTAAATGTACATGCAAATCCTTTTAATCGCAACCACAGATTCTGACCAAGAATTGGCAGTCTTCTCCTTCTAATTATAAAGATGTGCCATGGAAATGAAAGTTTCATCTTATGTTATAATATTCTCCTTTAAAAGTTCCATATCTCCTCTTGGTTTTATCAGTTGAATCCTGTCTCTGTTACTACTATGACAAGCACTGAAAGATATAATTCAAAAACAAAAATGTTAGCTAAATAATATGTTGTTCATAACGGCTGAAAAAACTAAGCATTCAAACAGTACCACAGTAATTTGATGCATCATTAGCTGTAAGAACCCATGTGTGTGGGGGATTCTGAGTCCCTATATTGGGCAGGGAAGAATTAGTCCACTGTATCCAACCATGCCTACTGTATTGATGGAAGGACATTGAGCAATAACTGGTCTGTACTGCCCTTATCAGTTGTAGTGGAGGTAAGCCCACTTGAGCTTCTCATGCCTGGCTCAATGCACTTTAATATACAGCATTAAGTGTATACACTCGTTCTGTGGTCAGGAAAGAGTCAAAGTTTTGCTTGTTTCCGCCCAGGGAAAATGAAAATCCACAGACTCCCCAGTATTATTATCTAATTCCAAATGAGCATTAAATCTCAACAAATAACAACATGCGTACCGTAAAAGGTGATCAAAATGTGTTGCGCATGAGGCAGACAACTGAGATATTAAATCCACTATTCACACAAATCTGGCCGACATAGACAACACCATGGGAATAGTGCAAAAGAATGATGGTAAAATTACCCAAAAAGAATGACCTTACAAATTGTAAAAACTAAAATAATCACTATTTTCTCAGTACCCAACAAAATATTAGGCAGGATAATATAATCCAAAGAATATATATATATATAGATACATAATTGAGGAAGGAACAAACAGGGTTTAAAAGGAACAGGATGTGCAGACCATATCTTTTCCCTCAGAAACATAATAGAGCAATGGTCAGAATAGCAAAGACAACTGTCATCATCAGGTCATTCAGTCTTAGCTAGGACTGGTCAACAAACTCATGGATTTTTTCCTTCCATTTCTGCCTATCCTCTGCAGCCATCTTCAGCTCAGCATTGTATTCACAGCCATATCTCCGCAAGCTTGCGACAAAAAGGTATTTCTAGGTCTTCATCTCGCTCTCCTTCCCTGCAAAAATGTCCTCTAAGACCTTTTTTGACTGGGCCCTCTCTCCGCAGATTATGTCCCAACCAGCCAAGTCGATTTCTTTGTATCTTCCATATAAACTTTCTTTTTTCTCTCATCTCCGCCAATGCCTTTTCATTTGATTTCTTCCCGGCTCAAAAGCCTCCACATATTATTCTTCTCTTTTGTTTATAGTTCATGTTTCAGAGCCATACATCGCCAAAATCCAAACATATGTGTATAAGATTCCTTTCCTTAGAGACATAATGTTATTGGATGACATGTACAACTGTACATAAATACAATGGAATTTAACAAAAGAACTTGACAAAGCTGGACTTTGAAGATGACTTGGATCTTCTGTTCCATGACTGCTATTGGATGCAAAATAAAATAAGTATACTTGATGAAAGGTCACAGAAATTGGAACTGCAAATAAATACATAGAGAGAAGACAAAGATTATGAGAACAAATATAACTACCAACAATCAGATTGTGTTTAAAAACAACAAGGTCATTTTACTGGTTTAGCGCAGACTATGCAGAGTCTGTAAACAACCAGTTTCTTTTACATTCACTCAATCTATTCTTGAATGCATTCATTTACCCTGCCTCCACTATTCCCGGTGGCAATGCATTTCAAGCATTCACCACTCTCTGACTAAAAAAAAAATATTTTCTGGTATCTAATTTAGACTTTTCTTTAACTAATTTGTGGCTGTAGGTAACTGTATTTTGAAAAACTTGTTATATAGTCTAATTTATCCTTTCTGTTGATTATCTTTTAAACCTGTATTAAGTCACCTCGAAATGCACTCCTACAAGATGTGGAATCATTCACATATCTTGGTTGCAATTAAGACAAAGTGGGAAATGGAGCTAAAGGTATCACACAAAGAATACAAAAGGCAAGATGAGCTTTCATTGCACTGGAAAACTGGAAATCAATAGATATTATGTCAAAAACAAAAATCTTCAACTTCAATGATGTTAAAGTCTGTTTTCTTTGTATGGTCCTGAAACATGAAGAATTAAAAGAACAAGAACAAAGCTACGGACTTTCATAAATGTGTGCCTGTGCAGAATAGAGGAATTAAAATGGTACAATGGGGGACGGCGTGGGCTAGTGGTTAAGTGACACGGCTCACAACCGAAGGTGCTGGGTTCGATCCCTATTACAGCACCGACCGTTACCTCGGGAAAGCAAACCCTTAGAAAATGCAGGAGGAAGCAGACCCTTACATACAATGCATGCTGAAGTCGGATGCACTGGGCCGACAGGCGCAAAATAAAAACCACAGTGCAACGCACACCGCCTTGGGGAATAGAGAAATAAGGCAAACGCAAACAAAACAAAACAAAAAAAAAACCAAAAAATGGTACGATTGTGAGATCATGAATGTGGAACTGTTAAAAAGAACTAGATAGATATTAGTGGAACACACAATGTGAGAAGCAGGTGCTGGCATTGGATAGGACACACTTTAAGGAAACCAGTAACACACCAACAACTTTACAAACAGCCAAACAGCTCATAAGATCAGCAAACAAGGAAACTTGGCTGAACAGATGTGCCATGAGAAACACGGAAAGGGAGGTCTACAGACATATGGCAAGCCCCAGTCCAAAGGACAGTGTAAATCAACTCACAACAATGGATCAAGGCACCATTTTCCGACTGAGAACCCAACACATCCCACTAAACAAACACCCGAACAGAATCCAATCACAACATAACCCTGGGTGCCAGTTGTGTATGAAACCGTTGATTATCATCTCTTTGAATGCCTAGCGCTCAATAATTTTAGGAAAATGCTTCTTCCTTCGGTGGGCCAAATGGTGAGAGCCAGGATGCTGCGGGATCCGCAACAACAACAACAAGGAAACCAGTTGGTTATTTTACAATCTCTATTCTGAAAACAACACACACCACCACCCTTTTTTATGTAACAAACTCATAACATATAATAGCAAAGTATAGGATGTTTCCCAATATAACTCCAGAAATTTGTTTATATTTTTATATTCTATATTTTTTGAGCATACACAAAAAATTATCTGCAACTGGATTACTTTAAATCAAATAGACATAAATAAAAATATAACCAAAGGGGGATGCAGTAATGTCGAGGTAATATTGTCCACCTCGGGTGCCAGAGGTCGCAGGCTCAAATTACGGTGGAGGCTGGGATTGTTGCACGTGGATCTTCTGGTAAAAATTTCATTTATCTCTGGGTAGTGAGATCGGACTTCCGTGTTCAGTGTCGAGCACATTAAAAATTCCTTGACAGTTGGAAATCTAAAAGAGTAGGCTTAACAGCCGCTGCTCAGACAAAATTAGAGTTTTAAAAATTTACGAAAAGTTATTTGTACATTTCCCCAGGTGGTTTGTTAGGAGCAGCTATAGATAGCACCTAACTGGCTGTAGGTCTACTTAGCTCTAGTGTTTGATTCTATTAAGATGGACTCACACATCTATTAAACTACCATCTAAGAAACTGGTTGTATACAGACTCTCAAGAGTATTTTAAACCAGTATAATGTCGTTAACCTGGGGGAGAAACCTACCTCCTACCAGGCGCGTCAGCAGGGTTGCGGATTGCTGAAAGGCCTCCTAATTTGGAGGTTAGCTGCGAATAAATAAGCAGACGTGGACAAAAACGGGTCGGCAGGCATGGAGGCTGTAAGGAGGCAGCCCCTCCACCATGCAAAGACACAACAGGCTAATCCCCTGTTTGTCTTAAAAAACGATTACAAGTCAAAACATAGAGAAAACCGGACTGATCTCAACGGCGACGAACGATTTACGGAACATGGAATGTACGAAGTATAAATGGAAAAGAACATGAACTAATAGAGGAGATGAAGAGAGCAAAATTGACAGTCCTGGCACTTACAGAAACAAAGAAAAGGGGACAGGGCGTTCTGGACCATGACGGCAACATGTTATCCTACAGCGGAGTTCCCATGAGTGAACGAGTCAGGGCAGGGGTTGGTTGTATAGTGAATAGTAACAACAAAGCAAACATTAAAGGATGGAAGTTCATTTCAGAACGACTGATGGTTCTAAGTCTACAAGAAGAGAATAGTCAAATGGATATCGTCACTGTGTATGCACCAAACGAAGATGAGAGCACTGACATAAAAGATTAATTTTATGAGCTCCTTCAAAGGACCATTGACGATTGCCATAATGAAATACTTCTCCTTGGAGACTTCAACACAAGAGTTGGAAACGACTATTCTAGATGGGATGGAGTGATCGTTAGGTATGGAGAAGATGTCTTAAATGACAATGGAAAACGACTGCTGAGATTCTGCAGAGAACAAAACCTTGTCATTAAATACAAGGTTTCCACACAAGCGTATCCAACCCTACACAAGATGAGAGCCAGCAAGAAATGAAAGACCCATAATTGACTATGCAATAGTGAGGAAAACTGATTTGAAATATGTAAAGGATGCTAGAGTGTTCAGAGGACCAGAGATAGGAAGCGACCACTACCTAGTTAAAATAAAGAGAGAAATTGAAAAACACTATCCAGCCAGGCAACACCCATCAGCAAGAATGAAACATAACACACTAGGAGAAAATAAAATTAAGGCTTACAAACTACGAGAACCAGATGTTAAGAGGAGATACCAAGGGCTCATAACAGCAGCAATAGAAAGGATAGAGGAATCTGAAGAAGATATGGAAATGCTCTAGGTAAAATTCAAAGACATCCTCAAAGAGGCTGCAGCAGAGGAATGCGTTCAAACCAAAGAAGGGTGGAAGAGAAAGAGTACACCATGGTGGACAGAAGAAGTAAAAAGAATAATACGAGAAAAGAAAAAGGCATGGAAGCAATACCTAGGGGCTAGGAATACAGAAGAACAAACAAAGAAATATAAAGAATATGTAAATTTTAGAACCGAAGCAAAGAAGACTGTGCTCAAGGTCAAACAGAAATCCTGGGAAGAATTTGGAGAGAAACTGGAAAATAATGCTGGAGAAAACCAGAAACTGTTCTACAGGACCTTAAAGAACATGAGGAAGGAAAAGGAATGTTCCCTGAAATTTGTTAACGATAAACAAGGTGCGCTGTTGACTGCCCCAGAAGAGGTAATGAACAGATGGAAAGAATATTTCTCATATCTCCTTGGAGTGGAGGAAAACCAAACTCTGGAAGTAACAGTCCCAATTCAAGAAGAGGGAGCCATGGAGGGAAACAATAATATCACAATGGAAGAACTAAAGGCAGCATTGGAGAAAATTAAGATTGGTAAAGCAGCAGGACATGATGGTATAACACCAGAAATGGTTAAATACATGGGAGCAGCAGGAGAGATACTATTCATGAAGATTATCAAGGCAGCTTGGCACCACAAGAAGATACCAAGAGACTGGAATGTTGCAATAATAATACCAATATTTAAAAAAAGCGACTCACAGTCCGCACCAAAAAGAGTAGTGGTACAGTGGGTTCCATCCCAATGTAACATCCAAGGCAACGAGGAGGCAGACAGACTGGCAAAAGAAGGTGCAAGACTACCACAACCAGAATCTAGTGTGACCTACGAAGAGTCCAAAAGGCTTATTAGGGCCAGATACATGGCCAAATGGGAAACAGAACATGCTGGCAACAACAAAAATTATGCCTATTACCAGTGGAACAGAAGAGAGCAGGTCGTGGTCTTCAGACTCCGCACAGGCCACAACAGACTGAGGTACCACCTATTCAATAAACTGAAGATAGGTGGCACTGACGAATGCACTTGTGGTACCGGGAAAATGACCGCTGAACATCTGCTGCAAAACTGCCCGACTTACGAGGACCAGTGAAAGCGCATGTGGCCATCACCAATGGCAACACTAGACAAGCTCTATGGCAGTGTCGACAGCCTCAGGATGACAGCTGCTTTCTTCGAACAAATTAAAGTTGACGTCTGACAGCGTACGAAGAAGAAGAAAAAAGGTGACAATTGACAATGTGAAAATCACAGAGGTATTTCCCTTCTCAGTGTCCCCGGAAAAGTCTACTCTAAGATTCTAGAATGGCGATTAAGTTATACTACCACTGTTATTAATTCAGAAACAAATAGTTGAAAGTATAGATGAAAAGACAATACTTTTACCAAAACCCATGAGAGTATGTCTACGGAGACCTAAGACTTTAAAAGTGGAACCTGCAAACAAAGTAGGGGATGTAGTACCCAAGAAATAATATATCAATAAGAGCAACATGAGATAAGGTTATTAAAACTTGTATACATCAGAATAATGTGATCTAGGAGGACAAAATGGAGCGACCGGCGGCACAAATAATACAAGCCAGAAAATGACAGCATAGACAAACTTGGTAGAGATGGGCAACAAAGCTCTTCAGACTCACAACAAGACATTGCAGACTTAAGGCCCATCTCCACAGAAGGGGTCTTAGAGCACCCAAGCAAACACCAAAACAGGACCAAAGAGAGGCAGTCTGGCCCAGGAAAGAGATCATGCTCAAAAAGCTATGGAGGACCGGCAAAGACCTGAAACGGACTGTCTCCTCCGTGAACATCATCGAGCTAGAAGCATAAGTTGATTGAAGAAGAAGAACATATTACCATATTCAACTTCTTCTAAAACTGTTGTTGGTCTAATATTACCACATGCTCATTTCTATTGTGATGATAAATGCATTATTTTATGTGGTAACATGGAAGCTCAGTTCCCCCTTTGTTCATATGTCGATTCCTCACAAACCTTTTGATAAGTAATATTGGCATCAAGTTCATTTAGACTAGTTTTCTCATTCTGCCTTCATTTTGAGTGCTACTGCTAGAGATGGGGAGCAATTCACATTATGCCATTACATAAAAATTGTCAACTCCTCTTAACCTGGGATATAAATGTGTATATACCTTTCTAAGTTTCTTTGAAAGATAGAACAATTATCTGCATTGACCAATGTCATGCTAATTAAATAGATTAATATTATTATATGCACGCAAATGTCATATGTCTAAGCCGGGTTCATTGCGGACCGGTACACTACTACTACTAGTACACTTAACACTAGCCAGACTAGCACTGTCAGTTTCAGAAATTAAATCACAACTGTTGTTTCATTACGAACAGTAACACTTACAGTTTCAAGCTGAAAGTGAAAACAAAAACTGCTGTTTCCTTAACTTAACTTAACTTTCCTGTTCACTTTTCCACTTTCATTCAAAGTTAACCATTTTAATTTCAGATTTCCGAATTTCTATATTTTATATTCTATTGGACCTGGTCCAATCATAAATATTTAATTAAGTAAATCATTGTTGGTTGGATGATTGGTCACTAACTATTGTCAACAAAGAAGATGTATATTATCTGCATAATCTGCAGGAGTAACCGCCTACAAATCAAAACGGCAGAGCATTAAAGATCTTACCCAACAATTTCTTTTAAAATCCGGCCACAGCCATTCTAATTTTATTTATTTACAGCCACAGCTTATATGTTAATTGCTGCATGAATGGACCTACCACCGCCATAGTCTGGTCTTCTGAAGTTAAGAGTTACGTCCCTGGTAGTAAACATCAAATCATTGCCGCTATATGACGACTATACGGTTGCAAAAATCAATATTTTGGAGATCAAATGCAAATTCAATCTTCTCAAATAATCTTTAAAAAATATAAACAGCAATGCAAGGCATGGAATTTCACATATTTGTTCTTTCCTTCCTGACAATTAAATAACCACACCTTCCTTTATAATTATTCACAGTTCAACAACAACAATTGAATAGTCTTGAATACGGAATAAAAAAGCGTCCGACTGCTTTCCCAGTGGTTCAGTTTAGGCCAAGTGTCATCACCACATCGTGGGTGGACTGCAATAAATCTCCAGTGTACTATATTTCTTGCCATAAGGCTTTTTTCCAGTCCCTCGTATGATGTTATCCGCCCACTTATAGCGTTGTCTGCTTCATTGACGACTGTTTCCAACTTACCCTCTAGTGTATGATAGTTTTCAAGAACAAGGAAGTATGTCTTGTTATATAACCAAAATATATTCCGTCTAACCTCGATTTGGGTCATTAATTCTATTTTCATCCCACCTTTTTCAGTACCCTCACATTTGTTTTTTTTTTTTTTTTTCTTCTCACGAAATGCGACCCGATCTAAAATATATCCACATTTCGAAGACTATTTCATCTTCTCATTCACTGTCCATGATTCTGCACCATAAAGTACTGACGAGTATACATAACACATCACAACTATGGTGTTCAATTTTTGACGTATCTGTTTGGATGTCAGTATGTGTCGCATGTTGCTGAATATCATCTTGCCCATACATATTCTCTTTCACCTGTTTTTATCACATCTGCCTTCTTTCGTTATTATGTGTCCTAGATAGGAGAAGCTTTGTACGTGTTTCAGTAGTCTTAGTATTAATCAACCTGTACTTCTTCGTGTGCTGTCGGACTTGAATTTTTACAAAGAAAGCAGTGGTCATCCTGAGGTGGTCGACACTGCAATAGAGCTTGTCTAGTATTGGCACTGGTGATGGCCACATGGACTTTTTCTGGTCCTCGTATGTCGCACTATTTTGCAGCACATGTCCAGGGGTAATTTTTCCAGTACCACAGGTGCATTCTTCAGTAGCATCTATCCTCAGTTTATGAAATAGATGGTACCTCAGTCTGGTGTGGCCTGTGCGGAGTCGGAAGACCACCACCTGCTCTCTTCTGTTCTTCTTCTTCTTCGTTCTTTCTCAATCTCTATCAAGCCGCGAAAAGTCCTTTGCAAGTAGCAGGATGTAGTCTGGAGAACGGAATGCGTTTTTTCGTCGTTTACAGCTTGACTGCGACTCTCCTGTTCAACTGGTCATAAGCATCATTTTTTGTGTAACCTTCTTCTTCTTCTTCTTCATCGTACGCAGTCAGACAGTAACATTTATTTTTTCGAAAAAAGCAGCGGTCATCCTGAGGCTGTCGACACTGAAATAGAGCTTGTCTAGTGTTGCCACTGGTGATGGCCACATCTGCTCTCTGTGGTCCTCGTATGTCGGGCAGTTTTGCAGTAAATGCTCAGCGGTCATTTTCCCGGTACCACACGGACATTCGTCGGTGCCACCTATCTTCAATTTGTTGAATAGGTGGTACCTCAGTCTTTTGTGGCCAGTGCGAAGTCTGAAGACCACGACCTGCTCTCTTCTGTTCAACTGGTAATAGGCATCGTTTTTGGAGTAGCCAGTATGTTCGGTTTCCCATTTGGTCATGTATCTAGCTCTAATAAGCCGTTTTGACTCTTCGTATGTCATACTAGTATCTTGTTGTGGTAGTTTTGCACCTTCTTTTGCCAGTCTGTCTGCCTCCTCGTTGCCTTGGATGTTGCAGTGAGATGGAACCCACTGCACCACTACCCTTTTTGGTGCGGCCTGCTGGCATAGTTGACAGAGTACTGCTCTTAAATCATTAAGTTCAGTATTTTTCTGGCTTTTTAGTGCTGTGACTACGTCCAGAGCATCTGTAAGCAGGACTATGTGGCTTTCATTCCTTTTACCTGTCACCATTTCTTCCACTGCCGCCCTCAGTGCCTCTGCCTCCGCTTAGAAATTGCTTGTGTATTTTCCAGTATCGAATTAAAGTGTTATTTTTCTGCCATTTTGTAGGCTCAGGAATGCTCCTGCCCCTCCGTTCTGTGTTGTATTTGTTACGGAACCGTCGGTGTATGCATGGGTCCAGTCCATGCTTGGGTAGTTTTCCGTTATGTAACTCAGGGTAGTATCTCTTCTTTCTTTTTCAGACTGCCAGTTTTTGTTTCTAATACCTGGTATATTTTCTACCACCTCTGGAAATATATGTTGCCTCCAGGTAGGTTTTCGTACAGTAGGGATGGGCTTTGGTGTTGTTAGTGCGTTCATGGGGTCTTCGTGCATCTTTGCTTTGGTTATTTCTGCAAAGTTTCTTCGCTTTCTTTTGTGTAACCAATATGCTCCGTTTCCCATTTGGCCATATATCTGGCCCTAATAAACCTTTTGGATTCTTCAAAAGTCACATTTTAATTTGGATGTGGTAATCTTCCACCTTCTTACGCCAGTCTGTCTACTTCCTCGTTGCCTTGATTGTTACAGTGGAATGGGACCCACTGTACTACGACTCTTCTGAGTTTGGACTGCTGGCATAGTTTATAGAGTACTGATTTTAGGCGATTTAGATGTGTATTTTTCTGGCCCTTTATGGCTGTAACCACTGACAAGGCATCTGTAAAAAAAAAGCTTTCATTGCTTTGGCCTGTCTGTGAAGCTTTTACTGCGGTTTTCAATGCATCTGCCCATGCTCTGAGATTACTTTAGTATTTTCCCGTTGCCACTGACAACATTATCTCTCTTACCGTTTGTTAGACTTAGGAATACCCATCGATCTCCATTTTCTGTTGCGTTTGCTGCAGAACAGAATGGACCAGGTCAGCGTTTGGGTAGTTCTTCTCTATGTATCTTAGAGTTATGACTCTTCTTTCCTTTTCAGTCAGACTGTTCTTGTTTCCAACAACTGGTATATTTTCTATTACCCCTGAAAAGACCCGCTGCTTCCAGGTGGGTAGCGTACTGTAATGGTGGACTTTAGTGTTGATAAAGCGTTCATCGGGTCTTCTCTCGCCGCTCTTTCGTTATTTCTAAAAAATATCTCCGGTCGCTTTAGATTATAAGACGTTAAGTTAAATTAAGTTTAGTTTCCCTTTTCTCCATTCAATCCCTGCTGCATTCGGTGAACTGTACTTTGACTAAAGTGGTTGCCCTTGTACAGGTTTCAACTCTTAGTTGTTAGTGTTACCCGGTAGGTGCATTTATCTGCTTAGCGGGCTAGGCTCGATCAGCATTGCGTTCTTTGGTCTTGTGCGCGTTCCACTCAGGTTCCAGTCGGATCTGCCTCGAGCACGGGTTGTCCAGTGGAAGGCCAGCTTGTTCGTTTCAGGATCGCGAATTTTGTTGTGCAGCTCGAACGAATCTTGTCACCTGGGGTGGTAGTCTTCCAGAAGATCTCTTTTTGCCGCGCATGTACAACAGTGGTTGCTGTGCTCCGGTGTTCATCTTTCCTTCTGAGTTGAAGGCATGCTGTATGACATCCTTGACGTGTGATATTACCCGCTTGTCATTGTTATGTAGGCCCATATGGAGCTGTTGTCTAAGTAATAGGTCCACAAGACGTAGCTTAACACCTTTATACTGATTTTAAAAACTCTACCGAGTCTGTATGTATGCAACCAGTTTCTTTTACATTCACTTGTTCTATAAAAAAATAAAAAAATGTGCGCATTCAATATATTTTTGAATACATTAATTAACCTTGTCTCTACTATTTCCTGTGGCAACGCATTCCAAGCATTCTTCACTCTCTGACTAAAAAAAAACGTCATAAATTATAATCTGAACCATTCATTAACTTAATTTATGTAACATGTCCTTTGAAGAACGTCGCTCCCACAACAGCCAAGCTGTAAGATCTCTAGCCAGAGCTCCTGCCTCTCTCTCCAGGCCATTATGGCGTTTGATGTGGTCAAAATATTTTAGCTCTCTAGACAAGATATTAACTTAACTTCATTTTACTGGTTTAGACGACTATACAGAGTCGGTATACAACCAGTATATCTCCCTTTAAAAATTACTGTGATCATCCAATTTATTCTTAAATGCATTAACTGACCGTGCCTCCACCACATCATATGACAATGCATTCCAAGCATTCACCACTCTCGGAATGAAAAAAATGTTTCCTATAGTCTGTCTTATAATTCATAAACAAGATCCAAAGTAATTTTTCTATTAAACTGCACGTCAGATCCAAATGATTTTTCGCATGCACTCTTAGAATATCCACAACGTTATGAAAATATTTTGTTTCTAAAAAAAAATGTCTGTATTTTGAAAAATGTATTTATTAGTCAGTGAAATGGACATAATTTTAACATGTTTACGGTACACAGGCGTGCTATTTTAAAAATGTATGTTTTAATCTTCAAAAACGCTCAGTCAATACACATTTCTGATTTTCCCGTGCACCAATTAGACACTCTGTCGAATGCGGAAAACAACAAACATCATTCATGCGAAACTGTCTAATAGTTATAGACATATATGCCAGTGTTGGGATGAGGGTGTCGTATCACAAGATACGAGAGACGCCAATATAATCACACTTTACAAGAAAAAGAGAGACGGAGGAGACTGCAACAATTACAGGGGAATATTGCTCCTCAACACCATAGGCAAAGTGTATGCTCGCATCATCCTGAGCAGGCTTTGAAAGCTGACCGACAGGGTATTCCTGTAGTGTCAGTGTGGTTTTCGCGCAGAAAGGTCCACCGTTGATTTGATCTTTTCACTGAGACAATTGCAAGAAAAATGCAGAGAACAACACAGACTACTATTTCTTGCCTTCATTGACCTCACCAAGACATTCGATCTGGTAAACAGAGAGGGTCTTTTTAAAGTATTGTCTAAAGTTGGATGCCCACCTAAATTACTGAGCATGATTAGGTCTTTCGTGTAGGCATGAAAGGTACAGCGCTGCATGGCGGTCAGGAATCTGAGGCCTTCGACATTAACAGCGGATATAAACAAAGTTGTGTCCTGGCTCCGACTCTATTTGGCATTTTTTTTTGCCATCTTGCTTTAAAACTGCCACAGAGGGGGTCTTTCTGCATAATAGGTCAGATGGAAGACTATTCAATCTAACCAGACTGCGAGCAAAAAGTAAGAGAATGGAGACTGTTATTCGGGAAATGTTCTTCGCAGACGATGCTGCCTCAGTCCCCCACACAAAAGCCGAATTACAGATCCTCATTAATAGGTTGGCAAAATCCTGTAACTTTTTTGGACTCACTATCAATGTACAAAAGTCTAAAGTAATGGCTCAGAGTGCATATCCTGCAGATATTCTCTTAAACGATAAAAATCTGGAGGTAGTAAATCATTTCAGCGACCTTGGATCTATCATCACCAATAACTTTTCACTGGACGCAGAGCTTCAGAAACGATTAAGAATGGCATCATCAGCAATTGCCAGGCTCTCACAGAGAGTGTGGAGTAACATCATGCTGGCCATCTTCACACAGGTTACTGTGTACAGATCTTGTGGTATTAGTACCCTGCTATATGGCAGCGAAACATGGACTATGTATGCCTCACATGAAAAACGGCTAAATGCTTTTCAAATGCGCTGCCTGTGACGCATTCTTGGAATTTCATGGATTTACAGAGTGACTAACAGCGATGTGTTGGACTGTGCAAAGATTGCCAGTTTAGTTACGATCCTACGCCAGCGCCGCTTGTGGTGGCTTGTTCTCGTGTGCAGAATGGAGGATGGGCGAACACAAAAGATATCCTATACTGAGAGCTGACCACGGGCAAATGTAAAATAGGTAGAACCTTCCTCCGCTAGAAAGATGTTTGCAAGCGTTACCTGAAGACGTTAGATATGAACACCTGCAAATGGGAGGAACTTGCCAAAGACAGACCTGGCTGGAGGCAGACTTTGTGTATTGGTCTGCAGGCATGGTGAGACAAGATGCTTCAAGATGCAGACTCCAGCCGTGTGCGGCAAAAGCAAGGGCAATAACTGACTGCCCCCTCTCTAGCGTGAAGTCAATTGTCTCTCGAGACTGACAGGATGCCAATCAATTAAACATTATAGTTTGAGGTGCAGTTATTGTGGGATATGGTTGCTTTTCAAAACTTACATTGATATCAATTTCAAAATGAGTTTGAAGTGTACATTTATAACAATGCAGAAGGTTACCGTTTCACTATAACAGTTCTTCCGCAGGGAATCTAAGATAGGTCATTTTTGCGATATTCATGACTAGAGAAACGGACGCAATTGGATAGATCGTCCTTTTACCGTTGGATTGGACGGGGCAGAGTGCACTCATTTCAAGCAAGGAAGGAAAATGAAATTTGACGATTTCGACAGAGATGTCATAAAACGGAAGAAATTGAAACTGTTTACGAAAAATCAACTTGTTACTCTCCGGAAACTAAAATTAACATTATAGCTTGTGTGGGCTAAAATCAAAGGACAAGTTGCCGAACAGAACAGGACATTAAAAATGTGTGACGTTGAAATGCTGACACGTGAATACCTTTTAAAAATAAACATTCAATTCTGGAAGAAGTGTGTTGAACATGTGCTCCGGTAAAAAGAGCAGTACTGACAACGAGATGTATTAACAATTATCAATCTCTTTGAAACCACAGATTCTGATAAGTAATATCATATTCTGTGGACATATTGATTAGCAGACTTGGATGAATTAGAGTATGTTTATCAAAACAATTAGGTGTACATACAATAGTAACAAATACATTGCAATATTCAAATGCGTTACACAACATAAAATTCGCTGCGCAGTTAATACAACCTTGTGGGTCAAGGGTGACCGAATGACTGTACTAACTATTGCATATTGGTGCAATTTTTAAGATTGTACATAAATGGCAACACAAACAATCAATTGATCTATCAAGCCATTAAGGAGATACGCCTTTGAACAAAATGCTGAGAAAGAATTCGCAGATGTGCAAATGTCTAAACATCTATGGGCTAAATAATATAAATGTTTTAGCGTCATGCATGTTATAAGGCTGCATGCGAAAAATCATTTGGATCTGGCATACAGTTTAGTAGAAAATTGCTTCGGACCTTGTTCATGAATTAAAAGACGGACTATAATATACAATCTGGACCTGCCGTTAAATAATTTGAAGCTATACCCTCTAGTTCTTGTAGTCGGTTGAACTTTGAAAAACTTATTATAGTCTAAATATTGTTTACTAACCAATTTTCCTCGATATCCAGTTCTTTTAGGATATCTGCATTTTTCCTCTTCGCTATCATTTGTCTTTTGAGCACCCTCCTGTAGCAGTTCAATTCAAAAGATTCAATCATTTTCCTCATTGTTTGTGGGGCGACCCATGTTTCACATCCATACTCTGCCACCGGGAAGATGCAAGTTTGCAGGATTTTTATGTTCGTCATTTTATTAGAGTTTTCCCGTAAGTTTCTCATTTTATTCAACCTCTGCATTGCCATAACCATTCTCCGTCTGACTTTCTTCAGGCAATCTCCGTTGTTGGTTAAAATTGAGTCGAGGTACTCAAAACTTGTGACTTTCTCAATCTCCTGTTGTTCTATAATAACTTTAGGTTTGGTCTTTGCCTTGTCTGTGCTCATTATCTTGATTTTACTTATATTCAGCTATAGATTTTGGTCTTCGCTGTGTTGTTTTACCGACAGGATCATTCGTTCCAGTCCCGCAGCGTTCTTTGATAGAATAACTGTGACACCAATTCTCAAACTTAAAAGAAGAAAACACGTTTTCTTTCGTTGCACTACTTCAACTTTTGTCTTAGATACCGGAAGTTTACAAATATGGTCGTCAACGGTGTAAACTGACATGCGATGCACGTAGAACTACTCGAAAACATCAGTACCCTTACGTTTTAATCAAATTTTAATTTGTTACTCAATATACGAAATTTGTTTCTAAAATTATTAAAATAAGACAATGAGTAGTGAAATTCACGGAGCACAAGTTCTTATGTCAGTAGAAGCTGAAGCGTACGTCGATCACTTGGAAGAATTTGATTTGAAAGAAATAGGTTCTTCAAGGTAGAAGCCCTAAGAAGCTCTTATTACTCTTAACTCTAGTCTTATTCTATATTCTTCTTCGTTCTTTCTCAATCTCGCACTACCAAGTCCTACGAAGGAGATGCAGCGGGTACATTGTTATTTTGTATCGTGATCCAAGAAGGGATGCGCTAGTCAAAATATAACTGTAACCTAACCCACATATAATAATATAATATATAATTGCACTGCACAACTACTATTCAGGACTATCATCATCATCTATAAATAACCTATCCACTTGTGTCAATAGACGTCGTGGGGAGGTATAGTTTTCTATCGTGTGCCAGCTTTGTCGCCGATGTTGTTGTAATCTATCCATCTTTTACGTGGTCTGCTTCTTGCTCTGCAACCCTGATGTCTGGTATTGTAGATATGACTAATATGAGCAGCTGGTAACTTTGGTTGCATTCTTGTCAGATGTCAGAACCATTTAATTATCTGCCTTTATATGTATTACATGCACAATGTTGCACAAACTGTCTGTCTAATTATTTAGTTTCTCAATCTGTCCAGCCTTTTTCAAACACCTCATTTTGAATGCCATGAATTTTCTTTCTTGTGCCTTAGTGAGAGTCCATGTCTGACACTGGTAGCATAGAGTTGGTATAAAAATACTATTTATCAGTATTATATACTACTACTATCATCATCATCAGTCCCATAACCTAGAAGGTCGTTGAGGCACCATTATTGCAGTTTGTCGAACCAGCTCTCGCCATACATCTCAATTTTTTTGCCCTGGTATTAGTTTCAGCTATAGACCTTCTTGTCCACTCTTTTATATTGTCCTCTCATCTCTTTTTTGGTCTCCCTCTGCCATGCTTCCCAGGCACAGTGCCTAGCCCCGCTGATATTGATATTTGTCCATACCATGTAAATTTTCGTATTTTTTACTCTAGTCAATAAGTTTTTATATTGGCGTAACTCATTTCTTAACAATTTCAAGAACACTTTCGTTTCTAACGCGATCCAAATATGAAATGACAAGAATTCTTCCCGAGCATCACATTTCCATTGCACAAATTTTACGTTTTAGGGCAGCCATCAGAGTCCAAGTCTCACACGCATAGAGGTATTCCGATGTGACCATTGTATACATTAAAGTCAGCTTCGATTTAAGGCTAATGTTCTTGTCTTTCCAGATTATTTGCAATCTGGTCAGGGCGACCATGGCCATCGCTGTTCTTGACTGGATCTCTGCACTAGACATCTCTGCATTCATTTCTGCTTCCAGATATTTGAACTGCGTAATACTTTCCAGAGATTCACCTTTGACCATATTGGGTTTTCAATACCCTCTTGGGAGTTGACCATGATCTTACTCTTCTCTGCACTGATTAACATCCCAAATTTCTGGGCAGCATTATCCAGGCTTGCAACTAGCCTTGCAAGTTCAGGCACTGTTCTAGCCAGACCGGTAATGTCATCCCCTACTGCTACGATTACTACTACTACTATTGCGTAAAATTATAAGAGGTAAAAATGATAATGCTCCTTTGCTATAGTTTGAAGACTTCTCCCAGGTGAGAATATTAATTGATGAAGTAAGTATCTGAGAACTAGTGTTTAGACCCTGGATGGGTAGGGGGTTGGGGGAGGGGCGAGCAAAGATATAGTATTGAATGAGCTGAGAGCATCCAGTCACTCATAGCTGGCTCTTTTTGTCAGGGTCATCAAATCATAACTGACCAAAACCCTATTCTGTCTCCAAGTGGCAGTTCTGAAAATGTGCTACACCCATACAGCCTGGCTAAGAGAATAAGGATCAGATTGAGAAGGCTAACTTGGCCCCCCCAAAAAATTCAATGTGTCGGGCCGCAAGGTGCACATATCTTGCAGCTTCACTGTAAGCTGCGACACAACATAACAAAATGTCCTTTCCAGGACGAACGCTGAAGAATAAGAAGAAGCCCCTGGATAAATAAATTAGCAGTTGATAGAATGTTTTTGTTAACTTTTGAGGTCCGAAACAATAATAGACTTAGTAGGGACTGCCGAAAGTGGATTGAATAGATTAATGGTCTGATAATTTCTTTAATCTTAGCACAACTGAACAGTGGGTTGAGCCATAGGGCATTACAAAGATGAATATAATAGATGAATTGATTGGCTGAACTGAAGCATAAATTCAGGCAGCTGGGAGACCATTGTGAATTAAATGTCCTATATGTATATTTAACAAAGCATGGAACAAAACCACAGAAAGAGAGGAGGAAACCAGAGAGAGCGAACAGTGAGAATTTTTTCCAGCAGGCTTTTTGAATTATAAATCATCTCTCCAAAATGTATTCTAACAAATCAGGATTCCTGGAAAATAAAACAGGTCGTCAAAACAGTTCTCGTTGAAGTCACCTAAAGAATTAAAGCAAGAAGAAACTGTTGAAAACATCATTCTCAAGTAAGGAGCAGTTTATTTGTGTAATCATACATGTGGTTTTGATGAAAGGGCAGAGGCAGAAAATAGAAAACGGAAGGAAACAGAAATACAGGTGCATGTGGAAGTGAATTTGAAAAATGAGAGGAGTAATGATAATTTAGTGCTTGACAATGAATGTATCACAACCAAATTTCCATCTAAAACGGAAATATAAAATTCTGTTATGAATGGTCACATCCCTCTACCTAAAACATTCTCAAAAGATACTTGCAAAAAAGTTTACACAGAAAGTATACTTCTCCTGCGATAGTTGATCATTTAGACTGGGACTCTGTTTTTCTTCAAAATAATTTCTGCTGTCTTTGCTTTGTGTCAATACAATCATACATCTTCTCATGGGTTCTACATGGACCACATTCTTCTCTTCAGATCTGTGTGCTGGGGGCAGTCATGAAGAATAGGCTGAAGGTACCCATTGAAGCGGGTCAGTGACCACGAGTAGCTTGGTGTGTTCCCAATTTAAGTCATAGGGCTCGACACTCTTCCCGCCTAGTGAGTCTTCATAGTCAGAGCACCATATCTTGGATACTTTGTCCCACTCTGCATGATATAATGAGATACATTGCACCTTGTTATGCGCTCTCTGTTCATGTGCATTCACTTTCTGTTAGCTTTTTGGGGAAGTTTGCTTTCCATAGTCTTTGGTTGTCCCCAACCGTAGTGCAAGACAGCAGGTTGTCTTTTCTGTTAGGGGATACTGCCTATAGATGTCCTGCTCTTGAGGTTCTTGAGCTCCATCTGTCCGGACATTGTGAAGAGCTATCCTTCCCTAGGTAATCTGTCTTCCTGGACTCTTGAGCACCACCTACCCGACTGATGAATTCTGTGAATAGCCCCTCTCCAGTGACCTGTTCCTGCCAGATTCGCTCACATGGTGTGCAAGGGGCTCCTCTCCGGAGAAAAAAATTACTGAAATTTCAAAGCACACATGTAAGAGACAGTTTTTATTTTGGCATAAACGAAATAAAACGGTCAATAATCTCAAGACTAGTACTCCTGTCTTTCAATCTACACTGATGTCTGCTGAATGCTGTTGGTTGTAATGCGAAGTGATGACTGTTTTAATTTTGGCATAAAAGACATAAAACAGTCAATAGTCTCAAGACTAGAACTTCTGCCTTTCAATCTGCACTGGTGTCTGCTGAATGCTGTTGGTTGTAATGGGAAGTGATGAAAACTTTCCTACAGGATCTCATAACATAAAAGGATTTACTAACAGATAATGCTACCAAGCTTTAGCAAGAACTAGAAAAAGGTCTACTGTTTGAGATGGGAGTTGACCACATCTTAGAAGTGCCAATCAAAACTGAAGCAGTAAAATTGATAATATTTTAAAGTGCTTCGTCAATGTGTTTCTTTTTGGTGGTGAAAAAATTGTCAGATTCAACATTTTTAACACAAAAAAAGCAATTTTCCAGCAAATATGAACTGCTTCTTTTGGTTGTGTCCAATTAAATGATACATTGGTATTCCCTCACAACATCCTTGTTGGTTTTTATATTCATGGATATATGTTTATGACTTCATTGTCTTCTTATTTTCTGTAATTGACAGATGGCACCAGCAACATGAACATCTAGAGAAGTTGAACATGCAGGCAATAATTAATGCATCTGCCAAAGAAGATGAATTTATTAAGGACTTCTTCATATCTTACAGCAAGGTAACTTAATTAAGAGATTTCATCATTCACTTTTTCACTCAAATTTGAAGCAAAGACCAACACTCCAACTTTGTCCTTTTAAAGAAAATCTGTTGTTCCAAACATTTGCAATATTAACTTAACTTAACTTAACATCTTTATACTAGTTTAGAACCACTGCAGAGTCTGTATATAATCAGTTTCTTGGAGGGTGTTTAACAGATGTGCGAGTCCATCTTACTAGACTCTACTAGACACTAGAGCAAAGTAGACCCGCAGCCTGTATGATGCAGTTCAAATGGCTATTGGCGCTTGTGTGTTCTGTTCGGAATTGAAAGATGAGACTTTGATCTCTTCTTTGTAGTTTATTCATGTCATCATTACTTTTTGGCTGTGACATTTTGTTAATTACACTGCAACCCATTGTTCCCGTCACCCACCTGTTCCTCCATCCTTTGATAAAAAAGGGAGCTATCCATGCTGTTAGAAGAGATCAGAACCAACTCCACAATGACTATCACATTCTTGACCAACAGGGACAGATCGCAATTCTTTGTCTCAGGGTAGGACAAAACAGACTAAACAAGCACATATAACAAGCTTCATCTGTCTGCTTCGCTGCTTACATGTGAACTAATCAAACCAACTGAAGAGCATGTTTTACAGAATGGCCCACATTATAACTTCCAATGTAGGGGGTGGGTGGGCAAGCGGTTAAGCTACATGGCTCACAATCCAAAGGTGCTGGGTACGCTCCCTAATCACAGCACCGGCCATTACCTCAAGGAAGCAAACCCTTAGAAAATAAAAGAGGAAGTAGACCTTACATAAAATGCATACTAAAGTCAGATGCACTGGATCGACAGGCGCAAAAATAAAAACAAAGTGCAACGCACGCCGCTTTGAGGAATAGTAAATAAGCAAGAGCAAAAAAAAACTAACAAAATAAAAACAAGTCGCATGTTATCAAAATAGTTCTGCAGGCGATACCTGGACACTCAAACACACCTGGGGCAATGACAATACAGATAGACTAGCAAAGAAGGGATCAAGATAAGAACAGCCACACATAGCAACAACTTTACAAACAGCCAAACAGTTCATAAGAACAGCAAACAAAGAAACTTGACTGAATAGATGAGCCATGGAAAACACGAGAAGGGAGGTCTACAGACATATGGCAAGCCCCAATCCAAATGACAGTAAAAATCAACTGACAAGGAAAGATCAGAGCACCATTTTCTGACTCAGTATCCAACACATTCCACATAACTTCTGCTTCATATAGCATTACCTACTTGACAATGAAATTAAGCAATTTTAATTTGTCACTAGTCTTTATTTCCCTGGATTTTCATGCATAATTTAGTAACAGGAATGTTGTCTTTGGCTTTCCAATCGTAGCCATTACATCTGCCTCTGTTCGCCTGAAGTATCAATGGTAATATCATGTTTAAGAGCATGCTAATCAATGATTAAAAGTAATAACAACATCTTGAATGCTCCAATGACCACAGATCATGTGCAAAAAATAAATTATATCTTCCCACATAATGCTCTATTGTGCAAGTGGTATGAACTAATCTAAACATGATCAACTGGTGTGTAAAAAATGTGTGCAGTATTTCTGTTTCTAAGAAACAAATGCTAATTTTTAACACTATTCATATAGTTTTCCTATTGCTTATTTTGTTGGAAAGACTATAAAAATAGTACCCTACTATGCCTTTCATAAGACAGTTTTAAAAAGGGATTGACGACTTAGTCATGCAAAGCAGAGTGCTATGGAAACAATCACTTTAAAAGCATGTGAATGCCACATTTCAGACTGCCTGCAAGGAGGTTAACTGTCATGGGGATCCCATGATTTTATAAGAGTATAAAAGGAAGGACGATGATGAGGCTTCACTTGTAAAAATTATTTGCAGATTATATTGGGTTTTTTGTTTTTATGAAGGAGTAAAGAGAAGAGTGAAGATTTTAAATTGAAAATAATGTTAATGTCTGCTGACTCCAGATTCCACTGTTGATTCAAGATCTGCTAACAACAGAGATATGGAAGCAAAAGGTATTTCCTGAGTTGGTAGACATGGAATTTGAGCCAAAAACCACATTTCCTATCTACATGGTGGTATGTACCTACATCTGTCTGTTTTTATTTTCTCCACTTTATGATATTGCAATCTTAATTACAGAAATAATTTTGCAAAAATGATGTATGTGTGTGCATGCATATATATATATATATATATATATATATATATATATATATATATATATATATATATATATATATATATTTATATATTGTTGTTGTAGTTGTTTGTGAATGCGTACAATAAGTAGGTTACTCTTTTGTGCGCCCTGAAAAGGATGTTAAGTGGTGGGTTGCAGCAGCTTTCCTCACATCCCAAGCATGCTGGTGAAGGTGGACCAGTGTTCTCCAGGTGGTTGTGCTATGCTTGGCTTCATCTGCGTATCACTCACTACTATGGGGATCATGTTGATCCCTCACCTCGTTAGTCAGACTGACATATAAAAACAGCCCATTTCCAGGAAGCCGAGGTGAGGATCTTGGCCAGTATATTTTGTCTGACCCTGGCTAACATGTCTGATCAGTATGTTATGCCTGACCAGACGTTAGTCTTCCTCCCCGAAAAGAAGAAGAAGACAAGAAATCTGCGTCAAATAACTGTGTGCATTATAACAATTGTTGTTTCTGTAGAAGTTTGTTTTACATGATCAATTTTCTAGCTTCATGCACAACTCTCTTTAGTCACCTTTTCTGACATGCATAGAAAGCTGCAGTTCACTTAGTCAGAACTCAGATGGAAGACTTTCTACATAACATTCCTGTAATTTTAAAATGACATTATACACATTAATATCTGTCTTGATTGTTTGAGTTTTTTTTAATTGTAAATTCAAAGAATGTTGGACCCAACTTTTTAATATTTTTAGAATGTATGCATGGAATTATAGGGATTTAGCATGTTTGGCTGTTGCTTGTGAACATTGTTAGAAATTGTTACATATACATAATGTAGAATGTAGGTTTATTTAATGTGATTATTTAGTTTTCTTGTTATCTAATAGCTGTATCACGAAGCAACCGTGATTAACCTTCTAGAGACAATGATGTTTTACAAGGAAACTTGCGAGGTTGCAGATGAATCAGTTCTTGATCTTGTGGACTACTGTTATCGCAAGTTGTCCTACCTGGCAGCAAAGTAAGAAATAGTGCATGGGTTTGGTTTTATATGGGGGGGGGGGTGTGTGTGACTTTAGCTGGGAAGTGAGATTCTTGCCTCTTAAGAGACGAATGAATGAAAGTGACGTAACAGTGGATGTCAGAATTCCACAAAAGTTTCAAGCGTCTTTTAGTTACAAGGAAGGTTAGATTGGCACCTGGGATCAAGATGCTGAGCAGCGCATGAGCTACAGTGGTCAGCGACCCATAGCTGACTGCCAGTGTTTGGGCCAGCGAACCAGATCTGCCAAGACCCTTCTACACCTCCACGCGGTGATCCTGGATAACAGGCTACAGCAGGGCAGACTGGCTAAGGAGAAGGGATCGAAGAGGGAATGCTAACCCAATACTAAAAAAATGCTTGCTGAAGTCGGATGTGTTGGACCGAAAGGTGCAAATATCGCAGTCAAACTGTAAACTATGACACAACGCATTCCATTCTCTGGACTACATTCTGCTACTTAAGCCCTTTCAGGGTTTGGTAGCGGGAGATTGAGAACGAACAAAGAAGAAGATTGGCACCTAGTGCTTTCGGAGATAGATGATACACTCAGAAATTGAAAATAGAAAAGAGCTGGCTGTTAGCTGCTGTCCAAGGAAAGTTTTTAATTGTAACTAAAAGTGGCTTGCCTGAAGGTTTAAATGAGATGGCCCTCTATTATGCAAAGACACAACAGACCAACAATCTGTTTGTCTGCACATTTGATTGCAAGTTTATACCCCAGGGGTAGAAGAGGAGCAAGTAACAAAAGAGAGTATGGTTTTATTAAAAAAAACAGAATGCTCAATAGCATATACCACAGAAGGAGTTAAAATGTTGGATACTTTATTGTATTTGGTCTTTAACAGGATCAAGATGCTGAGTAGTGCATCAGCTACAGCGGTCAGCGACCTAAAGCTGACTGCTAGTGTCAAGACCAGCAAACGAGAGCTGCCAAGACCCTTCTACACTTCCATGCAGTATCCTGGATAACATACTGCAACCAGAGCAGACTGGTTAAGAAGAAAGGATCAAAGAGGGAAGGCTAACCCAGTACTTGGAAATGCCTGCTGAAGTTGGATGTGTTAAGCTGAAAGGTGCAGATATCACAGTCAAGCTGTAAACTATGACATAATGCATTCCGTTCTCTGGACTACATCCTGCTACTTGCAAAGCCCTTTTCAGGGCTTGGTAGCAGGAGTTTGAGAATAAATGACGAAGAAGAAAAAGAAGGTGGTCTTTGATTTTATGAGGTACAACTTGTTGTTGTTGTAACTAATGTCACTCGTATTTGAGTTAGATACTCTTGACGGCTTTCTTTGGCAAGTTACAGTGGCTCTCCTCACATCCTGATACCTACTTGAGAAAGTGGATGGGGGTAATCCTGGTTGTAGTGCAATTTGAGGTTCTTCAGTAAGCTCACTACTATGAGGATCCCAGTGCAGATCCCTCAACTCATTAGTCAAACTGCAATGAAACAATGTTTCCTATGTTAGAGTGGTCGCACTTGTGCAGGTCCCAACTCATGTGGGAGTTGGTGGTAGCCGAATGGTGCATTTTTCTGCTTGCTTGAGCAGTACAGCATTCTTTGGTCTTCTGTGAGTCCCAGCCCACGTTTCCTTTCAGCTTTATCTCAGTTCTGGGTTGTCCGGTGGATGACTGTGGGGGGTGTGTGTGTGTGTGTGTGTGTCTTCCAAGAGGTATCTTTTTTGCGCCACACGGGTACAACAGATTGGTTGCTGTACTCCAGCATTCTTCTTTCCTTCTGACTGCATAGCCAGCCTAGCTGTGCTTGGAATTATTGGTATGCTGTATGACATCCTTGATGTGTGACATTACCCAGATGTTACTGTTGTGTAGGGTCCACTGTTGTCTTAGTGATTGGCCCATAAGACAGCGCTCAATCGAGGCATGTGTTGTCCTTAACTGGTTTCCCATGACTTTTGTCAGAGAACAGGTTTCACTTCCATAGCATATCGTTGTTAGGACCACTGATTCTTCTTCTTCTTCTTTTTCTTCTTCTTCTTCGTACGCAGTCAGACAGTAACCATTATTTTTTCGAAAAAAGCGGCGGTCATCCTGAGGCTGTCGACACTGCCATAGAGCTTGTCTTGTGGTTCCACTGGTGATGGCCACATCTGCTCTCTCTGATCCTCGTATGTCGGGCAGTTCTGCAGCAGATGTTCAGCGGTCACTTTCCCGGTACCACACGGGCATTCGTCGGTTCCACCTATCTTCAATTTGTTGAATAGGTGGTACCTCAGTCTATTGTGGCCAGTGCGAAGTCTGAAGACAACGACCTGCTCTCTTCTGTTGAACTGGTAATATGCATCGTTTTTGGTGTAACCAGTATGTTCGGTTTCCCATTTGGTCATGTATCTGGCTTTAATAAGCCGTTTTGACTCTTCGTACGTCATACTAGTATCTGTTTGTGGTAGTCTTGCACCTTCTTTTGCCAGTCTGTCTGCCTCCTCGTTGCCTTGGATGTTGCAGTGTGATGGGACCCACTGTACCACTACCATTTTTGGTGCGGACTGCTGGCATAGTTGACAGAGTGCTGCTCTTAAGTCATTAAGCTAAGTGTTTTTCTGGCTTTTTAGCGCTGTGACTACGGCGAGAGCATCTGTAAGCAGGACTGTATGGCTTTCATTTTCTTTATGTGTCGACCACTGATTCAAATAGGTCTGCTCGAAGTCTGGTGTTTGTTGTGATGTCTGTTGCCATTTTGATCAAATTGAAGACTGCCCGAACCTGCTCGCCAGCGTCTGGAAATCTTCTTCTTCAGCGTTCGTCCTGAAAAGACATTGTGACGTAGTTTACAGCAAGGCTGCAATATCTACGCTTTTTGGACTGATACATCCAATTTCAGCTGGCTTTTTTTAGTACAGAGTTTGCCTTTTCTCTGATATCACTATCCCTTGGCCAGAGAACACTAGTTACTAGTACAGTCTGTTTCAAGGACCGCCACGTAGAGGCGGAATAGGGTCTTGGTCAACTATGATTCGGTGACCCTGATGCCAGCAGCCAGCTATTATGCTCTAGCAGCTGTCAGCTCAGGCACAGCTGCATCTTAGCCTCACCTGGCAATCTCACACATCAGGTTACTTTCTATGTAGAAGAGATGGCCAAGGTAGATATATTCATTAACATCCTCTATGGGTGTTTCGTTTAGAAGCAAGCGGCTGGGTTCAACAAAGTGGTTGCACAAAGTATTTGTATGTTTTGCCTGACCCTAACTAACATAGTCTGAACAGTATGTTTTGTCTGGCCAGACGTTAGTCTCCTCTTCTTATCGGGTGCCGTAACTGGTTCTCTTTCTTACTACCTTGCTTCCCTTTATTCAGAGAGGAGCCAGGTATCCAATTTAAAAAAAAATATAAAAACTGATTGAAAAAAAACTTTAAACAGTTAGTCAAATTTTATATCATAAAAATAAAATTAAAAGACATAATATTTATTCTTTCTTTGGGTTGATTGTAAAGTTAAAATAAGTGGTTCATAAAATGTTGTCTCCCCTGATGCCTGGGATCCACTGTTGCTAGAGATGCAAGAATGAATACCAATGGCACTAGTTGGATTCTCAAAATATTTTAGTTTAAGGATCACTGTCACAGATTATTGACTGTTGCTATACATCATGTCATGTTTTTTTTCTTCATCTTTCTATGTCTGGTTCTAGTTTGTGTGTTCTTTCATTTCCCTTTTGTTTCCTTCAAGCATTATATATTTAGCTATATTTTCAGATTTTAATGTTAAAGAGTAACACAAAATTTATGTAGATTTCTTTCAGAGTTTGTCATTTCTACCAATACTGTCTCTGGGTTGTCTCTTCAATTTGACTTTAGTGTTCCCAGTGTAAATTTGTCTTTGGTGTTCCCAGTGTAAATTTGTCTTTGGTGTACCCTGTGTATTTGTCTTTGGTGTTCCCAGTGTCAATTTATCTTTGGTGTTCCCAGTGTCAATTTGACTTTGGTATTCCCAGTGTCAATTTTTCTTTGGTGTTCCCAGTGTCAATTTGACTTTGGTGTTCCCAGTGTCAATTTGTCTTTGATGTTCCCAGTGTCATATTCAGAATTTTGCTCAATCATTCAGTTGCAACAGTTTTTCATTTTATAATAAAATACTTGAATCATGAAATGTTTTGATATTACTTGTCAGTAACAGTTTGATGGTGATTTTCAGAGGTGAAAGTGAGGAAGATGATTTTCTTCAAAAGAAAGACGAGATCACACTGGCACCAAGTAACATGGAGGTGACATTCTGCATTATTTTACTTTAAGGTTGCAGAGGGTGGTATGATAAGGTAGTACTTCTGGGGACAAAAACAAGTCGTGATTCTGCTGGTCCTCACCTGCTCCCAGTTCTCGGGTGTGGGTTCAAGTAGTCAGCACAATGCTTTGATTGGAGGGGGATGTTTTAAACCAAGTAAAATTAGCCAGGAGGCATTCAAATCTCTGTGAGCTAGGGCTTGTCTACCTAAGCATGTGGCGAGTGGATTCGACGGACTATGTAGATGTAACCGTTAATTGGGTCAATGGATAGGAGGGCAACTCCTAGTAACACAGTGTGGAATACACAGAGCACGATGAGACATTAGAACACCATGATTGTGCACATTATCCTTCTTGTCTCCAGCCATCTTGACTACATCTTGATGATGGACTCGGTTAGCCCAGGATGAAAGAGCGAAGTTGACGACCAACTCTTCTTCACTTAAATCCATGTTGAGCCCAAGTACAGCGTAATTCACAGACATAGCACATAAACACATATATTTAAAGGCAAAGGCTCGACTTTATCACTGCAGATCTCCCCATGTGGCTTGGTCTCTCTCCGCAGAACAGTATTGCCACCTGCCAAGAGCATCGCACAAAGCACAATCTCTGCAGCCTAAAAAAAATTGCCGTCATGAACCGACCACCGCAGCTTGAATTCTAACCCTGACCTTCTGAACACATGCAAACGGCTTGATCACTTTGCCACAGAGACCCCCGATATATATATTTGTTTCTTTTCAAAGAAGTCTGGTGACGACAACAGCAAGTGGAGATAACACTTAAGATGCAGTCACAAACCTGCACACAGGCCATATATTTCAGAAAAACTTCTTGCATACAATCTCACTCTAAACAGTGACACCTTATTGATGACTATGTTTTCAGAAGGAGGGCAGACAAGACTAATGCATTATGTGATGCCATATGCTAGACAAACCACATACTGTTCATGTCAAAATTCAAACTCTACATAGAGCCTAAGAAACATGATCAAGATAAGAGACCTGTGAAGCAACATTTCAAAACTATAACCAAGCACTTGCATGGCGTTTTTCAAAGGATCAACTGCCAACCGAAGGATGGGCAGTTCTGTCTGATAACAGTGGAGCAACAATTGGTCACTCTGAAAGATACTGACTACTCTACTTTCTTCTGACTCATTTGATCAATACCTGATGATGAAAAAATATTTCTTGTACAGATCCCACTAAAATGATCCCGTCTCAACATCCAAAAAAGCAGGCTTTAATATGCACAAAATCGTCCAGAATAAGTTCAGGAAAATTAGGATGCCTGGTTCTGCAAATTAGCGGATGAAATTCACAGATATATAAACATAAATGGCTTATAGTGATTTTTCAATGCTCTGAAAGCAGTATATGGTCCTCGATTGTATCACTCATTTCTTGTCCTCAATGCCGAACGCATAGTGCTGTTCTGGAGCACTGAGCAGAGCGCTTCAGTGCTATTCTAAATGATCCATCAATCGTCAGTGAACAAGTCATAGCACCCATGCCACAAGTTGCATTCAACTATAGGCTCGACACCTCACCAGCACAAATGAGGTCAAGATAGCAACCAGCCTAATATCCAGTGGCAAAGTTCCTGGATTAAAAGCTATTACTCTGGCTGGAACAATATTGTGACTTGTACACAACTTTTGTTAACCTGTCAACTGCTGGTTACTCTGTCAAAAGGAACAGACTCTGGAAAATGATGGCAAAATTTGGCTGGTCTTTTGCTAAGATTATATGTGTCTAGCTGTGTACTATCACTTAGGAATATAAACTGGTCATTAGCAAATAGTCGTTTGTGTCTAACAACTCAATAACCAGAATGTATTAGGATTGTAATATTATATAATTTGTGAATAGAATAAATTGCAAGGTTATGATATTTATATAAGTATTTATAGTCCCTGTTTTTCCTTCTTTAGGACATTGAGAAACAAAGCAGGTCATTGGATTTTGAAATCAGCATTAAAGCACTTTCTCTTCTGAGATATGTCACTGACCATTTTGACTGGTAAGCTGGCTTCTTTCTTATTAGTGCTACTTTTTTATATATACATATGATTTATATCTGAATAATGAAGTAATATATTTCATACAGCTTAACAATTATGATATGATTTATTTATTTATTTTTTTGCGTTCACCTTATTTCTCCATTCCCCAAGGTGGTTTGCGTTGCACAACGGTTTTTATTTTGCGCCTGTCAGCCCAGTGCATCTGACTTTTTCCATGCATTTTATGTAAGGGTCTGCTTCCTCCTGCATTTTCTAAGGGTTTGCTTCCTCTGGGTAATGGTTGGTGCTGTGATGGGGATCGAACCCAGCACCTTTGGATTGTAAGCTGTGTCACTTAACCACTAGCCCATGCCGTCCCCTATTTTTTTGTTTCATATTTGGTGTGTGTTTAATAATTTTTTTTTAAAATTAATAATAGAGTTTTCTGAATTTGATATTGTCAGATTGTTGTCAATTTGTATAGATTATTTGTAATTTGAATACAGTGTACGAAGAAGAAGAAGAAGAAGAATACTTTTAAAATTACAAATAAAGTAAATATCTATTTCAGTGCCATAAAACAAATTGAATTTCCATCCATTCCATTGCTTATCAGGCAAGGAAAGTCAGGACCTTTTGTAGCATTGCATGGTGTGGTGTGTCTTCTCAAACACTTAGTCCTTAGCCTATCTGCAATCAGTATCTCCTTTGTCTGTTTTCTATGCTTATTCCTGTCCCTTCATGTAGCACGATCCATGGCGTCTTGTTCCCATGATTCCAATGAAAGAACGCTACGGAAATCGTGTTTAACTCCGCAGAAACCGCAGATTTCAAATACCTGGTCATTGACAAACAAAAGCCCTCTATAAATTCGTCTGACCAAATAGTGAACGGGTGCTGGAAATAGATCATCTGAAGACAGGTCAGTTTTACCCTACAAATGACAGGGCGATGCTACGGAAAACCAGCTCAAATCGAGAGGAGCCGCAGACACTTTGGTTCACGTACCAGGCTGATAAGCCAAGGGCGCGAGGCTACCATGTGGGGGATTACGGCCGAACCCTTGTAAGCCGCAATCCAGCCCAAAATCTCAGCACCACTGCAATGGGAGGCTCCTACATGCTCGGGACCTGGGGCTTGCGCCCCAGCCCTATCAGGTAGAGCCACAGTAAGAGGTCCTTGCCGTCCGCAAATCAAAGCGGGCGGAAAACTGCTTGATACTCACCCTATACGGCAATGGGGTGCGAAAACACCAACCAAAGACTTAGTACCTGGTCGGGGTGTCGAAAACAGTAGAGCAGCCACCTCACTGTGAACTGTCAAGACTCAACCACTGACCAAGAGAGTTGTTCGCACATCAGGCAAACAACATCTCCGTGACATTACCAGGCTTGTCCTCTGGCTGAATGCACTCCGGCTACGATATCTACCTCTGTACGTTATCAGCCATATAACTATCATACTGGACGCAGAAGAGATGCAGACCAGCGGACATTGCACACCTGCCCCACTGTGTCAACACCCCAGGTGGCGGGGAATGCTAGGCGTACCATCCCTGCATAGAAGCCAAGAAAATAAAGGGAAAAAGAGATACCCCACTCACATGCAAATGCTACGTTTCTGGCAGGACGTGACGATCCTGGGATACAGACACACTGGACTGCCTCTCTTCCGGGTAAACCAGTCCATCTCATATATCACATATCATCATTGCACCCTATAGACACGAGTAGTGAAGACTCGATAGTCTGGTAAGACAACTTCCATAAGAGAGAAAACTCTGATCATAAACAACTGCTGCCTTGCAGATAGGCTGGGGACAGCCAAAGGCTAAGGAGGGCATCCCTACAGAAACGCCTGTTGAAATCGGATGCACGGGGCCGCAAGCCTAACAAAACAGTGCAACGTAAATCACAGTATGATGGCAGTACAACCTATTCGAAAAACGCATGGCGCTCATCCTGCGGAGTCCCGCCAGGCAGCGATAGTGCCGGGCCCCACGCCTCGAAGGGGCCCACCCTTGACTACTGGTGGTCACCCACCCATGTGTCGTGGAGTCAAGGCACATGGCTATGGGGCAACCTCTATTGGCCAAAACCTCAAGACCCTCAAAATACTACAGTGGAATGCGGAGGGAGTCATTAACAAAAAACTTTCCCTAACACACCACCTGCATGAAGGTAAGATTGACGTGGCATGTATCCAGGAAACGCACCTCAACAATAACCATAAATTCTCAATCAGAGGATATCAGACCTTCCGTCTAGATAGAGAAGGCCACAAAGGAGGGGTCCTGATACTGACCAGAAACAGCATACCGAGTAGCGCGGTACCTGTCAATCACACCGGACAAGCAGAAATTGTAGGAGTTGACATAATGGCTCAAGAGACGAAGCTCCGCATTTTCAATCTGTACGGACCACCAAACAGAGACCTATCGCTCTCGAGTATGGAGGTCAGAGACTCCAACTGCATAGTAGTTGGAGATTTCAACAGCCACTCGGAGAGATGGGGATACTCTGACACAGACAGCAGAGGTGACGAAGTGGAAGATTGGGAGATAGATGCAAATCTCTCCCTAATCAATAGGCCGGAGGATAGCCCTAGCTTCTATTCAAGAACATGGCATACCACCTCGACTCCAGATTTGGCCTTCTCCACACAGGACATACACCATAAAATAGACCGCCAGGTGCTAAATCAACTGGCAGGTAGCGACCACAGGCCGATCAGGCTAACCATTGACATGGAAGTAGGCCCACAGGAAACAAAACCGCTCCCACGTTGGAATTACAAACGAGCCGACTGGGACAGATTTGCAATCCTGACAGATGGGCTGTGTGAAACCATCAACACACGAAACACCAAAATGAAGCCCATGGTAGAGAGCCTAAGCAAGGCAATAATGCAAGCCGCCACTGAAACCATCCCAAGAGGAGCTAGGAAAAACTATAAGCCCTACTGGAATGATGAGTTGCAGAAAGTGGAAGATGCAGTAACAAATGCTAGGAACATGGCAGAACGAGAAAAATCCATGGAGGCAAACATCGCCCTCAAAGCCGCCGCGGCGAAGTACAAACACACGCTCAAGCAAACAGCAAGAGAAAGCTGGAAAAATAAAACGGAAAGTCTAAATCTGGACAAAGAAGGGAACAAGCTATGGAAGCTAGTCAGAGCCATGAACGACGAAACCCCGTCAAATAAACAAATTACTATCAAGCAGGGCGAGAACTTGATCACAGGTAAGAAAGCCGCAAACGCCTTTGTCGATCACTATGCCAGAGCAAACCACATCGAGGTCCCTGCAGAAAAGCATACAGACATTAGCGAAGAGCTAAAGGGGCACGAAAACATAAATACAGCTCTCCCGAAGAGCACATGATGGCCAAACTAACAATGCGCGAAATGGAAGAGGCTATGAGAACACTAAAGAAAAGGAAATCTCCCGGAAAAGACGGGATAACAAACGAAATGCTGATGGGGCTGGGCCAAACAGCGAAGAGGAAACTACTATCAGTCCTGAACCAAAGCTGGAAAAGGGGTATTGTACCCCAGGCATGGAAAGATGCAATACTGGTACCAGTACCAAAAACAGGAAAGGATAAAACAGATCCAAATGGATACAGGCCCATAAGCCTACTGAGCTGTGTCGGCAAGCTGATGGAACGGATGATAAACACCAGACTGATGTGGCATCTGGAAGAAAAACGAATACTAATTCCACAGCAAGCCGGCTTTAGACAGCACAGATCCACTGAGGACCAGGTCATCCTCATAGCCTAGGAGATAGAAGATGCCTACCAGGCACAGAAACACACAGTAGCTGTTTGGGTGGATCTGGAAAAGGCATTTGACAAAGTCTGGAAGGATGGACTTAGAGTCAAGCTAAGAAGAAGTGATGTCTGTGGGAAGATGTACAAGTGGATCAACCACTACCTCAAACAAAGAACGGCCAGAGTCCAAGTACAAGGGCAGATGAGCAAAAAGGTGACACTCGAACAGGGAGTACCCCAAGGGGGAGTTTTGTCACCCACACTCTTCCTGGTATATATAAACGATATTACAGAGAATATACCAAGAAGAGTCCATAGCTCAATGTTTGCAGACGATCTGGCTATGGGGACCTCTGAAAAGAATCTCACCATAGCAAGAAATCGGATGAAGACGGCTCTAACATCGCTGGAAGAGTGGGCGAACTCATGGCTGGTCAAAATAAACGAGGAGAAAACCACGTGCACAATATTCTCGCTCTCATTAAAACCCCAAAGTACCAAATTAAGTCTAAATGGCAAAATCCTGCAGCCAAACGACAACCCAACCTATCTGGGAGTCACATTTGATCGGCGCATGACATGGAAAAGTCAGATCGAGAGAAACCGAATGAAAGCCAGAGAAAGAATGGCAATCATGAGGAAACTTGCTGGCACAAGCTGGGGAGCAGACGAAGGCATACTAAAGAAACTGTACACTGGAAGAGTGAGACCAGTTCTCGAGTATGGCATTGCGGCATGGACAACAGCAGCGAAGGCGAACTTCGATAAAGTTAACAAACTTCAAAACCAAGCCATGAGAATTATAACAGGTGGCATGAAGTCAACGCCAATTGTAGAACTTGAAAAGATCACAAAACTGCAATCCATGACCGATAGAAGAGACTGCAGAGCCCAGCTGCAGTCAGAGAAACTCTGAAGACTGACGGACCATCCAATGTACCAGAGACTAAACAATTTGGGAAATGGGAAACTAAAGCGGAGAAACTTTGCAGAAATAGCCAAAGCAAAGATGCACGAAGATCCCACAAACACCAAAACCCATCACTACTGTACGAAAACCTACCTGGAGGCAGGATATATTTCCAGAGGTGGTAGAAAATATACCAGGTATTGCAAACAAAAAACTGCCAGACTGAAAAAGAAAGGAGAGACACTACCCTAAGCTTCATAACGAAAAGCTACCCAAGCATGGACTGGACCCATGCATACACCGACGGTTCTGTAACAAACACTACACAGAACGGAGGGGCAGGAGCATTCCTGAACCTACCAAATGGCAGACAAATAACACTGTCACTCGCTACTGGTAAGTACACAAGCAATTTCAGAGCGGAGGCAGAGGCACTGAGGGCGGCAGTGGAAGAAATGGTGACAAACAGTGAAAATGAGAGCCATATAGTTCTGCTGACAGATGCTCTCGAAGTAGTCACAGCGCTAAAAAGCCAGAAAAACACTGAGCTTAATGACCTAAGAGCAGCACTCTGCAAACTGTGCCAGCAGTCCGCACCAAAAAGGGTAGTGGTACAGTGGGTCCCGTCACACTGCAACATCCAAGGCAACGAGGAGGCAGACAGACTGGCAAAAGAAGGTGCAAGACTACCACAAACAGATACCAGTATGACGTACGAAGAGTCAAAACGGCTTATCAAAGCCAGATACATGACCAAATGGGAAACCGAACATACTGGTTACACCAAAAACGATGCCTATTACCAGTTGAACCGAAGAGAGCAGGTCGTTGTCTTCAGACTTCGCACTGGCCACAACAGACTGAGGTACCACCTATTCAACAAATTGAAGATAGGGTGTACCGACGAATGCCCGTGCGGTACTGGTAAAATGACCACTGAACATCTGCTGCAGAACTGCCCGACATACGAGGATCAGAGAGAGCAGATGTGGCCATTACCAGTGGAACTGCAAGACAAGCTCTATGGCAGTGGCGAGAGCCTCAGGATGACCGCCGCTTTTTTCGAAAAAATAATGGTTACTGTCTGACTGTGTACGCAGAAGAAGAAGAAGTTCCCATGATTCCATACCGATGCCTGCATCATTCATATCCCGTTTGCATACATCCTTGTACCGAAGTAGTGGCTCGGCCCGAGACCTCTTTTCCAACTGTAATTCCCCATAGAGAAGAGCATTTGATATTCTGCCATTATCCATCCTTCGAGTGTGTCCCAGCCATTGGAGTCTTCGAAGACTAAGCATGAAAAATATTGTGATAGTGTCTGTTATATCCAACACCTCTGCATTGGTGATCTTGTCTTGCCCCCAAACCTCCAGTATTCTGCGCAGGCACCTCATGTGATAGCTGTTTAGCCGTCTCTCCTGGTATGTGTAGGTAGACCATGTTTCACTGCCATAAAGAAAGGTGCTGAGGACACAGGCCTAGTAAACAAGTGTTTTTGTTTTAACAGTGAGCTTGTTGTTCTCCCAGACCATTTTTGATAATCTGCTCATTGATGTTGCTGCCTTGCCTATCCTGATATTGATCTCTTGGTCCAGGGATACTCTATTATTGATTCCTATTACAGTCTCATTGAATAGTAAATTAAATAAATTATTTCTGATAACTTATGTCTTCTAGCGATTGGGAATAGTTCTGCCAGTGGACTCGTTATTGCAAATAGGTAAACCTCATCTTTGTAACCATCTTTGGTAACACATTTCAAGATATCAAATGTTAAATTACTGATTAAAGGTAAAATTTTCTCCCACTTATATGAATTTTTATTAGTCTGGTCTGGAGCATGGGTTTTGGTTAGTCTGGAGTATAGGTTTTGATCAGCTAAGGATGATATGTATGTAGACTTTTAAATATAATTTTAAGATACATAAAAGGGATTAATGTTTTAATAAGTTCTTCCCAAATTAGCCCTGAATGAATTTCTTAATCATATAGTCTAAAGCAACAATAGACAACCAAGATACATAGTGAACCCTGGTGAACTATAACTGTTATTAAACCATTCATTGATCAGTGAAGTGCATAGAACGACATATGACATTCAAAAATCACTAGAGTAAACTACTATCGGTAATGCCTTGTTTATTCAAGTGTTTGTGGAGAGAAGACTAATGTCTGGTCAGGCCAAATGTACTGGTCGGACATGTTAGTCAGAGTCAGGCAAAATGTACTGATTGGACATGTTAGTCAGAGTCAGGCAAAATGTACTGATTGGACATGTTAGTCAGGGTCAGGCAAAATATACTGATCGGACATGTTAGTCAGAGTCAGGCAAAATATACTGATCGAGCATGTTAGTCAGGGTCAGGCAAAATATACTGGCCAAGACCACCACCTGGACTTCCTCAGTTCCCTTTGGAAATGGGCTGTTTTCATGACAGTTTGGCTAATGAGGTGGAGGATCAACATGATTCCCTGCAGTAGTGAGCGATGCGCAGATGAAGCCAACCATAGCAAAAAAGACTTAATGGCCCCGGTTTGCCTTCATCAGCTTGCTCGAGATGTGAGGAAAGCTACTACCACCCGCCATTTAATGCTTTTTTCTGGGCGCACAAAAAAAGTAGACTTACTCGTGGGCATTCAAACATCAATCAGTCAAGTAAAGTATATAGTAGAGATGATGATCATGTCATCATCAAGTGAAAAAAGAATTATTGCTGGTCTAACAATCATTGAATGTGGGTAAAATGTTGCATTGCTTTGGAAATTTTGTTTTAAAATATATTCTAAAATAATTACACAAAATATTTTTCTTCAGTCTTCCCTTGAGTGTTATGACAAGAATTCTCAACACTCATGACATACCAATATTGCTGGTGCAGCTGGTAGAGTCGCCACCTTGGACAAGAAAAAAAAATGGTTTGTTTTATGTACAAATATTGTACGCATTTTTAGTTTATAAAGTTTTTCAAATTTACAAGAATTGTTACCATTTGTCTTTAACATATTCAGTTCGACAAAATGATGGTTCAGTATGTGTACAGCGCTGAATAACCGACTTATGAGTCTAAAAAAAAGCAGCTTATGTCACTAAAGTTATCATTTCACAAATCTACAGCTTTCTGTATTAAATACCATTATTTCATTTTATTCTGCATTGAATTTTGTAAAGTTAATATACAACACACTAGTGAAAGTTTACTGAAGATAAATAAGTTTCAAGTATATGATATTGTGAACAAGTTTTATTAGCCCAAAAATATTTAAGCAGGAACAAATTAAATGAAAAAGATAAAGGTAGTCTCACAGCATAAATTGCCATTGTGGATAAAGTGTTAATGATTTTTAGTGACCAGTTTCTTTCCCTTCTGACTTGCCTTCTTAACTGTAAGTAAGGTATTCATATACAGTTGGGTAGCTTGAAGCATGCTGCTACCAAGGATCAAACTCCAATTGGAGAACTGGGTCTGAAAACTTTGTCAAAGGATTTATTTAATAAGCAATTGAGGACATTACAGAATGGATTAATTGCTGAAGACAGTTGAAAATTTTACATTTTACAGATTAACTGCTTCAGATGTTTTGAGAAAGTATTGCTCAGGTAATTAAAACATACGAGCATATAACTGCAAATAAATAGCTCATATAATTTGCTTTTTGACATGCTGGCTAGCAATGATGAAACCGACATCTCCAATATGGTATTGGCTCTCTCCAACGTTGATATGGATTTCAATGCTATTTTTGCACCATGTGCAATGAGACTCAAAATGAGCGCGCATTTCCAATAGTCCTATATCTAATGTAGGCTAAGAGATAAATGCCAACCACAAAATCTCTAGAAGATGGAAAGCAGCTTGGTTTTCCTTTAACTCCATTAAGCCAAAACTCCAAGAGATGAAAGACACCACAACAAGAGCACACACTTTCAATTATATGGTCATTCCAGCAATGATTTATGGAAGGGAAGTGTGGAACTTGCACAAATCAGATGCTGAAAAGCTGGACATATGGTATGCATGCCTGACAACAGATCGACACATAGAACAACATTTTGGTGGCCATATGCCTGTACATGTCCATGGGGTTGCCCACCTATGCGATGGCAAGATGGACTGACCAAAGATCTAGGCCTACATTAGTACATTATTGCAAAAGATCATGACGCATATAGAATATTGTAGGCTTCCTCGCATACAGCACATCTGCCGAACTGATGCCAAGGAGAATGTGAATGTGTGGGAATTTGCTTAGTTTAATTTCGCTTAACAGTGTTTAATCCCATTGCTGAAGTCCACCTAAAGGGTTTATACCACTCATAGAATTGAAATGTAGATTAAGTGCTTAAGGCATTAGGTAAATTTGTTTCTTCATCTCCACTTAACTAACTTAACTTAACATCTTTATACTGGTTAAGAAAATTCTTCAGAGTCTGTATACAACCAATTTCTTGAAGGGTGTTTTTACCCATGTGCCAGTCTGTCTTAATAGATTCAAATACTAGAACTAAGTAGACCCGCAGCCAGTTAGGCACCATCTATATCCATTTCACTTCTTAAGGTACATAATAATCCCACTGCTGATGGTTTCTTAAAGTATGCCCATACCAAAGAACTTCTTTTGCAGTATCAGTGCTTGTTTCTGTGGCATTTCAATTTAATGAAACCGCCAGCTGATTCCAAATGCTCTATATTGTCTTTTGTAATTTGCTTGGCAGGGTGCAGGAGTTTCTTTCTATTTATTCTCATTATCTGGCCTTGGTATTGTCATAAAAGATTTGAAATATTTAGCAGATTCATTTAAAGTGAACATACGCACAATGCGCATGATGACGTGAGTTAATGAAAGATCTTTCAAGACCAGGTCAGGCGCATATTGTTGCGTTAACGTCCTTCTTTAAACATCATTGTCCAGTTCTTCACTGTTATCTTCAACACACTTTTGTCATCATACATTGCCTGCATTCTGCGATGAATGTCAACTGGTTGACATCCTTCAGCTGTTAGAAACCGAATCACCGCTCGCTGATCAACTCGTTGGACGGATTCCGTATCACACTTGCCATGTTTTCAACGGTCTTCTGAGGATACTATGAATCGGAGGATAATGAAATTTGGCAAACTTGACGGTTGGTATGTGCTATTTACACCAGAAGTGACGTCAGCATGTGCTTCGTACATATGTTCACTTGTTGTAGTTTGGTCTGGTTTCATTTGAGCGTGCCTTTTTTTATTTGCAGGTAAAATTTACAAGTTCCTTGAAAGTAAATGGCAAGATGTCAGCTTTGAGGACAGTTTGAAACTTACAAAAACTGAAGGACAGGTACTACTTTTTGGCTGTTTTCTCTATATGTAATTTTTTAAGGATTTTTTAAACAAATGTTTGTGTCACTGGAGTAAAGTAGGGAAGGGAATGGATGGCCTACCAGATAGGATACTAGTCTCTTAGTTCGCATATATGGCTCAAACTTTGCTAAGGACTAATTCTTTCTACTGGAGCATTGCAATAAAAGTCTTGCCTGCACACTGTGTGCCAGCTAACAGGACAAGCAGCCTTTATTAATAGGTTCTATAAATTTATCTGGCTAACTCCTGCAATCAGGTAATATTGTGATGGTAGATTTTTAATTAGATAGTTTAGAGGATGCAACAAATTATGCAATTCGGAGAATATTAATTGCAGCAAAATACACTTAGCAGGTATTTCTTCTTCTTCTTCTTCTTCTTCTTCTTTTTCTTCTTCTGCGTACACAGTCAGACAGTAACCATTATTTTTTCGAAAAAAGCGGCAGTCATCCTGAGGCTGTCGCCACTGCCATAGAGCTTGTCTTGCAGTTCCACTGGTGATGGCCACATCTGCTCTCTCTGATCCTCATATGTCGGGCAGTTCTGCAGCAGATGTCCAGTACCGCACGGGCATTCGTCGGTACCACCTATCTTCAATTTGTTGAATAGGTGGTACCTCAGTCTATTGTGGCCAGTGCGAAGTCTGAAGACAACGACCTGCTCTCTTCGGTTCAACTGGTAATAGGCATCGTTTTTGGTGTAACCAGTATGTTCGGTTTCCCATTTGGTCATTTATCTGGCTTTGATAAGCCGTTTTGACTCTTCGTACGTCATACACTTAGCAGGTATTTGATGGGTGAGAACAAATAGGAATGTGGAAATGTAATAGACAGTATTCTCTTGTATAATACAGTTAAGTCGTATTTTCTTTAATCTTTAGGTCTGGCTGGCGTTGTTTCATTTGCTTATGGAGAGACCTTGCCAGGAAAAGTACGACCTCAATAACTACCGTAAAAACACTATTATGAAGGTGAGTTAGTATTGCTTAAAATTTGTACACAATTTAAAAAAAAAATAATACACATATATAGTGTGTGTCAAATTAAGTCATTCCGTAACAGGTGAGGTCGTTCGGACACACATGAAGATAACCCCACTCCACCCCTCCCTGTCATCGGTCGCTGTCTGTGCCTCCTCTGTCCAGAGATTGGTCCATTCTGATATGTTGTCCTCCCATCTCTTTTTGGGATGACCTCTTTGTTGTCCACCTTGCACCTTTCCATACAAGGCCGCCTGATTTCGATATGTGGCCGTACCAAGCGAGTTTCCATCTTTTGACCATTGCCAAGAGGTCTTCAAAAGGCCTTATATATATATTATTTTCTAATATGCTAACAAATGTGTAGGGACTAAAAACAAATAAGCAACCAAATATGGGGTTGGGGGTTTAAATGTAGTTTTGCATAAGAATAGTAAACAATTTGTATTGACATTTTTACCTTTATCAAAGGTCGGACAATATTAAAAGCGTACAAGATTTCAATAGAAGTACTGCAAATTTGACAAAAGTATTATTGATAAATGAAAATATGTGGTCTTCATCCTTAAACATCTGTTGTTTTTCCTCTGCCATTCAAATTCAGTTATACTGCAGTCATGTGCTTGATTTACTTTACTTATCCAAATGCTTTCTGATAGAGATTTTTGTTTGACATATAACGAGATAAGTGCCGCTGTGAGAGGAGAGCATGTTGTAAGATGCTGCTGGATATTTCTCATTTGGAATAAACACATAAATATATACAGTCTCACAATTTTTTCTTAAGTGGTCACCATTGCAGCTGGCTTTTTTACAGAAACTCTACCAAAGCATTTATCTACTCTCTTACAATGGTGGTTTATGTATTACTTTGTTTTGCATGATGTGTTTGCCAGCTCCATGCACAGCCTTCCATTGTTGCCTTCTATCATATTTTAAGTGGTTTGGAGTGAAGATATATGTGCCTTTTGGTCTGACACATCCAATTTCTGCACAGAATTTTCATGTCCGAGTTTGCCTTTCGCTCTTCAATCCCTAATTTCTTAGCCAGGCTACAATGTTGCAGTCTGTTTCTATGGCAACCATTAAGATGGAGAATAGGCTCTTGGTCAGTTTTGGGTCACTAACGCTGAAGCAAGCAGTTGGCTATGAGTTACTAGCTACTGTCAGCTCATTCACTGATGCATCTTTGGCCCCGGACATAAGTTCAAATCCTCGGCATGGCATAGGATTTTTTCAAGCGAAGGAAAAATAAAAAATCTTAGCCTATACAGTGACTGCAGGGACACATGACCTTTATTCCTCAACCCTATATATATCCTCCTGATGGACCCAACAATGGAACTAAATGACAAAGTGATAGATTTAGTTCCGTTGTCATCTGATTTTTAGTCCTCGGACTGATGTTGAAGACTTTGAAGTGTCTCACTCTATCTCTATCTGCCCTTCTGAGTTAGGCATAGGATTTTACTGCCAAATCACTGCAAGCCTGTGTAATGAAGGTATACCTTTGCCAGCCTCTGCCTCTCTTATTCTTTTTTTTTTATCTGCATGAACTTATTGAACTGAACCAGCATGCCACAAATTGTAGACAATTTTCGCCTACTTATTTTTATTATTATTATTAAGTATTATTCTTTATTCCATTGTCTCTAACACCATTTTATTAGACTTTCGCTCTACCTGGATGATCTTTTCCATCCTTTGGTATCACCACATCTCAGAAACTTCCAAATATCTTACTTTTCTCTTGTTTATATTCCGTGTCTTTGAACCATAAAGGACCACACACCAGATGTATGCATTTAGAATTCTTTTGTGGAGGGTGATATTTGTACATTTTAAAAATTCATGACAAAAGACTTCTTGTTTATCATTACAGCCTTTATTTCATTGTTATGGTCTGCCATTGAATTTAAAAGGCTTAGGCATAAAGGCTGCTTGCCCATGCTGTCATCATGCAGGCTAGATTTTGATTTTTATTCAGATAGAAAAAAACTAGGCCTGATCAAAGTTTTAAACTCATGTCCCATTGATCAATAGTCGACTCACTCTTGTATTTTGGAAACATATAAAAACATATGTTACATAAGTAAAAATTCATTTGACTTCTCATGCACAAAATGTGATTTGGCACTGGTTACTCTGTTCATAGCTCCGAACATATTTGAATGAAGTTCTTGTAGATCAACTGCCCATACTAGCTGAGTTCCAGCGATACCTGGAACATCTGGCCTTCATGGATCCTCCACCTGCCAAAAAGGACTTGGTTCTAGAACAAGTAAGCAATAGTAGAAAGAAAGTATGTGACAGATTGGTGTGCACAATTATTAAAAAATTACAGGCAAAAGGTCTTTATCTAGGACTATGGACAGAACAAAAAAAATAATAACTTCATGTTATATTATACAGAGTTAACATTAGTGCACTCCAGGCAGATCCATGGGTGATCAGTCTTTCTTTCTCTCTCAGCATATGGTAAAGGATGTGGATATTAATGGTTCCTGTAGCTCCCTGGATGTACACTAATGTTCCATCCTTTCAGACACCCCCTCTCCCTCCTCAACCAACATTTGTTGTCAAACTTCTGCAATAGTTGAATAAACGAGAGTAATAAAGAATAAGAATTGATTAATATGGACAATTAAGAAGGTATAAGATATAGAAACTATTTTATATCTGAACACGAAAACATTTAGTCATATTATCATGTATTGTTTTCTTTCAGGAGGTCTGCAATCACATTTTAATATTAGTCTGTTTGATCCTGGTTTCAGAATATTGTCTGCAATGTTTCTATTTCTGTGTTAGATATCTGCTTCCATCAAGAAATGAACTAAATTTGGAACTGTACAAAGATATATTTTTAATGTTTAGACATTTGATGTCTCTAATGTTCTGCTGTAACTTTTCAATTTTTTTTTTTATGGGGTAGTGGATAAATTGCATGAGTTAAATGGCTAAATAGGAAGAGGAGGCTAATGTCTGGTTAGGCAAAACATACTGATCGGACATGTTAGAGTCATGTGAAATATATTGGCAAAGAACTCCACCTCACTTCCACATAGGTCTCCCTGAAAACTGGATGTTTTTGTGACAGCCTGGCTAACGAAGTGAGAAATTGACCTGAACTCTGTAGTAGTGAGCAACACGCAGATGAAGGCAAGTATAGCACAACCACCTGGAAGACCCCCGTCTACTTTCATCAACATGCTCAGGATCTGAGTAAAGCTACTGCAACCTGCCAATTAACACCCTTTTCAGGGCACCCAAAAGAGTCATCTTATTTATTGTAGACATTCAACAACAATAACAACAAATGGTTAAACTCATCTTTCATTACAATTGTAAAAATATTTATAGTTTTTCTTTTATTTTTAAGACGTCCATTGATTAAAAGACATTACTTAATTTCAGCACCACCTATAAAATAAATTAAAAGCTGTGGTTCTAATAATAACCACCAAAATAAAAAAGTGTCATGCCAATTTACTAAAAAAAATTATTATTTATTAAGTAGGATGGTATACATCTATTACTTCTATTTTTCTTGTTCTTCCTCGTTCATTCTGAAACTCCCTCTACAATGCCCTAAAAAAGGCTTTGCAAGTAGCAGGATGTTGTCCTGAGAATGGAATGTGTTGTGTCATAGTTTACAGCTTGGCTTGGCTTGGCTTCGTTCATTCTCAATCTCCCACTACCAAACACTGAAAGGGATTAAGTAGCAGAATGAAGTCCAGAGAACGGAATGCGTTGTGTCGTAGTTTACAGCGATATTTGCACCTTTTGGTCCAACACATCTGACTTCAGCAAGCATGTTTTTAGTACCGGGTTAGCATTCCCTCTTTGATTCCTTCTCCTTAGCCAGTCTGCCCTGCTGCAGCCTGTTATCCAGGATCACCGCGTGGAGGTGTAGAAGGGTCTTGGCAGCTTTGGTTCGTTGGCCCTGACGCTAGCAGTCAGCTACGAGTCGCTGACCACTGCAGTTCATGTGCTGCTCAGCATCTTGATCCCGTTTACAGCTTGACTGCGATATTTGCATCTTTTGGTTCGACACATTCAACTTCAACAGGCAATTTGGGTACTGTGTTAGCCTTCCCTCTTCGATCCTTTCACCATAGCCAGTTTGATCTGTTGCAGCCTGTTATCCAGGATCTCCACGTCGTGATGTAGAAGGGTCTTGGCAGCTCTGGTTCGCTGGCCCTAACGTTAGCAGTCAGCTTTGGGTACCACTGTAGCTCATGCACTGCTCAGCATCTTGATCCCACTTCTATTCAATATCCTAGTAAACTTCACATTCAGAGCCCGATTCTTTTGAATCACTTGTTAAGCCATTGATATCGGCATTATCCCATAATATATCATTCTCTGATGCATCAAAAGCTTTGTATAATAATATAGAATTAGTTATTTCTTCTATGAATAAAATTTGCTTCACTAATGTCAAATTTTCACCTTATTGCTCTCTATTGCTCTCCTACTTCTTCTTCTTCTGCGTTCATTTTCAGTCTCCTTTACCAAGCCCTGAACAGGGCTTTGCAAGCAGCAGGATGTAGTCCGGAGGAGGGAATGCGTTGTGTCGCTAGTTTACAGCTTAACTTCAATATTTGCACCTTTCAATCTGGCACATCCGTCTTTGGCAGCAGGCATTTTTTTAGTACCGGGTTAGTCTTCTCTCTTCGATTTCTTCTCAGCCAGCCTACTCTGTTGCAGCCTGTTATCTAGGATCACTAGGTAGACGTGCAGAAGAGTCTTGGTAGCTCTGGTTTGCTGGCCCTGATGCTAGCAGTCAGCTATGGATTACTGACCAGTACAGTTCATGCACTGCTCAGCATCTTGATCTCACTGTCGCTCTATTTCCACGTACCTCTGCATACACAACTTTTCTTCCCAATCCTGCTTTGACAACGTTTTGAAAAGCAATAAAAGATCAAAATGAACTTAATTTACATGATGCAACAATATTATAACAAGACAAACACAGGAGGTTCCACTACCAAATTTGCACATGTATTATGCAATGACAATGTTTATGAAGTTCTGTCCAATGATGCCAGACAACTTTCTTTTGACAATTGTACTTCCTTTTTTATATTAATCCTGAAAAATATATTGTGATATTGTGCCGTAGTTTACAGCTAGGCTGCAATATATGCGCCTTTGGCCCCACATATCCAGTTTCAGCATGTCACTTTTGGGACTGGGTTTGCCTTGCGTATTTTATTCCTATTTTCTCAGTCAGGTTGCATGGGTACAGCCTCGTTCCAGGGCAGCCACTTGAAGGCAGAATAGGGTCTTTGTCAGAATTAATTTGCTGATTTAAGCAGCCAGCTACGAATCATTGGCTGTTGTCAGTTAATTCCCTGCTGTGAGCTCAGTTCCTTAACAATTCTACAATGCCGTTGATTGTAAGGCACATGTTTATTTTAGAGACGTTTAAATTGGAAAAAATGTATGTCTAGGAAATATGATAATACAGAAAAAGAAATATTGTTTATCGCTACAAAAAAGATGTAAAATGAATTTAGAATATTACATATGTAATGCAACATATTTTTCATCAGTATGTTCACAATTGTAAAGAAATATGATAAATTTTGAAGCATTTTATTTATTCAACAATAGAATTTGTGGAGATTCATATATTGCCCATGCCAGTCAGTATGGTGGTGATAATGAAGAATGATAATAAATTTAATGTTGGTTTGGATCAAAGAACTGACAGGAATCATTTGTAATGTTTACACTGCAGTTTCATTTTGTTTGTATTATTGGTGCATTGTTTCGCAAATATCTTTAATGTTTTCTAGGTTCCAGAGATTCGAAAAAGAATATTAAAGAAATATGATGGCAAGTGGACCAAGATTGCAGAGTGGCAGTCAAAAACAACATTCAACCAATCTGATGCTGATATCAGAAATCAAGCACAGAGGTGTGTTTATTTGAGTTGGCCTAATTCTTACAATGATGTCCATACTCATTTTGGTGACAAAATCATGTACATTTCAGTTCTTAAATCTTTTTTAAATGTATTTTTCTGGGTGATAGATTGCGAAAATCAAAATATACTTGGTTATATTTTATTTGTAGTTAAAACTTGTCAGTTTTTATTGCACGGATAAAGTTATGGATTCTTTGTGGGTACATGGATACCTAGTTAGAAAGGAAAGAATTGGAGCACTGATCCTAAAATTCATGTCAAATTAGTTAATTGTTTTTTGGTTTTTTTTAAATCCCACACCAGCTAAAAAAATAGGAACAAAGACTGGCACATTTACAAACCTTGGAAGTACATTTATGCCAGACAGCAGAACAGACAACAACATCATAGGGAATAAAGCCAGGATAGTCTTAGCCAGCTTAAACACTATATAAAATTTTTTTATCACAGCACAAATACCAAGCTTAAAATATCCAAGATCTGCATACTTTGTGTGCATTTGTTTAGTGCTGATTGCTGGAGAGTGAAAGAAAAAAACATCCAAATTATCATCTTTCTACATAACATGTCTAAGAAAAATACATCAAATTTTTTGGTCGGACATTATGACGAACCAAGAAATGTGTACATCATTATAACTGGTTACAGCTGGAATTTTTATTTTAAAAAAAATTTTTTTTTTGCGTTCGCCTTATTTATCTATTTCCCAAGGCGTGTGTGCGTTACACTGTGGTTTTTATTTTGCGCCTGTCGGCCCAGTGCATCCGACTTCAGCATGCATTTTATGTAAGGGTCTGCTTCCTCCTGCATTTTCTAAGGGTTTGCTTCCCCGGGGTAACGACCGGTGCTGTGATGGGGATCGAACCCAGCACCTTCTGGTTGTGAGCCGTGCCACTTAACCACTAGGCCATGCCGTCCCCAGCTGGAATTGAATCAGCGATGTCCTAAGAAGATAACCTGATGCCATTACTGGGGCTGCAATGCTATGGAACTCAAAGGAAAACAGAAGCAGACCTTAAATAACTTGGAGGAGAATTATAAAAACTTAAATGAAAATCATGAGTCAGAACTGGAGCACTGTACACAGGATGACTGCAAACTGGGTGACTGAAGCCACTTTATTGCTGTCCTTAGAGATGTCATCTTGCATGATGGTCACTGAACATTAACAAAGGTTCTTAAAAGATTGGCTTGGCTTCATTCGTTCTCAATCTCCCGCTACCAAACCCTGAAAAAGGGCTTAAGTAGCAGAATGTAGAACAGAGAACGGATTGTGTTGTGTCGTAGTTAACAGCTTGACTGCAATATTTGCACCTTTTGGTCCAACACATCCGACTTCAGCAAGGATTTTTGAGCACATGGTTAGCATTCTGTCTTTGATCCTTTCTCTTTTGCCAATCTGCTCTGTTAAAAGATTAAGAATGGTTGTGTACAGGGCCTGGAACCTAAGAATGTAAAATATATTGCTACAGAAGCTGCAACTGCACTACTTTGGTAAGGAAGTCAGCAACAATGGTGATCCATATTCCCATTAGAGCAAACAAGGAAGAATCATCTTTTGTTATGTCATGGTTTACAGCAAGGCTGTGATATCTGCACCTTTTGGTCTGGAACACTCAGTTTTAATGTGACAACATTTTTTTGACCAATTTTACCTTCCATATTTTATCCCTTCTTCTTCTTCTTTGCGTTCAGGATCTGTGGTCATGCTATATCTGCAGTTGCAGATCACCAGGTTGGATCGATTGCCCCACAGTTTTTGTCTCAGCTCTGCACCCTCTGGCCAGGTCTGATATCTTATTTCCCTATAGAGGGGGCATTCCTGTAGAATGTGTTTTCTCAATTCTCTCAGCCAGTCTGCATCCTGTTTCCAGGGTCGTTACTTGGAGGCAGAAAAGGGGGTCTTCGACATTTCAAGTTCACTGACCCTGATACAAGCAGTCAGCTCTTAGTCTGCTGTCATCTCATTCACTGAGTCTTTGGGCCTGAATAAAGTTTGAGGGTTTTAATGTGAAAGAATATAGATTTTTTTTCCTCCTTTTTCTTCAGTGTTCGTTCTGAAAAGGACATTTGTAACATCGTGTCACAGTTTACAGCGAGGTTGCGATATTTGCATCTTTTGGCCAGCACATCTGATTTCAGCACTGCATTTTGGGACCCGGTTTGTCCTCCCTCTTTGATCCCTAATCTCTGAGCTGTGGTTGCAGTTTGTTTCAAGTACTACCACTCGGAGGCAGAATATGGTCTTGGTCAGTTATGGGTCACAGACGCTGATGCAGGCAGTCATCTATGAATAATATTGTAACTTCAGCCCTGAATATAGATTCAAAATAATTCATTCTTCAAACCCTGCATATATTACAGGATGGCTTCACTCTTATTTACTAATGATTACAGGATCAGATTAGTTTAACTTAACTTAACGTCTTTATACTGGTTTGGAAGACACTACAGAGTGTATACAACAAGTTTCTTCTCTCACTACCCAAAGTTCAGGGGAATTTTTACCAGAAGATCCATGTAAAAAATCTCGGTCTCCACCGTGATTCGAACCTGCGACCTCCGACACCCGATGCGAACACCTTACCTCGAGACCACTGAGTCCCCCTATAGCATAGACAACTGTTCACTTAAAATGTTAGTCAAATCCTGTATAATATCAGTAAATGCTACTCATATAGTCCCTTGAAGAATAAAATTGTACCACTATCATGTTGTAAAAGGTGAGGAATGTGCATGAGGCTAGCAACTTCATTATGTAAAATGAACTGAAACACATACCACGATTGTAAAAGAACACCTGAGTACTTTGATGTAGGCTAGGTGTAAGCAAAAAGTAGATAATATTTGTAGACAATAATTATGCCCAAGAACAGTTTATTTATTTTGAATATCATGAATCAACTGTTGAACTTATCACATGTTGTTGTTATGGGTCCAGAAGCACTTTTGCTCTTGCCCTTTGGCCCAATGTCATGTTATGGTATCTGCACATGTTTCTTAGTTGTTGACAGAGCAGAAGTATGTACAACCAACAAGCTGCAGGAAACAACATTATCAACACTATTCGCCATTTACAGAGAAAGACTGAGCACCTATGGGTATGCCCAGAATGCAGTGAAGTCGATTCTTAAGAACATAACATATTTACATGAAGGCACCAGTGTGTTACCGGCATCCAAAAGAGAATTAAAGAATAGTAAGACTGTAACCTACTATACATGTTGTAAGATGCGACTAGTAAAGTTGAGCATGAGGTTGATTACCTGGTCATGTAGAAATTATTAACTGCAAGAAAAAGAAGAGAAGAGACTACACGTCATGGTAGAAGACAAGCGACTAATAATAATAATAGCTGTCCATCATTGTTGATGAGGACCGCCGACATAATCCTTGTCACATATTCCCCTGTTGTGTGGGTGCGCATGTGGCTGAACAGGCCAATACGGGCACGAAAACATCTGCTACATAGCGGGCATACGAGGTTTGTAGAAGGTGATGGTGTTCCCGCTGTTCGGGATTTCCGGGTCTCGCGTCTGCTCTGGGCTTTCACAATACGGTCGTTTTCGCCGGTAGCTACACCCGATTTGACTGCGCTTCTCCAGTCAGATCTGTTTTGCGCAAGACATTCCCAGCTGTCGATGTCTATCTGGCAACTTTTCAGTGAGTCCTTCAGACCGTCTTTGAAACATTTCTTTGGGGGCCCTATCACGCGCCATCCCTCTCTCAGCTCGCCGTAGAGAAGCTTCTTTGGGAGCCGCTTGTCTGACATACGGACAAGGTGTCCGGCCCATCCTAGACGAGTGACCAAGTCAAGTCATTTACGCAATGATTTAAAAAATTTGATTTCACATTTCTTTGTCTGTAGACAAAAATTGTTTCACGTTTATTTTTAAGACGTAGTAGTTCTTCTTAGTTCTAAGTCGACCTGTACTTCTACAGGAGCAGATGCAGGTCCCAGCTCTGGTATGAGCTGAATGTAGCCAGTATAAGGATTTCCTACTTAGTGGGCTAGGCTTGAGCAGCTTAATACTCCTTACACTCCGCTGCGTTGGGACAAGTGCTTACGGAGGGTGGTTAATCGATGTGCGAGTCCATTTTAATAGACTCAAACACTAGAGCAAAGTAGACCCTTAGCCTGTTAGGCGCCATCTATGCTGCTCCAAACAAACCACCTAACCATGGCCGGTGTTATGCCATGTCACAGTTAGCCGCCTCTTACAATATGCTCTCTGTGAGGCAGTGGTGCTATTCTTGTCCCTGTCGTACACAAAGGCTGACCACTCGGGTGGACATAGTGATGACATTAAATAGATTTACCAAATTTATGTACCCATTGAATTTCATGCAAGCTACACAATGAGTTTCATTTGTATTTCAAATGTTGCAAAATAGGGTTATATATATATATAACTATATATATATATATATATATATATAAAAAGTAAAGGTAGTCCAGCAAATATTTATGCTGGGGATGAAGGCTTCATTGTACGAAGTCTCAGCATTTATATGTTCCAGTTCCCATCCTGCCTCGCTTTCCCTAGCTTTATTTGAGTTAGGTGTCAATTTACAGCTGGGTGAACTGATTCATTACATGAATGGGTTAAGTCACAGGTCACACTGCGATAGACATCACATTTTAAAACACTCTAGTGCTTCTTTCAACTAAGAGGAGACTGATAAATGCACTGTTTATTCCTACATTGTGTTACCAGTGTAAATCTTGACCCTTACTAGAAACACATAAGAGAAAGATCCAGAACTGTGAGATATGCTGTGTGAAATGTGCAGCCAGAAAGACAATCCGTGACCATGTCTGTAACACCACACTGAGGCAGATAGTGCGGACAAACCCAGTTAGTGCCTATATTAACGCTAAAAAAATCAAGTGGTTTAGTCATTTAGTCATAATGCATTATGACCAGCTTGTAGCAAGAGCATATCATATGCAGGTCCCCAGTCCACAAACAAGGGGCCGACCTCAATGTAGGTGGATTGAAGATGTCTCTAACACTCTCAAGTAGTTACATCTAACGACAGTACAAGAAATCTACGCATCCCGCCTCTCTGCGACGCCTCATCGCAAGGACAAAAGATAGCAGAAGAAGAAAGAAGACATTAAACGTTATTTTTATTGTCATCTTGACTATTAGATTTCAAATTATTAGAATGACAAAGCTGACCTTATTTGCAACACCTTGATTTAATTATTTATACACACAGATGGGCATCTACATACAACTTTAATATGTTGGAGGAGTTGGTATCAGAGCCACCAAAGTGTGTTGTCTGTGGCCAGTTTGCTAGCAAGCGTTGTTCTAGGTGCCAGAATGAGTGGTACTGTCGAAGGTAAACTTTATGTGCTATACTAGTGTCAGAATTTAAAACAGCAGTCACTATAGATGTGCGCCTCTCAAGAAACAAAAGACAAAACAGTGGGGTTTCACCTGCTGAAGACGGATGTGTCGGACCGAAAGGTGCAAATATCGCAATCAAACTTTAAACTAGCGACACAACGCATTCTGTTCTCCAGACTACATCCTGCTACTTACAAAGCCCTGTTCAGGGCTTAGTAGCCGGAGATTGAAAACGAACGCAGAAGAAGAAGAAGTGGGGCTTCAAACATCCCCTGGTTTCAAGGGAGGTAAGACCAGTGTCTAATCATATTGGAGATTGATCATACACAGAGATCAAGAATATCATCAGAAATCAGTATATAGACCAATGGAGAGAAGACAGAAACATAAGCAGTACACCAGACCCAACTCACCAACTCCTAAGAAACCAACAAACTACCCTATTTCACCTAAGAACTGATCACTGCAGACTACTAGAACGTCTATACTGACTAAAGATCTCACACACCGATGAGTGCTCATGTGGAACAGGGGAAGTGGGGGGGGGGGGGGGGGGCAGGGTCCTAAATACATTCTACAGGAATACTCATTCTATAGGGAAATGAGATACCAGACCTGGCCAGAAGGTGTGGAGACAAAAGGTGTGGTTCAGCTGCTCCGAGATGGTGAAGACTACAGCCTTCATTATGGTGTTACTGGCCTGCAGATATAGTATGACCAAAGATCTTTAACGCAAAAAAGAAGAAGAAGAAGATTGATGAAAAACATGGAGATCCCATGTACACTCTGTGGGCATTAAAGAGCCCTAGATAGTTATAAATATATAAGATTTTAGATTTTTATTTTAGAGTAAGGAAATGTAAATGAACCTGGTTATACACAGACTCTGCAGAGTCTTCTAAACCAGTATAAAGACATTAAGTTAAGTTAAGTTAAGTTTTTAAAGTTAACAAAAGCCAGCCAAATTGAAACACCAAAATTGGAATTCAATTTAAGAAGTGAAAATCTCAATTCATTACGTTACGTGAACTATTCTTTGCAGACGACCAAAGCCTAATATGCAAAGACAAAAATAGACTGTGCAATATCAAATGGATGCATTTAATACAGCCTTTGAAAGATATAAATATGAAGATAGCACATTGAAGATAGAAACTATGGAGATGAGCTGAACACCATGTCCCCTTAACACACCTGTTGTTGTTTGTTTGTGAATGCCCACAATGAGTAGGTTACTCTTTTGTGCAGCCTGAAAAGGACGTTAAATGGTGGGTTGCAGTAGCTTTTCTCCCATCGAGAGCATGCTGATGAAGGTGGACCGGGGTCCTCCAGGTGATTCTGCTAAGCATGGCATCGTCTGTGTGTCAATCACTACTACAGGGATCATGTCGATTCCTCACCCCGTTAACCAGGCTGCCATGAAAACAGCCCATTTCTAGGGAGTGCTACTAGTAAGCCGAGGTGAGGGTCTTGGCCAGTATGTTTTGCCTGACCCTGACTAACATGTCTGATCAGTATATTTTGCCTAACCAGACATTAGTCTTTATCCCCTAACATACCTGTAAACAATATCAAACTTAAGCAAGCCAAAGAGTTGAAATATCCGGGTAGTATTTTTACAGAAGATGGAAAACTTAATAGAGAATTTTAAACTAGCTGTCAGAAGCATTTGCTGATTTATTAACTGTCCCCCCTTAAAGACATACCTGTAAACAATGTCAAACTTAAGCATGCCGAAGAGTTCAAATACCTGGGTGGCAGCGCACAAACTGCAGTGGTCAGCGTCCCATAGCTGACTGCTAGCGTCAGGGCCAGCAAACCAAAGCTGCCAAGACCCTTCTACACCTCCACACGGTGATCCTGGATAACAGGCAGACTGGCTAATGAGAAGGGATCGAAGAGGAAATGCTAACCCGGGACTCAAAAAATGCTTGCTGAAGTCGGATGTGTTGGATCGAAAAGTGCAAATATCGCAGTCAAGCTGTAAACTACGACACATCACATTCCGTTCTCTGGACTACATTCTGCTACTTAATCCCTTTCAGGGTTTGGTAGCGGGAGATTGAGAACGAACGAAGCCAAGCCAAATACCTGGGTAGTATTTTTACAGAAGATGGAAGACTTACTAGAGAATGTCAAACTAGCTGTCAGAAGCATTTGCTGACTTATTAACTGCCCCCTCTCCCTGCTTAAACACTTTAATATCAGCTTGGCAACAAAGTAACAACTGATAAACAGTACATTTATACAAACTCTGTTGCAACCAATGTCAAACTTGGTCCTTTTCTGAAGAAAGGAGAGAAAAATTGTGACATTTGAAATGCAATGTCTAAGAAGAGTGATTGATGTTACCAGGAAAGATAAAATGAGAACAATGACATTAGAAGAGGTGAGAATTACTCCCTGGGCTGATTACATTTCAAGACAGTAAATATGAAGGTTTGATCATCTCACATAAATGCAGTCATTTTCTGTAGCGCTAGCAAATTGACTTTGAAGGCTGACATTAATAGTCCTCATAATTTTCTTATATATTTTAGGGAATGTCAGGTTGGGCACTGGAAGAAACACAAAAAGGCATGTGACTTGTTGTATGATGCAGAGCAACTGATCAAGCACCAAGAAGGAAAATGATTTGCAATGATTCAATTGTTTCATATGTTTTCAACTGATTCATATATTGTCATTGTATTTTAATTGTTCTGGGTTTTTTTTGTGCACTGTTCCATATTATTTTTTTTTAAAGATCTTCATATTCATTATTGCAGAATATTTGTTTTCATTGCTCCATAACATATGTACATTCTTATTTCACTCCTTACCTCCAAGTTTTCTATTTTTTATCAATAATAAATTCAGGCAAAATTATACTTAAAGTTTTAAACATTTAAAAGTATAAATGGAAAATGAATTGGCATTAACTTTTAGATCATGTCACTGAGCCAGCACTTAAGTTATCCAATTTATTGCTTCTTTGTGCAATGATCTTCTTCTTCTTTTTCTTCTTCTTCTTCTTCTTCTTCTTCTTCTTCTTCTTCTTCTTCTTCGTTCTCAATCTCCCGCTACCAAACCATGAAAGGGCTTAAGTAGCAGAATGTAGTCCAGAGAACGGAATGCCTTGTGTCGTAGTTTACAGCTTTACTGCGATATTTGCACCTTTCGGTCCAACACATCCGACTTCAGCAAACATTTTTTGAGTACCGGGTTAGCATTCCCTCTTCGATCCCTTTTTCTTAGCCAGTCTGCCCTGCTGCAGTCTGTTATCCAGGATCACCGCGTGGAGGTGTAGAAGGGTCTTGGCAGCTCTGGTTCGCTGGCCCTGACACTAGCAGTCAGCTATGAGTCGCTGACCACTGCAGCTCATGCGCTGCTCAGCATCTTGATCCCATGTACAATGATCTGAAAAGAAGTGTTCTCTGTGATTATTTTTGCAATTATGGATATAACTGCAATGTGAATCATAGTGTGTTTGTTCAGAGATAGAAAGTATTGAGTTATATTTGCTCAGTTGTCGATTCTAGGGGGCAAAGAATACATATATATATATATATATACTGCACTCTACCAAGTATTTTTTTTAAATGGTGACTGCAAGAAGGGATGAAAATTGGGCAAACAACATCATCATGCAAAGAAACCACTATTATAGAAGCACAAATGTGCCTTAATGCCATTTTGTTGAAAAACACCAGCTGCAGTTAGTACTTGTACTTTGTGAATGAATGAAATGGGGATAAGTTACAATCAGAGTTCTCTCTTATTTTCACACTATATACCTCAGTCCATTATTCTTTCGTTTTCTTTGGCGTTTGTTCTGAAAAGAACATTTTGTCATAGTTTACAGCATGGGTGCGATATTTGTGCCTTTTGGTCCAACACATTCTATTTCAGCCGGCTTTTTTGGATTCCAGTTTTGCCTTCCCACTGCAATCCCTTTTCACCTAGTCAGACTACATTAGAGCAGCAGGTTTTCAGGGTCACCATTTGGGGGCAGAATAGGGTCTTGGTCAGCTGTGGATCAGTGACCTTGATACAAGCAGCCATCTAAGTCACCAGCTGCTGTCAGCTCATTCACTGCTGAATCTTCATCCCCAATATTCTTTAAACTGAAATGTAGTAATAAACAATAAGGAAAGAGAAAATTACTGCGGCAGATGTTGGAAGTTGTTTGAAGCTGTTTGTTTGTGTTTTGACTGAAAAGTGGGCTGGCCTTGAACAAAACTACCTTAATTTTGTATTTGCTTGCAGCAGTTCTGGTTGAAAATAGTTGAAAGAGAAAATGATGAGTAATAATAATGGCTGAAATTCAGATGAGATTAAGAAGCTGTTTTTCATATCTTAACTACCATTTAAAGATAACACACAAAATCATTCCTGAAGTGGATTATTGAATTTTCATCATGATTTTATTTATATTTAATACTGATAATCATTGAGAAGGAGTACGACGGCCTGACTGGATGTTAGTCGTCACAGGGAAATGCATTCAAAGTCTTGAAAAGGCATAGATTTGTTTCTATTGAAGATGAAATAAAAACCTATCATGTGGCAACTGCAGGGGTAAGCAGCTTTTGTTTCTTGGCTCTATAATTCCTTCCAGTGGACCTCGGAAATGGAAATAAACAACATAATAATAATTTGGTCTTGTTTTTTTATCATTTCATTTAGATTGTTGTTTTATTGTCATTGACTTAGTTTGTTGTTTTTGACTGTGTTGTTCTCATTAGTGGTTAGCAGGGATGAGGGGGAAACAGTGATGAATACCAAGCTAAGTATCTTCAACTCAAATACTAAGTGGTTTATTTTAATGGATCTGAAACATTGCAGATGACCGAACTCAAATACGAAGAGATAGCAGACTTCATCAATAAATTCTTGAAGAAATCCTTGACCTGTGATGGTTCAACAAGGTTACAAATGAAAGCTTATGGAACAGAACAGGACAAAACAAAGTGGAACCAGAAATCTTAGGAGAAAGATGTCGATGGATAGTCCACACACTGAAAACCACAGAGCAATATCACCAGATAATCTCTGTCATGAAACCATCAAGAAAATAAAGAGGCAAAGTAAAGCCAAAGAACATATGGAAATGAGACATATAGTGCAATACAAGATAAACAGGGAGAAGCTGGAAAAAATGAGAAAATTGTACAGAAAATTGGTGAGATATGTACACCAAGGTGATAAGGGTAAATAAGAAAAAGACTGAGTCCTAAGGGAGCAAATACACTATATTAGTGATAAAATATGCTATTTGTAGAAAAGGAGAAGTTTTACAAAACCATAAAACATCAGTCATTGTGGGAACTGAGTTAAATCATGGTTCAATGTTGTGGTCTTAAGGTGTTGCACTGAAATTAACTACTGTGCATCTTTATATTCCATTTCAGTTGATAAATCAGCCATCTATCATGTTTTGTTTTCATGTATATGTTTTATGCAAGGATATTGACTTTTGTTTATTAGATCATTGTGGTGAAAATTAAGAATACAAATTGTATGTGTAAAATATTTGATTAACTAGGCTGCCTGTGTTTTTTTGCATTGTTGGAAAAGAGTATGTTATTGATACATCAATGAGCTAAATATATAAGTAATACTAGACAGAGCAAAAATAAGACCAAGAAAACAATGGATCATATGTGGTAGAGAAACACTGCAGAAATATGGATTGAAAATAACGACACTATTCAATTGCTATATGTGCGTCACATGAGAGCTGGGCTGTCTACGCTGAAGACGTCAACTGGTTGAATCACTTGCGTTGCTGGAATGCCAAAAATAATGGCTTTCAAGGAAGACTTCTGTATGGCGGGTTGAGTTAGATGGGATATTAGGAATACGCCTAGAGAAGCGGTTCAAGGACAGTCTGAACGATGGCTATTTGATTGACACTACGACTTGGAAATACCTGGACACAAATTCTTCAGCCTGGATGGGGCGCGAGGTTAAGAAGGGCACGGTTGCGGTTAATGGAAACCTACGTTTGCGGATGACACATGATGAGCGTGAGATTGAAGAATAGTTGATTGTCATGCTCGGTTCATGTTTACTCATCATGCAGTGGAATATTCTGCGATTCCATTGATCTGATAAGTCTCTTGTGCACACAAGAAGTAAACATAAACATGCGAACATACGACTACTCTAAGACAGATGTATATAAGATAAAAGAAGCAGCGAGCCACATAACCAGGAAAGATATTGTCGGAGGAACAGATGTTGAACAAGATGGGAGAGTTTCAAAACTGTTCTAGAAAAGCTAAAAGAGGAATGTGTTCCATGTAGGGAGGTATGCCCCAAACGTTAAAAGTGGATAACTATATTTGTAGTTAAATGTAGAAGGGCTAAAACTAAAGAAAGGATAAAATATATAGAGGCAGGTAAATCATCAGAAAAAAAAGCTAGATGGCCGCACCGCCAGGCTGCGTGTGAACTTAGCTCCAGTGTTTTCAGTTTCAACTGTTTTGTGTTATTCCGCGTTCTCTGGACCTTCTCTTGGACATAACAAATTGTATCTCTGTGTTATCCTACGTACAAGGACATAATCTTTGAAAGTTTGTGCACCAATATAGTCATATTGTGATTTGTGCGCCCGTTTGTCCTATCAATTACCCGTGTTCATAGCTCGTCTCACTAACAAAGGTGAACCCAGGTCATGTCGCTCACTACCTCGTCCGGCAATAGTCCCATGCATGTCCTATTTTATACAATGGCGTACAGGCTCTCATAGAGACCACCTGTCCATCCTCCCCGTCACTTCTTACCAGTGGTCATACGTAGGCTTTTTCAACTACACATCCTCAACACGCCCGCGCCGCACGCACGATAGGGAGGAGAAATAATAATAATGTTAACGTAGGCGTCAAAGGCCCATTGCGCCGATTGACCACTACCATGTCCAACTGCTATATCCATGTGTAGCGTGTCGACCGAAATCCCTACAGACTCCCCAGGTGGAGCCGTGTACTCCGCAGCCTTGGGATGAGGGCCGCGAGGAGTGTGTTAAACCGATGTTTGTGTCAAACTTTCCGTGTCTGTCTAAACTTCCTGTTTCCGCATGTCCCGCCGTCGAGGCTTCTGACTGTGTCCACCTGTTGGTCAGCGTGACCATTGTTGTGCTGAGAATACGAGGTTGGGGGAGGTATTTTATAACCTCCAGTGGAGGGAGGGCAGGTAGGGGGAAGTCGGCTTCAGTCCAACCAGAAATTTCCTTGAGTAGTGATAATCTGGACTGAATTCTGGTGTGCAGTTAAGCGGAACGTTGAACTTCGTCATGGACTGGTCTCCCACGGCATGAGCTAGACAGGAAATGCAGGATAATAAACAGGATAACCGATCGAAAGCACATCAAATCCACAGAATAAAGTCCCTGATACCACCTTGTGAAATATAATCCGGACAGGAACCACCAAACATCGGAAACCTCGACACAAACACGGGAGAGAGTCGAGAGCGCAACCACTAAGACGCGGCCATCTTACTCTTCACTTTTCAGAGAGGAGAAAGACTGGTGGAAAACGAGCAGGACAGAGGCGAGTGCTTTTCCACTTAGCTATAGTGGAACCCCCCCCCCCCCCCCCCCCCCGCCCCCTTGCCTGAGGGTTTTCCCTAATAATAATAGCTGTCCATCGCAAGCGATTATGACAACAGCAGTCAGACATGTTGTGCTGCACCTCCCCAGTGAGTTCGGAGGTGTCTGTATAGTTCAATTTTGGCACGGAAAATCCTTCCACATACGTAGCATTTAATGTCAGAATTAGACATGTGAATGTCAGTTGTTTTGTCTTTACGCAAAGTGCGTTTTTTCTGTGCTTCGGAGGTCCGGTGCTCCTCAGCAATGGAGGTGCCTCTGATGGTGGTTCTACGCCATGCCTTGCGGTCCTGTGCGAGACATTCCCATGCGTTTGCATTGATGCTGAGGCGTGTCAGAGATACTTTGAGGGAGTCTTTTAAACGCTTCTTTTGGCCACCGGCTTGACGCAGGACATCTTTCAGCGCACCATACATTAGTTGTTTTGGGAGGCGGTTATCTGGCATGCGCACGACGTGGCCGGTCCATCTGTTCTGGGTCTTCTGTAACAACAGTGTGTGGATGCTCGGCATTTTTGTCTTCATGAGGATCTCGGTGTCTGGTACCCTATCCTGCCACTTTATTTTGAACAATCTACGGAGGCACCTTGTCTGGAAGTGGTTTATTTTCCTAGCATACCTGCTGTACACAGTCCACGTCTCACTGACATACAGAAGGGTTGGGAGCTCGGTAGACTTTGAGTTTCGTATCAAGCCTAAGACTTCTCCGATTCCAGACACTGTTGCGGAGCCTCCCAAAGGCATCACTGACCTTGGAGATTCTGTTACTGACCTCGTAGTCAATAGTAGTTTCCCTGGAAAGAGTGTTACCAAGGTACACGAAGCTGTCTACTGATTCGAGGCGCTCGTTCTTGACTCTGATATCTGGGTCGTGATATGCGTCACTCGGGGCAGGTTGAAATATTACTTCGGTTTTTTTGGTATTAATTGTAAAATCGAACATGTCGCAGGCTGCTGAGAACTTGTCCACATATGTCTGCATGTCTCTTTTCGTGATGGCAGTGAGGACACAGTCATCAGCAAAAAGTAAGTTCGAGATGGTTGTGTCCTTTATCTTGCTGTGTGCTTGCAGTCGTCTGAGATTGAAGAGTTTTCCGTCAGTCGTGTATTTTATTTCCACTCCGTTTTGGTTAACAGCCCTGATAGCTAACTCTGAACGTGGCAGCAAACATCCTGGAAAGTGTTGGGGTTAGTACACCGCCCTGCTTGACGCTATTTGTTACAGTAAAGGCATTTGATATTTCTCTATCACTCAGCACATGAGCATTCACACCTTCGTTGAATTGTTTGACGATCTTGGTGAATCTGCTTGGACAGCCGAATTTCCCCATGATCTTCCAACGTCCATCTCTGTTGACGGTATCGACCTTAGTCAGGCCCACGAAAGACATGTACAGCCCACGTTGCTGCTCTTGGCATTTCTCCTGAGGTTGCCGAGCCGTGAATTTCATATCCACAGTTCCGGGACCTGATCTGAAGCCACACTGACTCTCTGGAAGAATTCCATGTTCTAGGTGAACGATCAATCTGTTGAGGAAAACTCGTGCCAGTATTTTGCCATCAGTCGATTGGAGACAGATTCCTCTGTGGTTATCACAGAATCATCACTAAGGTCTTCCCTAGTGTATACATGTGTATCTATGTAAGCTCATATTTTATCGATGTTTTATATTTAGTTATAACATACTATTTTTTATGGCAAATAATATTCTATATTTACTTGATTAACAAATTCATGTAGTTCTTATTCACTTCCTGCAAACTGAACTGATCAAGACTTATTTGAGAATATTTTATAAGACACCACCGATAATGAGCCCTGCTATTTTCTCTGTTCTAAAATTTGTTCAGTGTAAATGTTAAACCCGAGTGGGTATACGAGGCGGCCCCAAAGTGGATTTCTAAGTTTCTTACTGGCATGAAAAATTAGTGCCACTGCACCTAAAAGAGTTTCGTAAAGAGACTTGTATACGGGGCTAGCAACCTCATCGTGTAAAACAAATTGCTACAGAAACCACAATTGCAAGAGCAGGCACAATGCTTATACGCTGAAGTAGCGTCCCTATGCTCTGGCTGGGGTCTTATAGTACAAGAAGAAGCAACGAATCCGGCAGCATAAGCGACTTCTCTTTTATTCAGAGTTAGGAAATGTGTCGACACGCCGCTCGCTCGCGCTTGGGCTTGCTTGACTTTTGGAGAAGAGAGGAAACAACGACGGTAAAGTCACATGAGTATGTCTTCAGAAAATTGAAAAGGGATCGAACGCACAGAAAAGATGTAAGTGCTAAAAGGTTTAAAGATTTCATATAAATGATGATCAAATTCAAGTCATAGTTTAGTGAGTCTGAGACAGTAAAAACGACATAATAACTTCAACTTAGTAATTTAATTGTCACATGTGAGTGGCGGTTTTTTCAACTTGAATAGCGTGTGCCGTGTGGACCTGGATCCGAATAATTGATTCGATTGTTGCTAAGACGATGCTATACTATAATCATGTAATTATTAAAGAAAATTAAAAGTATTATAACTGAATCTAGAACTGTTTAGCATTTAAACTAAATAGGAAATAGGCCAGGCTAGGCCTAGTAGTAGTAAGTAGCCTACTTAGTAGGATTGTTAGGCTTTTTTAACATTTGTCTCATTTGACTAATTTGAGCGATGCCTAGGGTGAAGTCATAAAATTGTCATAATTGTGTCTTTGTAATTTACAGGATTATGATGATATAACCCCTTTTTTAGCTCTTGACAGCCCAATTGAATGTCTCCCGTCACAAAAGCACACGTCCTTAATTCTAAATTCTCAATTGTTGCAGTGATGTATATTGTATACTGAATTATGTATAGGATGGATAGCCAGGTGTTGTGTAATACTCCATGTCTTGCCCTTATAGTATGGTGAATATGGTCTAGGTTGTGGTAGTAGCGGCAGGTTCCGCATATCGGCCAGCCCTGGGCACAAAGTCAGAAGGTGCTCGACTGACTCCTCGTCATGTCATAAGTATGCAGTTTGGTTCATGGTTCACGTAGTCGGTCTACTCTAATCTATTCAGATGTTTGTTGTGAGGGGCATAGAGATCAAGCTCTGGTCTCCTCATTTCAGTTTCTTGGCTGGGGTTCTGGTTTTGCTTGGTGTTTGAAATATATTCGGCCTGTCTGGGTTGTGGCCCACTGATCTAGCCACTCCTGTCATAGTGAGTCTATTTTTCAGGATTTGCTTGCAGGTACAATTTACGTAAAGTAGAATATATAAATAGTTGCACAAATATAATATTGTAAATTATTTTTTTTAAAAATGGGGATCAAGATGTTGAGCAGTGCAGCAGGAGCTGCAGTGGTCAGCGCATCAAAGCAGCTCACTGCTAACATCAGGGCCAGCAAACCAGAGCTGCTAAGACATTTCTACACCTCTATGCAATGATCCTGGATAACAGACTGCAACAGAGCAGACTGGTTAAGGAGAAGTTATCCTACTTGGTGGAAGGATGAAGCAAAAAGCATTTTCAGTTGAACCAGCATCAACTTCATTCCAGTATACCTTATTGGGTAAATGATTACCAATTACTTTAGATACTGTCATCTCGGTTGGTTCCATACTGGCAAGCACCGATCAAAATCTATCATCTCTATTCAATGTGGCTTTAACTTTCTTTACCTTTTTGCTTTATCAAAGACCTGGATTACACAGTACTGGTAATACTGGTAACACGCCTTGTCTTCAAAGATGTCAATATCCATGTAGTTGTCAGCCACATAATGTGGTCTTACAGCGAGCGAACACTCATAGCATGTAGATGGTTGGGGCATGTTTACTGTATGGAAGATAAGAGGCTACCAAAGGATATCCCATATGGACAGTTGGCCATTGGAGTTAGAAGAATCGAGCGCCCCACACGTATGCAAGAGGGACATGAAGTCGTGCAACATCCCATCCGAGGGCTGGGAAACAATCGAGCTGTTTGGTGACAGTTGGAGAGGGCCTAGTGTCTGCGGACACTCATAGAGGCCACTTCTCTGCAGAGAAAAGAGAAAAGACTGAAGAGATCAAGGAACACCCCAGCAAGCAATCCTCCTCACAATGGTTGTACAATCTGTAACAGGGACTGTCACTCGTGGATTGGCCTTTACAGCTATAGGAGGCAGCTGGACAAAACTCACGTGGCGTCACGCGCATGATCTATAGAGACTGAGACACCTATGATGATGTCAACCATAATCACTAGTAAACTTTAGTCATATCCTCTTCATTGCTCCATTGATCATCTTTGTTTACTATTAGTGCAAGATCACACAAAGTTTGCTTCAGCTAATTAGTTGAACATATTTTTTAACAATCTAACCTCTTTGTTAGAGAAAAAACGCAGATTGCTCCTAAATTGAACACATTAACAGTTTCTAAAATTGTTCTTTAAACTTTGTTGATATAGATTTACCTATTTGGTAGGCATGCCATCCAAATGGATATGACAGCGCAACTATTCAGCATGTACGGCGTAGTTAAAGAAAATTGAGAAATTTAAAAATAAAAAGAAGAAAATCGAGATTTTAGGTAGCCAAAAACTAAGATGAAAGACCTTATAAAGCCATATCACCACCAAAGCCTATCTTTACTGTACGCAAACCCATCTGGAAGCAGCAGATCTTTCCAGAGGGGATAGAAAATGTACCAGGTATTGGATTCAAGAACAGCCAGATTGAAAAAGAAAGAAGAGACATAGCCCTGAAATACACAGAGAAAAACTACTCAAGCACTGACTGGATCAATGCATATACTGACGGTTCTGCAACAGAAGGGGGGGGGGGGGTGTGTGTATTTCTGAGCTTAGCAAACTGTAGCAATATAACACTGTCAGTGGCAACAGGAGAATTTTCAAGCAATTTTAGAGCAGAGGCATTGAACGTTGCAGTAGAAGCAATGCTGACAGGCGAAAGCAATGAAATCCAGATAGTCTTTTTTTTTTTTTACAGATGCCCTTTACAGCACTAAAAACCCAGAAAAATACAGAACTAAATGATTTAAGCTCATTACTTTGTCAACTATGTCAGCAGTCCACACCCAAAAGAGTCATGGTACAAGGGGTACCATCCCACTGTAACATTAAAGGCAATGAGGAGGCAGACATACTGGCAAAAGAAGGTGGAAGGTTACCACAACCAGATTCTAGTGTGACCTATGAAGAGTTCAAAAGGTTTATTAAGGCCAGATACATGGACAAATGGGAAACAGCATACTGGCTACACAAAAAAATGATACTTTTTACCAGTTGAACAGAAGAGAGCAGGTGGTGGTCTTCAGTCTTCGCACAGGTTACAACAGATTGAGGTACCATCTATTCAATAAACTGAAGATAGGTGCTACTGATGAATGCACCTGTGGTACAGGGAAAATGACCGCTGAACATATGCTGCAAAATTGCCCAATATATGAGCACCAGAGAAAGCACATGTGGTCATCACCAGTGACAACACTAGACCAGCTATATGGCAATGTCGACAGCCTCAGAAAGACCTCACTGTTTTCTTTGAACAAATTAAAGTGGACGCCTGACAGTGTACGAAGAAGAAGATTATTTTAGGTAATCCTAAAAGATTTTTTTGGCACTCACTAGGCCAATGTTTCTCAAAGTGGTCGTATGCGGCTGGTGCTAGTTTGCAAATGTGGCTGGTTCGCATAGGGCGTCTAGAAAAATAACTATTACAATTTTTGCAAAATACTAAAAATACTTAACTGCTATAATTAAATGTGAATAGAGTCATAAACTTGGCTATGCATGCATTTAAACAAATTTTAATTCAAATTTAAGATGACAGAAAAAGAACACAAATCAATCAACTGAGAACTGTCCTCTGCTGCAATGGATAAACCCATACAGTTACGTCACATTGAACAAATTGGTTATTACTGTACTAGGCAGTGTTGTACTATGTCTAAATCACATTTCAGTGAATTCTTTTTTATCTTGGCATATAGGAGTTAGTCATGGGTAATGCATTTTTAGCAGATTTTCCAGATCTACAGACTTACTGCTGAAAACAAATATTGGCAGAAATTAGATGGAAGCTTAAAAGCATGTTAAACTAGGAGATTGTTGTTTCTTTATCTTTGTGTTGGATATATAATTCACTGAAGTTCTTCTGGATAACAGAACTGCTTTTCTAAATGGGTAGATTCAACAAAAATAGAGAAAAGAGCAGGTAAAGCAGGGGAGAGAAATCTTGCTCTCCTCTTGGAAATTATGAACCTTGATTGCATTCTTTCACACTGCTCACCTGGATTTCCTCTTCACACATACATTTTTGCCTGACATTCTTTTGCTTACCTCTGTCATAACATAGACTATGAATTTATTTTTAAAACATTCACAAACTAAATACTGAGTTTTGCTCTACAAGAAGGACTTATTTTATGCTATAATCAGTTTGCACTTTTTCTTGTGAAATTACTTTAGTTCTGACATTTTATTTTCTGCCTCTTCAAAGTGCATATTAAAGCCAGTATTCACAAAGTTTCTGCAACCCAGGTGTACACGTCAGCATATAATGCACTGGAGTGCTATTGCTACATGAGGTCCGCCCGGCAATTGGCACCAGGCATGTGTGTAAGTTACACATACCTTTGTGATATATATTATCTGTTAATCTTATGTGGAAATAATTTACAAGTGACATAAATAGTTGATGCTCTCATCACTCACTTTCAATCTGCTGGCCGTTTGCTGTCACTAAGACCTCTTTTTTTTCTCATTTTCAAAGCTTTTATTAACTTGACATGACCACTGTCCCTATGTGGGACATCTATTGCTCCAGGTTTTAATTGACATTTTGTAGTTTTGCTAGTACGACCAATTAATTTATAACATTTTGACGGATCCTCAAAGGTAAAAACACCAATTCATCAAAGAAACACCAAAATAAAAAAAATTATACTTCTGTAGTCCCCAAAACAAATAAGTCTTAGTGGATATAAATAAAAGCTTGTACTGAAAACTTTGGTTTTTAAAAATATTTGTTATTTGACCAGGGAGGGGAACTGAGACAATAGGCAGGCACAACATACTGACCAGGATGTCAGGGCCAAGCGTAATATACTGACCAGGGATCAAGATGCTGAGCAGCGCATGAGCTACAGTGGTCAGCGGCCCATAGCTGACTGCTAGCGTCAGCGCCAGCGAACCAAAGCTGCCAAAGACCATTTTACACCTCCATGCAGTGATCCTGGATAACAGGCTGCAGCAGGGCAGACTGGCTAAGGAGAAGGGATCGAAGAGGGAATGCTAACCCGGTACTAAAAAAATGCTTGCTGAAGTCGGATGTGTTGGAGCGAAAGGTGCAAATATCGCAGTCAAGCTGTAAACTACAACACAACGCGTTCCGTTCTCTGGACTACATTCTGCTACTTAAGCCCTTTCAGGACTTGGTAGCGGGAGATTGAGAACGAACGAAGCTAAGCCATATACTGACCAAGACCACACCTCTCTTCCATATGGTGCTGCCCCGGAAACATGTTTTTTTAAGGCAATCTGGCTAATGAGAAGTGGATAGCATCCTCGTAGTAGTGATCGACACATATATGAAGCTAAGCATAGCACAACAGCCTGGATGACCCTGGTCCATCTTCATCATCACGCTCGGGATATGTGAAAAGCTACTGCAACCTACCACTAACGCCTTTTTCAGGACTCACAAAAGAGTAGACTTATTCATTGTGATCAATTAACATTTGGTTAGTGAGCCATAAAATTGGACTGGTTTGCTGTACTATTGATGTTGTTAACTAGGTCTCTCGAGTTGTTTGCTCTTTCGCAGTCACATGCCAAGAATTTGAAGGCATTTCATAGCTTGTGAAGGGTGCAGTATAAAGTGTTAGTGATTGTTGGGTGTCCGACAATAATTTCTCTCTTTATGTAGCAAGCCCTGGACATGCGAGCAGCACATGTTGTCACATGTTGATAAGTACAGTTGTAGAAGTTAGGTTCGTGTGCATGGTCTAACTTGTTTGTGTTTCTTAAGTTCAATGTATTCTTTTCTAAAATGGAAGATTATACTGTGTTTCTGCATTAACAGTTTGGTATTTTTATTTGGGCGTGTCAAGTTTTTACATATGGCATGCCCAGCAGACCCTTCTGTACATGAGTTCAGCGATTACTCTTTGAATTTTAGTAGTACCCAGTCTGCTTACATGGACAGGTAGTGACCGAAGCATGTTTATACAGCAGATTTGTTTGTGGAATTGTCTTCTTTTTTCTTTTTCCACATTGTCCTGCTCTCTTCATATTTGGTTTTTTAATGTGGCCTGTGAGATAAATGGTGGGGCCACAAGAGAGACCATATGTGATCACATATCACAACAAACGTCTTGAGACTCGCCATCTTTGTCTTTAGTGGACAACTATTTTGGCTCACATTAGTAAGTGCAGCATGGAAAACATTTTTTTCCGCATAATGATTGAGCTTATATGTATCTTTTAGAGTTTTTTGTTGTTGTGTTCATAAAATAGGACAATTGATATTCTCAAAGGCAGATTTGTTTTCAATCTGCAGTTATGAAGACTATATGCTGGAGCCGTGTACTTTGGGTAACACAGGTTGGAGTAAATACTTTAGGCTGTCTCACAACTTCTTAAGTGAAAGTGCTTAAAGTATTTGGCATAGATGTTGTGCATTAATAGTAGATTATTAACTTATGGAAGGGCACATTGGCTTCACTAAATGACATTTTTGTCAGTGGTATGTTAAGGTTTTAGTGTTTGTTAAATATGTTTAATGTGTTTTTATCCTAAACATAACACTGGATGTCTTGGTCGTTTCCATGACCTGACTGATATCTGATGCTATTAAATTTTCAAATGTATATACTTTGGCTTAGTTACATGGAATGATATATATTTGACCACTGTTCATGTTGTAACTGATCTTAAAATTTATATCTTATCCAAAGTATTGATCCTTAAGCAATCTCAGCACTCATTTGCTGTCTCCAATGTCAGGAAATTAAATTTTATATTATCAGTGAGGGGATGGCGTGGCCTAGTGGTTAAGATCCCCATCACAGCACCGGCCGTTACCCCGGGGAAGCAAACCCTTAGAAAATGCAGGAGGAAGCAGACCCGTACATAAAATGCATGCTGAAGTCGGATGCACTGGGCCGACAGGCGCAAATTAAAAACCACAGTGCAACGCACACCGCGTTTGGGATTAGAGAAATAAGGCGAACGCAACAACAACAAAAAATATTATCAGTGAACTTACAAACAATTTAGCCACTCTGATTGTTGGTCTTTGACCACAAGGATATGCATTCAAACCCTCTGTACGGCATACCTTTTTTTTTATCAGTAACAAATCATATTCTGGCACACTGATTGGTGACTATAGGGGCAAGCAGACTTTATTTCTCAACTCTATAAATCTTTCTGATAGATCTGAAAGTTAAAATAAAAATACTGTGAACTTCCAAGTAGGAACAGATTTGGCTGAAGTTCAGTAACACACTAAATGTAGTATGAATATAATCATGCCAGGCTTGTATTAGAATGGAGACTTTGCAAATGATGACTAAAGGCGAATGGATAACAGCTTGATAAGTCTACCATGGTGGTGAGTGCTTGACCGTTCTGGTTTTATGTACCTTACTGTGGTACTCTGGTCGCTGTAATGTCCTATTCTTGGATATCTGATGCAGCAGTCTTCTCTACTATCACCTGCTATATAAATGGAATCTCATAGCATCCATAGTTTTTCAATTTTATTTTACATGGTGATGCAAAAAATAAAAAGTTCTGCTTGCTTAGCAAAGTTAAATAATAATGAAATATTGTCAAATCATATCTGCAGGGGCTTCTCCCATTAGACCTGCATTATGTCTCAAAGGGTTTGCAACAACAGTATAACAGGATGGAGCATAAATGTGTTACCCGACAACAGTACTCAGAAGCTGAAGTGTCGTGCAAAACCTAAAGGTTAGCTAGATAATATATATAAATATTAATTTATGTATGCATGCACGTATATACAAGCATGAGAGATACGAGACATGTTCAAATGAAACCTATCCCAGTACTTTACTAAAAGCACATGAAATATCAGCAGACACGGGTAGAATTAAAAAAACAAACTTTTAGTAAGCAAGCAAGCACCGGGGGTTAGAAGTCACTGAAGGTGATTGGATATGCATCCCACTGCTTGGGGAAACTTCAAATACCATCTGCTAAAAACTTTGGTTGATCATTGAACCATTTGGTCACCTCTGCCATGATATCTGCATCTGAGTGGAAATCATTGTCCCTTTAGAGCGTTTAAGGGGCCAAGCAAATAAAAGTTGTATGGTGACAGATTGAGGCTGGATGTGGCAGAACTTCTTACTTTTTCCATGTTAATGCTTCCCGCACAATGTTTACGACATGCGGGTGAGCATTGTCGTGCAACAGAATTACACCACATGAAAGCATGCCGGGTCGCTTATTCTTGATGGCTTTATACAGATTGTCAGAGTGTGGCCTTGTAGCGAATGGCACTGATGTTCATGCCATGCTCTTTAAAGTCCAACAACAAAGGCCCTTCATGATTAAAAAATGTGGTCAGCGAAACCTGTGATTGTTTTTGTGTTTTGGTGATCATGGATGTTTTTATTGTATGCTTGCTGTTTTACTGCACCGCTCAAGATGGTTGCATCATGATTCATCACCTGCATTATACACAACAAAAATGCATCACCCACCACTTTGTAATGCAGCGATTGGTTCAAACTCCACCCCATCACCCCTTCATTATGGTGGTCAATCAGCATCCGTGGGACCCATTGTGAACACACCTTCCGATACTTCAGTTTCTTCAGAACCACCATTTGAACTGTCCCAAATAACACAGTGGGTTCTTCCTTTAGCGAACATAAGCTCTGACGATGGTCCACTCGTATTCCTGCATCAGTCTTGATGGCTTCATCTGTCACAACAATATGTGTCTGACATGGTTGCGGAAGATCTTTCGTTAGTTCCTATCCTTCCCTAAACATTCACACCAAGTTCCTTCACCGTAGTCTTCTACACACATTTGTCACACATACCATCCTTCAACTGTTAGGAACTGAATCATTGCTAGCTAATCTACATTCGACAGTATTTTGGTATCACACTGGCCATGTTGTCAACTATCTGCAGCAGAACCTAAGCATATATAGAGATTGAACATGCTAGTGTGTTTATTGGCATGTGCTTATTATGTGAACTGTAATGTCATCATGCTTCCCATGCATGGCATGTGAACAGGTTTCATTTGATCATTTCTTGTGTGTGTGTGTGTATATATATATATATATATATATATGAATAATGGGGTTCGGTGTTCTGTTTATGTGTGCTAATAAAATATGACAGGAAAGTTATAATAAAATACTACCATTGATATTCTGAAAGCCAGATTTACTGTCAACTCTGCAGTGATGAAGACTATATGCTGGAGCCATACACTTTGGGTAACACAGGTTGGAGTGAATACTTTGGGCTATGTCTTGGCACAGAGTCTCACGCCTTCTTGGTGAAAGTGCTTATGGCAATGATACCAATTAGTTTTCAATCTGAGCGGAGATGTTCTCAACAGAAATGTTGTACATCAATAGCAGATGATGATAATTTATTATGGAATGGCACATCGGCTTGACTAAAGATGCATTTTATTCAGTGGTATGTTAAGGTTTTCTGTTTGTTCATGTGTTTTATGTGTGTTTAATCTAAACATAACACTGGATGTCTTCTTGGTCGTCGGCATGGCCTGACTGATATCTGATGCTAATAAATTTTAAAATGTATGCACTCTGGTTTAGTTAATGAAATGATAAATATTTCACCACTGGCCATATTATTCCTAATATCCAAATTTGTTTCTTGTCCATAGCACTGTTCCTAAAGCAATAATGTCAGCACTAATTTGTTGCCTCTAATGTCAGGAAAGCATAGCTTATATTATCAGTGAAATTATATTTTGGACATCAGTCTTTGACCATGAGTTAAAACCATCATTAAAACATATTTTTTCTATCGGATGTAAAATAAAACCCGTCTGTAACAGTGCACAGCGACTGCAGGTGGAAGCAGCTTTTTATTCCTCAGCCCTGTGTAGAGGAGACTAATGTCTGGTCAATGCAAAACATACTTATCGGACATTAGGGTCAGACAAAATATACTGGGCAAGACACACACACCACTGCTTCCCTGTAGTTCTCCATGGAAGTGGGCTGTTTTCACAACAGTCTGACTAACTAGGTGGAGGATAAACAAGATTGCCGTAGTAATGACTGACATGCAGATAAAGTCAAGCATAGCACAGCCGCCTGAAAGACATCAATATAGTAATTTTTCTCATTGTGGGCGTTCATCATCATCATTCCAGCCCTATAAATCTTTCTGCTAGACCTCAGCAATGGGAATAAACACAGTGTTCATATTTAAAAAATAAAAATAGTAGTTTGATGGTATTGTCAATACTGTGGATTAAGTTACATAAAAACTTTGAATGGGAACAGATTTGGCTGAAGTTAAGCAACACACTAAATATAGTATGAGCTATAATCTCGCCAGGCTTGTATTAGAGTGGAGACTGCAAATGATGACCAAAGGTGAATGGATAACAGCTTGATAAGTCTACCATGGTAGTGAGTGCTTAACCGTTCTGATTTTGAGTACCTCACTGTGGTACTCTGGTCGCTGTAATGTCCTATTCTTTGAACGGATATCTGATGCAGCAGTCTTCTCATACTACCATCTACCGTATAAATGCAAACTCATAGCATCCTTTTAGCAATATTTCATTGAGGACATTTTTGTATTTTTCTTTATTTTATTTTGACAGGTGCGACAAACAAAATTAAAAGTTCTGCTTGATTTAATAAATAATAATGAAGTATTATCACATCTACAGGCACTTATCCCAGTGGACCTGCATCATGTCTCATCATGTTTACAGCAATAGTATAACAGGAGAATAAAGGTGTTACCTGTCAATGGTACCCAGAAGCTGTCAGTGTTGTACAAAACCTAAAGGTGAGATAGATTTATTTACGTATGTGCATTATACACATACAAACACACATGCATGCACTGTGCATGGATACGCACGTATGCATAATGGGGTTGGGTGGTCTGTGTATGTGCGTGCTAATAAAACAGGACAGGAAAGTTATAATAAAATACTACCATTGATATTCTTGGCTTGGCTTCGTTCATTCTCAATCTCCCGCTACCAAGCCCTGAAAGGGCTTAAGTAGCAGAATGTAGTCCAGAGAATGGAATGCGCTGTTGTAGTTTACAGCTTGACTGCGATATTTGCACCTTTCGGTCCAACACATCCGACTTCAGCAATCATTTTTTGAGTACCGTGTTAGCATTCCCTCTTCTTCTTAGCTAGTCTGCCCTGTTGCAGCCTGTTATCCAGGATCACCGCGTGGAGGTGTAGAAGGGTCTTGGCAGCTTTGGTTCGTTGTCCCTGACGTTAGCAGTCAGCTATGGGTCGTTGACTGCTGCAGCTCATGGGCTGCTCAGCATCTTGATCCCCATTGATATTCTGAAAGCCAGATTTGCTGTCAACTCTGCAGTGATGAAGACTATATGCTGGAGCCATACACTTTGGGTAACACAGGTTGGAGTGAATACTTTGGGCTATGTCTTGGCACAGAGTCTCACGCCTTCTTTGTGAAAGTGCTTATGGCGATGATACCAATTAGTTTTCAATCTGAGCGGAGATGTTCTCAACAGAAATGTTGTACATCAATAGCAGATGATGATAATTTATTATGGAATGGCACATCGGCTTGACTAAAGATGCATTTTATTCAGTGGTATGTTAAGGTTTTCTGTTTGTTCATGTGTTTTATGTGTGTTTAATCTAAACTTAACACTGGATGTCTTCTTGGTCGTCGGCATGGCCTGACTAATATCTGATGCTAATAAATTTTAAAATGTATGCAGTCTGGTTTGGTTAATATAATGATAAATATTCCACCACAGTTCATATTATACCTGATATCCAAATTTGTTTCCTGTCCATAGCACTGATCCTAAAGCAATAATGTCAGCACTAATTTGCTCACTCCAATTTAAGGAAATTATAACTTATATTGTCTGTGAAATTACATTTTGAATGTCAGTCTTTTAGCGTGAGTTAAAATTCTCTTTGAGACATAGGTTTTTTTCTATCGGATATATAAAATAAAAACCTAGTATGTTAAAAGTGCATGGTGACTGCAGGATGAAGTGCCTTTTATTCCTAAGCCCTGGGTAAAGCAGACTAACGCCTGGTCCGGCAAAACATACTGATCGAACAAGTTAATCAGGGCCAAGCAAATTCTACAGCCAAGACCCTCCACCTCGAATTCCTTGTAGTTCTCTATAGTTATGGTCTGTTTTCATGGCAGCCTTTATGATGAGGTGGAGGATAGGCGTGGTCGCTGTAGTAGTGAGCGACAAGCAGATAAAGTCAAGCATAGCATAACTGCCTTTTGGACATTGCTTGGGGTGTGAGGAAAGCTATTGCAACCTGCCACTTAATGTCCTTTTCAGAAAGCACAAGAGTAATTTCTCATTGTGGGCATTACACTTCATCATTTCAGCTCTATAAACCTTTCTGGTGGACCTCGGCAATGGGAATAACCACAGTGTTCATATTTTAAAAATAAAACCGGTAGTATGATGGAATTGCCAATAGTGTGGACTAAGTTACATGAAAACTTTGAGTGGGAACAGATTTGGCTGAAGTTAAGCAACACACTAATATAGTATGAGCTATAATCATGTCAGACTTGTATTAGAATGGAGGCTTTGCAAATGATGACCAAAGGCGAATGGATAACAGCTTGATAAGTCTACCATGATGGTGAGTGCTTGGCCGTTCTGGTTTTGAGTACCTCACTGTGGTACTCTGGTCGCTGTAATGTCCTATTCTTTGAACGGATATCTGATGCAGCAGTCTTCTCATACTACCACCTGCCCCATATAAATTAAATCTCATAGCATCCTTTTAGCAATATTTCATTGAGGGAATTTTTGTAGTTTTCATTTTATTTTGATAACAAAATAAAAAGTTCTGCTTGATTTAATAAATAATAATGAAGTATTATATCATATCTACAGGCACTTTTCCCAGTGGACCTGCATCATGTCTCATCAGGTTTACAGCAACAGTATAATGGGAGAATAAAGGTGTTACCTGTCAACGGTACCCAGAAGCTGTCAGTGTTGTACAAAATCTAAAGGTTAGCTAGATTTATGTATGTGCATTATACACACACATACATACATGCATGCACTGTTCATACACACGTATGCATAATGGGCTTGGGTGGTTTGTGTATGTGCATGTTAATAAAATAGGACCATTGATATTCTGAAAGCCAGATTTGCTGTCAACTCTGCAGTGATGAAGACTATATGCTGGAGCCATACACTTTGGGTAACACAGGTTGGAGTGAATACTTTGGGCTATGTCTTGGCAGAGTCTCACGCCTTCTTTGTGAAAGTGCTTATGGTGATGATACCAATTAGTTTTCAATCTGAGCGGAGATGTTCTCAACAGAAATGTTGAACATCAATAGCAGATGATGATAATTTATTATGGAATGGCACATCGGCTTGACTAAAGATGCATTTTATTCAGTGGTATGTTAAGGTTTTGTGTTTGTTCATGTGTTTTATGTGTGTTTAATCTAAACATAACACTGGATGTCTTCTTGGTCGTCGGCATGGCCTGACTGATATCTGATGCTAATAAATTTTAAAATGTATGCACTCTGGTTTAGTTAATGAAATGATAAATATTTCACCACTGGCCATATTATTCCTAATATCCAAATTTGTTTCTTGTCCATAGCACTGTTCCTAAAGCAATAATGTCAGCACTAATTTGTTGCCTCTAATGTCAGGAAAGCATAGCTTATATTATCAGTGAAATTATATTTTGGACATCAGTCTTTGACCATGAGTTAAAACCATCATTAAAACATATTTTTTCTATCGGATGTAAAATAAAACCCGTCTGTAACAGTGCACAGCGACTGCAGGTGGAAGCAGCTTTTTATTCCTCAGCCCTGTGTAGAGGAGACTAATGTCTGGTCAATGCAAAACATACTTATCGGACATTAGGGTCAGACAAAATATACTGGGCAAGACACACACACCACTGCTTCCCTGTAGTTCTCCATGGAAGTGGGCTGTTTTCACAACAGTCTGACTAACTAGGTGGAGGATAAACAAGATTGCCGTAGTAATGACTGACATGCAGATAAAGTCAAGCATAGCACAGCCGCCTGAAAGACATCAATTTAGTAATTTTTCTCATTGTGGGCGTTCATCATCATCATTCCAGCCCTATAAATCTTTCTGCTAGAGACCTCAGCAATGGGAATAAACACAGTGTTCATATTTAAAAAATAAAAATAGTAGTTTGATGGTATTGTCAATACTGTGGATTAAGTTACATAAAAACTTTGAATGGGAACAGATTTGGCTGAAGTTAAGCAACACACTAAATATAGTATGAGCTATAATCTCGCCAGGCTTGTATTAGAGTGGAGACTGCAAATGATGACCAAAGGTGAATGGATAACAGCTTGATAAGTCTACCATGGTAGTGAGTGCTTAACCGTTCTGATTTTGAGTACCTCACTGTGGTACTCTGGTCGCTGTAATGTCCTATTCTTTGAACGGATATCTGATGCAGCAGTCTTCTCATACTACCATCTACCGTATAAATGCAAACTCATAGCATCCTTTTAGCAATATTTCATTGAGGACATTTTTGTATTTTTCTTTATTTTATTTTGACAGGTGCGACAAACAAAATTAAAAGTTCTGCTTGATTTAATAAATAATAATGAAGTATTATCACATCTACAGGCACTTATCCCAGTGGACCTGCATCATGTCTCATCATGTTTACAGCAATAGTATAACAGGAGAATAAAGGTGTTACCTGTCAATGGTACCCAGAAGCTGTCAGTGTTGTACAAAACCTAAAGGTGAGATAGATTTATTTACGTATGTGCATTATACACATACAAACACACATGCATGCACTGTGCATGGATACGCACGTATGCATAATGGGGTTGGGTGGTCTGTGTATGTGCGTGCTAATAAAACAGGACAGGAAAGTTATAATAAAATACTACCATTGATATTCTTGGCTTGGCTTCGTTCATTCTCAATCTCCCGCTACCAAGCCCTGAAAGGGCTTAAGTAGCAGAATGTAGTCCAGAGAATGGAATGCGCTGTTGTAGTTTACAGCTTGACTGCGATATTTGCACCTTTCGGTCCAACACATCCGACTTCAGCAATCATTTTTTGAGTACCGTGTTAGCATTCCCTCTTCTTCTTAGCTAGTCTGCCCTGTTGCAGCCTGTTATCCAGGATCACCGCGTGGAGGTGTAGAAGGGTCTTGGCAGCTTTGGTTCGTTGTCCCTGACGTTAGCAGTCAGCTATGGGTCGTTGACTGCTGCAGCTCATGGGCTGCTCAGCATCTTGATCCCCATTGATATTCTGAAAGCCAGATTTGCTGTCAACTCTGCAGTGATGAAGACTATATGCTGGAGCCATACACTTTGGGTAACACAGGTTGGAGTGAATACTTTGGGCTATGTCTTGGCACAGAGTCTCACGCCTTCTTTGTGAAAGTGCTTATGGCGATGATACCAATTAGTTTTCAATCTGAGCGGAGATGTTCTCAACAGAAATGTTGTACATCAATAGCAGATGATGATAATTTATTATGGAATGGCACATCGGCTTGACTAAAGATGCATTTTATTCAGTGGTATGTTAAGGTTTTCTGTTTGTTCATGTGTTTTATGTGTGTTTAATCTAAACTTAACACTGGATGTCTTCTTGGTCGTCGGCATGGCCTGACTAATATCTGATGCTAATAAATTTTAAAATGTATGCAGTCTGGTTTGGTTAATATAATGATAAATATTCCACCACAGTTCATATTATACCTGATATCCAAATTTGTTTCCTGTCCATAGCACTGATCCTAAAGCAATAATGTCAGCACTAATTTGCTCACTCCAATTTAAGGAAATTATAACTTATATTGTCTGTGAAATTACATTTTGAATGTCAGTCTTTTAGCGTGAGTTAAAATTCTCTTTGAGACATAGGTTTTTTTCTATCGGATATATAAAATAAAAACCTAGTATGTTAAAAGTGCATGGTGACTGCAGGATGAAGTGCCTTTTATTCCTAAGCCCTGGGTAAAGCAGACTAACGCCTGGTCCGGCAAAACATACTGATCGAACAAGTTAATCAGGGCCAAGCAAATTCTACAGCCAAGACCCTCCACCTCGAATTCCTTGTAGTTCTCTATAGTTATGGTCTGTTTTCATGGCAGCCTTTATGATGAGGTGGAGGATAGGCGTGGTCGCTGTAGTAGTGAGCGACAAGCAGATAAAGTCAAGCATAGCATAACTGCCTTTTGGACATTGCTTGGGGTGTGAGGAAAGCTATTGCAACCTGCCACTTAATGTCCTTTTCAGAAAGCACAAGAGTAATTTCTCATTGTGGGCATTACACTTCATCATTTCAGCTCTATAAACCTTTCTGGTGGACCTCGGCAATGGGAATAACCACAGTGTTCATATTTTAAAAATAAAACCGGTAGTATGATGGAATTGCCAATAGTGTGGACTAAGTTACATGAAAACTTTGAGTGGGAACAGATTTGGCTGAAGTTAAGCAACACACTAATATAGTATGAGCTATAATCATGTCAGACTTGTATTAGAATGGAGGCTTTGCAAATGATGACCAAAGGCGAATGGATAACAGCTTGATAAGTCTACCATGATGGTGAGTGCTTGGCCGTTCTGGTTTTGAGTACCTCACTGTGGTACTCTGGTCGCTGTAATGTCCTATTCTTTGAACGGATATCTGATGCAGCAGTCTTCTCATACTACCACCTGCCCCATATAAATTAAATCTCATAGCATCCTTTTAGCAATATTTCATTGAGGGAATTTTTGTAGTTTTCATTTTATTTTGATAACAAAATAAAAAGTTCTGCTTGATTTAATAAATAATAATGAAGTATTATATCATATCTACAGGCACTTTTCCCAGTGGACCTGCATCATGTCTCATCAGGTTTACAGCAACAGTATAATGGGAGAATAAAGGTGTTACCTGTCAACGGTACCCAGAAGCTGTCAGTGTTGTACAAAATCTAAAGGTTAGCTAGATTTATGTATGTGCATTATACACACACATACATACATGCATGCACTGTTCATACACACGTATGCATAATGGGCTTGGGTGGTTTGTGTATGTGCATGTTAATAAAATAGGACCATTGATATTCTGAAAGCCAGATTTGCTGTCAACTCTGCAGTGATGAAGACTATATGCTGGAGCCATACACTTTGGGTAACACAGGTTGGAGTGAATACTTTGGGCTATGTCTTGGCAGAGTCTCACGCCTTCTTTGTGAAAGTGCTTATGGTGATGATACCAATTAGTTTTCAATCTGAGCGGAGATGTTCTCAACAGAAATGTTGAACATCAATAGCAGATGATGATAATTTATTATGGAATGGCACATCGGCTTGACTAAAGATGCATTTTATTCAGTGGTATGTTAAGGTTTTGTGTTTGTTCATGTGTTTTATGTGTGTTTAATCTAAACATAACACTGGATGTCTTCTTGGTCGTCGGCATGGCCTGACTGATATCTGATGCTAATAAATTTTAAAATGTATGCACTCTGGTTTAGTTAATGAAATGATAAATATTTCACCACTGGCCATATTATTCCTAATATCCAAATTTGTTTCTTGTCCATAGCACTGTTCCTAAAGCAATAATGTCAGCACTAATTTGTTGCCTCTAATGTCAGGAAAGCATAGCTTATATTATCAGTGAAATTATATTTTGGACATCAGTCTTTGACCATGAGTTAAAACCATCATTAAAACATATTTTTTCTATCGGATGTAAAATAAAACCCGTCTGTAACAGTGCACAGCGACTGCAGGTGGAAGCAGCTTTTTATTCCTCAGCCCTGTGTAGAGGAGACTAATGTCTGGTCAATGCAAAACATACTTATCGGACATTAGGGTCAGACAAAATATACTGGGCAAGACACACACACCACTGCTTCCCTGTAGTTCTCCATGGAAGTGGGCTGTTTTCACAACAGTCTGACTAACTAGGTGGAGGATAAACAAGATTGCCGTAGTAATGACTGACATGCAGATAAAGTCAAGCATAGCACAGCCGCCTGAAAGACATCAATTTAGTAATTTTTCTCATTGTGGGCGTTCATCATCATCATTCCAGCCCTATAAATCTTTCTGCTAGAGACCTCAGCAATGGGAATAAACACAGTGTTCATATTTAAAAAATAAAAATAGTAGTTTGATGGTATTGTCAATACTGTGGATTAAGTTACATAAAAACTTTGAATGGGAACAGATTTGGCTGAAGTTAAGCAACACACTAAATATAGTATGAGCTATAATCTCGCCAGGCTTGTATTAGAGTGGAGACTGCAAATGATGACCAAAGGTGAATGGATAACAGCTTGATAAGTCTACCATGGTAGTGAGTGCTTAACCGTTCTGATTTTGAGTACCTCACTGTGGTACTCTGGTCGCTGTAATGTCCTATTCTTTGAACGGATATCTGATGCAGCAGTCTTCTCATACTACCATCTACCGTATAAATGCAAACTCATAGCATCCTTTTAGCAATATTTCATTGAGGACATTTTTGTATTTTTCTTTATTTTATTTTGACAGGTGCGACAAACAAAATTAAAAGTTCTGCTTGATTTAATAAATAATAATGAAGTATTATCACATCTACAGGCACTTATCCCAGTGGACCTGCATCATGTCTCATCATGTTTACAGCAATAGTATAACAGGAGAATAAAGGTGTTACCTGTCAATGGTACCCAGAAGCTGTCAGTGTTGTACAAAACCTAAAGGTGAGATAGATTTATTTACGTATGTGCATTATACACATACAAACACACATGCATGCACTGTGCATGGATACGCACGTATGCATAATGGGGTTGGGTGGTCTGTGTATGTGCGTGCTAATAAAACAGGACAGGAAAGTTATAATAAAATACTACCATTGATATTCTTGGCTTGGCTTCGTTCATTCTCAATCTCCCGCTACCAAGCCCTGAAAGGGCTTAAGTAGCAGAATGTAGTCCAGAGAATGGAATGCGCTGTTGTAGTTTACAGCTTGACTGCGATATTTGCACCTTTCGGTCCAACACATCCGACTTCAGCAATCATTTTTTGAGTACCGTGTTAGCATTCCCTCTTCTTCTTAGCTAGTCTGCCCTGTTGCAGCCTGTTATCCAGGATCACCGCGTGGAGGTGTAGAAGGGTCTTGGCAGCTTTGGTTCGTTGTCCCTGACGTTAGCAGTCAGCTATGGGTCGTTGACTGCTGCAGCTCATGGGCTGCTCAGCATCTTGATCCCCATTGATATTCTGAAAGCCAGATTTGCTGTCAACTCTGCAGTGATGAAGACTATATGCTGGAGCCATACACTTTGGGTAACACAGGTTGGAGTGAATACTTTGGGCTATGTCTTGGCACAGAGTCTCACGCCTTCTTTGTGAAAGTGCTTATGGCGATGATACCAATTAGTTTTCAATCTGAGCGGAGATGTTCTCAACAGAAATGTTGTACATCAATAGCAGATGATGATAATTTATTATGGAATGGCACATCGGCTTGACTAAAGATGCATTTTATTCAGTGGTATGTTAAGGTTTTCTGTTTGTTCATGTGTTTTATGTGTGTTTAATCTAAACTTAACACTGGATGTCTTCTTGGTCGTCGGCATGGCCTGACTAATATCTGATGCTAATAAATTTTAAAATGTATGCAGTCTGGTTTGGTTAATATAATGATAAATATTCCACCACAGTTCATATTATACCTGATATCCAAATTTGTTTCCTGTCCATAGCACTGATCCTAAAGCAATAATGTCAGCACTAATTTGCTCACTCCAATTTAAGGAAATTATAACTTATATTGTCTGTGAAATTACATTTTGAATGTCAGTCTTTTAGCGTGAGTTAAAATTCTCTTTGAGACATAGGTTTTTTTCTATCGGATATATAAAATAAAAACCTAGTATGTTAAAAGTGCATGGTGACTGCAGGATGAAGTGCCTTTTATTCCTAAGTCCTGGGTAAAGCAGACTAACGCCTGGTCCGGCAAAACATACTGATCGAACAAGTTAATCAGGGCCAAGCAAATTCTACAGCCAAGACCCTCCACCTCGAATTCCTTGTAGTTCTCTATAGTTATGGTCTGTTTTCATGGCAGCCTTTATGATGAGGTGGAGGATAGGCGTGGTCGCTGTAGTAGTGAGCGACAAGCAGATAAAGTCAAGCATAGCATAACTGCCTTTTGGACATTGCTTGGGGTGTGAGGAAAGCTATTGCAACCTGCCACTTAATGTCCTTTTCAGAAAGCACAAGAGTAATTTCTCATTGTGGGCATTACACTTCATCATTTCAGCTCTATAAACCTTTCTGGTGGACCTCGGCAATGGGAATAACCACAGTGTTCATATTTTAAAAATAAAACCGGTAGTATGATGGAATTGCCAATAGTGTGGACTAAGTTACATGAAAACTTTGAGTGGGAACAGATTTGGCTGAAGTTAAGCAACACACTAATATAGTATGAGCTATAATCATGTCAGACTTGTATTAGAATGGAGGCTTTGCAAATGATGACCAAAGGCGAATGGATAACAGCTTGATAAGTCTACCATGATGGTGAGTGCTTGGCCGTTCTGGTTTTGAGTACCTCACTGTGGTACTCTGGTCGCTGTAATGTCCTATTCTTTGAACGGATATCTGATGCAGCAGTCTTCTCATACTACCACCTGCCCCATATAAATTAAATCTCATAGCATCCTTTTAGCAATATTTCATTGAGGGAATTTTTGTAGTTTTCATTTTATTTTGATAACAAAATAAAAAGTTCTGCTTGATTTAATAAATAATAATGAAGTATTATATCATATCTACAGGCACTTTTCCCAGTGGACCTGCATCATGTCTCATCAGGTTTACAGCAACAGTATAATGGGAGAATAAAGGTGTTACCTGTCAACGGTACCCAGAAGCTGTCAGTGTTGTACAAAATCTAAAGGTTAGCTAGATTTATGTATGTGCATTATACACACACATACATACATGCATGCACTGTTCATACACACGTATGCATAATGGGCTTGGGTGGTTTGTGTATGTGCATGTTAATAAAATAGGACCATTGATATTCTGAAAGCCAGATTTGCTGTCAACTCTGCAGTGATGAAGACTATATGCTGGAGCCATACACTTTGGGTAACACAGGTTGGAGTGAATACTTTGGGCTATGTCTTGGCAGAGTCTCACGCCTTCTTTGTGAAAGTGCTTATGGTGATGATACCAATTAGTTTTCAATCTGAGCGGAGATGTTCTCAACAGAAATGTTGAACATCAATAGCAGATGATGATAATTTATTATGGAATGGCACATCGGCTTGACTAAAGATGCATTTTATTCAGTGGTATGTTAAGGTTTTGTGTTTGTTCATGTGTTTTATGTGTGTTTAATCTAAACATAACACTGGATGTCTTCTTGGTCGTCGGCATGGCCTGACTGATATCTGATGCTAATAAATTTTAAAATGTATGCACTCTGGTTTAGTTAATGAAATGATAAATATTTCACCACTGGCCATATTATTCCTAATATCCAAATTTGTTTCTTGTCCATAGCACTGTTCCTAAAGCAATAATGTCAGCACTAATTTGTTGCCTCTAATGTCAGGAAAGCATAGCTTATATTATCAGTGAAATTATATTTTGGACATCAGTCTTTGACCATGAGTTAAAACCATCATTAAAACATATTTTTTCTATCGGATGTAAAATAAAACCCGTCTGTAACAGTGCACAGCGACTGCAGGTGGAAGCAGCTTTTTATTCCTCAGCCCTGTGTAGAGGAGACTAATGTCTGGTCAATGCAAAACATACTTATCGGACATTAGGGTCAGACAAAATATACTGGGCAAGACACACACACCACTGCTTCCCTGTAGTTCTCCATGGAAGTGGGCTGTTTTCACAACAGTCTGACTAACTAGGTGGAGGATAAACAAGATTGCCGTAGTAATGACTGACATGCAGATAAAGTCAAGCATAGCACAGCCGCCTGAAAGACATCAATTTAGTAATTTTTCTCATTGTGGGCGTTCATCATCATCATTCCAGCCCTATAAATCTTTCTGCTAGAGACCTCAGCAATGGGAATAAACACAGTGTTCATATTTAAAAAATAAAAATAGTAGTTTGATGGTATTGTCAATACTGTGGATTAAGTTACATAAAAACTTTGAATGGGAACAGATTTGGCTGAAGTTAAGCAACACACTAAATATAGTATGAGCTATAATCTCGCCAGGCTTGTATTAGAGTGGAGACTGCAAATGATGACCAAAGGTGAATGGATAACAGCTTGATAAGTCTACCATGGTAGTGAGTGCTTAACCGTTCTGATTTTGAGTACCTCACTGTGGTACTCTGGTCGCTGTAATGTCCTATTCTTTGAACGGATATCTGATGCAGCAGTCTTCTCATACTACCATCTACCGTATAAATGCAAACTCATAGCATCCTTTTAGCAATATTTCATTGAGGACATTTTTGTATTTTTCTTTATTTTATTTTGACAGGTGCGACAAACAAAATTAAAAGTTCTGCTTGATTTAATAAATAATAATGAAGTATTATCACATCTACAGGCACTTATCCCAGTGGACCTGCATCATGTCTCATCATGTTTACAGCAATAGTATAACAGGAGAATAAAGGTGTTACCTGTCAATGGTACCCAGAAGCTGTCAGTGTTGTACAAAACCTAAAGGTGAGATAGATTTATTTACGTATGTGCATTATACACATACAAACACACATGCATGCACTGTGCATGGATACGCACGTATGCATAATGGGGTTGGGTGGTCTGTGTATGTGCGTGCTAATAAAACAGGACAGGAAAGTTATAATAAAATACTACCATTGATATTCTTGGCTTGGCTTCGTTCATTCTCAATCTCCCGCTACCAAGCCCTGAAAGGGCTTAAGTAGCAGAATGTAGTCCAGAGAATGGAATGCGCTGTTGTAGTTTACAGCTTGACTGCGATATTTGCACCTTTCGGTCCAACACATCCGACTTCAGCAATCATTTTTTGAGTACCGTGTTAGCATTCCCTCTTCTTCTTAGCTAGTCTGCCCTGTTGCAGCCTGTTATCCAGGATCACCGCGTGGAGGTGTAGAAGGGTCTTGGCAGCTTTGGTTCGTTGTCCCTGACGTTAGCAGTCAGCTATGGGTCGTTGACTGCTGCAGCTCATGGGCTGCTCAGCATCTTGATCCCCATTGATATTCTGAAAGCCAGATTTGCTGTCAACTCTGCAGTGATGAAGACTATATGCTGGAGCCATACACTTTGGGTAACACAGGTTGGAGTGAATACTTTGGGCTATGTCTTGGCACAGAGTCTCACGCCTTCTTTGTGAAAGTGCTTATGGCGATGATACCAATTAGTTTTCAATCTGAGCGGAGATGTTCTCAACAGAAATGTTGTACATCAATAGCAGATGATGATAATTTATTATGGAATGGCACATCGGCTTGACTAAAGATGCATTTTATTCAGTGGTATGTTAAGGTTTTCTGTTTGTTCATGTGTTTTATGTGTGTTTAATCTAAACTTAACACTGGATGTCTTCTTGGTCGTCGGCATGGCCTGACTAATATCTGATGCTAATAAATTTTAAAATGTATGCAGTCTGGTTTGGTTAATATAATGATAAATATTCCACCACAGTTCATATTATACCTGATATCCAAATTTGTTTCCTGTCCATAGCACTGATCCTAAAGCAATAATGTCAGCACTAATTTGCTCACTCCAATTTAAGGAAATTATAACTTATATTGTCTGTGAAATTACATTTTGAATGTCAGTCTTTTAGCGTGAGTTAAAATTCTCTTTGAGACATAGGTTTTTTTCTATCGGATATATAAAATAAAAACCTAGTATGTTAAAAGTGCATGGTGACTGCAGGATGAAGTGCCTTTTATTCCTAAGCCCTGGGTAAAGCAGACTAACGCCTGGTCCGGCAAAACATACTGATCGAACAAGTTAATCAGGGCCAAGCAAATTCTACAGCCAAGACCCTCCACCTCGAATTCCTTGTAGTTCTCTATAGTTATGGTCTGTTTTCATGGCAGCCTTTATGATGAGGTGGAGGATAGGCGTGGTCGCTGTAGTAGTGAGCGACAAGCAGATAAAGTCAAGCATAGCATAACTGCCTTTTGGACATTGCTTGGGGTGTGAGGAAAGCTATTGCAACCTGCCACTTAATGTCCTTTTCAGAAAGCACAAGAGTAATTTCTCATTGTGGGCATTACACTTCATCATTTCAGCTCTATAAACCTTTCTGGTGGACCTCGGCAATGGGAATAACCACAGTGTTCATATTTTAAAAATAAAACCGGTAGTATGATGGAATTGCCAATAGTGTGGACTAAGTTACATGAAAACTTTGAGTGGGAACAGATTTGGCTGAAGTTAAGCAACACACTAATATAGTATGAGCTATAATCATGTCAGACTTGTATTAGAATGGAGGCTTTGCAAATGATGACCAAAGGCGAATGGATAACAGCTTGATAAGTCTACCATGATGGTGAGTGCTTGGCCGTTCTGGTTTTGAGTACCTCACTGTGGTACTCTGGTCGCTGTAATGTCCTATTCTTTGAACGGATATCTGATGCAGCAGTCTTCTCATACTACCACCTGCCCCATATAAATTAAATCTCATAGCATCCTTTTAGCAATATTTCATTGAGGGAATTTTTGTAGTTTTCATTTTATTTTGATAACAAAATAAAAAGTTCTGCTTGATTTAATAAATAATAATGAAGTATTATATCATATCTACAGGCACTTTTCCCAGTGGACCTGCATCATGTCTCATCAGGTTTACAGCAACAGTATAATGGGAGAATAAAGGTGTTACCTGTCAACGGTACCCAGAAGCTGTCAGTGTTGTACAAAATCTAAAGGTTAGCTAGATTTATGTATGTGCATTATACACACACATACATACATGCATGCACTGTTCATACACACGTATGCATAATGGGCTTGGGTGGTTTGTGTATGTGCATGTTAATAAAATAGGACCATTGATATTCTGAAAGCCAGATTTGCTGTCAACTCTGCAGTGATGAAGACTATATGCTGGAGCCATACACTTTGGGTAACACAGGTTGGAGTGAATACTTTGGGCTATGTCTTGGCAGAGTCTCACGCCTTCTTTGTGAAAGTGCTTATGGTGATGATACCAATTAGTTTTCAATCTGAGCGGAGATGTTCTCAACAGAAATGTTGAACATCAATAGCAGATGATGATAATTTATTATGGAATGGCACATCGGCTTGACTAAAGATGCATTTTATTCAGTGGTATGTTAAGGTTTTGTGTTTGTTCATGTGTTTTATGTGTGTTTAATCTAAACATAACACTGGATGTCTTCTTGGTCGTCGGCATGGCCTGACTGATATCTGATGCTAATAAATTTTAAAATGTATGCACTATGGTTTAGTTCTTCTTTCGTTCGCTTGGAATATGTCTACATCTGCAAAGTTGTCTCTTGTATGAACCTCACTGTCTTCTGATGTCTATATCTGTACAGTTGTCTCTTGTATGAACCTAGCTGTTTTCTGATGTCTACATCTGCAAAGTTGTCTCTTGTATGAACCTCACTATCTTCTGCAGTTCACACATAGGTCCATATAGTTCACGTTTAGTTAATGTAATGATAAATATTTCACCATTGGTCATATTATACCTGATATCCACATTTTTTTTCTTGTCCGTAGCACTGATCCACTGCCTCCAATGTCAGGAAACCATAGCTTATATTATCAGTGAAACTATATTTTAGATGTCAGGCTTTGAGCGTGAGTTAAAATCCTCTTAAAACAGGTTTTTACTTTCAGATGTAAAATGACAACCTGGTACCTTGTATGTAAAAAGTGCATGGCAACTGGGGGGGGGGGATGCCTTTTATTCCTCAGCCCTGGGTAAAGGAAACTGTCTGGTCAGGCATAACATATTTATCGGACATGTTAGTCAGGGTCAGGCAATATATACTGGTCAAGACCCTCAACATGACTTCCTCGTAGTTCTACATGGAAATATGCTGTTTTCATGACAGCCTGGCTAACAAGGTGCAGGATTGATGTGATGGCGATATTAGTGAGTGACGTGTATGAAGTCGAGCATATCACAGTGGTTTGAGGACCCTGGTCCTCTAGCATGCTCGGGAAGTGAGGAAAACTACTGCAGCCCTCATTTGTAATTTTTCTCATTGTGGGAATTGAACATCATCATTCCAGCCCTATAAATCTTTCTGGTGGACTTTAGCAATGGAAATAAACACTGTTCATATTATAAAAATAATTTGATGGTATTGCCAATACTGTGGACTAAGTTACTTGAAAACTTTAGGAATAGATTTTGCTGAAGCTCAGCCACACACTGAATATAGTATGAGCTATAATCCTATCAGGCTTTTATTAGAATGGGCCTGAATTAGAATGGAGACTTTGCAAATGATGAACAAAGGAAATGGATAACAGCTTGATAAGTCTACCATGGTGGTGAGTGCTTGACTGTTCTGGTCCTGAGTACCTCACTGTGGTCTTCTGGTCGCTGTAATGTCCTATTCTTGGAACGGATATCTGATGCAGCAGTCGTCTCATACTACCACCTGCCATTTTAACCTATTCAATCCCAGCTGATCAGAAAAACTACTGAATTCCCAGGGCAAGGGGAATAACTCAGCAAAAATTAGATGTTCTTTTGCAATAAAATGACTAAAAAATGCAATTTAAAATTTATTTGTGTGATTCAAACTCCAGTTTACAGATAAATGGAAAAGGTACTGATCTGTGCACATTTTTTTAAAAGTGTTATGTATGTTGGATGAGAAAAATTAAACAAGTGAAGAAAAAAAATGTGTCAATATAAAATGTCCGTTTTCTGCTTGTCAGTTTTGTTGCTAACAAATGTCCAAGTGAAAAGGTGCAAAGCAATCTCCCTTGGTTCATTTCAACTAGTCCATCTTTCATCTGCTTGTCTGACTTTCCAATATACACTGCAAAGGTATAGAAGTATCTAGTATGAGGATCTAGGCACACCAAATTTGAATTACCAAGGACAGTGTTTTTTTTTTTTACATATTGCTTGAACTGGAGTCTTAATACTAATTCCGGTATCCTGTTGATACCTCATTAGTTCTTTAGACTTAGCTAGAATATAAGATCAAAGAGAGGTCTAATCTTAAAAATTGCATCATGCCCATCCTAGTCATCGTGGAATGAATTTGGAATTATCATTGAGGTGCAAATATTTGCTGATACTTTCAAATCTATTTCTTGACATTACACTTGACACTGCAGGCACATTCAACAGTTTATCAGTAGACCAAAAACATTCTGTAAGAGCGTAACAGATGAACACCAAACATATAGAAAGCCCTTCATGTTTATCAGAAGAAACAGGTTTCCATGAAGGATCTGGTTTTTCTAAAATTCTGATGCAGACATATGCATTTGTTTGCTCTGCCCAGTACTCAAAAAAAGGTCTGAGGTAGAAATAGTGAAAGGTAATCAAAAGCAGAGTAATCTGGACCTAGATCTATGTCATCACCAGGACGTGTTCCCTCACTAAATCCTTCAATAATGATATTACTCAGTTGCTTTGACCATTCTCTATCACCACTAGGGCCTGCCTGTGGGTTGGGTCACGTCACTGTTTTCTACCGATAATTCGTCATCACTAGTGGCTAGTGAGGCCAGTGCTGCTACTTTCATCTTCTAAATTCTGAACTTATTCCTCATCAGCATTTGATTCATTCTCATTCTCTGCAACTCCATGAACAAATTCCTCATCACCGTCGTCTGACTCATAAGTGTCTCCAGTCCGCACCAAGTTTTGAAGAAAATTGAAGACCATATTTAAAAAATCACGGCTCGAACACCACACCTGATAGAAACGATCTGTAAACTGCAATGGCAGATGCCATTATCGGTAGTCACGTGGTGGCTAAATTTAGCGTGTCTATTCGCAAGTAAAGCGTAAGGAAAAATCATTTAAATCAGTATAATCACTACAGATGTAGCTGGCTGGGTTTGGGAGTTAATAGATAGCGGCCGGGCTGGGATTGAGTGGGTTAATGAAATCTCATAGAATCCTTTTAGAAATATTTGAGGGCATATTTGTAGTTTTTATTTGATTTTGCTCGACACAAGTCACATAATGTATTTGTTCCGCAAAGTTGACTAATCATGAGGTATTGGCCATATCGATCTACAGGTGCATTACCCAGTCCAGTAAGTAATCCAACTAAGCAATCAAGACCCATCACACTGACCGCCCATGGTTGATGGCAGAGTCCCAGGCAGATCGAGTGGAGGTGTTTCAGCCATGTGTTGCACAGGTGGCCCTGGAGTTGACTTCATGGGGGTGTGCTGTCTTCTCTCCGTCTCTGATTTCCATTGACAGGTGTAGACGTAGTCAAGCCGTGACACGAGAGACTGTCCACACGGCCGAAGACACTTTTGAGTTGTCCGTCTGAAGACCTCGATGTTAGTGGCTAGATTTCATGCCAGCGAACATGAAAAATACGATGCTGATTGCACACGTGGAAGACCTGGAGCCACTTCCGATCTCCCAGGGCAGGGATTCATACAAGAGGCTTAGCATCTATATAATGCGTAGCTTGGTTTCCAGAGAGAACCTCAGTCCTGATAACAGCATGCACCGTAAGTCAATAGGTCCACTGAATGCAACAGAAGTCAGTCTACTGCCCAAGCGGATGAAGACCCTCAGTGGGTTGACATGATCGCTAGTACCAGTGATATCCAGCATTATGTCTCATTGGGGTATTTCAACAGTATCTAGACAAATGTCCATCAAAGAATGGCAGCCTCCAGACCAATGATGATACACACCTGATGCTGACTTAATTTATGGGATAAAAGTATTTTGCTATTTATGATTATATGCCAAAGAAGTATTGGAATATGATAAAAAAAATGTAGAAATTGTACATTTTATTGACTGCACGATTTCTATTGAACCATTGTAGATTGTAGTCTTGGTCATAACAATATCTTAAGAAAATAGTTTGTAAATTCTGTGCTTGGTTGCTGATAGTGGGATTGCCATTTCCAGTTGTGGATAATTTTGCAGATTTGTGTCTTCAGTTAGGGCCAAGTGGTGTTGGAATTCCGAACATCAAAGTTTTATTCAACATAAAATAATATTGAACAAAAACTACGACATGAAGTATTTATATTAAAGATGATTATATGTAGTAATGAAGTCATAAATGGCATTAAAGTGGAGGTGGAAATTGAATAGTTTTTGTGAGTACTTACCACGTTATGTGTTTCGTAGATATATATAATTCTTTTACACATACCTTGTATTATGTGTCTTAGTCTGAATCGAGCGTGTATTGAATATCCACGAGTAATACAGATGTGTAATTGTTGGGCTGATCAAATAATAAATAATTTTTGAAACCCAACTTTCCTTGCTATATATAATTAGACTTAAAAACTGTTAAAACAACAGTTGCACATTCTTAGACATCGTGTAGAGCTGTTTAAAAAAAAATTTAAGTCAGTTTTGGTTGTAGAAGGCGGCAATTTTAGATTTTTACAGCAGTTGATTTCAGTGCCTTATACATTTATAAATTAAAATGAAAGTAAATGATGGCATGTGCACTTCAGCTGCAACAGTGATTGATCATAGGGTTGGTGTGTTTATAAGCACATAGACACCAGCAGCACACTTGTATATTTAGAGAGAACCATTTTTTTAAATGCAGTGTTCTGATTAGAGGTTTCAACTTTGTGGATTGACTTGTGCTCCAGAATGGACTCCAATATCAAGCAACCAAGACCTGAACTAAATTCGGCGACATGTGCAATTGAGCTGGAACAGTACTGATTTCTTCTTCTTCTGCATTCATTCTCAATCTCCTGCTACCAAACCCTGAATAGGCTATGCAAATAGCTGGATGTAGTCCGGAGAACGGAATAAGTTGTGTTGCAGCTGGACTGCGATATTTGTACCATTCCGTACAATACATCCGTCTTTGGCAGCAGACATTTTTGGAGTACCAGGTTACCCTTCCCTTTTTGATCCCTTCTCCTTAGCCAGCCTGCTCTGTTGCAACCTGTTATCCAGTATCACTGCGTGGAGGTGTAGAAGGGTCTTGGCAGCTCTGGTTCGCTGGCCTAACGCTAGCAATTGTGGGTCTGCAGCTCATGCGTAACTCAGCATATTGATCCCAATCGCTGATTATAAAATTAGGGTATTTCTAGATTACAGACACAAAAGGATCTCTTCATATGGAAATTCATGTTTATATATATATATATATATATATATATATATATATATATATATAAAAATGGTGTCCAGTACATGTCAGATGCGAATGATTTGTGGAACTATTCTGAATTGAAATTAACAACCTAGTCGGGATCAAACGGCAGGGCTTATACATGTCTTACAGCATGAGCCTACCTGGAAGGTTCTAAATAATTAACTGCATGCTGGTGCGACTATGTCAGCTTCAAGTTGCAGCGGTGCAGTCAAATGGGGCAGTGGACTATTGGTTAAGTGACATGGCTAACAAGCCGAAGATACCGGGTCCGCTCCCCAATCTCAGCACCTGGCGTTACCCCGGGAATAATAACACTTACATAAAATGCATTCAGAAGTCTGATGTATTGGGTCAACAGGCGCAAAATAAAAACATAGAGCAATGCACACCACCTTTGGAGATAGAGAAATAGAGCAATGCACACCACCTTTGGAAATAGAGAAATAGAGCAATGCACACCACCTTTGGAGATAGAGAAATAGAGCAATGCACACCACCTTTGGAGATAGAGAAATAGAGCAATGCACACCACCTTTGGAAATAGAGCAATGCACACCGCCTTTGGAGATAGAGAAATAAGGCAAGCACCAACAAAAAAATTGAGCAGTTTTGTCCTTGTAACCAACATGACGACTTCTACACTGCTGTTTAAGGCAACATTCAGAAATGACATGATACAGCTGAACTAGGTTCCAACCAACACTTACTGTTTTTGGATAGGTTAGATAATGATGTGAGCATTATGTTAGTTACAAGCATATAGTCCAGTGTTGAGTGAAGTGCAAATAAATATTTTAGGATGGTATGTATATATGTTTCAATCAGGAGAGGCAATGGTATATACGACGAATATAACAGTGCCCCTACCCAGCATGTTGTGGTAAACAATTGGGCATGGGCCTGGCTACTGCCGAAGACGGATGTATCGGGCTGAAAGGTCATGTGTAAATCCAGGAGTTTGCTCCAACTATGATGCTGAATTCACTGCACTTGAAGCTGCCTTTTACCATCAAAGCATAGTTGTTTTTTTTTTATGCCATTACTTCACAGATCCATTGTCCGTCCTTCAAGCATTAGAAGATGCTGGTCATTGTAGATCTGACCTTATCCAAATATCTCTAGACATTGACCACATTTTCACCTCCCATGTAAAGATAGTTGTGCAGTGTATATCCCGGGGCACCCAAACACACCTGGCATTGCCAAGGGAGGCATACAGACTAGCAAAGATGGTATCAAGACAAGAACAGCGGACACAGCAGCAACTTCACAAACAGCTCATAATAAAAGCAAAACAAAAAACTTGGTTGAACAGATTGGACATATGAAACACAGTGAGGGAGGTTTACAGACATATTAGATATCCAGATTAGATATTAGGAAATATTTTTTTTAGTCAGAGAGTGGTGAATGCTTGGAAAGCATTGTCAGGGGAGGCAGGGACAGTTAATGCATTTAAGAATAAATTGGATGCGCATAGCTTTTAGAGCAAGGTGATTTAAATGAAACTGGTTGTATGCAGGGTCTTCTAAACCAGTATAAAGATGTTAAGTTATATGGCAAGCTCCAATCCAAGTGACAATATAAATCAACTCACAATGAACGATCAGAGCACTATTTTCCAAATGAGAACATCCCAGTTAACCAATACCTGAACAGAATCCAACATCACGCTCCAGCTACACATGCAACAACCGATCATTTCTTTGAGTGCTCAATAGTGTTAGGAAAATGCTTCTTCCTCTGAGGCCAGATGGAACACTTTGTATGGCACTAGACAACTGACAAATACCATTACATGGCATTGTGTCGAAGGGCTAGAGCCCGGATACTGCTGGATCCGTAACAACAAATCATAGGTCAATGAAACTCAAGAGAAAAGATGAAAGAACTACAAAGACATGGCTCCAAGGTCGGTAGTTTGAATGTTCAAATGCACCTGGCCGAAACAAGGAGATGCAAAAATAAGATTGAGCTCAGAGATGACGATATTGACCTTTGACCATGCTGAAGTCATCAATAGATCAGAAGGCACAGATATGAATCTGTAAAGGAAGACTTCTAATCCAGACGTCAAGATATGGACAAGCATATTATTCCAACATAAAGGAATACATAAAACAACATGGGTGTTGCTAGACCACATAACAAAACCAGATAGATCATATATGTGTAAATAGGAAGATCAGGTTGAAGAGAACAAACATTTTATTGCTTGTATAGAAAACATGATTTGAAATAGTACAATAAGGTCACCAATGCCAAGCAGCTGGAAAGATCTCAGTGGGATGTGACATAAAAAAACTGGCATGAAAATCAAAAAGGTCAAATACTTTTCTGGAATCTTGACATGAGGGGTGCAGAATAGTAATATGTTGGAGAAGAGAGCAGAGTTTGAAGTTGTGAGCTGAAGGGATTTGATTGATATTGAACTGGGTCCAGTGATATGCCTAAAAATGCCATTTGAATTCGATCCATTTCCTCCCAGTGTGTATCTCGCCTCATAAAACATGTTCTAAGGAATTTAGAATCACTTTCAGATTGTCATGTTCATGTATTATTATAATTTGTTGTTCTGGAAATTTTTTTTTAACCTTAGCGACACCACATTAACTAAAAAATTGACGCAATACATCTGCAACATTTTTCAGCATGCCTGTTTTTACTATGGTTGTTGACTTTGAAAGAATGTAACCTATTTTTAAAAATCTGTATGTGTGTAGAGACATAAATTAATAAAGAACTGTTTTTGTTGTATGTGTTCGTTTCTGAGATACAAGAATATGTAGATTAAAAAAAAACAGCACATGCATTTAGACTCGCCTATTTTGGGTGGCATCGCGCCTGACGAAATTTTTTTAATTGCCACAGCAGACGGATAATGAGAAAAATTTATTACAGCACCTTCATCACTTTCAATAATGGGATAATCTTCAATTCCGATTGAAAAGAAAATAAATCGTTTCAAAATTCTCTTTAAAATCAAACAAGCTAATCGCACTTAAAATCGAAGCTGATGGTCTATTTTTAGATTCAAATACCTGTATGTTCAGAACCGGTGACTATGCAGATGGTCAGTTCTCTAGCAATAAAACATCTTTTTCCCACTGCTAAAATGTTTGACAATAGTGTGCCAAAGGTTAAAGTTTGACAACCAAGATCTCCGTTCACTGTTTTTATTTCTTCTTGAACATTATGTAGTCTTGTCCATAGATTATTTATAAATATTTATGCTTTATAGGGTACACAAAGATATGTGACAATATATAATATAAAGAAAAATATCAAAATGCTAGAAGTCGTAAATATCTTTGGCGAAGACCTGAAAATCAAGAACATCTATTGTCAACTAGATAGCAGCTACAAGAACGTATAACCAAATGGGACAATTAGTTGTCACTTTATCACTGATTCCATCAGTGAGCTTTAGAAGCAGTCCTTTTTTTTTTTACATAGTTAATTGCCATTTGCAGCAATTTACCAAGTATGCAGATACGAACAATAATAATTAATGAAGATATGAGTAGCAAATACTTTAGAAATATATGGAATTACATAGTGGATTTTTTTTTTTAATAGAGTAAATATGCATGCATACATTTTTCACAATATACATATTTGTAGAATACTATGTATTGTACAAAAATTGCAGTAATGTTTATAGATGTTGTCATTGCCGAACTTGTAGACCAAATTATTCTACAGGCACAATGGAAGCAAAATTTAAACAAAACCATTACAATACTCCAGGAGGGTCCTAGTTTATTTTGATGAACCGGGGTATCAGAAAAATTATTGGTAGATTGGTGACTAGAAAATGTATTATTTACCAATAGACTGAATTCTAAAAACTGATTAGGTGCCCACATATAATCTTGACTAGAACATTCTTTTTCTATTCTACTAATGTTAATTTCTGTAGCTTAGTGGTTGTACACACTCCTTGTAGGTGCCACCCCCCCCCCCCCCCCTTTGACCTACATTTAATTTTAACTCCTGCAGTGTGTAATGTTGAATCTTCAAATCTGAATGTACTAGTCATATACATATCAAAGTACTTATGAATTATTTTAATATGTTGTATAAAGAGTAGGTATGCAGGACTGGAGTTTAACAAAATGTTAACATTAGCAGAGTACACAAAGCGATGGTATGAAAGTATTGTTGACTATGCAAACTGCTGAGTATGTCCCCTTTGTGGCAAGTTAAGGGAATATCTGAGGGGCATTCAAGTCAAAACGGGACCTTTTTGTTCTCTCAAGTAGTCAAAATGCCATTTATTTTTTCCATATAATTTTCTTGCGATGTTTATGCACTCATACCAGCGTTTAAGTAATGCTTGAAAAGATTCAGCATAGAAAGATTTGTCAGTGTGTGAACCAATCCAGGACAGCCTGTTTCACTTCGTCATCATTGCTGAAATGCTGACCTCCCAGACATTCTTTTAGATTTAGTGGAAATTGCTTGGTGCGAGGTTTAGGCTGTAAGGTGGATGTGGCAATACCTCACAGCCGAGTTACTGAAGATGACACATAGTGCAGTAAGCTGTACGAGGTCAACCGTTAGTGCAGTAAGTCTTAACCTTACGCACGCTACATAATTTATGAAAAAAATTTGACCTAATTAATTTTCTTAATTAGTCGCCGTGGTAGTCGTTTTTCAAAATTTGTAACTTTTATGTTTGTTTGTCAATAAATATGATTTTCTGGCGTGTAGATACACAATAGCATAACGAACATGTGGGTGTTATTGTTTTTGTTGTATGTTTGTTAGTTTTTGAGATTTAAAAAGATGAAGTTGAAAATTTATGAAAATCTCTGGAAAAATTTGGACTCGACCACTAGGCCTAGTCACTTCGATAGAAAACCATGGAAACCACAACAACGTATCGATACTGTGTTTACAATATCGCCACAACTGTTAGTTTCCAATTCAAATGTAGTTCTTTCATTTAAACAAACAAAATAAACAGATCTACTCGATAAAGATCTTTCCCAACAACCTACTTCCCCTTTCGCAAAAAGTCGGCTTGCTCCAAACGGCGTATACAAAATTAAAACTGTTCAAAAGCCATTTGTAATCGCACATACGATACTTTAACCCGCAAAATATCGTGTATATATGGAGGACGTACTCAGCAGTAAAAAATGGCTGTCAGGAGTGACTCCGTTCAAAAAAAAAATTTTTTTTTCCGCACACCGTTTTTGCAGGCCGAGCTGGTTAGAAGAGATCGAACATTGGAGTGCTACAGGTTAAGAGGTCAACCGTTATCTTGCAGGAGCAGGACGGGATCATTTCAAATGTCTTACTGCTGCTGAGTATTGTAATTGCAGATTCTGTAAAATTCAATGCAAGCACTAAGTGTTATCCGCCATTTTTATCTGCCACATGACTGGCCTATGGCAAGTGGGCTGGTGTCCCTAACTAATGATAGAGTTCCAGCACGTTATCACCAGAATAAAAAAAGTCCCAGTTTGACTTAAGCGCCCCTCGTATGCTGACCCAATGATTCACCGCAAAACTGTACGGGGTTAACGAGGAACTTCAGACAACAGTCGAGTTCATCACAAAAACTCCTCTGACGGTGTAAACATCAGATACGATCACAAGCAGAAATAAAAATGAAAAGTTTCATGCCATATATGTGGATTTGTCCACATATTAAGTTAGTCATGGACAGAATACGAATGGATATGAAATACTTGCATAATTATTGATACTGTATTATGTTATTAGTCCATGAGTTATGCATCATTAAATACATGCAGATAAAACCATATACATGTTCTCGACAGAAAAACATAAAATACAATTGATATAAATTGTTCTAGCTTTAAGAAAAATAAGAGCTTAGTTTTGATGAGACAAAAATGCACACATTTCATATATATCATAATCAGTGCATTCTCCCCATGCATTATAAAAGTACATGTTAATTGAATAAAACATTTTCTAGGAACTATCAGAGAAATATGTTAAACAATACAATAACAAGGATAATGTAAGGTATAACTGATGAAGTTTTTATTGTATTCTATACTTTTTTTTGGACATACATACAATTCTGTACATGGTTTTGTAAAGAATTTGAAATAATTATTTCAAAATGTCTGTTTTGTGCATTTCCAAAATAGTGGCTCAATGAAAAAATGAATACAATTTAATTTTGTCATTTGTTTGATGCTTTTGTCTATGTGTAACTTTACCATTTCTTGTTTCGTCCACTATTTCATAACTGATATCCTTTCCACACTTTCTTGGCCACTTCCATACACATGTATGGCTGCTAACATGAATGGCTCATTTTACATGTCTTATTTGTTGTTGTTTTTGTTATGGTTGTGATGCAGGTGTCACTGAGTCATTACCTAAATGTGTTTTTAAATTGAACAAAAAAAATAATGTAAAACTAAATTCAATCTATTTTTGCTCACGTAAAACTCATACACAACTCTCCTGACACCAGTACTTACAGGATGGTTCCACTTTCCATATACTGGCAAACCTTGAGTTATGACATTTTCAATTGACACAATTCATTGACTGATCTTTTATTTTTAAAATGCGAAATAGCGCAACCACAATTAATGTCTTAGTTCGCTTACAGATACGATTCACATTGTCAAGTTTACCTTCTGTGATCTCATGAATGTTGAAATGTTTGTAAATTTTATTTGTCCGTGTCTAATAGAGTGTGGCTCCCAAAATTATCAGATGACATTGCATTTGAGAAGAAGCAAGCCAAACCACACATGGATATCATACATAAGTTGTAACTTTGTAAGTTTTTACTGTAGGAGTTCTGATTCATACGTTATAAACATACAAAGACATGGCTGCCATACAATGTGTATTATATGCACTATACTTGGCAAAATAAAAACAAAGAAGCATTAGTTAAATTCAAATTATTATTAATATGATCTATAAATGAAATTATGTGTCTGCACAGAAAAAAAAGTATGTTGCTCATGCACACCAAGTCCCAACTTCACCAAATTTGGCATAGAGAATCCTTTTGATCCCTTTTATGTTTTAATTCTGTTAGAACCAAGAAGAGGGAAAGCAAAATTGTATACAATTTTTCTAAATATTTACAAAGACAGCATAGAGATATATGAATGGGTACGCAGTTTGAGGTGTGGACGAGAAGAGATATGCTGGGAGGTAGTGCAATGGGAGGAGGCTTAACAATGAACTACTTTCATAATTATCCCAGGTATCATAGCTACTAACTAATGGGACCACTGGGGTAGGATCAGAATGGATTATCAGAATGCTGTAATATGGAAGACCAAAATACTTTTCTCAAGCAGAAAATTCTTCCAGGAGTAAAAAAAAAAAATGGTCCCAGCATTACAGATAGATAGTGCTGGTCTATTAAGGAGTATCTCAGGGTGGAGCAATTTCTCCAACAATCTTCCTTGTCTGCATCAATGACCTGGTTCAAGATTTGTCCAGCCGAAATTAAAGCTGCCCTATATGCAGACTTAGTACTCACTTATGTGCAGGTAAACGTCACTACAACCAATTTAAAAGGCAATGGCATGGTACACCACAATGAACACAAACAAAATCTCCACAACGCTGTTTTTCCCACTCCTCCAATGAACATACTCAGGATAACAACTCTGAACAAAGCTACTCCACTTATCTCAGGTGACATTTGATAAAAGACTCACCCAGAATATGCGTATTGTAAATGCAGAAGGGAAGGCTCAAAGATGGCTAAGCTTACTCAAAAAACTAGCAGATGCCAGCTGGGTAGAAAATGAATGAACCCTTAAGATGAATTATAACAGTAATACTACTCATGGAGTGCAGCTCAACTGCTGCTAACACACATTTTCATGTGCTGGACAATGTGCAAAATCAGGTTCATCACAGGAGCCATGAAAACTACAAGTACACTCCAGGAGCTGTTTGTAATAGAAAAAATATCCAGCATTAATTTGGGGTTGAACCTAGATTGCTTGGTTAAGCAGCTAATGCACTAACCACGACGCTACCATGGCAGTTTTGGCCATAGTAGGAAAAGACTCAAATGACAAGGTCTACTCATAAAGACAATATTGCTGATGTGCACCTATATACTTTACCATGGGAATAAAACAATCTACAAATTAATATACGAATCAGTGGCCTTACAGCCAAATACAAGTATATTAATCTGGTGAATCGCTATTCTGAATATGGAAGAAACTATCCAAAACAATTGTGGACAGATGCCTACTTTGGTGGATCAACAAGTGCTGGTATCTTTGTCTCATAGCCTGAAAACTATAATGAGAGGGCTATTTTCTGTTCCAACAATTACACAGCTGAGGTTGACTCTAGAACACACTGCTAACATGACACACAACAGCAATTTTGATAGTTATCAGGTAGTCTTCACAGATGCATTGCATATACTGCAAGGTCTCACATTGTAGACTCAAGGCCCACCTACATAGAATGGGTACCAGAGACTGCTATGTCCGATTGTGAAGCACCCAAGCACAACACCAAAACATATTCTGCAGGACTGCCCTACCTATGCACACCAAAGAGGCAGTCTGACCTGGGAGAGCAACCATGCTCAAAAAGCTGCGTGGGACCGACGAAGACCTGAAAAGCAGTCTTCTTCGCGAACCTCACTGGATTAGAAGCATAGCATCAGTTGATCGATGAAGAAGAACTGCAAGGTCTCAAGGGTTGTACACTCCCACATTTGATGAATGAAATGAGTAAGATAGCTGCCTGTAAACAAACCATAATTCATTGACTAACGTCCCACTGCAGTGCACCCGAGAATGAAAGGTAGACAGGAATTGGAGGAGAATGTGAACTGGAAGTTAGTGAAATAGCAAACTTTGAGAAAAAGAGAGCTATCCCAGCTGCTAGAAGAGATCAGAATCAGCCTGACTACTACAATCTTCACTAGCGGGGACAGACAACTATTCTTTATTTTCGGACAGGGCATAACAGACTAAATAAACATGTATACAGGCTTTGTCTTGTCTGTTTCACCACTGTGGACTAAGCGAACAAATTGCATAGCATGTTTTACAAGACTGCTCTGTACGGCGAGTGTGCTCTGTAGACAGTTGAGGAAGACTCACCAGCCAAATGACTTGCTCAAAGCTGTCTGGAGCTAAAGAGGAGCACCAAACAATGATTGAGCTCATCACGGGAACTTACCTGACACATGTTAAAACATCAATGAGCGAACACAAGAAGAGTAGTGTCTAAATAGGCAGCATTTTAGGCAAATACAGTTTTATTAATTCCAAATTCACAGGTGACATTCTTGAAGACTACCTCGTGTTTCAAATTCATTGCCTTTGTGAAGCCCAGATAATTAAAGTTTAAGTGACCTGGTCTGGATGATTTGAGCTGACACTATATACTATTCTCAAATGTGACATAAAACATTTCTAGAATAAAATGAGCAAATGTCAGTTGGCTCATTGTTCATGCGCACACATAAACATACAATCCGCATATGGTGTCTCTGTATCCATGTAAACATGGTGAAGAAAAGAAATGTAAGCCCAAATAATTGTAAAAAGCTGTAGCGTCAGTGATGACCAAGACTGGCCCTGAGTGGATATAACCTTTAGCACGCCAGATTCTTTTTGAAAAATATTTGCCCTAATTAATTTTCTTAATTAGTCACCATGGTAGTCGTTTTTCAAAATTTTTAATTTTTATGTTTGTTTGTCAATAAATATGATTTTCTGGCGTGTAGACACACAATAGGATAACAAACATGTGGGTGTTATTGTTGTTGTTGTGTGTTTGTTAGTTTTTGAGATACAAAAAGATGAAGTTGAAAATTTATGAAAATCTCAGAAAATATTTGGGCTCGACCACTAGGCCTAGTCGCTTCGATAGAAAACCATAACAACGTATCGATACTGTGTTTACAATATCGACACAACTGTTAGTTTCCAATTCAAACGTAGTTCTTTCATTTAAACTAAAAAAATTAAAAAATCTACTCGATAAAGATCTTTCCCAACAACCTACTTCCCCTTTCGCAAAAAGTCGGCTTGCTCCAAACGGCGTATACAAAATTAAAACTGTTCAAAAGCCATTTGTAATCGAACATATGATACTTTAACCGGCAAAATATCGTGTATATATGGAGCATGTATTCAGCAGTAAAAAAAATGGCTGTTGGGAGTGACTCCGTATAAAAAAAATTTTTTTTTTTCCGTACACCGTTTTTGTAGGCCTAGTGTGTCGGCTAGCACTCGACCATGGCGTGCTAAAGGATAATCATTGTTGGAAAGCATGTATATAAATGATATTGTAATGAGCACAAGAATGCTTGTTCAACTCTTGGTATTAGCACCAATGAGCATTTGCCATTTTATTAAGTACAATTTACAAAATGTCTTCATACTGTTGAATATACAAATTACCCTATTTATTCGCTGATGGTAAGTATAGTCATATATCAGTGATTATAAATCAGTTACATACATTTTTGGCCAGGTAAATTATGATTAACAGTGTTACCACCCAAAACTGCCAGATTATAAAGCGCTACTTAACACCAGAAACCGTCGTTATATAGTAAGACTTGTTCAGAAGGTTTTAGAACATTATTTGATGGCTTTCCAGGCACTGGAATCTTTGCTGAAGTGTATTTGATCAGGATGTTGAAACTATGGCAGAATACCAACAAAAGTGAAAATTTTGAGAACCTGTGTTTTTCCCATGGCAGCATACGACTGCAAATCATGGAAAAGCTACCCAAATCTCAAGGAAGAGAATTGAATCCTTTGAGTCCGATAGTCCTGCAAGACAACTTCCTAAGAGAGACAACTCTGACCAAAAACAACTGCTGCTTTGCAGTTAGGCTGGGGACAGCCAAAGGCTAAGGAGGGCAACCCTACAGAAACGCCTGTTGAAATCGGATGCACTGAGCCACTGGCTAACAAATTAAATCAGTGCAACGTAAATATCGCTGTAAACAGCGTACAATGAAGAAGAAGAATATTCCTTTGAGTCAAAATGTTATAGATAGAAAGGTCCCCAGAATACCATGGACAAAACAAAATAAAGAATGCAGACATTCGACAAGAGTTGGGCATAGAGGAGAACTGGTTCACAAATTCCATCATGAAGAGAAAATTGAAATGCTTTGGCCACATCAAAAGACACAATGGTCTTGAGAGAATGGTAATTGGTAATGGAAGGTACGATGCCTGGCAAGAGAGGCAGACCAAGAAGACGATAACACCAAGATGTCAAGGAATGCTTTGGCATGATTGGAGATTTGACAAGAGAACGAGTTTCTTTCAGGCGTGCTGTGATACAGTGATGTTCTGCAAAGGACAAGCTACATGATGATGATGTTGAAGTTACAGCTGATGAATAAGATGTGGATTTAGAAAATAAGTCTTAATTTAGACTGACAAGGAACTGACAGTGGCTGAAACTGACAAGTGAAAGTAGTAATCAATAACTTGGATAAGTTAGCACAACAAATGAGAGAAAAAAATAACTGAAAAATTAAGTATTTATTCTGTACCCCCCATATTGTCTATGCAATATACTTACTAATACTTTTATCACTGACACTAATGATAAACAAATTTATGTGCATTCAATTTAATAATAATAATTCTAGTTCAAGTAAGTTAACAGAAACATGTTCTTTTGAAAAATTAAAAAATATCCTTTACCTTGAATGTTAGAAAAATTAATCTGGCTCTTATTTATACAATAAACATAAAAAAATAATTTATTCAACACAAAATCTTTGCCCTTTTGAGAACAAAATAATTGCTATACAATGTATGAGCTAATCAGCAACCAGCATAATACTAACTCTTATATATGCAGTTGAAATGAAACTGAAGACATTTGAAACGAAGCTGAGGACAGTTTTATCACTTGTGATGGTTGTTGCTGCCACAGTTCTTGATACTGCATACATGATAATTCCAAACTCACACAGTCTACCTCTTCAAACAAACACTAGCTTTCTGAGAAAAGTTAGTCAGTTTTGAAAACAGTGGCCTGGAATATACAAACTATTTGTGATTAACATTAGCAAGTCTGATAGTCTTTTGCTTTTTCTCTTATGGTATTCAGGTAGGAGTCCATCAAACTGTTCAATCTGTCGATTTCTTCAGATGTTTTATTTATTCTGTCACCGTTGTTTTCAATCTTCTGTTCTATTTCTGAAACAGGCCAGGAAAAATATTAGAGAGAAATAATCAACATGGTTTCTGAGATCATGTTTCATCATTTGTATTCAAGCTAAGATGTCATTTATATTTTTAGATGAACATATTTGTGGTATATTAGTAAAAACTAGGGACAAAGCAAAATATGCAACCTGACTTAGTTTTGTCCGGTTCCTTACAAAGGCCTTAACTTTTTTTAGTCCTCTTCGGTAGGATTAGGTGGCATGCAGTTTGATTCAGTTCTTCCTCTGCGTTCATTCTTAATCTCCTACTACCAAGTGCTGAACATGGCTTTGCAAGTAGCAGGATGTAATCCGGAGAACGGAATGCAGTGTGTCGCTAGTTTACAGCTTGGCTGCGATATTTAGACCTTTTGACCCAACACATCTGTCTTCAGCAGGTTCGCACCAGTGTCTATTTTGAATAACAGGAATAAATACTAAAAAAAACAACATACTAATAAGGCATGCGTGTTCTTTATAATAAAAAAAAAATAGTTTTATTTCTCGAACGTAATACAATATCAGTCAGTGGCTCATAACTGGGTGCTTGCATTAGGGCCAGTGACCTATAACTGACCAAAACCCAATTCAGCTACTAGCAGGTTTGTAGGTTTAACGGCCGCTACATAGGTAAAATTAAAAATTATGTCATAAATCTACCCAATCTATTACGGGATCCTCGCTACGGAGTTCGTGCATTGTGCTGAAATTCTCCAAAATAATGAGAAGAACAGAGCACTAATGGGTTAAACCATGTGCAATTACGTTGATTCTTCGATTCTTCGAATAAACTAAACTATATAATCTTTATTATGATACTTCATATCATAGATAATTTATGTTTTGATTGTAATTTTAGCTCAATTTGTTCAATATTTATACATTTTATTTTGAATAAAACTTTGATGCACAGAATTTTGGTCCATGCAGAAAGACACAAATTGGTAAAATAAGCCCCGACTGAAAAGGGTTATTATAAATTAATATTATTTGGAAGAAAATTATTTGACATAAGAATTGTGGCACTTGCATTGGACACGAATCTGCAAAATTAAGTCAGGACTGAAAAGAATTACTGACCTATAGTTGCATTATATAAATATTTATATTCTTAATAAACACTTTTTGTATTTACAATGAGTAAGTTTACTCTGAAAAGGACGTTAAGTGGCGGGTTGTAGTAGCTTTCCTCACATCCCGAGCATACTGATGAAGGTGGACTGCGGTCCTCCAGGTGGTTGTGCTATGCTTGGCTTCATCTGCTAGGCGCTTACTAATACGGGGACCACATCGATCCACAGCCAGGCTGCCTTGATAACAACATGTTTCCAGGGAACGCTACATGGAAGAGAGATGGTGAACTTGGCCCGTATATTGTGCCTGACCCTTACGCGACATCCTGGTCCGTATGTTGTGCTACCTGACTGGACTAGCGTCTCAGTTCCCCTTGTATGTCTATAAATCTAATAATCATAAAATTAGCCACGTTGTAGAAGTAATACTTTAAAAAAGAATCAACTAAGTAATGAACAATTCTTGTCATGGACATAAAAACAAAACTCTAATAAAATAGGCACATAAAAACAAAACTCTAATAAAATAGGCACATAAAAACAAAGCTCTAATAAAATAGGCACATAAAAACTAAACTCTAATAAAATAAGCACATAAAAACAAAACTAATAAAATAAGCACATTAAAACAAAACTAATAAAATAGGCACATAAAAACAAAACTAATAAAACAAGCACATAAAAACAACTAATAAAATAGGCACATAAAAACAAAACTAATAAAACAAGCACATAAAAACAAAACTAATAAAATAGGCTGGACTGTAAAGGGTTAAGAAAATGTTTACAGAAACTTCTGTCCCCACCTTTCAGATCATTCATCTTTTTGGCAGTGAACATATAGACCTCATCTGCTCGAGCTTTCAATCTTGCTGCCAGATCTTTTGCTGCTTGTGTCTGATTATATTTATCATCGAGTGCTTGAGATGTCTCATTATAGTTACTATCCAACTCCTGGGCTTTCTGAAAATGTAAACAGTATTAGTTAAATGCAGTGGTTTTTTTTCTGGGAGTATGTCGAATCCTCAGTTTTAAAATGCTTATGAAAATACCAGGTATCAATGGAAAGGTGGAAGAATCTGAGCATGCGTTGAGAGAAAAAACCCTAAAGCATATTGGAAACGCCTATCCTCAACTCATGTGGACACACATCTACATAGATGAATCATCAGAGGAAGCATTGAGGAAAGGGGGGTGGGCTTGTCATACTTCTACAGGATGGAACCGTTATAGGAAAAGCAAGTGCTGCCGGGGAGCCCTTGATAAACCTAAGAACAGAGCAACAGGCAATAATTGAAGCAGTCAAACTATTGGATGAAAAGGCATTAATGGATAACAGAATAGTTATCCTGCAAACATGTCCACTGCACCAAGCTCCTGTGAGAAGACGAGGAAAGAAACATTCAAGACAAACTGTGGGGAACCATTGAGGACCTGCGACTGATATGTCACTTCATGGAGGCGGCCCATCTTGATGGCATAAAACGAGCATACGAAACCGAACGCAAAGAAGAAAATGTTTATAAATTTAAGCTGTATATAGATTTTGATGCTTTAAAGAAAAACAGTATTCCCACCATTTTTTTAATAGAAGAAAAAAAAACTGGTTAAAAGTAAATTTTCATCATACAGGATTTAAACACCTACTAGCGCATGAGCTGCAGCGGTCCATAGCTGACTGCTAGCGTCAGGGCCAGCGATCCAGAGCTGCCAAGACCCTTCTACACCTCCACGCTGTGATCCTGGATAACAGGCTGCAGCAGGGCAGATTGGCTAAGGAGAAGGCATCGAAGAGGGAATGCTTACCCGGTACTCAAAAAATGCTTGCTGAAGTCAGATGTGTTGGACCAAAAGGTGCAACTATCGCAGTCAAGCTGTAAACTACGACAACACATTTCGTTCTCTGGACTACATTCTGTTACTTAAGCCCTTTCAGGGTTTGGTTGCGGAAGATTGAGAACGAACAAAGCCAAGCCAAGCTAAACACCTACTCATTTGCAAAATCGCACGTAGTCCTGGGCATGTGAATAAGGTAGAGGAATTGGGCAAATCTTGTGGAAAAGGAGTAAACCTAATTCAAAGGTCATTGGAAACAGTCTGAGATGAAAACAGAATTTATGAACAAAATCAGTGCTAATAACAATATTTTGGCATATAAAACTTGCTGAGAACCATATTAGAAGGAAAAGTAAGAAGTAAACAGGAAGACACCATTATAAGTGGGAAGAAATCACCAAGAGATAGTTTGTTTCCCTGGAACAAACTTTTCAGATGTTGCAAGCAACAAATATTTATAGAAAGACAAATCCAGAACCTGTATGAAAATCAACAGGCGATTATTTCAATCGAAGGACTAACAGATCCAGTTTCAATATACCAGGTTGCTTGCTTTCACCAAGTCTCTATAACGCATAATCTGAGATGGTGATGAAAATAGTTGTTCAGAGTTGTAATTTGGGTGTCAGAGAAAATAAAAAAAAATTTAAAAAAAAAAAAAAATTTGCATTAGACTTATTTTCTCTAATCCACAATGTGGTGTGCGTTGCACTGTGGTTTTTATTTTGCGCCTGTCGGCCCAGTGCATCCGACTTCAGCATGTATTTTATGTAAGGGTCTGCTTCCTTCTGCATTTTCTAAGGGTTTGCTTCCCCGGGGTAACGGCCAGTGCTGTGATGGGGATCGAACCCAGCACCTTCAAGTTGTGAGCCGTGCCACTTAACCACTAGGCCACGTCATCCCAACAGACAATGGTATGAAAGTTAATGCCATAAAATTTGCAGATGATCAAGCCATGATGGAAGGATCAGTAGCAACATTGCGAAGGCTGCTTGAAAAAAATAACAGCACAGTCAGAGTTTGGCTTGAAAATAAACACATTGAAGACAAAGGTTATGGTAATAGATATGCAACATCTAAAGTTTAACTACATAACAAAAACATCAATGAATTTTATTTTGAAGAAAAAGAACAACTTTGAAAAACAGAGTTGTGACACTTGCCATGAGCTGTAAGACATAAATTGGCAAAAATTAGGCAGGACTGGAAAGGGTTGAGAATGTTCAGAACTCACAAAGGATATTGAAGATCAAGTGAGCTGACTGTCAAATGCTTATAAATTAATGAATTTTACATCTATACAAATGATACATATCTGCAAATATTTCTTCTTCTTCTGCATTCGTTCTCAATCTCCCGCTATCCAACCCTGAACAAGGGTTTGCAAGTAGCAGGATGTAGTCCGCAGAACGGAATGAGTTGTGTCTCTAGTTTACAGTTTGGCTGTGATATTTGCACCTTTCAGTTCAACACATCTGTCTTTGACAGAGCAAATATTTCTAATAGTAAGTATTCGCTTTTAGTCCACTTCATTTAAAAACTTCAATATAATTATAATCTCTATCAAGCATTGATACTTCAAGACAATTTACGATGAGGAAACAGCTCTGGGGTTTGGAGTGGTAGTTCAAGGCTGTCTGTAATCAAATTACACTGACAAGATGGTAAAGTGTATGTAAATATTATAGAAGAACTGAAAAAGATAATGGTACAAGACAAAACTGTATGTATTCCAGTGTTATGTGGGAGCTTTATAAACTAGACATTCAGATGCACGTATTAAGTGAGGAAGAGTAGAAAATTAAATTTTAAAAAACCAAATTTAAAGAATATTCCAGCATTTATTTGCATTGTGGAGGGTGGCTGCTGAGGAATAAAGGCTGTATGCTGCTGTTGTGTACAAGCTAGGAATTTACTTTATTAGCAAAAGAAAAAAACCTAGGTTGTCAGCAGGCCAGTATCCTAATGACTCCTTTAAAGTAGAAGTTATCTGACGTAAATGATAGTTTGTATTATGTTTATATTGTCAACAAGTTTACAACCAATGTGAAAAAATATTGTGTTACAACTACACTAGGATGCCATTGTTCGAGGACTAGTATACTGTGATCCACTGTCAGAGGACTACAATAATGATATCACTATTTGAAGGCTGAACCACTATGAAATTTGTGTCTGAGAATTACAATACTATGAGACCACAATACTGTGAGACCACTGTCAGAGACTACAATACTATGAGACCACTGTCAGAGACTACAATACTATGAGACCACTGTCAGAGACTACAATGATGTGACAACTGAAAACAGGCTGTGAGCCTGCTGAGAAACCTTGCATTTCACTACAGCCCTGATCCACCTGCTTCAGTATGCACTGGGATGTAAGAAGAACCACTGCAAACCTGCTACCAGAGACACATTCCCAAGAGTTAAAAATACAGACAGGACTAAGTAAGTAGCATGCCCTTTGCAGAACGTCACTCGTATAACCTATTTGGCTGTTATACGTTTCCTGACAGATATGCAGTAAGGTAGGTTGCCATTACTTTCTATATGTAGAGAAGTGATCGTACCAAGAAAAGATCCTGTGACTGCCAAACTGGACACTGCGGGGTTCGTACCTGGTGCATTTGGATTGTGAAATCAAGTTTTGCCCCTAGACCACACTGTCTCTTTACAGACACAAATAGTTTTGAAAATAACAAATATATCTCACATCAAGAGCCTCCTTAGCCAATTTATTGGCATCATCTGCTGCCTTCTCAGCCTTGTCCAGTGTGTCCACCTTCAGGGCTGTGTAGCGTTTGGTTAACTGATCAAGTCTGTCTCTCAGCCTCTCAAGAATAAGCTGGCTCTGTGAAGTAACTAAATTCACACTTCCAGTATCCTGACGGATCTGTTAATAGAAAAATATTGGAAATAACACAACTTGTAGGCATGTCAATACCACTGGACAACAAATTTTGATAAAAAGTTAAAGAAGCCATTTCTGAAAGATTGCAATGAACACGAACATGACAACGAAAACACCGATTGGCTACTATTGATGAGAAATCCGCAATTAAATAGATATATTATTATATTAAAGTAAAAAACTATAATTGATATTATCATTTACCTATCCCTCTAGCGGAGGAAGACTAACATCTTGTCAGGCAAAGTATACTGATCAGACATGTTAGTCAGGATCAGGCAAAATATAATGGCCAAGTCCTCCACCTTGACTTCCCTGCAGTGCTCCTTGGAAATTTGCTGTTTTTACAGCAGCCTCACTAACAAGGTGGGATTGACATGATCCTCAAAGTAGTTAGTGACAAGCAGATGATGCCAAGCATAGAACAATTGCCTGGAAGACCCCGGTCCATCTTCATCAGCACGCTCTGGATGTGAGGAAAGCTACAAAAGCCCGCCACTTAATGACTTTTTCAGGGCACACAAAAGAGTAAACCTTTTCATTGTGGGAATTCGAAACACCAACAAGGGAAAGAAGACTAGCGTCTGGTCAGGAACAACATACTGATCAGACATGTTAGGGTCAGGCAAAAAAAACTGGCAAAGACCCAGACCTTGACTTCCCCACAGTCCTTTATGGAAATGGGCTGTTTTCACGGCAGCCTGGTTAAAGAGGTGAGCCCACAACCAGATGTCCAGGGTGCACAAAAGAGTAATCCTATTCAACAACAACCTATCCCTCTAGTTGGTGGATTATAAGTACAGCATAGCATTTGGTTTACCATTATCAGCTTTTAGGGAATCCTGAATCCATTTGGTTTACCGTAATTAGCTTTCAGGGAATCCTGAATCCATTGGGTTTACCGTAATCAGATTTTAGGGAATCCTCAATCCATTTGGTTTACCATAATCAGTTTTTATGGAATCCTGAATCTATTTGGTTTAACATAATCAGCTTTTAGGGAATCCTGAATTCATTTGTTTGCAGTGTGGTTTCAGTAGCATTGTTTTTAAACGTGGTGAGGTTGCCAGTGTGATGCAAAACCTTGTCGGGAAGGAAAAGTAATTTTAAAGGTAAAGATAGTCCCATAGCAGACACAACTGTCATATATGAAGTATTAGAGACTTAATTGTTGTAGGTCTACTGCAGATGATGTGCAGTGAATGAGCTGACAGCAGCCAGTGCAGTGAATGAGCTGACAGCAGCCAGCAACTCATAGTTGGCTGCTTACGTCAGGGCCAGTGACCCATAACTGACCAAGACCCTTCTTCTTCTGCATTCCTTCTCAATCTCCCCCTACCAAGCCCTGAACAGGGCTTTGCAAGTAGCAGGATGTAGCCTGGAGAATGGAATATGTTGTGTCGCTAGTTTACAGCTTGACTGTGATATTTGCACCTTTCGGTCCAACACATCCGTCTTCAGCAGCCCCAAGACCTTATAACAGCTCCAAGTAGCTGCATGGAAACAGACTGTAACCTGGCTAAGAGATTAGGGATCGAAGAGGAAAGGCAAATCAGGACACAACAATAGTGTGCTGAAATCGGATGTAATTTAACTTAACGTCTTTATACTGGTTTAGAAGACTGCAGAATCTGTATACAACTGGTTTCTTTTATATTTCTTTAATTTAAAAGCTATGCGCATCCAATTTATACTTGAATGCTTTAATTGACCCTGCCTCCACTATTTCCTGTCAAAAATGCATTCCAAGCATTCTCCATGTATTGGACAAAGACGCAGATATCACAGCCTCGATGTAAACCACGATACATCACAAACGTTCCTTTCAGGATGACAGCAGAAGGGCACTATTTCGCCTCCAAGTGGTGGCCCTGGAAACAGACTGACACCATGTAGCCTGGCTAAGAGATTTGGGATAGAAGAAAAAAAGGCAAACTCGGTCCTAAAAATGCTGTGCTGAAATAGGATGTGCTGTGCTGAAAGGTGTAGATATCCCAGCCTCACTGTAAACTATGGTACAAATGTCCTTTTCAGGATGAACGTTGAAGAAGAAAAGAATCATTCTTTCTTCTGACCTAAACAGACCATCGTTGTCTTATATCGCAGCAACCCTGGAAACAGACTGCTTCCATGCAAAATGGCAGAGTGCAAAATGGCAGAGTGAACAGCAATCAAAGAGAGAAGACAAACCAGGTTCTAAAAATGCCATACTGAAACTTAGATATTCTTCCTCACTGCTCTTCTTTCCATAACAACAAGCCAGGTATCCATATATGGTTGCTTGAATGAATTTTGATGCTAGCAGGTATCGAACCTGCTACTTTTATCGTGAGTGAGTGTTCTGAAACTAAAAAAGATAACTTTCTCCATCGCTATATTTGTTTAGCCATAGGCTCAGCACTGCATTAGACATACCCTGCCAGGCCTTTAGCAAAGCCTGATTTAATTCATTTTGCAGTGGAAAACTATTGGTAACTGAAAAGTACTGGTAACAAAACTATTGGTAACTGAAAACTATTGGTAGCAAACAAAACTATTGGTAGTAAAATACAACTATTGGTAGCAAACAAAACTATTGGTAGCAAACAAAACTATTGGTAACTGAAAACTATTGGTAGCAAACAAAACTATTGATAGCAAACAAAACTATTGGTAGTAAAACACAACTATTGGTAGCAAACAAAACTATTGGTAGCAAACAAAACTATTGGTAACTGAAAACTATTGGTAGCAAACAAAACTATTGGTAACTGAAAACTATTGGTAGCAAACAAAACTATTGGTAACTGAAAACAAGAAAGGTTAAAATCCTGTTTTAGATGAGAAAAATAACAGCTGTGACCATTCGATTTGATATATACGTGTCTCTGTTCTATTCAGAATCTATGGCATTGCACTCAGGGCAGATCCACAGGTGCTCAGTACCCCTTTGTAAACAGCGAAGAGTGTGGATTCGGATGGTTCCCTAACTCAATGATTGTACACACTCCTGCTCCATCCTCTCAGGTATCCATTTCTACTGGACCAGTGTATGAAAACTTTACAATCTGTGCATTGCATGGTCCATTGATTGCAGTGTCTTCATACAAGAGGCTGTCATTGGTCAATTTCAGCTCTGCTCTTTGCCCTTGAGGCCAGGATGTCACCTCTTTCATTACTGTAAATCCCAGCATGACCAGGACAGAAGATTCACACATAATCTCAAAGGTTTGATGCCTCTATGTCTGTACCCTCCAAAGTAAGGATTGGGAGTCAAGAGACATTACAACACTCATTAGTGCTACTCTTCCCTTGGTATGCACACACTAATAGTAATTATGAAAATAAAATGGGTCAAATAAAAAAGGAGTGCAGACAGGCCTGGAGTTATTGTTATTCCATATCTGCTGAGCAAACCTGCTCTTGGCAGCCCGATGTCATTCTTATATATATATATATATATATATATATACAGGTCTTTTTCAGTTGTTTCCCTGCTCCATACAGTGTGTTGGCAATTGTCAGCAGTGCTTGTAAGAATCTTTTCCTCATATCCACAAGCACTTTGCACTCAATGAGTAGCTGTCAAACTGTATCATCAGGATGAGAGCAACGTCTGCACAAGGGCAGGTGCTGGGGATTGATGCGGTTCAAGTGGCTGATGTGTCATGTTTGGAACTTGAAAGATGAGACTTTGATCTCTTCTATGTAGTTTATTTATGTCATCATTACTTTTTGGCTGTAACATTTTACTAAATACACTGCAACCTGCTGTTTCCGTCGCACACCTGGTCATCCAGATTTCCCTGGTATTATTCTTAATAAATCGTTTTACACTATGGCTACTGCAGGGTCTATTAAGTGCAGACAGTCCTGGAGAGAACACATATTGCAGAAAAGTACATAGATGCTAAGTATGCAAACAGACAGGTGAACACATGCCTATACAGATGGCTCAGCTACAGACGGCTCAGCTACAGATGGCCCAGCTACAGATGGCTCAGCTACAGATGATCCAGCTACAGATGGCCCAGCTACAGATGACTCAGCTCAGCTACAGATGGCTCAGCTACAGATGGCCCAGCTACAGATGGCTCAGCTATAGATGACCCAGCTACAGATGACTCAGCTACAGATGGCTCAGCTAAGCTACAGATGGCACAGCTACAGATGGCTCAGCGAAACCTACAGATGACCCAGCTACAGATGACCCAGCTACAGATGGCCCAGCTACAGATGGCCCAGCTACAGATGCCCCGAGAACAGAAGATGACGAGTGGTGATCAGATAAATAAATGGGGAGAAGGTAATCAAGTTTGTAGCAGAAATTGCTCTACAACACAAAAACAATATGCATGAGAAAATCTAATTGAAGCACTAAACACTAAAAACAGCACTAAAATCCCACAAGAACAGTAACTCCATTATGTTCATGCATCTATCTTCCAAATTTACCTTTCTAAACTCTTTCTTAAGTAAAAATAATAATGTTCGCTTAGGCGTCTGAGGCCTGTTGCGTTGGTCGGCCACATTCATGACCCACAGCTATGGCCCGGTTCCAGGCCTCGTCCAGAGCGGAGGTGAAGGCCGTTATCTGCTGAAGCCATACCGTGTGGGGACGGCCTCTTTTGCGCCTCCAGCCAGTCGGGGGAAGACTATTGGTGCTGAGGAATGACTTGTGTAGTATCTTGTGGGCCTGGGTTTCCTCACCCAGCTGAACAACATGACTGAACAAAGAAACTCTGCGGTGGTCCAAGTGTTTCTGAGATTGGGAGGAGGCCTGTTTTAGCAGAGACCTCCACGTTGTGGATGTAGTCATGCCATTTGATGTCCAGGATACGCTGTTGGTTGCGCACGTGGAAGGCCTCCAGTTTCGATATATCATGTTTGAGTAATGTCCAGGTTTCGGAGCTGTAAAGCAAAACTGAGATCACACAGGACTAGTAAATGCAGATTCTTGTTTCAATGGAGATCTTGCCGTTACCCCACACATGTCGGAGAACATGCATAGCGAACGCAGCTAGTCCAATCTGTCTTGATATATCGGGACCGCTGCGCCCATCGGATGAGATCATGTTGTCGAGATAGATGAATTCGTTGGTACCTTCAGCAGTGTGGCCTTGAGTTTCTATACCCTTGAGTGTTGTGTTGGAAATGAGGTTTTGAACTTTGATCTTGGCATAGGGAGATCATTTCGCTGTCTAAGATTTCCAGAGAGCGCTGCAGCGCAGAGTTGTCTGCCCTTTATCAAGGGCTGCTGTGAAAGGTTTTGAGGAGATTGTCTCTTCCTGTTAAACGTCATGTTGTATTGTTATGTTGGTATTCATAAATAGCGTAATATTAGTTGAGCAGCCTTCATTTATCACTTCGGGTCAAAGACGCAGCAGTGAATGAGCTGACAGCAGCCTGAAGCTGGTTCATAGCTGGTTACTGGTGTCAGGGAACCATAGTTGACAAAACTCAATTCCTCCTCCAAGTTGTGGTACTGGAATCAAGCTACAACAAATGTAGCCTGGCTAAGAGAATAGGGATTGAAGAGGGAAGGCAAACTCTGTTCCAAAAATGCTGTGCTGGAACTTGATGTTGGGTCGAAAGGCGCAGTTATAGCAGCTGATGTGGTTTGTAAAACAAAAATTGCTTTTATTGTATTTTGGCTCTGCACTGATATTTAATGCTTTATACTAAAAATAATTTTTATCATGAATGCTTTATGTCATTTACAATTTATTTATATTTTTTAAGATCTGCAGATCATAATTTTAGCTAAACATTTTACATATTAATCAATTTTATTTAAAAAAAAAAAATTATTTGCTGTGTGTAGTTGCAATACTTACCCCTGACAGAAAGTCACAAGTCGACAAAATTAGCCAGGACTGGAAAGGGTTAACCCTCCGCAATCACCTTAAGTCACATAATTGTAAGATGCAGAGGACCAGCTCTTTCCTGCTTTATAACTGGGTTATGTAATATTTTACCTTCTCTAAATCATTTTCTGCATCTTGAATATCATTTCTGGCTTTCGCTATTGTCTCATTTGCAATAGCCTGCACCCGCCTAGCCTCATCCAGGGCATCTCTGACATTTTGAGCATTTTTTCGGATAGCTTGGGCATCATCGCTAGAAAAAGTAACATAAATGTGGAAATTAAGCTGCAATTGTTTTAAAGGCAATACAAACAAAAATAATCAAAAAGGTATTTCAGGTATGGCAAAATTTATCAAGAGTGCAAATGCCATTCACAAGACTTCCCCAGTTAAAAACCATAAGATACTCCTCTTCCCAAAGACTACATGTATGTGCTTTTTCCATCTGAATGCTATATACTCATGGTTTCAAAATCTAACTTTGTCGATTGAACAACATTTGATAAGACAGATTAGTGATACCTTAGACAGAAAAGCACCTGCCCATCCTGTGGCAGTATTTTCCACAGCTTCAGAGAGTATGGCTGCAAACACCAGGCCAAACAATGTGAGTTTGAGAACACAGACCTGCGTCACACCATTTATTCCTAAGAAGTACCCAGAGAAGTTCTACCTCATTCTAGAAATGTGTAATGAATTTCACCAGGTAGCAAAACTTGGCCACAATTTCCTACAGCCTGCCTCTGTCAAGTATCAAGGAACTGCTAAGGGCTTGAAGGTTATTTACAGGTCATGATGCTGTTCCCAGCACCTTTCCTGAATTTGTGGTGATGTGAATATCAGATCGGTTGCCTGTTTACAGATGCCCTGGCCGTAGTCACAGCACTAAAAAGCCAGAAAAATACGAAACTTAATGATTTAAGAGCAGTACTCTGTCAACTATGCCAGCAGTCCGCACCAAAAAGAGTAGTGGTACAGTGGGTTCCATCCCACAGTAACATCCAAGGCAACGAGGAGGCAGACAGACGCAAAAGAAGGTGCAAGACTACCACAACCAGATTCTAGTGTGACCTACGAAGAGTCCAAAAGGCTTATTAGGGCCAGATACATGGCCAAATGGAAAACAGAACATACTGGCTACACAAAAAACGATGCCTATTACCAGTTGAACAGAAGAGAGCAGGTCGTGGTCTTCAGACTCCGCACAGGCCACAACAGACTGAGGTACCACCTATTCAATAAACCAGACTGAGGTACCACCTATTCAATAAACTGAAGATAGGTGGCACTGACGAATGCACTTATGGTACCGGGAAAATGACCGCTGAACATCTGCTGCAAAACTGCCCAACATACGAGGACCAGAGAAAGCACATGTGACCATCACCAGTGGCAACACTAGACAAGCTCTATGGCAGTGTCGACAGCCTCAGGATGACCGCTGCTTTCTTAGAAAAAATACAGGTTGACGTTTGACAGCGTACGAAGAAGAAGAAGAAGAAGAAGATCGGTTGCACCACTACCCACTCAGAATGGGTCTCTGAGAGTAGATTGAGTAATTTTGGTGATTGAGTAAGACTCGGGTCAGAATTTTACTCGCAATTGACAGTAGGTAGATGTCCTTGTGATCATCACATAATTTGTATAATGGTGGCATCTTTCAAAAGTCATGGTCCACAATCACACGACATGGTCCACAATCACACGACATGGTCCACTATCTTGAAACCAAACCCTTGCAGACTCAAGTGGAGTAATCTTGGTAGTTTGGCTTTGTCTACAGAATGAAAAAAACTACCACACCTGTCAATTGGAAGCACACAACAAAGGATAGAGACCCCACCCAAGATGATCCAACGTTCACTAGGTTGACAATATAAGACACAGACTAGACGAACCAGGCCAAGAAGAAGACTTCTGGTAGAATTGTCTGTCTATCTTTCTGGCAAAAGAGGAGCGACTAAGTAAGAAAGTAAGACAATTATTATTGATTCTTATATTTATAAAATACTGATTACACTAACATACTTTGATCTGTGAGGAGATCGTGGCTGAATGATTTCGATGCCTGCCTACTGACAAGGAGGGCAGTGGACTGTATCTCTGTAAAAAGTAAAGATCCCGTCACGCCATGCGGCGCATAGGAAATATGGTGTTAACCCCATATTATTTTGTAACCCACAGCACTTAGTAGATGATGTGGTCAGCCGTCTTTACTTCCTGGACTGAAACGATACCCATTTAAGGATTTAAGGCTGGGTCGACCCGGGAGCCATTGCGGTCTAAAATACCATTTCTGCCTCAACTAGAGAATGAACCCAGGGCCACTCAGATGTGAAGCCAGCGTGCTAACCACTGCGCTACACGGCTGCCTATTGTATCTCTGGTATGGCATATATTATTTTTCTGTTGGGGTGAAATAAACAGCCAGTTCACAACATGGTGACAGTAGTGGTGATGTAGCTTGTAGTCTTCAAAACCCCTCGACTACTCTAGCAATGGGAATAAAGTCGCAACAGTTTTTTTTTATTACTCTGATCTGTTGATTTAATACTTTTTATGCAGAAATTCTTTTGTGACCTGAAAATGTGTTCCTCACTGATAACAAGATTGAGAAAGAAAGACTGCTCCAATTGGAGGACTATACACGAGGCTTCTCCTGTCTAACATTCATAAGGTCTAACCAGGGTTAAAAAAAAAAGGTACTGTAACATACGAGGCTTCATCAGCTTGTTGTTTCAGTTCCTCTGCTGTTGCTCGATTTTCTGATGTCTCATTCAGGATCTTGTCTATATCTTTGATGGTGCTAACAGCTCGGTTAATCTTGTCTGCTAGCTCATTGATTTGCTCTGGTTGCAGGGGAATCTTCATGTCCAAGACCTCACGGGCAACCTGGTAAGATAATCAGAATCCGACATTAAATAATATTTAATTAATTAATAAAAATAAATTTTAATTAATTACCAAACTAAGGAGGACTGAGAAGACATAATGACTAAATAATGTGAATATTTAATGTAACAGTATCAACCATTTTACACAAAGTTTGCAGCCGATCATAGCATGTTCTAGGCTACCAAACTGTGAATGGGTACCTGACTTAGAATTAAGAATGCAAGATAGTGAAGAGAAATGTTTACCACCACCTCAAGAAAAGCAAAAACCCTTGCAATGAGAAGCCTCTAACACATTATCCTTAGCGACTTGCAGCAGATGGTATCCATATGAAATATCCAGATATGTCCACATATGAGTTTTGTGATTCATGCAGCAAGAGCCGTTCAAATGATGAAGCAGAGACTGAGGCTTTAAAAACGGCAGTTGATATTTTGGACCGACAGTTTGACTTGGGCGAATTGATGCCGATGGGTACTGTGATATTTAGTAGCTCCAAGTCGGTTCTGGTTATGCTAAAGTGATGTCATAATAACATGGAATGTACTGATAAAAGTTAAAATCAAATTTTAAACAGAAAATGAGATGCAAAAAATCATACAGCTCGTCTAGGATTTGAACCACTGACCTCTAGCACTCTAGGCAAAGTTCACACCCCTAGTCCTCTGTGCCAATTGAAAATAAAGTTTCACAAAGAAAATATCTAGTGTTGGTTTGTTTGACTATTCAGGCTGATTGAAACCTGTCTAATTTTGCACAAAAATAATCTCTCTCTATTGATTTAAAAAAAATAAGTTTCCTCTACGACTATGTAAATTTGGTGGTACTTACAGCCAGGAAATAAACAAACTGCAGTTGTTTTCCGATCTCAACTTAATTTTTTATGTTGAAGCTATACAAAAATGATGCCATAATAAAATGGAATGTGTTGATCAAACTTGAAACAAAACATGAGAAGAAAAAAATATTGTGATTTGAATCCAAAACCTAGGACTTCGCACATGGCAATCGAGATTCACACACCAAAAACGTAATTTGATTGGCTAATCAAATCACTCTCTCAAACTCCAGATTTACAGATGGGCAAACGAGGATTAATTGGATTATATATTGTAATGTATTTCTCAAATCCTAGTTAATTCAAATATGTATCTTTACATCTATTATTCATAATTCTAGCTTAATTTAAAAAATGTGAATTAATTTTATTTATAAAAAAAAACCTACAAAATTATTTAACATAATGGAGTCGCAGTCATTGCCTTGCATGGTAAGATGTAAGACATAAATCTACTGATTCAGGCCAGACTGTAAATGGATAAATATATCTACACACCATATTTAAAATTTGAATGGAGTACCCCAAACAACCACATCTTTAGACACGACTGAGTGATCTCAAGGTAAGATGTTGGCCTCGGTGCTGGAGGTCACGAGTTCAAATATTGGTGAAGACCGTGATTTTTTCACGTAGACTTTCTGGTATTTCCCCCAATCTCTGGGTAGTAGAGATCGGATGCCCGTGTGCAGTGTCGCTCGAGCATGTTAAAAATTCCTCGGCAGTTGGAAATAAAAAAAGAGTAGGCTTAACCCTACCAGACCTAAGGCCCTGAACCCAACTGTCCCCCATTCCTGGGTTCCAGAGCATTAAAGAGAAAAAACCAACATGATATAGAAAAATGTTAGTTACATGCAAACAAGTGGTTAGAATAAGATGTAACTTGGAGACATTGTAGAAAATAGGTTTACCTTTCATCTAGCGTTAATATTCCACCTTTGTGTGCCAATCCACCCAGCAAAAGGCAAAGAATCTGTCTCGAGTCATAAAAGATTTCGAAATCCGGGAGTAAACACAACAAAGAGCCCTCATTTGTCCAATAATCCTGATAGCTGGGCTTTATACATGAGTATTCCATATAGATCCTCAGTCCAAGAAAAGCCTTCATCTCATCACTCGAGCTCTCATTGTCTGTTTCACTTCAACAGTCTGAATCAACCAAATTATTGATCACCTGTTGGACTGTCATAAGCCTAGACTTACTTTGCTTTCCTGTTGAAGTGCTTGGTTCATCAGCCGTTCGTTTCATTGTCAATTTTCCGAATTTGTTCACGTTAAACCCCACAAAATCAATTCAAACATGGGGGCAGCCATTTGCAATGACTAATCATGAGGATTGACCACGATTGGTTGGTTATTTTTAGATTCTGACGCATTTTATGACGTACTAACCAAATTACTGAAAATTAGGTCCAGCGGTTTAGCGGCAGTTAAGGAAATTACAGAAAAATGGGGACAGCGGTCTGATAGGGTTAACGGTCGCTGCCCAGGCAAAATTATGTTATAAATCTACCCAATGCACCATGGGATACTTGGCAATACTACGGAGTTCGTGCATTGTGCTGAGATTCTGCAAAAATATGGAGAAAAACAGAGTACATATGGGTTAAAACCGTGTGCAATGACGACGATTCTTCGCCTAAACTAAAACTAATCTACTCATCTGTACATCAATACAATATCTTCGACTTCAGTCCAGCGGGTGTGCTATATGCGAGGTAGCCAATAATGTCCTGTATGCAGTCAGATCTTTCGCCGTGTCGTACCATTTCAGACCTAGGTGTCTCGGCAGACCATCTCGCCATCGTATTGGTGGGCGGCCGCGTGGTCGTGCATAATCATATGGCCACCAAAACGATGTTCTGAGTGTCCATCTGTTATCTGGCCTGTGCACAACGTGGCCAGCCTAGAGTGAGACAACGCAGCCTTCACAACATCTTGAAATAGAGTGCATTCTCTTATTTCAGTATTGGGGATTCGATCTGATTGAGATCCAGAGGACGTGTCTTTCCATCGCTCGCTGGGTAACTCATAGTTTCTCTGCATGCACATTGCTTAAATTCCATACTTCCCATCCATAGATCATGGCTAGGTATGACCGCAGAATTGAAAAGATGCGCCCTTGCCTATGGTGTCTTTCAGCTGCAGGCGTATAGGCTTTATGGTATTGAATGGTATTGAAGCTAGACCAGGCTGCAGCTCTTTGTCTTGAGATTTCTCGGTCTAGGGTGTGATTTATTTCTTGCCCTTAGTATATGTAGGAGCTGACATCTTTGATAGGCTCATTTCCCAGCTTGATCTCAAATTTGCGGCAGTAAGGGTTTCGGGGACATTGTGTTTTATTTTTGTTCATCTGTAGTCCGATACCTCTACCGACCTTATGTCGTTGGCAAAGGGTAGGTGAGTGAGCCTTTACCCATCTATATTTATGCCTCTATCGGCCCAACTGAGCTGTTTGAAGATGCCCTCATGCGCAGCTGTGAAAAGCTTTGGAAAAATTGTGTCACCCTGACATTTCTGCGGACCGTCGGTTGGGAAACACTGCTCTAACACTCCATCCCCCCTATGACAATGTCTGATATGTGATATGCTACTTTCTACACTGAACGCACCATCTAAATTTATTTAAACACAATGTAAGATGACATGACACAAACCTTCTCAACATCTTCGGGCGAGGCAGTGCCGTTGCCAATCAAGAAATTTCTGATTTTCTGCAGTAAACTGTCAAGGTCAACTTTTGTTTGTTCCGTTTCGTTCCTGACCTTGGCAGCTTCGTCATAGGCCATCTGGGATTCTGATCTGGCCTCCTCAGCATCACGTCTGGCCTCCTGAATCTGTTCGATAAAGGTTATTGTTGTCATAAAGATTTTAAAACAATGAATAATACATTTGAGATGATTGAGAAAATATGGCATAGTTGGTCCCAAATGCTACCACAGCCAGGAGTGGAATTGAGGATGTGCTCTTTATTCTCATAAAATGCTGCCAAAGTATGTGCAAGACATAGACTCTTGCAGCAAATGTTCAGTTCCTAAAATTATTCTTTTTGTTGAATGCCTACGATTAGTAAGTTTACTCTTTTGTGGCAGGTTGCAGTGGCTTTTCTCACATCCTGAGTGTGCTGATGAAGGTGGGCTGGGGTCCTCTACGTTTGACTTCATTTGTTTCGCTCACCCTCTCGTTAGCTAGACTGTCATGAAACTGTTTGCTTCCAGGGAGAACTGCATGGAACTGAGGTGATCTTATTCTGGTGAGACTGTTCCTACTAATAGGAGCAGGGGCGATCTGCAAGTCTCTGGTGCACTAAAACCAGAACGCTCTGAGTAGATGAAACACACGTCGTAGGTGGTAATTCATCTAGCAGAAGGACAACTTTTAACAACCTGGTGTTTCTACTTCTTTGGTGTGCGTTCTGAAAAGGACATTTGTGATGTTGTGTCGTAGTTTACAGTAGGGGCTGCGAAAACTGCATTTTTTGGCTAAATACATTCGATTTTTACATGGCATTTTTGAGACCGGATTTGCTTTTCCTCTTCAATCCCTATATCTTAGCCAGGCTGCAGTCTGTTTCCAGGGCCACCACTTGGGAGGCAGATTAGGGCCTTTGTCAGCTATGGATCACTGACCCTGATGCAAGCAGTCAGCTCTCAGCTCATTTCCTGCTGTATCTTCAACACCCTTGTGATAGTCAAAGACTGAAGAGAATTAAAATAAATCAGAAGACTTGATGAAAGTGAATATGCTGGACCAAAAGACGCAGATATCTGTCAAATGAGGCACAGGATTAAGATGCTGAGCAGCGAATGAGCTGCAGTGGTCAGCGACTCATAGCTGACTGCTAGCATCAGGGCCAGCGAACCAAAGCTGCCAAGACCCTTCTACACATCCACGTGGTGATCCTGGATAACAGGCTGCAGCAGGGAAGACTAGCTAAGGAGAAGGAACCGAAGAAGGAATGCTAACCCGGTACTCAAAAATTGTTTGCTGAAGTTGGATGTGTTGGACCGAAAGGTGCAAATATCGTAGTCAAGCTGTAAACTATGACACAACGCATTCTGTTCACTGGACTACATTCCGCTACTTAAGCCCTTTCAGTGTTTGGTAGTGGGAGATTGAGAATGAACGAAGCCAAGCCAAATGAGGCACAACATATTTTGTGCTCTTAAAATGTCCATGTCTAGGACTCACTATAAAATGAGCACTGACTCATGGAGACCATCCTTCACAGAAAGCTGTTTTGGAGCCTGAAGAACTCTCCATCACGGCAACCTTTTTCCAGAGAACAGGACTTCACTTGCAGACATAAATCAATGTCAAACAAGAAGGAGACTACAGTTAAAAAAAAAACTTCTTTGTCAGACTCCTCAACAAACATAACTAACTCTGGGATCAAGATGCTAAGCACTACATGAGGTGTAGCGGTCAGCGACCCAAAGACCCTTCTCCACCTCCATATGGTGATTCTGGATAACATGCTGCAACTGAGCAGACTGGCTAAGGAGAAGGGATCGAAGAGGGATGGGTAGCCCGGTACCCAAAAAGGTAATGTTGAAGTTGAATGTATCGGACCAAAGGTGAAAATATTGGAGTCAAGATGTAAACTACAACACAACGTATTCCGTTCTCCGGACTATATCCTGCTAAGCCCTTTTCAGGGCTTGATAGTGGTAGTTAAGGTGGGAAAAGTATAAAATGTCAGTCATCATCATCATCATCAAGTCATTCAGTCCTGGGACTTGTTTGGGGCCTCAACCCCATCTTCAAGTCATTCAGTCCAGGGATTGGTTTGGGGCCCCAACCCCATCTTCAAGTCTTTCAGACCTGGTTTGGGGCCCCAACCCCATCTTCAAGTCATTCAGACCTGGGACTGGTTTGGGGCCCCAACCCCATCTTCAAGTCATTCAGACCTGAGACTGGTTCAGGGTCCCAACCCCATCTTCAAGTCATTCAGAACTGGGACTGGTTTGGGGCCCCAACCCCATCTTCAAGTCATTCAGACCTGGAACTGGTTCAGGGTCCCAACCCCGTCTTCAAGTCATTCAGACCAGGGACTGGTTTGGGGTCCCAACCCCATCAAGTCATTCAGACCTTAGACTGGTTTGGGGTCCCAACCCCATCAAGTCATTCAGACCAGGGACTGGTTTGGGGCAACAACCCCATCTTCAAGTCATTCAGACCTGGGACTGGTTTGGGGCCCCAACCCCATCTTCAAGTCATTCAGACCTGGGACTGGTTTGGGGTCCCAACCCCATCAAGTCATTCAGACCTGAGACTGGTTTGGGGTCCCAACCCCATCTTCAAGTCATTCAGACCTGGGACTGGTTTGGGGCCCCAACCCCATCTTCAAGTCATTCAGACCTGGAACTGGTTCAGGGTCCCAACCCCGTCTTCAAGTCATTCAGACCTGGGACTGGTTTGGGGCCCCAACCCCATCTTCAAGTCATTCAGACCTGGGACTGGTTTGGGGCCCCAACCCCATCTTCAAGTCATTCAGTCCTGGTTTGGGGCCCCAACCCCATCTTCAAGTCATTCAGTCTTTGTTTGGGGCCCCAACCCCATCTTCAAGTCATTCAGACCTGGTTTGGGGCCCCAACCCCATCTTCAAGTCATTCAGACCTGGGATTGGTTTGGGGTCCCAACCCCATCTTCAAGTCATTCAGACCTGGGACTGGTTTGGGGCCCCAACCCCATCTTCAAGTCATTCAGACCTGGGACTGGTTTGGGGCCCCAACCCCATCTTCAAGTCATTCAGTCCAGGGATTGGTTTGCGGCCCCAACCCCATCTTCAAGTCATTCAGACCTGGTTTGGGGCCCCAACCCCATCTTCAAGTCATTCAGTCCTGGTTTGGGGCCCCAACCCCATCTTCAAGTCATTCAGTCTTGGTTTGGGGCCCCAACTCCATTTTCAAGTCATTCAGACCTGGTTTGGGGCCCCAACCCCATCTTCAAGTCATTCAGACCTGGTTTGGGGCCCAACCCCATCTTCAAGTCATTCAGACCTGGTTTGGGGCCCCAACCCCATCTTCAAGTCATTCAGTCCTGGAACTGGTTCAGGGTCCCAACCCCATCAAGTCATTCAGACCTGGGACTGGTTTGGGGCCCCAACCCCATCACCAAGTCATTCAGTCCTGCAGCCATCTTCAGTTCAGCGTAAGTCTTCACCATCATGCCTCTGCATACTTGTGTCACGAAAGTATTTCTCGGTCTGCCAATTTCTCTGTGTTCTATCTTCGAGGACTTTCTTCACTGGGCCCTTATGATGTAGGTTGTGGCTCAACTAGGCCAGTCACTGCTTTTGTATTTTTTGTAGCAGCTTTCTTTCCTCTCCCGATTCCACCAACACTCTTTTCTTTGAGTCCCTCTCTGTCCAGCTCACTTTATTCATCTTTTGGTAACACCATAGCAGCCTCCAAGTCTTACTCCTTTCTTTTAATTATTGTCCATGTTTCAGAACCATACAATGCTACAGACCAGACATACATGGTCATGCTTTTTCGTAGTCTCATATTAATGCTACCTGATATCAGGACTTCTTCTTTCTAAATGCCTTCTTTGTCAAGGTAATTCTGGTTTCTTATTGACATTGTGCATACTCTGTTATAATTTGACCCAGGTATAGAAATTGGTATACTTGCTCAATTTTTTCTCCTTCGATGTTTACCTTTACTTTGATTGGTTCTTTGGCTTTGATCATTGTCTTGGTCTTTTCTATGTTTATTTTCATGTCACATGCATTTGCTTTTCCGCTGGTTATATTGAGCAGTGTTTATAGATCTTTCTCTGTCTCCGCTTTAATTGCTTAGTCATCAGCAAACTGCATTGCCTCCTGTTGTTCGTCCTTTATCTTTATCCCCAAGATTGCATTTCTTCTTGGTCATCACCTCTGAGTATTCATCGATTAGTCAATGTGAAAGTGGACATCCCTGTCTCACTTCTTTCCTTCTAGGTACTGGGTCTGTGTTTCCTTCTCAACAAATAAGCAAAATAAATTCAGATCAAATAGTTTATATACACTAGAGCTATACTGACGACATCCAGAAACTTAATAGCATATAGTTATATTGAGAAAAAAAACATGAAAGAAACTAGTAAAAGTTGATTAAGGTTGAGCTTAATCAAAATTTTAAAATGGGTATGGTCAGATACCGCACCGAGATGAGAACACAAACAAAACCTACGTTACGACCAATAGGCCTTAATCAGGGACAACAACACTGAATTAACAAATCAACATATAAGAAAAAACGGTCAACTCATCTGTTTCTGGTAGTAGACGCTTCCTGTCTAAGCGACCGGCTGTGCCCAGCGCTCGATTGAAACTGAATCGGAGCGGTCAAACACAAAGTGGCGGAATATGCCTGATAAGCCAATGGTGGCCAGATAGTGGTCCAGATAGGAGAACAACGAGAAGGCAATATAAGCCGGGAGGGCGTAATATTAATATAGGAGAGGAGGGAAGAGAACTGATGGAAGAATGGGGGGGGGGGGGGGGCAAAGGAAGACAAATAGATGGGGGCCAGTGTGAGGGTTTAAGAAAAAGTATGGACGATATTGATACCATGTGGTTGGAGACAGCCCATCCTCGAGATAAGTCTATTCTCAAGGGCGAATCGATGACGATCGTCAGAGAAGCATGAAACTAGACCAGTGACACTGACGTCAGCCATACCCCGGTGCTCAGGACCATTGAAGTGGCTGGCAATTGGGGAGCCAGTGCGGTTGCGGATGTCGTTGAGGTGTTGGCGGAAACGCTCCCGTAGTTCCATACCAGTTTCCCCAATGTAAGTCATACCACACTGGCGGCAGATGATGGAATAGATGAGGTTACGAGATATAGTTATATTCCACTTTTGAGAGGCCATGAGAACATTAAAGAAAAGGAAATCTCCCGGAAAAGACGGGATAACAAACGAAATGCTGATGGGGCTGGGCCAAACAGCAAAGAGGAAACTGCTATCAGTCTTGAACCAAAGCTGGAAAAGGGGTATTGTACCCCAGGCATGGAACTTGTACCAGTACCAAAGAAAGGAAAAGACAAAACCGATCCAAATGGATACAGGCCTATCAGCCTACTGAGCTGTGTCGGCAAACTGTTGGAACGTATGATAAACACCAGACTGATGTGGCATCTGGAAGAAAAACGGATACTAATTCCACAGCAAGCAGGCTTTAGACAGCACAGATCAACTGAGGACCAGGTCATCCTCATAGCCCAGGAAATAGAAGATGCCTACCAGGAGCAAAAGCAAACAGTAGCGGTTTGGGTGGACCTGGAAAAGGCATTTGACAAAGTCTGGAAAGATGGACTTAGAGTCAAGCTAAGAAGAAGTGAAGTTTGTGGGAAAATGTACAAGTGGATCAACCACTACCTCAAAAACAGAACGGCCAGAGTCCAAGTACAAGGACAGATAAAGGTGACACTTGAGCAGGGAGTACTGTCACCCACACTCTTCCTGGTGTATATAAATGACATTACAGAGAATATACCAAGAAGAGTTCATAGCTCAATGTTTGCAGACGATCTGGCTATGTGGACCTCTGAAAAGAATCTCACCATAACAAGAAATCGGATGCAGCAGGCCCTAACATCGCTGGAAGAGTGGGCGAACTCATGGCTGGTAAAAATAAACGAGGACAAAACCACATGTACAATATTCTCGCTATCAATCAAACCCCAAAACACAAAATTAAGTCTAAACGGCAAATACCTTCAGCCAAACGACAACCCAAACTATCTGGGAGTCACATTTGATCGCCGCATGACACGGAAAAGTCAGATCGAGAGAAACCGAATGAGAGCCAGAGAAAGAATGGCAATCATGAGGAAACTTGCTGGCACAAGCTGGGGAGCAGACGAAAGCATACTAAAGAAACTGTACACTGGAAGAGTGAGACCAGTTCTCGAGTATGGCATTGCGGCATGGACAACAGCAGCAAAGGCGAACTTTGATAAAGTTAGCAAACTCCAAAACCAAGCCATGAGAGTTATAACAGGAGGCATGAAGTCAAAGCCAATTGTAGAACTTGAAAAGATTACAAAACTGCAATCCATGGCCGACAGAAGAGACTGCAGAGCCCAGCTACAATCAGAGAAACTCAGAAGACTGACTGACCACCCAATGCACCAGAGACTAAACAATTTCGGAAATGGGAAGCTAAAGCGAAGAAACTTTGCAGAAATAGCCAAAGCAAAGATGCACGAAGACCCCATGAACGCACTAACCACACCAAAGCCCATCCCTACTGTACGAAAACCTACCTGGAGGCAGCATATATTTCCAGAGGTGGTAGAAAATATACCAGGTATTAGAAACAAAAACTGCCAGTCTGAAAAAGAAAGAGGAGATACTACCCTGAGTTTCATTACGGAAAACTACCCAAGCATGGACTGGACCCATGCATACGCCGACGGTTCCGTAGCAAATACAACACAGAACGGAGGGGCAGGAGCATTCCTGAGCCTACCAAATGGCATAAAAATAACACTGTCATTCGCTACTGGAAAATACACAAGCAATTTCAGAGCGGAGGCAGTGGAAGAAATGGTGACAGATAAAAGGAATGAAAGCCACATAGTCCTGCTTACAGATGCACTGGCCGTAGTCACAGCACTGAAAAGCCAGAAAAATACTGAACTTAATGAATGAAGAGCAGTACTCTGTCAACTATGCCAGTAGGCCGCACCAAAAAGAGTAGTGGTGCAGTGGGTTCCATCTCACTGCAAACATCCAAGGCAACGAGGAGGCAGACAGACTGGCAAAACAAGGTGCAAAACTACCACAACCTGATACTAGTATGACATACGAAGAGTCAAAACGGCTTATTAGAGCTAGATACATGACCAAATGGGGAACCGAACATACTGGCTACACCAAAAACGATGCCTATTACCAGCTGAACAGAAAGGAGCAGGTCGTGGTCTTCAGACTTCGCACTGGCCACAATAGACTCAGGTACCACCTATTCAACAAATTGAAGATAGGTGGCACCGACGAATACCCGTGTGGTACCGGCAAAATGGCTGCTGAGCATTTACTGCAAAACTGCCCGACATACGAGGATCAGAGAGAGCAGATGTGGCCATCACCAGTGGCAACACTAGACAAGCTCTATGGCAGTGTCAACAGCCTCAGGATGACGGCTGCTTTTTTCGAAAAAATAATGGTTACTGTCTGACTGCGTACGATGAAGAAGAAGAAGATATTCCACTTTTGGGCGTGGCCTAGTGGTTGAGTGACACAGCTCACAAGCCCAAGGTGTTGGGTTCACTCCCCATCACAACACCTGCTATTACCCCGGGTAAGAAAGTCCTTAGAAAATGCAGGAGGAAGCAGACCCTTACATAAAATGCATGTCGAAGTCGGATGCGCCGGACTGACAGGCGCAAAATAAAAACATAGTGCAATGTACACCGCCTTGGGGAATACAGAAAAAAGGCAAATGCAAAATAATAACAAAAATAAAAAAGATTCCACTTTCTATACCATTGTTGGCTTACCCTTGGTATAAGCATCTCCGTCGCATTCTTTGTCTTTGCATTGAGAAGCTCTTCTGCTTGATAAGCCAAGTCCAAGGCTGTCTGTGACGTAGTAACAGCTCCTTCACAACCATCACCACCACACTTTCCACATCCACCACCGCCACAAAGAGTAGAACAAGGAGCTCCTGGCTGTCCACAAACCTGCAGATGATGATTATAAAAAAGAGAACTGCAGCTTAATTGAATCTTAGTAATTTTTACCGATGTACGTCCATCTTAATAGACTCAAACACTAGGGCTAAGTCGACCCGCAGCCAGTTAGGCGCCATCTCCAGCAGCTCACTGTGGTAATCCTAGACAGTAAGTTAATTGTTACTGTATTTTCGGTTCTTAACTGCAAGTAATTTGTCTTCTCTCTTCCATTCTTGGCAGCAAACAATTTACATTCAGTCTTCTGTTTATGACAGTATTCCTTAACCCTTTACAGCCAAAATTGTCCATTGTAGTTAACTAGAGTGGCACCATTTACAGTTTATCTGAAACAACATGTCATATATCAACCATATCTTGTTATTTAGCTAAATTTGATTTGGCTTGGCTTGGTTCGTTTTCAATCTCCTGCTACCATACCCTAAAAAGGCTTAAGTAGCAGAAAGTAGTCCAGAGAACAGAATGCGTTGTGTCGTAGTTTACAGCTTGAGTGCGATATTTGCACCTTTCGGTACAACACATCCGACTTCAGCAAGCATTTTCTGAGTACCGGTTTAGCATTCCCTCTTCGATCCCTTCTCCTTAGCCAGTCTGCTCTGTTGCAGCCTGTTATCCAGAATCACTGCATGGAGGTGTAGAAGGGTCTAGGCAGCTCTGGGTCGCTGGCCCTGACGCTAGCAGTCAGCTATAAATGTGATTTATAAACAAATAAATGTAAAAATAATCATTTTAGCTTTAATGGCTTTTAGTTTTAATGATATTTGTTGTTATTAACCTTCAAACACATAAAATAACTGCTCTTGTCTTGGACACGAATGCCCGTGTGGTACCGGCAAAATGACCGCTGAGCATTTACTGCAAAACTGCCCGACATACGAGGATCAGAGAGAGCAGATGTGGCCATCACCAGTGGCAACACTAGACAAGCTCTATGGCAGCGGCGACAGCCTCAGGATGACCGCCGCTTTTTTCGAAAAAATAATGGTTACTGTCTGACTGCGTACGAAGAAGAAGAAGAAGAAGGACATTAAAACTAACATCTTGTAAATTACGTTGGACTGTAAAGGGTTAACAAGTAAATATAAAATAAAAGTATGTTTCTCTGTACAAGCTGCACTACAGAAGTGTAATGTTTTTATAGTCAGATTTATGTCATAAATATGTTTATTTTGTAATGCTTCCTTCATGAATACTTGAATCCTGGTATTTAGTCAGACAAGGTTGCCTGATGCCAGCTAGCCAAATGCTGCTCGAATCCGTGTCTGTCATTCGTCTTGGAGTACCATGATTGTCCAAAAGCACAATGCCGATCATCTCTCAATCTCAATGGCGAGCGACCACACAAGCGGCTGTAGTTGTTTGGCCACCAGAAAGACACCCTCCTCTATTGTCAGTCATGCGGACCACATGGCCTGCCCATCAGGTACGTTCGCATTGACGCAGAATCAAAGACATCGCAGAAGTCTGTTTGATTATAGATGTCAGTATTTCGGATGTGGTCTCTTAAGGAAATATTTATGACGCTTCTCTCCATTGCTCTTTCAGCAATACAAAACTTTGATACGTCCTATTTGTGTAAACTCCAAACCTCACACCCATATAACATTACTCTGATAACCATCTTATTGAAGGTGTGAATCCTGGTCTTGATGTCCATCACCTGCTGGAGTATCGGTTTAATGCAACTGAAGCTTAGCCAACATGCCACTCACCTGTACGAGATCTCCTTCTAAAAACTGTGGTTATTGCTATATTCTGGTCTAGGTAAATCTGACATTTCCTTCATGAAAACATTAAAAAAAACCAACTGGAATTATCACTTACCATGTTGTTGATATCCGACAAATCACCTCCAAGTTTTGTCACATCCCCCTCAAGTAGGTCTAAGGCTTGTGCATTTTCTTCAACCAATTCTTTGAACCTCTCCTGTCTTTAAAACACAAAAGCATTGTTACAAATTCTTGAATTTATTTGTCAAAAAATGTAAATAGTGATCTAAAATTGTGATTACTGTATTAAAAGTGTTCACATTGCTGTGCTCGCTACAAGATTTTTGTGTGCTTTAGCCTTATTTCTCAATTCTCAAGGCGTCGAGCGTTTCACTATGTTTTTATTTTGCGCCTGTTGGCCCAGTGCATCCGACTTCGGCATCCATTTTATGTAAGGGTTCGCTTCCTCCTGCAGTTTCTAAGAGTTTGCTTCAATGGGGTAATGGCCGATGCTGCCATAGGGATCAAACCCAGCACCTTCGGATTGTGAGCAGTGTCACTTAACCACTAGCCCACACCTTTCCTTCTCTACAAGTTTGATAACTCATATGTTATATAAGGACACTGACATATATCCATATATCACACAAGTTTATTATAGTTTTCATAGATTCTATTAGTTGACATAAATTATTAGTCATTAAATCCTGTGATGTACATGACTAATATCTTTGTGAACCCAGTTAAGTATTTTAATGTGGTAGTCTTAAATGTCTTACATGAAAATGCAAGAAGGTAATAGCAACAAGCATTTAAATAGCAACAAACCAGCGTACGAAGAAGAAGAAATAGCAACAAACACTTGGCCTTCAGACATCAAAGATAAAATAAAGAGTGTTAAAAAATGATAGATTTGTTGACAAACATTTGATGAAAGACATCTTTGAATATTTGTTCTTTTTCTTCATACAATGTCATACGTCAACTTGAATTTGTTCAATGAAAGCAGCCGCCATCCTGACGTTGTCAACACTGCCATAGAGCCTGAGTAGTGTTGGCACTGGTGATGGCCACATGTGCTTTCTCTGGTCCTCGTTTGTCTGGCAATTTTGCAGCAGATGTTCAGGGGTAATTTTCCCAGTACCACATGTTAGTTAGTTGCCCATCTCAAGTGAAGATGGCGACAGCATCCGACATGTTTATTCAGATGTGACTGCATAATGACTGTACAGTTTGATCTGAGCGTGACAAACTCTACCGCCGGTAGGGCACACATGAACAGCATTTGTAGTTGGGCAGTCTTACATTCTTTCCTTTTGTGCAGCTCGCTTTTCCTGCGCCTCTGTGATGGTCCTCTGCTCAGCGATGCTAGAACCATGTATGCCATAAGTAATCTTTGAATACGTAGATTTCTTTTTCATTGCCTTTATCAATTTTAGTATAGAGAAGTCCATTATAGGACAGGGAAGAATAGCATCAGTTTTTAGTATACAGATAGAGAAGTCCATTATAAGACAGGGAAGAATAGCATCAGTACTCCCTACAATGAATGTCATAAAAGCTGACTAAAGAGGTTTGTGCATTAAGTTGGCAACTTTATCATGTAAAGCAAAATGCCACAGAAATCAGCATTGTAAAACACGTAAATACTTTGGCACAGGCTTACTGTAAGGCAAGTTATCTGACATGGCAGAATATGTAACAGAAAAGGAAGGTTATAATGATAACCAATAAGTTTAACTCAGACAAAATTAATGTCCAAGGTATAATCTGCTTAAGAGTTATGAATGACGATCTTCTTTGTTTGTTCTCAATCTCTCACTACCAAGCCCTGAAAAGGGCTTTGCAAGTAGCAGGATGATTGTCCTGAGAATTAGATGCATTGTGACATAGTTTACAGCTTGACTGCAATCTTTGCATCATTTGGTCTGACATATCCGACTTCAGCAGGCATTTTTGAGTACCAGGTTAGCCTTCCCTCTTTAATCTCTTCTCCTTGGCCAGTTGCAGCCTGTTTTCCAGGATCACTGTGTGGAGGTATAGAAGGGTCTTTACACCTCTGGTTCACTAGCTCTGATGTTAACATTCAGCCATGGCCTGCTGACCACTGCAGCTCATGTACTGCTCAGCATCTTGATCCTGAATGATGATCTAAATTTTGATATGTGTCAAAGTGTGAAATTTATATACAAAAATAACTTACAAATTTAGGGAAAACTGTATAAAAAGAAATTAATGTTAAAGGTTTGATCTGCTTATGAGCTATGATTTATGATCTAAGTTTAGAGACATGTCAAAGTGTGACCTATATATTAAAGTAACTGATAAAGCAGAAAAACTAAACCGATTAGGTATCTCAAAGAGCAGAAGGATTGGCAAATAAAAAATATTTTGGTACCAACTATAACCTTTGAGAGATTGTCAGGGGTAATACGAAAGGTTGTGAAAGAACTTTCAGCAAAAAATGCAATTTTTAAACAAAAATATAAAAAAATGGAACTCACCTAGCATCCACCAACCTTTCGGTTTCTGTTCTCACTCTCTCTGACTCTGCCAGGTAACGTGAGCTGCCATCCACCTTTGCTTGTGCAGCTCTTGATTGATTTTCAGCTTCCTTAACTTTATCGAATGCACCTGAAGAGAAAAACAAAACAAATGAATACGTCATTTGCATGTCTTCTTCTTCTGCGTTTGTTCTCAATCTCCGACTACCAAGTAAGCCCTGTGCAGGGCTTTGCAGGTAGCAGGATGTAGTTCTGAGAACGGAATGCGTTGTGCCCCTAGTTTACAGCTTGACTGCAATAGTTGCACCTTTCGGCCTGCCACATCTGTCTTTGCCATCTGTGTGCAACATTGCAACATCTGAATGAACATATTCTAGAATACTTTTAACCCTAAGATGAAGTACAGTTCTGACAAGAGTATAGATTCTGATTTAATACTTTTATCATACATAATAACCATCATTACAGCATTTAACCATTCTAATGCTTGAGCCTAGTCCGCTGAGCAGGAAATTCTCCTCTCAGCTTCATGCAGCTCAAGCTAGAGCTGGGACCTGCATAAGGGCACCTGCCCCTGTAGAAGTACAGATTGACTAAGACTAAAACTAAGACATGCACACAAGTGACCTGCATCCCATACAGACTGCAGGATATAGAAATGCTTGAGAGCTGTACAATACCTCCAACTTCTTGGATCTGAATATTGGTTGCATTATCTTGTAACTCTTGAGCCAAAGCTTTCAGACTGTCCACGCGAGTTTTGAGTAGTTGGATTCTGAAGCTTTCCTTCTTTACTTGGCCTGTGGCAGTTCGCAGGTCTTCGTCCACTTTATTCAAATCTTTTGTGTTACCTGTCAAGTTTTGCCTGGTTAGATATCAATACAAAAATTGCATTATTTTTTAGGAAATATAATCTGAAATCTCATATACTTCATTAAATTTGACAAAAAGTATTCTGATATGTTATATAAGACTGTTAAACTTAACATAGGACTGTATTAAATTTCAACAACAATATTTGCTACATAAAACATATTTTCACACAATACTGCATCACAGTTGGAGAGTAATTGAACTAATTTGAGGTGTTGCATGGAATATGACAATGATGCATACTCTCCCCTTATCTTTTGGCTTGGCTTCGTTCATTCTTAATCTCCCGCTACCAAACCCTAAAAGGGCTTAAGTAGCAGAATGTAGTTCAGAGAACGGAATGCATTGTGTCATAGTTTACAGGTTGACTGCAATATTTGCACCTTTCGGTCCAACACATCCAACTTCATCAAGCATTTTTTGAGTACCGGGTTAGCATTCCCTCTTCGATCCCTCCTCCTTAGCCAGTCTGCCCTGCTGCAGCCTGTTATCCAGGATCACCACGTGGAGGCGTAGAAGGGTCTTGGCAGCTCTGTTTTGCTGGCCCTGACGCTAGCAGTCAGCTATGGGTCGCTGACCACTGCAACTCATGCGCTGCTCAGCATCTTGATCCCCCCTTATCTTTTCAACATTTATGCCTAAATGTTCAACACATTCGTAATCGGCAAGAATGAAATACCAGATCTAAGATATGCAGATCATGCAGTTGTTCTTCCACAGAGCACTACAGGGCTGGAACATATGAATCCAGTCATTAAACAACACAGGGAAGAACACAATCTATATATAAAAACTCCTGCAAGACCATGAAAATGAGCACTGATAAGATAAACACCAGATCTAAAGTTATCCTAGAGAAACAAGAAGTTACAAATGTCACAAGTTTTGAGTAATTCGACTCAATTATAAGCAACAATGGAGATTGTCAAAAAGAAGTAAAAAGACGAAAGGCTATGGCAATGCAGAAGTTAACTAAAATGAAAAACTTATGGCAGAACACTAACAAAATGACAAAAATAAAGATCCTGAGAACTTGGATCTTCCCAGTGGCAACATATAGGTGCGAGACATGGAGAACCACACAAACACCAAGGAAGAAGATTGAATCCTTCAAACTAAAAGATAGTGTAAACAGTCTTTTCCCAGTTTATCTTCAGTTTCCACATTTGGCAATTTCGATGCAGTCTTCTCAGTTAGTGCACTCACAGGCATAGCTAGTGTATCCTGTCAAGCTCAGGTCAGTATCTTTGTGTAGAGTTTCTTGCAGGAAAGCCACATGTACCTTGTGGCTGACCAAAACCATGGCAAGCTCAAACTTCTTACTTCTCAGGCCACAAATATTCAACTGTAGAACGTTAAATGAAAGCTTTTTATCTTGTTTTTGCAAATGCTTCCTCCTAGGTTTTCTCGTGTTAGTATGTTTATGTTTGTTTCCAGTAGTCCATTTTTCACCCATTGCAGCCTGGTCACCCACTGCCAGTCGCAGACCTTAATGACCGAGGCATCGTCCAAGCTCGTTTGTAAAACTAGTAAATTTTTAAATTTTGTACTTTCATATTTTGGCATTGTCATGCTGGTGAGTCTGTGGATTTTCTTCCCATCCCAGGTAGAAGCCAGAACATTAAGTAATTGAGGGGGTGCATTAGCAATGCTCCAAGTTACCGAAGACACCAATTGTCTACTGGTTACGCCAAGTTCTTCAAGGGTCTAGACCTGTAACCAAAAGTTAAAGACAATTGGATCATCACATGCTGGGCCACTGTGCCTTTACGGTTGGCCTCGATTGTCATGGTGTGGCGAATGCAGGTTCTCTTTTGTCACGTCTGTTCAGCACGGTGCTGGTTCCTGCCTAACCACAGATGGTGCGTGCGTATCGTCCAATAGGAGACCCATTTGTAGAGATGGGTTACTGGCAAGGGTTTCAGAATAAAGCCCTCATTATATAGTGCCTCATCTACTAAGTTATACTGTAGGATAGTGTTAGTTCTGATAGGTCATGGGAAAGACCCTCAGAGCTGATGGTACCTGGTAAGCAAGGCAAAGGCAGACCGCGGAGAAGATGAATACAGGACACTTAAAATAGTTCTGAGCGTGACTGAGGCATAAGAGTCTTTCAAAGCGCCTGTTATGAAAGCAACGTTCTGCAAAGGACATGCTACACGATCACGATGACTTCATTATAACACAGAACTACATATATCACAGAAAATGACACACCATACTTAAACAATATTATTGTCTGTAAAGCATCATTATATTGTACTTCCTATAACACTAAATTACTCACTGTACTGATGATATCGCGTGAACATGTGCAGAGACGTTTTCACAGCAATGACAAAAGTATCAAGCAAGTAAGAAAGTTTAGGTGCCTAGGTAGTGTGTTCACTCATGACGGCAGAGTGGTCAGAGAGTCGCACATAGAATTCAGAAGGCAAACAGTGTCCATTATCAAATTGCACAGATACTGAAACACTCTAGAGTGTTTCTTTCAATTAAGAGGAGGCTGATTAATACACTGTTTATTCTAACATTATGTTACCAATGTCAATCTTGGTCCTTTCTAGAAACACATAAGAGTAAGATCCAGAGCTGTGTGAAAAGTGCAGCTGGAAAGACAATCCATGACCAAATACGCAACACCACACTGAGGCAGGCAGTAGAGACAAACCCTGTTGGTGCCTACATTGATGCACTTAAAATAAAAAGGTTTGGTCATTTAGTCAGAATGATTTATGACCAGCCTGCAGCGAAAGCATATTGTGACCAGCCTGCAGTGAAAGCATATCATGAGCAGCCTGCAGCGAAAGCATATCATGACCAGCCTGCAGCGAAAGCAGATCATGACCAGCCTGCAGCGAAAGCATATCATATGCAGATCTCCGGTCCACGTGCAAGGGGTCAACCTTGACATAGATGGATCAAGGGTGACTCTTGACACACTCAGAAAGTTACACCTAACGGCAGCAACAAGCCTCCCACCTGACGAGAACAAGAAATCTACACATGCAGCCTCTCTGCAACGCCTCTTGACAAGGGCAGTTGGAAAAATGAGGAACGACTCACTGCACACATACAACAGGACAAAGGGTGCCCATTATCTACTATTCTCTTCCTAACTGTCATTGACTGGGTGATGTGACAGGTCATAGAGGACACTCACAGAGGAATAAGACGGACATTATTGTTTGTATTTGGATATCTGGAATATGTAGACAACGTTGAACTATTTGCACACATTCAAGGGAAAACGGAAAGATTGGGTACATATAGCCAACAAGTGAAATTGAATATTCAAGTCAAGAAGACAAGTCATGGCACTAAATATATTAACCTTTACCACCTGAACGTCACTACAATTGACTGCAGCGGCAAAAATGGCGCAGCAAAATTGCATGTACGCAACTTACGATGTGCTTGCATAGCGATGTCCTTGCATAGCGACGGCCATTCTAAATCAAATTTTAAAATGAATGGCTACATAGAAATAGTCTGAATAATACTGCTCTTTTGATTGTAGAGAGTTGCGATTTCTGTAATGTGTGGTTAGATACAAACAATGGCAATTTTGAAATTTGTTTTAGATGTTGGAAATGATTTCTTTTGTTTTTCGCTTGGATTTGAAAATTCACCGATTGTTAAGAATAGGGAAGTTTTTGCAACTGATTTTTTAAGAGGTACTTCTGTTTAGATTTTATGTGTAAATACAATAATTACGTTTATATTCAAAAGTGACAGACAACGGCCATTACGTTAAACATCGGAAATCCGTTGTCGGTGAATTCTTCTTTTTTTCCAACCAAGGAACGCCAAATGCGGTTGAGTGTAAATGTTTGTGCTGTTTTCCAACACTATCACCATCTTCTTTTATCTCAGAAACTAACAGAAACACAATAAAAACAATAACACCAACAAATTCTTTATTCATTTATTTCTCTACTCACAAACAAAATCATATCAATAAAAATGTTACACGCTCTCAAAGTCAAGGAACTTGACTCAAAGTCAACAACCATAGTTAAACGTGACGTGCTAAAAAATAATGCAACTGCAGGGGAAATTGCATCAATTTTTAATGTGAGATGGTAATGGTTGAACCTCACCTTGATTAGCATTGGAAATTAAGAACTAGCAGGATGGACATATTTACATACCTGGGAAGCATAGTTAAACCAGATAGTTGAACAAGCGTAACAAGCAAAGACATCAAAAACAGCATGGACAGAACCAGAATAGTCTTTGTTAGCTTTAACAGCGTTTATAGATCTTTGCAGTACAGTACAAACACCAAACTAAGAATGTGGTACAGTACAAACACCAAACTAAGAATGCGGTACCGTACAAACGCCAAACTAAGAATGTGGTACAGTACAAACACCAAACTAAGAATGTGGTACAGTACAAACACCAAACTAAGAATGCGGTACAGTACAAACACCAAACTAAAAATGCGGTACAGTACAAACACCATACTAAGAATGCGGTACAGTACAAACACCAAACTAAGAATATACAAGAGCTGTGTATTTCCTGTACTTCTGTAAGGTACTGGTAGGTGGTGGGAGAGAAAAAGAAATGTACAAATTGTACTCTTTCCACACAACCTGTATAAGAAAGATTCATAAAATTTTCTGACCGAATATCATTCCCAATCAAGAACCACTTGCTCAGAACAATAAAGAGGACATGCACACCATCATGACCAGTCAACGCTGGAATGGATTTGGTCATGTACTAAGAAACGAGCCTGACACCATCACCAGAATCACCATGGGATGGATTCTAGAGGGAAGACAAGGGAGAGGACAACCTAAGACAACTTTGCGAAGAAGCGCGGAAGCCAAAATAGAAATCATGAATTAGAGCTGGGGTACCATAAGAAAGATGGCTGCAGATTGGGTGAAGTGGAGGGAAATTGTTGCTGCCCTTAATTATGAATACATCATTTCTGAGATAGTTTATTTGTTTTTCTTAAAATCCTCAGATCGCAATTTTAACTCAATTTGTTTAATATTAATGAACTTTATTTAGAAAATAACTATTTGTCATACAGTTGCAGCATTGGCCTTGGACTAAAAGACACAATTCGAAACAATTATTTAGAACTGGAAAGGATTAATGAGAAAAATATAAATGCTACATCACTAACAAACGTGAAAGAAAACAACAAACAAGGTAGCTGTTCACTTACTTCACAGCTTCCAGCAGATTTTGAATGTCCTTGATGTCCACTTGAGTAAAGTTGATGCTGGATAGAATAGTGTTGATCTCATCAATGTTCTTCTGTATCAGCCTAAACTCATCATCAAAAGCCTTAATGGCACCTGTTACTGATACATCACTTGCTCTCTTCACAATGTCGTGAGTCTGATCTGCAAATGAAAGTAACTTATTGTAATTATCGATGAAGAATCTGCCATAATGGTAGTGTAAAGAAGCATTTACCTCGTCTCTTTTACAAGAAATGGTTTGTTTAATATGGAAATCTCTTCTATTATAAGTTTCTTCCAATTTTTGACAACAGTCGATTTTGATCACACTTGTCAAGAGAATTTGTAATTTCAAAATGCGAGATTTATTATATAATAATTTTAAAAAATATGGTCCAAACTGGCGCCATAATTGCTAATACTAGACCTAAATAAAAAAATGAAGATTTTACATTTTTAAATGTCTGAGCAGTTTTTCTCTCCAAAATAAGGTACTGAAAAGAAAATGTATAAACCATTATTACAACCAGTTTAGCACGGTGAAATGTCTTCAAAGATGAGCAAAATTAAGATACAAGTAAATGTTGGAAATGTCAGCATCCAGTGGATTCATTACACTGCATCATTTGCTAATGGAGAAACTATTTTTCATGAAACGTTAACTCTTTACAGCTTGTATCGGCCGTTGCCAGGTCGCTAAAAACACAAAAATGGCAGCCCATCTTGACCAAAATGGAACACGTGCTTGTGTTTTTTTATTTAGTTTGCAGAATTTAATTTTTTTTAAATTATTGCTCTACATAATGGTTGTGTCTATGCATGTATATTTGACATTTAACTGTGTTATAATTTCCGGAAGGTCGATTACAAATCGTGATACGAGATTCAAAAGTTTACTCATTTATTGTAAAGAAAGATGGGCGTTAAGACCTTAGAAAAGAATTATTATTTGATCTGTCCAATGATCACGCATCTGGATTACTCGTGGATATTCAACACACGTCGATTCAGACTTTGACTGGGGCACGTAATACAAAAGGTAGGTGTATAGAAATTGCTGGATAAATTGGCAAAATGTGATGGGGTAAAGTAAGGAAAAAAAAACTGGTCTAAAAAAATGTCAACATCTGGATTAATGTCATATATCGCTTACTACTAATATATAATCTTTATTAAGAATACTTCATGTCATAGATAGTTTAATTATTCATTTTACGATGTTTAAATCGTAATTTTGGCTCAAATTGTTTAATAATAATGAATTTTATTTTGAATAAAATTTGACGCAGGGAATTCCGTACTTTTCGCCGGGACTGAAATATACAAATGGAAAATTTAACTCAGACTGGAAACGGATAATGGAGTAATTTAATTATTTATAACCATCTTTCTTCCTATAGCTTTATTTAATATATCAGAAACTCAGACACACACAACAACAAAAATTACACCAACAAGTTCTTTACTAATTTATGTCTCTACACATAACAAAAACATATCTATAAACCGACAGATAAAAAGATTACAGGCTCTCAAAGTCAACAACCATAATAAAATGTGACGGGCTGAAAAAATTATGTGCCAGCTTAAAGGTTACAAAATGCAATTTAAAAAAACCCACTAACAGACAATTAACATGTTACCTCGTAATTCCACAATAATTTTGTCCCAGTTGTCAAAGCACTCGCCACAAGGTACACAGTTTGGCAGGTCACCAGTAGTCCCACGTGCACAGCGATCACACTTGCTGCCAGTAACCCCTGCCACGCAGACACACTGGCCAAAACGACGGTCACACTGTAGTGAGCTTGAGCCTTGACGATTACAATCACAAGCTGTGGATGTAAATGTGTATTTTCCATGAAACCGCTCAGGTCAGACAAAAGTTACAGACTTCAAGGATTTTTACAAACTTCTGTTTTAACTTGACATGATCGTTGTCCGTTTGCATGGACTTCAATTCCTCCACCTTCCCCATATCCGACAGAGATACGATTTTGTGCGTTCTGTTAATCTACAGATTTTATATGGATCCTTGAATGACCTATCCAGGATCTGTTATAGGAGGGCATCTTAAATAATGTACTATTCAAATTCAAAATGTAGAGTTAAGCAATTAGGTGGAAAAATCAGGGGTGGATATACCACATTATATTTTATGGGTAGTTCATCTTTCATCATAATTCAAGAAGGATCCTTAAATGACTTGTCCAGGAATGACAAATTATAGAAGAGTACATGAATAAATGTCATTTGAAATAAAAAATATAGGGTCAGACAACCATGTGAGAATAATTAGGGACAGAGATATGCAAACTGCATCCCATGTTTGAAATTTTAGTGTCTATACAGTGATAACAGATTGTAGATGCACTTTATTTATTTTCTAAGAATGATGAAATTAATGTGTTATTTAGAAATATATTGACAAATTAATCAGTTCATTTCATGACAGACAGATCTTATCTTCAGTGGCGTTCTTAAAATTGTGAAAGTTTAAATGGGTGAAAAAGTAAAACAGGAAATTAATAATTCATCAAATTGTGAAATAACTAAATTTTCTTACAGATCACCACTGTACACAAAAACACCAAAAAAACTTGATTGAATTAAGCAACAAAAACAAAGGCCGCCGTCCACCGTAGACGATGATGGCATAATTTATTTTGCTAGCACTATTTTTAGTAAGGATTAACTGCGCTACTTTTTATCCTCACTCTTTCGTCTCGAGCCACCCAACCCCAGTGACAAGTCACGGACAAGACGACTAGGGGGCGACTACGAGATGTAGGGGACTCCGCATCAAGCACCCATGAAAAAGACGGCGAAGTCCGGAGTCGAACCCACACCACCTGATCACGAGGCCGATGGCTTAACCACTTCGCCACGGAATCTCCACGGAATTAAGCAGGTAAATATAATAACATAATGTTCATGTGCTAACGATTTGTAATTTTCAGAATTAGCAGACCTGAAACAAACTGGCAGCGTGTGAGATGATTGTCACAGTGTTGCAAAAACATAACGCTCTTAATAACAGTTTGTACTGAAATACTCAGTTCTTTCATATGTACTTGTTAAATAAGCCACGATAACATCAAGATGGCACCAGAGGAGCACATGATGGCAAAACTAACAATGAATGAAATGGATGAGGCCATGAGAACTTTAAAGAAAAAGAAATCGCCCGGAAAAGATGGGGTAACAAACGAAATGCTGATGGGTGTACTGTCATAGCAAGCAATCGGATGCAACAGGCCCTAACATCGTTGGAGGAGTGGGCGAACCCATGGCTGGTTAAAATAAACGAGGAAAAAACAACATGTACGATATTCTCGCTTTCAAATAAACCCCAGAATACCAAAATAAGTCTTTTAACGGCAAATATCTGCGGCCAAACGACAACCCAAACTACTTGGGAGTCACATTTGATCAGCGTATGACATGGAAAAGTCAGATCGAGAGAAACCGAATGAGAGCCAGACAAAGAATGGCAATCATGAGGAAACTTGCTGGCACAAGCTGGGGAGCAGACGAAAGAATACTAAAGAAACTGTACACTGGAAGAGTGAGACCAGTTCTCGAGTATGGCATTGCGGAATGGACAACAGCAGCATAGGCGAACTTTGATAAAATTAGTAAACTTCAAAACCAAGCCATGAGAGTTATAACAGGAGGCATGAAGTCAACGCCAATTGTAGAACTTGAAAAGATTACAAATCTGCAATCCATAACCGACAGAAGAGACTGCAGGCAGCCCAGCAGCAAGCAGAGAAACTCAGAAGACTGACATGACAGATCATCCAATGCATCAGAGACTAAATAGATTTGGAAATGGGAAACTAAAGCGGAGAAACTTTGCAGAAATAGCCAAAGCAAAGATGAGCGAAGACCCTATGAACACCATAACAATACCAAAGCCCATCCCTATTGTACGCAAACCTACCTGAAAGCAGCATATCATTCTGGAGGTGGTAGAAAATATACCAGGTATTAGAAACAAGAACAGCCAGACTGAAAAAGAAAGAAGAGACATAACCCTGAGGTACATAACGGGAAAACTACCTAAGCATGGAATGGACCCATGCATACACTGACGGTTCTGTAACAAACAACACAGAACGGAGGGGCAGGGGTATTCCTGAGCCTACCAAACGGTATAAAAATATCAGTCAGTAGCAAATGGAAAATTCTCAAGCAATTTCTGAGTGGAGGCAGAGGCACTGAGGGCTGCAATAGAAGCAATGTTGACAGGCGAAAGCAATGAAAGCCAGATAGTCCTATTTACAGATGCTCTGGCCGTAGTCACAGCACTAAAAAGCCAGAAAAATACTGAACTTAATGATTTAATAGCAGTACTCTGTCAACTATGCCAGCAGTCCGCACCAAAAAGAGTAGTGGTACGGTTGGTTCCATCCCACTGTAACATCCAAGGCAACTAGGAGGCAGACAGACTGGCAAAAGAAGGTGCAAGACTACCACAACCAGATTCTAGTGTGACCTACGAAGAGTCCAAAAGGCTTATTAGGGCCAGATACATGGCCAAATGGGAAACAGAACATACTGGCTACACAAAAAACGATGCCTATTACCAGTTGAACAGAAGAGAGCAGATCGTGGTCTTCAGACTCCGCACAGGCAACAACAGACTGAGGTACTACCTATTCAATAAACTGAAGATAGGTGGCACTGACGAATGCACTTATGGTACCGGGAAAATGACCGCTGAACATCTGCTGCAAAACTGCCCGACATACGAGGACCAGAGAAAGCACATGTGGCCATCACCAGTCAGTGGCAACACTAGACAAGCTCTATGGCAGTGTCGACAGCCTCAGGATGACCGCTGCTTTCGTCGAAAAAATACAGTTAGTTCTGTTTTTATTAATGTCCCATTTACATTAAAACTGTATTCTGGAAAATTCTGTTTCTTAGAGATAAACATTGCTTCTGTTTTCTTACCCTTTGGCCTAAGCAAGAACTTCAAACCAGTTACAACTATTACCAACTATCCAATAGATAAAAACAAAACAAATGATCAACAGTGTATTCACACCAACTCTCTGTTATCAGTGTCTTATATGGACCCTGACAAAGGCTCAACAATGAAAGATCATAACAGTTGAAATGAGATGCTTACAAAAGCATTCATGGTTACTAGAAGAGATAGAGCGAGGTGTTGTTTAATGCCCATAATGTTTATTCTTTGGTGCGCCCTGAAAAGGACGTTAAGTGGCGGATTGTAGTAGCTTTCCTCACATCCCGAGCATTCTGATGAAGGTGGACCACAGTCCTCCAGGCAGTTGTGCTATGCTTGACTTCGTTGGCATGGTGTTCCCTACTATGGAGATTACATCGATCCACATCTCGTCTGCCTTGAAAATAGCCTATTTCCAGGAAAACCTACACGGAAGAGAGATTGTGGTCTTGGTCAGTGTATTATGCCTTACCTTGATGCGACATCCTAGCCAGTATGTTGAATTCTTTTTTTTTTTTTTTTGGCGGTCGCCTTATTTCTCTATTCTCCAAGGCATTGTGCATTGTACTGTGATTTTTATTTTGCTCCTGATGGCCCAGTGCACCCGACTTCAGCGTGCCTTTTATGTAAGGGTTTTCTTCCCCAGGGTAACGGCCAGTGCTGTGATGGGGATCGAACCCAGCACCTTCGGCTTGTTAGCCGTGTCACTTAACCACTAGCCTACGCCGTCCCCACATATGTTGTACCTGACTGGACATGCGTATCAGTTCCTATAGATAGAGCGCGAGATTAGGAATTTTGACAGAAAGTGAGAACAATGCCACGCGTGACATATATAAATAAATGGAGGTTTGGCAATATAACATGAATATCTCCAAACCATATCCGTCATGCTAGCTTATTACAATAGATATCAAGGACCAAGAAAAATATGGATTTAATCGATCAATCGAAGCCCATTTCTGCCTCTTTCCAGGTGTAATCATTTAATTTTAGTTCCTTCTCTTCTCCATGTATTTGTGGGTCTACCTCTCTCTCTTTTTCCTTGAGCATTCCATATAAGAGCCTGTCTGGCTATGTTGTACTGTGCCTTCTGCAGTGTATGTGGTATCCAGGCCCATTTTCTCCACTTAATGTGTTATTCTAATGGATGTTGTTGGCTCCTTTCCCATAAGTCTTCAATCCTCACCCTGTCCTGCCACTTTATCTCCATTAACCGTCATAAGCATCTGTTAATGAAAGACTGGAGTCTTTTTTGTATGGTCTTGGTCGTTCTCCATGTCTCCACTCCATACAGCAACACCAAACTGACACTGGCGTTGAATATTCTAACTTTGGTGTGAATCTTGATTTCTCTGAAATATGGATTGATGGTGTTAAAAGAACACTACAGAGGCATGGACTGAAAATATCAATAGCCAAAGAGATGAAATGTACATGCATAAGCATTTAGTTTCCTATGAACATGAACTAGTTTATGCTTGTTTGAATGTTTCACTTGCAAAAAATAAATGTATGCTAGTAATTGTACAATCTCTTTATTTGACATAACAAATGATAAAAGTCGCTTAATAGCACATCTTGTGTCGGGGATAAGTGTTAGAAATTTTATTGTACAAGTCCATATTTTGTCTATGAGCTCGGATGGCCAGTTTCCTTCCACGCTGTCTTTTCCATACCAAACAGTAAGCGTAGTACTCACTTACAGCTGGGTCGACTGGAATGTGCCAGTAAAAGGAGTTGAGCTCTGTACTTTTGCAGTGAAAAGTGAGTGCTCTACTATTACGCAAATATAAACAATACAATAATCAGTATTTTCCAATCCAAGCAAGTAAGAAACCTCTCCACTCCATGTGGAGCACATGTCTTCAACAAATGCACACCAAGTCTTTCTATCATGAGCCATTTCTGTCCATGTCTTGCCTACCATTCTGGTATCAGCATTCAGCTCCCTCTTCCATGAGTGTCTCGGCCGTGTGCTATTTGTTTTGCCATGTGGATTCCAGAACAAGGACTGTCTTGTTAATGTTATCAACTGGTTTCTGCAATGTGTGGCCTATCCAGCACCTATTCCGTATGTCATGCTCCACTGGTATCTGTCCCGTTATTCATGCTCCACTAGTATCTGTCCCGTTATTATTCATGCTCCACTGGTATCTGTCCTGTTATTATTCATGCTCCACTGGTATCTGTCCTGTTATTATTCATGCTCCACTGGTATGTCCCGTTATTCATGCTCCGCTGGTATCTGTCCCGTTATTCATGCTCCACTGGCATCTGTCCCGTTATTCATGCTCCGCTGGTATCTGTCCCATTATTCATGCTCCACTGGTATCTGTCCCATTATTCATGCTCCACTGGTATCTGTCCCGTTATTCATGCTCCACTGGTATCTATCCCGTTATTCATGCTCCACTGGTATATGTCCCGTTATTCATGATCCACTGGTATATATCCAGTTATTCATGCTCCACTGGTATCTGTCCCGTTATTTCTAACAGTTCCACATTTGTGATCTTATCGTACCATTGTATTCTGCACAGACAACCATTTACAAAAGTATGTACCTTATTCATAAGTGCCTTTGTTGTTCTCCATGTTTCAGAGATATACGTCTCCAAAATATTTTAAATTAGCTCTGGAAAACTGGTAAAAAATGGACAGATAAAAAGAAGAATGCAGACATTCGTTAAGAGTTGGGCATAGAAAAGAACTGGTTCATAAATTCCACCATGAACAGAAAATTGAAATACTTTGGCCACATCAATATTCACAATGGTCTTGTGAGAATGGTAATGGAAGATATGTTTCCAGACAAGAGAGGCAGACCAAGAAGGTGATGGCACCAAGATGTCAAGGAATGTTTGGGCAGGACTGGAGATCTAACAAGAGAGGCAGACAAAGAAGGTGATGGCACCAAGATGTCAAGGAATGTTTGGACAGGACTGGAGATCTGGCAAGAGAGGCAGACCAAGAAGGTGATGGCACCAAGATGTCAAGGAATGTTTGGACAGGACTGGAGATCTGGCAAGAGAGGCAGACCAAGAAGGTGATGGCACCAAGATGTCAAGGAATGTTTGGGCAGGACTGGAGATCTGGCAAGAGAGGCAGACCAAGAAGGTGATGGCACCAAGATGTCAAGGAATGTTTGGGCAGGACTGGAGATCTGGCAAGAGAGGCAAACCAAGAAGGTGATGGTACCAAGATGTCAAGGAATGTTTGGGCAGGACTGGAGATCTGGCAAGAGAGGCAGACCAAGAAGGTGATGGCACCACGATGTCAAGGAATGCTTGGGTATAACTGGAGCAGGCTGGAGCTTTGGCAAGAGAACAAGTTTCTTTCAGATGGGCTGATATGATGAGAGCCACGTTCTGCAAAGAACATGCTACTTGATGATGACTGATAAATTGCAATACTTTTGCTAAACTCCTGATCCATAATCTTGATGAATTCCTAATCTTGTCCCTGTCCAAGGATTTAAAAGCAGTTATGTAACTGCAGCAATTTTAAAAGGCTCTGCAAAATGTTTTGGAAAACTTACAATGACACTTGTCATTTGGATCGCCATAATACAAATCTTCACAGTCGGCACATTTGGGTCCTCCTCTACCAGGCAGGCAGTCACACTGTCCTGTTAGCTGTTTGTTATAAGACAAGTTACATGATTAAAAAACAGCTGGAGAAAGACATTTACATTTCACCATCATCATTCCTGTTGCATGCCCTAGAGGGGCGCAAATTCAAAAAATTTTGACAAGCCAGCTAAAAAGAAATATACAACACGATCCTTAATGATGCGATCCATAAAAAAATACAGCAAAGAATCTGCATTGCTGATTTGCCTGTTTTTGTCTAGTTAAACTGTCAGATTTGGTAGCTGAAATGTTCATACAATGTTCAGTTCATCCCGTAACCCATCAGGTCGTTGGGGCACACATGAAGACACTCCCAAAATCCCACGCCATCCCTCTCTGTCTGTCACCGCCTGATGTATCTCACCGGGACAAAGGCCTGACCACTCAGTGATGTTGTCCACCAATCTCTTCCTTGGACGTTCTCGCCCTCTCTGTCCCGGTACGGAACCAAAGAGTATCGAGTTGGTAATTCTGTTGGACCTCGCGACGTGCAATTTGTACAATGTACAAATGGGCAAAGGCTGCGAAGACAAGAAACTACAGAATTGATTCCATGGGACTGGCTGAAACAAGGTAGAAAGGAGCTGAGAGGGCCAAACTGAGTACAGGGGAAATGTTGCTGTTCTCATTACACTTTGAAAAAGGTGCACAACATAGCAAAAAGTATGGCCCTGATGCTATTACAATAGGTGCAAATGGCACTTATAGAATGGAAACGTATGATTACGAATAATACTAGCTACTTTCAAAACTGTTATGCACCAATCAATGGCAACAAAACTGTTATGCACCAATCAATGACAACAAAACTGTTATGCACCAATCAATGACAAAGAAGATGCAGTCTTCAAAATATTATGGCTACAGGAAAATGGATTGTTTTTTTGTGTTTTTTTTTGCATTCACCTTATTTATCTATTCCCCAAGGCGGTGTGCTTTGCACTGTGGTTTTTATTTTTGCACATGTCGGCCCAGTGCATCCAACTTCAGCATGCATTTTATGTAAGGTTCTGCTTCCTCCTGCATTTTCTAAGGGTTTGCTTTCCCGGGGTAACGGCCGGTGCTGTGATGGGGATTGAACCCAGCAACTTCGGATGTGAGCCGTGCCACTTAACCACTAGCCCACGCCGTCCCACTAGGAAAAGGAATGACAATACAATTTTGATGAGAGACCCAAATGCTAAGGTTAGGATTGATAATATTGGTTTTGAAGAGGACACGAACAGACATGTAATTGGGACTAACAATGACAATGGAGGATTACTTATGACTTTTGTGCTTTCAATAAAATGCTGATGCATGGCAGCATCGCATGTTTTAACATAAAAGAATGCATTAAGCAACATGGACAGACCACAAGACAGAAAACCAGATTGACTATATATGTTTCAATAGGATGTTCAGATCATTATTACGTGATATAAAAGTATGTAGATGATCAAACCACAAACTTCTGACAGAAAAATAAAGATTAAACTTAAAAGATTCATCATTGGCTCTTTCCGTATGTAACTCCATCCATGACGTTAACACATGTGACTCGTACGACCAGTCCGAGCAGAGAACACAGTGTGTGCAAGGAAAGTCAGGACTGTTTGCGGCATCTCGTGGGGTGTAGCGTATCTTCTCAAACACTGAGTCTTTTGTCTGTATTCCATGCTTAATCCTGCCCCTTCATGTATCACGATTCATGGCATCCTGTTATCATGATTCATTATCAATGTCTGCATCATTTATATCCCGCTTGCATACATGCTTGTACCAAGTAGTGGCCGGCCCCGAGACCTTTTCTCCAACTGTAATTCCCCATAGAGAAGATCTTTTGGTATTCTGCCATCATCCATCCTCTGAGTGTGTCCCATCCGTCAGAGCCTTCGAAGACTAAGCATGGAAAATATTGTGACAGTGTCTGTTCTTTTAACACCTCTGTGTTGGTGATCTTGTCTTGCCACTCAACCTCTAGGAATCTGCGCAGGCCCCTCGTGTGATAGCTGTTTAGTCGTCTCTCTTGTTACGTGTAGGTAGACCATGTTTCACTGCCCTAAAGAAAGGTGCTGAGGACACAGGCCTGGTAAACAAGTGTTTTTGTTTTAATAGTGAACTTCTTGTTCCCCAGACCCTTTTTGTTAATCTGCTCATTGTTGGTGCTACCTTGCCTATTCTGATATTGATCTCTTGGTCCAGGGATACTCTATTATTGACTGAGGATCCCAGGTATGTAAAGTGACCTACTACCTCGAGATCCCTATCAGCAATTGAGATTACTGGTGCCTTGTTAGTTCCCTGGACCATAACTTGAGTTTTCTTTTTGCTGATTGTTAAACCAAATTCGCAGGAGGCATAAGAAAATACAGATAGTAAGATTTGCAGTTCCTCCTCTGAGTGAGTCGTAATTGCAGCATCATCCGCAAAGAGCAGTTCTCTGATCAGCACCCTGCTTATTTTTGGTCTTGGCTTTCAGTCTTTGGGCACTGAATAGGCTACCATCTGTGCGGAATGAATGAATAGACCACCATCCTGGGAAAGGAAGGCATACTTCAAGAGGAGTGATAAATATATTACAAAGAGGGTTGGAGCAAGTACACAGCCTAGTATTACTGAGCACTTGATTGCAAACTTCTCTGAGGATGCACCATCAAAGTTGATAGTGCCTTTAATGTCAGTGTGGAACGACTCGATAATATTTAGAAGAATCGGTGGGCAACCAATCCTCCTGAGCGCTTTGAACAGACCCACACAACTGACCAAGTCAAATGCCTTCGTTAGATCTATGAAGGCAATATACAATGGTTGCTTTTGTTCTCTGCATTTTTCTTGCAACTGTCGTAATGAGAATATCATATCTGTGGTAGACCTATTCCCACGAAAACTGCACTGTGATACTGGGTAAACCTGGTCGCCTAGGACCTGTAGTCTGCGCAAAATAATTCTGATAAGTATCTTTCCAACGGTACACAGAAGCGAAATTCCTCTGTAGTTGTTGCAGTCACTCTGGTCCCCCTTGTTCTTGTACAAGGTTACAATGCTTGAATCTTTGAAATCCCGCGGGACCTGTCCTTCATGCCAGCACAATGTTACCAACTGGTGGATCTGTGGCGCAAGTATGTCTTTCCCACTCCTGATGATCTCTATTAAGATTCCATCCTTTCCTGGAGCCTTGCCAGAAGCAAAGTCAGCAGTAGCACAGTAAACTTCTTAAAAGGTATACAACAACATATAACCACACACAACAGTTTAATGTGGGATTCCTCATGAGCAAGAACATACAAGATAAATCTAAATTTAAGACATCAAGTAAGTATCATGTGTTTCAATACCTAGAAGAAATATAGAATACTGAAGAGCACTGGCAACAAATAAAACAGATAGGAAACAAGACTTTCTGAGAAAAAGAGAATCCTAACACAAAGCATGGGTAAAAACAGACATTATGGAAAGATAAAGGAAAGAAAAATGTATACCTGGGACAAAACAGGACCCCAGCCCCAGATTGTTATTAATAATGAAGAAATTTGAAAATGTCAGACATTTTGAATAACTTGGCTCTATGTTATCCATCGAATGAGACTGTTTAAAAGAAATTATAAGACATTTGGCCATGGCGATGCAGAAGTTAAACAACATGCACAATTTATGGCATAATACTAAAAAGCAACTAAAACTGAAGATCCTGAGAACATGCATGTTCCCTGTGGCAATGTATAGGTGCGAGACATGGACTATGACACAAGTAGCAAGAATGAAAATTGGAGCGTTCGAAACAAAATGGAAGGTGACGCAGGGGTTTACCAAGGGGAAGGTGGATACAAGATATCAAGGAAACTCTAAATATGAACATGGAGCAGGCAGAAAGATTGAATGCAGACCGAGATTCATATCAGCTGGCTGTGATGAGAGCGATGTTCTACAAAGGACATGCTTCATGATGATGATGATGAGGGATAGTCCATGCTTAACTGTATCCATTCTTCTATGTCATTTGCTACTGCACTCATTGATGACTGGCATCAACAAAAAGGCTTACATATATGTACCTTACCACTAGTTATATCTTTAGCTTAACCTTTACCTCTCTGAAAATAAAAGTACGGAAGTTCCCACAGCAGCTGAATTATTTTTCAGGACGCCATGTTTTTCTAGGATGTTCACTTTGAAAACATGTATTGTTTTTGTTGGTTGTATAAATATGATTTGCTTGTATGTGGAGACATAAATGAATAAAAAACTTGTTGGTGTTATTGTTTTTGTTGTGTGTGTGTGTGTTATTTTCTGAGATACAAGAAGATGAATGTGAAAATTAAAAAAAAAGCAAAAACATTTTATTTGCCCATTTCGCGGGGAATCGGGACCGTCAGAATGTGAAAATAGTCACAGAACACCAATACGTGTTTCTTACAAGATTGTCAAATCTGCTATTTTCTCTTACAAATGTATTTAATACTGCTAAATAAACAAATTAAACAGATCTTTCTCTGAAAAATATGTCGCAATAACTTACCTTTATCACCCGCAATAATGGAATAATCCGCAAGTCGACCCGAAAAAGAAAACACATTGTTTCAAAATCTCTTTCAAACTAACTAAACCAGCCATTTTGGTTGTTGACATCTGCAATGACTGCATTCCCTATATTTAGATTCAAAATGGTCGAGTTTCAACTGGTGTTAATACACGGCAATGCTCTAGAATAATTTTTTGATGGTGATCGGCAAATTTTCTTATCCTGTGGCTGTTTACACAGCCTTTAGGTGGATGGCGAACAGTTTTAGTTGTCTGGCCAACCAGACATTAGCGTGGTAAATTAAAATGGAACAGAAAATTTGACGAGATTCAAGATGGTATTTTAATTTTGTACTTATCCCTCACAAACCAAACTTGTTCATAAACCATCAGTTACTTTTCCAGATTTCTAATAAGCTTGGATAACATCTAAGAGGTAGCCAGAGAGGAGTGAATGAAACCACTGTACCCTTCTAAACATGTAGTAAAAGACAGAATATTGCGCAGGAGGCTAGCAAAAAATTGCAACAGAAACCATTGCTACAAGAATACATTTCAGTCCTTTGACACAGACTTCCTGATAGTGAGCCAGCTACAGTATTGCTATATGCTTGGTTTGGATAAAAAAGTAATCAAGAACATTGGTGAATGTCTATTTCAGCGATGTTAACATACCTTCTTGAGGTGATGGTGGGAAATTTCCAGTAGAAAGATTTCACACAATGACTGCTTAACACTGTACAGCTCTTACAGCCCAACACCGACTGCCTGGGAAAAGTTACATTTCGGGCTGTTACGACCAGTGCTGTTATGTTTTGTAATTTTCTTCCTCACCAGTTTGAGATTTTTACGACACTACATGATTCACGCATGCACAGTTGACGTCTAACTGTAGAGTTACTTTTGATAGGTAGACATTTCCAAGTCGACACATTTAGTGTGAGAAAAGTTATGCTTCAAGACCACAGAAATCATTTATTATTTGATCAAACGCATTTGGTTTACTCATGGATATTGAACACACATCCATTTCAAACTTTGACTTGGAAACAGAAGAAAGGTATATGATAGTAGGATTGAGGAATTAATGCCAAAAAACACATGATTTTGTAAGAAAAAGAATATTGTGCTATCTAATTTCCACCACTGCATGAATTTTATTTAGCACTTTATACTAACATATAATCTTTATTATCAATACTTAATGTCATAGATAGTTTAATGGTAATAGTTTATGATATTTAGATCACAACTGTTGGCTAAACATTAATTATTTTTATTTTGAGCAAAACTTAGACATACGGAAGTGCGGAATTTGACCCCGATGGATGATACAAATAGGTAACATTTGCTCAGACTGAAAAGGGTTAAAAGTTACAGACAACGCCGAGGTAGAGTGCAAAACATATACTGCTAGGTAGGCTAAATATCAACAGTAAACAAATTGGAGACTGGAAATACCAAAGTAGCACCTTCACCAGGCCTAATAAACCCCAGAAAGGAAACCACCCAGAAACTTACTACTAATTGCCAAATGAAAATCCAAAAGGCAAACCATCAAAGACATTGGATGGCACCTTCCAATGGCTTTAAGATGAATTTACTGAACGAAAAGATAACTTTTGGCCACCTGGCATCGGGTTGGGTAATGACATGCCTGATTGGAAATCAGGATTAAAGTGTTGCAGTATCTATTTCCATAAATGTATTAAAGTTGCCAAATCTCTTGCCTGGTTGCACTCAAGTGTTTCTGATCCTGTAGGGTCACAGTCGCAGCTGGTACATCCTTCCATGCTTGTGATGTTCCAGTGAGCAGGAGCACACTGCTCACAGCGTTGTCCAACCACATTAGGCAGACAAGGACACTGACCAGTCTCACGGTCACATTCCCCAAGATCAGTATCTGTACCCAGCTGATAACATACACAACCTGATAGGAAAGGATGAAATAACAATAAATTGTGGCGTGTCTCTTAACTTAACGTCTTTATACTGGTTTAGAAGACTGTAGAGTCTGTATACAACCAGTTTCATTTACATTACCTTGCTCTAAAAGCTATGCACATCCAATTTTTTTTTAAATGCATTAATTGTCCTTGCCTCCACTACCTCCTGTGGCAATGCATTCCAAGCACTCACCACTCTTTGACTAAAAAACACATTTCCTAATATCTAATCTGAATCTCTCTTTAGTTCATTTGTAGCTATGCCCTCTTGTTCTTGTAGGTGGTTGTATTTTGAAAATAAATTTTTATAATCTAATTTATCCATTCCTCTGATCATCTTATAAACCTGTATTAAGTCACCTCATATTTTACTATCATCTAGACCAGTTTTTCTGAGTCTTTCCTCATAACTGTAATCCTACTATCAGCTTTGTCGCTCTTCTTTGTATCCTTTCCAGCATGTTTATATCTCTTCTACGATAAGGACTCCACACCTGTACCCAGTACTCCAATCTAGGTCTAACTGATACTTTATACAATTTGACAATCACTTCCTTGCTCCTATGTTTAATATTTTATTAAAAATTTTTTTTTTTTATCATACTTAACATTGCATTTGCCTTTTTATATTATATATTATAACCCTGAGGTCCCTTTCCTTTTCTATCATTCTAATATTGTTCTGACCCATGTGGATGATTGTACATTTATCTACATTAAACTCCATTTGCCTGCTTACAGACCAATCTTGAATTTTATCATAGTTTTGTGTTATCAGCAAATTTTGCAATCACGGATCCTATATCATTGTCCAAATCGTTTAAATATATCAAGAACAAAATTGGTCCCAAAACTGAGCCCTGTGGCACTCCACTTTTCACTTAACATCACTCAGAGTACTCCTCATTTATGCCCACCCTCTTGCCTTCTTCCTGTTAATCAATTTTCAATCCATTTGGCAACTTCCACGCCTATTCCATGTGATTTTAACTTTTGAAATAATCTTTGATGAGGTACTCAATCAAATGCCTTTGCAAAATCTATATAAATAACATCCACTGGCTCCCCTTTAGCTATGGTTTTAGTAACCTCCTCCATGAATTCTAATAGATTTGTTAAGCATGATCTCCATCTAGTAAACCTATGCTGACTATTTCTGATTAGATTAAACTTGTCTAAATGCACTACAATGTTTTCTTTGATTATTGACTCTAACAATTTACAGACTACATTCGTTAAACTCACCGGCCTATAATTTGCTGTATCTGACTTTTTTTCCCTTTTTGAATAAGGGGATCATTCCTGCATTTTTCCAATCCTGTGGAACAATCCCTTTTGCAAGTAATTGAGAACATAATATTCTTCAATATCGTCTTTGACATTGGCCTGAAAAGGACATTTTGTTCCACTTGTCAAGACTTACAGCAAGACTGTGCTATCTGCACTTTTCGGCCTGACACATCTGGTTTAAGCACAGCACATTTTTGGGGCTGCATTTACCTTCCTTATTCAATGCTTATTCTCTCAGCCAGACTACATATGTGCTGCCTGTTTTTAGGGCTGCCATATGGAAGCAGAACAGGCAACTATTGTTCACTGACTCTGACGCAAGCATCCCGCTATGAGTCACTGGCTGATGTCCTCCCATTTAGTGTCATCTACCCCCATTATTTACCATATGAAAACAGAACACCATAGTAATGATATAAATAGTCTATAATAACACAGAGGTTAAAGTTCAAATATGTTTTTTATTGACTACTGACCTACAGTACCACCGTAGCTTTGATTTATTTATTTTTAAGGTTGCCATGATCATTCTGATTTATCTGTAGTGTGCAGGCTAAGTAGCAGAATGTAGTCTAGAGAACGGAATGTGTTATGTCGTAGTTTACAGCTTGGCTGCGATATTTGCACCTTTCGGTCTGATACATCCGACTTCAGCAGGCATTTTTGAGTACCGGGTTAGCCTTCCTTCTTCGATATCTTCTTAGCCAGTCTGCTCTGTTGCAGCTTGTTATCATGTTCACCGTGTGGAGGTGTAGAAGGGTCTGGTTTGCTGGCCCTGATGCTAGCAGTCAGCTATGGGTCGCTGACTGCTGCAGCTCATGCGCTGCTCAGCATCTTGATACTAAAGAACAGTATACTAACAACTTCTTAAAGTAGAAATTACATGATGTAAATGACAATTTGCATCATGTTTATATTGTCGTCAAGCTTACATCAATGTCCATGGATACTGTGTCACAGCACAATGAGAGCTTTGTCCAAAGACTACTAGACTAAAGCCACTGTCTAGTCTACAATCATCATCCTCATTTATTTGACTGGTTCTCCTTGGGACATAAGGCCGCAACAAATGCTCTCCTCCTGTTCCTATTCTGTGCCATCTTGAGACCCCGATTGAACTTATTTCCACCTCGACCATTAGTGTCAGGTGTTTCTTGGCCTTTCCTTTGTCACTTTTCCTGTGGGTTCAAATACAGCACATGCCTGACTATTATCCAGCTTCTTTCCAAGGGTGTGTCCTATCCATTTCTACTTTCTCCCCCAAAGCTTCTGCTGTACTGGTTTTTGTCATGCTCTTTCTCACAGATCTATGTTAGCCATTACATTTGATCATCCACCATAAAGTATGCACTGAAGACATGAAGTATGCACTGAAGACATGAAGTTTGCACTGAAGACATGAAGTGTGCACTGAAGACATGAAGTATGCACTGTAGACATGAACTATGCACTGTAAACATGATGTATGCACCAAAGACACTTGATGCAGGTCTGCAGTCTGGATGTGGGACATAGTCACATGTCATGTCTCAGAGCCATATAGCAGGACAGACTTTACATTTGTGTCTTAATCTCAATAGAGAAATAATGGGTGAAAAGAGCTAAAAGCAAATCTGGCCTTGTTAATCCTGGCTTTAACATCTTTGTTTGTTTCATCTTTATCAATGTTACTTCCCAGAGAAATACAATTTTGCACTTCTTCAATTATATGACCATTCATTATTATGTGGTCTCTGTTTCAGTTCAGTTCAGTTCATCCCGTGACCTCTTGGGATCGTTGGGATCCCCCTGCTGACACCCCCACAATCCTGCACCATCAATCTATGTCTGCTGTTGCTGTTTGTGCCTACTTGAGTGGTAGGTTAGTCCATTCATAGATGTCTTCCCACCATTTTCTTGGACTTCCTTGCCTTGTATTGTGCCCTGTAGTATTGTATTTGCAAGTCCATAGGACCTCGTGACATGGTCATACCAAGTCAGCTTTTGCCTTTTGAGGTGTTGTGAGGAGGTCGTCGTACAGTCAACTTCCATTCTCGATTCTATGTCGTACTTCATCATTTGTGATACTGTCTGTGTAGGTGATATTTAGGAGTCTTCTAAAACATCTCATCTCCATAGCCTGGATTCTTCTCTGGAGGTCTTCTGTAATAGTCCATGTTTCATAGGCGTAGAGGAATATAGAAAGAACCAGTGTGCGCGTTTGACCTTTATGGGGAGGAAGAGTCGTTTATCTTTCCATATATGTTTCAATCGTGCAAGCGCTGCTGTTGTTTGTGCCATTTTGATCAGGACCTCTGGTTTTGATTCCTCATCACTGATTATTGAGCTCATATTTGAAATGGTTCACTGTTTCAAGATCCTATTCATTTGCTTTGATCACAGATTTGATTCCCTCAGTGTTGTTATTTACTTGCTATTTATTATAACTTTCTTTGTTTTGTTCCCACTAATTTGCAATCCCACCTTTAATGCTTTATATGTTAGTCTGTCTATCTTTCCTTGTATGCCCTGCTGCGTATGTGACAGCATATAAATATCATCCATGATATAGAGGTCTTCCAGATGTTTATCAAATGTTCATTGTATTCCCGTTTTTCTAATCTGTTATTTGCTGCAATAGCCAGTACATGACCATGAGAAAGTTTGTTGGAGATAGTAGGAATCCCTGTATGACCTGAGATTGAACTGTAAACGGGCCTGACAATTTGCTTTTGTGGATTATTCTACATGTGGCCTCTTCATATAGATCCTGTGTCAGGTCAGATCATCCCGTAACCGGTGTGGTCATTGGGGCACACATGAAGACATCCTCACAAACCCACGCCACCCCTGTCTGTCAGATGCCGCTGTCTGTTACTCTTCTGGTCGGAGTCTGGTCCATTCTTTTATGTTGTCCTCCCATCTCTTTTTGGGCCGGCCTCTTCGTCGTCTGCCATGCACCTTTCCGTGGAGGATTGTATTTGCAAGACCATTTGATCTCGATATGTGACCGTACCAAGTGAGTTTCTTTCTTTTGACAGTTGCCAAGAGGTCTTTGAAAGGCCCTATTGCTGTTGTAATTCTATCTCGTATTTCCTCACTTGTAACTCAATCTTTGTATGTGACGTTTAAAAGTTTTCGGAAACATCTTATCTCCAAGGCCTGTATCCTTCGTTGAAGGTCAGCTGTAACTGTCCATGTCTCACATGCATAGAGGAATATTGACAGGACCAGTGTATGCATTAATCTGGATCCTGTGTAATTCTTATAAATGTATCTACGCTTTAACATTTTTCAAATTAATATTTGATCTGTACTTTCATATCATTATCATCATCAAGTGCTATCTCCACAACGAAGGTTGACGGCAGTGGATCTCCAGTTGTGTCTGTCTTGCGTCAAGCTGGCTTCAGCAGTCAAATTGTGTCTCGACCACATCTTGATGTTGTCTGTCCATTTTTTCCCATTTGGCTCTCTTGCCCTCTACTCTGCCGTCCAAAATAACCTTTAGCAGACTGTCATGGCGGTTGTCATGACCAAAATATTTTATTTTTCTGCTTTTTATTTCCTTCAGCAACATCTGTTCCACATGGAGTAGTTCCAGAACCTAACTATTGGTTTTTCTATCTTACCAAGACACTCGTCCAAGTCTTCTGAATACCCACATTTCAAAGGCCTCAATACAATTCCCCATTTTCTTTGTCAGTGTCCAGGTTTCTACTCCATACAATAAAACTGAATTCAAATGCTTTTTAAAAATGTATAAAGTTCATATTTAGAGGTGTTTGCCACTCCCTAGATTGCTCCATGATACTTCTATTTTCATAGATAGCATCAAATGAGAATTAAAAAAACAAGAATAGCTTAAGGCAGAGGTTTTCAAAATGTGTGTCGCAGTCCTTAGCTAAAGGCATTGCGGTGGTTTGGCAAAAGTGTTGGGCTCGATATTATAAGCCAAGGTCTATCAATAAATATAGATCTTAGTATAGAGGTGATTTATGGACAGGTCAAGGGAGCAGCGGACCAAACAAGTTTGAAAACCTCTGGCTTAAGGTCTTCAGTTGGCAAAGAACAGTAGGGAAGGTGACCAGGAACACTGGATGGCTAAAAGGAATCAGTGGAAACCAACAGTTCAGTTCATGTCCCAAGATGAACCAGAAGGAACACATCAAGTCAGTCCAGGTCTGAAGTAAGTGTGTCCCACATTGACACTGTCAGCAAACTTCATTATTAGCAGTTCACTTACGTGCACAATTCTGCTCTGTTGCATCTCCATAGTATCCAACCTGGCAGTGCTCACAAGCAAAGCCTTCTGTGTTGTACAAGCATTTCAGACATTCTCCTGTTGTACCATCGCAGCTGCCAGGATCATCAGGATTGATGTTGTTGTTACAGACACATGGCTGACATGTTCCACCATATTGAGAGGGTGCTCCATAATAGTTATCAATGCAGGTCTCACAATTACGACCTGATAAAAAAAAACAAAGATACTTTATTTACGACCTCACAATAAAAACAAAGATACTTTATAAACCTATATAAAACACACAAAAATCAACACCAAACATCAGAAATGAGATATGTAAGAAAGGTAATCAGGCAACAAAGAAAGATAACACCTTTCACCAAACTAAACAACTTGGACTAAAATCTAGCCCCTTCAGATTTTGATTGAAACATAACTTTAACTTCTTTATACTGGTTTAGAAAACTCTGCAGAGTTTGTATACAATCAGTTTCTTTTACTCAACTTGATCTAAAAATTACGATGTGCATCCAATCTATTTTTTAATGCATTAACTGACACTGCTCCCACCATTTCCTGTGATGGTTTGGCTATATCTGACTTGACATAGTCACTACTTCTCTCCGGAAAACGCCGCATCAAAAAATGGAATGAACTGAAGTAAGTCCTTTGGATCAACTTGTTGGAGGAACCTGCACCTGGACACCACTTGCTTTACACATCATGGAAGTCACTAAATAGACTCTGAACTGGCGTATCATGTTGCAGAAAGAACTTAAACAGATGGGGATACTGTGATAATGAGACATAATATTGTGAAGCAATACAAGACCCAGACCACCTAATGATCTGCCCAAACATCCTGGAAACATGCAATATGGATGACATGTTGAAAAGGAATGACAAGGCAATCCACGCTGTTGAACATTGGAAACATGTCTGATGTGGTGCCCCAAATATTGGAAACATGGTGTCTTATGTGGTGTCCCAAACATTGGAAACATGGTGACTGACGTGGTGCCCCAAACATTGGAAACGTGGTGTCTGATGTGGTGCCCCAAACATTGAAAACACGTGGAAACACGGTGTCTGGACGTGGTGACCTGAACATTGGAAACATAGTGTCTGGGCGTGGTGACCTGAACATTGGAAACATGGTTTCTGGACGTAGTGACCTGAACATTGGAAACATGATGTCTGGACGTGGTGACCTGAACATAAAAGAAGGTCTCGCTTGCATGAAATACTGTGCTTTATGGAGCACAGTCAACCATTTATAACAGGGATCTTCACAAAGTAGTTAATGTTCTGAACAAAGAGACCACACAAAGAAGTAGAATGGATTGTCCAAGACAAGAAAACTAAGATATCTGTCCCATAAATGTTGATTTATCCTTCCATAAATTGAATGTTTACCATTGTCATTTTTCTGTATTTCACTGCAATGGGAAAGTTGAGCCACCACTGGATCCGAAGCATTTATGTGAACTTTCAGTGGTGATTTCAGTAGCACTTAATTCTGTATTAGGACTAAATCTTGTTATAGCCGAGAGTAGGGTTGAGGATGAACTCTCAACTCCAACTAAATGCTCCCATGGCGCGCGTCTCAGGTAGCTTCTGACAACAAAGTCCATCTCCTGGCGTATATTGTCGGGTTTTTGTCAGATATGGCTGTGCAACCTGTTTTCTGGTAACTCTACAAAACCTGACCACTGACAATGTGCGAAGGAGCTCACGCAAGAGGATACAATGCCTTGTCCTAGAGTAAGAAAAGGCAACCTCAGCTGAGTGTTGTGGCAGGGCAGACCAGGCCCTTAGCCTTGGTTGGTGGATGGTCTAGGAGTGAAGCCCAGTCTGGAAAACAGATAGAGCATTACTCTACTGATCTGGCAGCTTGCCTTGTTCCAAATGTATTGGTATCACCTTTCTCTTGGAGCAAACAAGGCAGGCTGAAAAAAGGACCATACTGCATGGGCAACACATGGTCTCTATATTTCTGCCTGGGCTTTATGCTAAAAGCACAATTAATATCGTCTGACAAGACGAAAAGAGTCAATGATGGGATGAAGTTCTGTATGACAAGATTGCCAACCCCAAACACAACCCAACATAGCGACCTATTTTGACAAGGATTGTGAAATAGGTGGATTTATAGTAGTGAAGCTCTGGAATTTAACTGAAGAAATTTGAACAAACTTTTTCATTTCCACAACATGAGTTTCCGCAATAAGTTGTAAATTAGTTATCTGTCTACTTATACCCTTATGGATGCCCTGGAGAGCCTCATCCTGAGCCAGATGTATCATGTCCAATGTCATTTCTTTGTGTCAATGAAAAATTGCTTTTATGTCGTCTATCCACCTACCCCTTAGTGGCCCTCTCGCTTGGAAGTCAGACAATCTGGCATTGCACAGCCACAATGGTAGTTCAGCAGCGAGCTTTCTCATGAGAAGACCGAACTATTTATTCTGTCTGGACATGTACTCGACAAAGGGGAAAGTCCCAACCATTTTGCAAATGTTGATAATTTACTTTGATAATTTAACCCTTAAAGTCGTATTGGCATTTTTCTTTATGGTCTATAGAATCCTAAATTAAATCAACAAAAATCAATTAGAAATGGGTGATGGTCTTATTTTATCTGTAACTTTTATATTTATTATGATATTGAAATGAATTTTGAGTATGTTATGCATGAATAGAAGAGTGTATAAAATGTAATGCTAGTGTGAAAAAATTAGAAATTATTGTGCATGTTCACCTTCTACAATAAAAGCCCCATCCATCGAGAGCAGTGCACACACTAAACATATATTCCCTGCAGCGTTCAGAATAGTGTCGCTAAGGCTACAATCATCGTAAACTGACCCAACCATCAACAAAACCATTGCCGTGGTATAGATCTAGCTCATCATTATCCCTCTCTATCAATATCTGATTGATTATCATCATAATCAAAGTCTAGCTTGTCAAATATATCAAAAAGATTCCTTCTTGATGGCTCCCGCGTGCTCACAATCGGATAAATCTCTAATTTTATGAAAATGCACTGGTTTTAACATCCAAGCTGTTTTTGCATACGAATTCAAAACAGAAGGCAACAATGGGTGTAGTAACCGAGAAACGCACACAATGAGAACAAGCAGTTTTCAGTGGTATAGGATTTTAGGGCGTCAGCGGTTACCAGCGAAATAGGACTTTATGGGTTATGGTTCATATTTCCAGTAACACTTAGAAATTACATATAATAAAGATGTACCTGTGTAGCCTGGTCGACAATTGCAATAAACTTCTTGTGAGCGAGGGTCAAAACTACATGTGTCTGCATGCTGCACAGGGCTGGTTGGTCCTCCTGGACACATACATGGCCTACATGGTATCCGCATACCAATCCGTGGATCACCATAGTAACCTTGCTCACATCTAGGGGATGAGATTATTGCATGTTTAACAATGAGAAAATTTGAAAACAAAACAAATATTGACATTCGAAATAAGTCACTGGACTAAATTTGCAGCAGTGAATGAGCTGACAGCAGCCAGAGACTTAAAGCTGACTATGCTTGCATCAGAGATAGTGACCCATCCCTAAGAAAGATACTAGTCTGTCTCCAAGTGGTGGCCCTGCATCCATGCAGCCTGTCTAAGCGATTAAGAATCGAAGAGGAAAGGCAAACCCAGTCCCAAAAATGCCATGCTGAAATTGGGAGGGTCGGGCCGAAAGACGCAGATATCAAAGCCTTATTGTAAACTATGACACAATGTACTTTTCAGGATGAACGCAGAAGAAGAAGAAATAAGTTGCCATGGGACTACTTGCATGTCTAATATAGCATGTTATTTTCTGTGACTGTTTTATAATGTTTTTGATGGCCACTTATAAGCTCCTCCATCATTTTTGGAATAAAACTCTGTGCAAGTATTTCTAGTATTCTACATATTAATAAAATATGTTTAAGTTAGCAATATTGGGAAAAAACCCGGATGTTCAAACAAAGGACAAAGATTTAGCTAAATTTTACATTTTAATAAGCCTTGATTTGGTTTGCAGATCCCCTCAATGGAGAGTTTGCAGACCACAGTAACCCAAGTTGAGAACCACTGATGTACAGCATTGCCTATGTATTACAATCATGTCCCTAAGCAATAACCATAATCATATATAGAAAATCTTAATTGAACAAGAATAATTTGACAGAATAAGGTTAGATATTAACCTGTCACAGGAATTGCCAATTGTAAAGTTTTGACAGTTGATACATGCTCCTGTAAGTGGGTCACAGGTATCAGCATTTCCGTTACACTGACATGGACGACACTGCGGGAATCCCCAAAAACCAACTCTGCACTGATCACAAGCACGGCCTGCCACATTCTGGATGCAGTTACATTGACCCGTCTCGAGATTACAGAAGTTGTCACGTGATCCAATCTCATGGCAGTTACATGCTGGAAGAATACCAACAAAATCTGTATCAAAACATGTGTTGTGCTCCTATCAATGATTCAATCAAACATATTACTTCCCTTCTGCAAGATACGTCCTAGTAATTGACAAAATATACAGAATGGTCTCTCTTGTGAGAAGGAAGTAATGATAGATAAACAAGGACAAATTATTTAAATGAAAAATGGTTTATATGAGGTGTGTTCAAATGAAACCGGACCTAACTGCAACAAATGAACATACATACGATGCGCATAATGACGTCACTTCTGATGTAAACAGCACATACCAACCGTCAAGTTTGCAAAATTTCATTCTCCTCCGACTCATAGTTTCCTCAGCAGACTGTTGAAAACATGGCGGGTGTGATATGGAATCTGTCCAGAGTTGATCAGCGAGCGGTGATTCGGTTTCTAACAGCTGAAGGATGTCGACCAGATTACATTCATTGCAGAATGCAGGAAGTGTATGGTGACAAAAGTGTGGCGAACGTAAGCTTTGGTGATGTGACGGTCCACCTGAATTTTGGTGATGGCATCTTCAGACACAACAATATGCGCCTGACCTGGTCTCAGAAGATCTTTCGTTAACTCATGTCATTCTTTAAACATCGTTGGCCAGTTCTTCACTGTTGTCATCGACACACATTTGGCATGAATTATATGTCAGGGTCTGCTTCCTCCTGCATTTTCTAAGGGTTTGCTTCCCCGGGGTAACAGCCGATGCTGTGATGGGGAGTGAACCCAGCACCTTTGGGATGTGAGCCGTGTCCCTTAACCGCTAGCCCATGCCGCCCTCTGATCAGACTGTTTCATTGCTGAAAGTGCCATCAACAGAACATGAACTCCGTGGCTCACATGGCAGATCTACATTGTTGCTATAATCAAACTATAAACAAATTAATTTCTTGAGTACTCTGTTTTAAAGTAATGATATTATGGATACCATCACACAGTAACATCAAAGGAAATGAGGAGGCGGACAGTATAATCAAAGAGGGCGCGAAACTAATACAGGGAGTATATCTGGTCAACTATGAAGAAGCAAATGCCATAATAAAAGGTCAATACAATGTAAAGTGGGTGGAGGAACACCACAAATACCATGCAGAGGATGGATACTATCAACTGTCCAGAAAAGACAAAATTATCCTACTACGCCTCAGGGATCAAGATGCTGAGCAACGCATGAGCTGCAGTGGTCAGCGACCCATAGCTGACTGCTAGCATCAGGGCCAGCGAAACACAGCTGCCAAGACCCTTCTACACCTACATGCGGTGATCCTGGATAACAGGCTGCAGCATAGACTGGCTAAGGAGAAGGGATCGAAGAGGGAATGCTAGCCCGGTACTCACAAAATGCTTGCTGAAGTCGGATGTGTTGGACCGAAAGGTGCAAATATCGCAGTCAAGCTGTAAACTATGACACAACGCATTCCGTTCTCTGGACTACATTCTGCTACTTGAGCCCTTTTAGGGCTTGGTAGCGGGAGATTGAGAACGAACGAAGCCAAGCCATACTACGCCTCCGAACTGGCCACAAGAGAATGAGACTCCACATGTACACCAAATTTAAGATAGGTACCACCAGCCTGTGTTACTGCGGCCTGGCAAACACGATAACAGCACAAGTACTTCAGAACTGCTTCAAGCACACAGATCTGAGGAGAAGGATGTGGTCCATGCTGATTTCCCTCAAGGAGAAACTCTATGGTGGAATTGAAACCCTGAAAAAGACAGCAGACTTTATTGAAGAATTCAGAGTCCCAGTCTAAATGAACTGTGATCACAGAAGTGAAGAATCTGGATATATATATACATACAGCCATGGTTAGGTGGTTTGTTAAGAGCAGCATAGATAGTGCTAACAGTCTGCAGGTCTACTTTATTCTAGTGTTTGGCTTGGCTTCGTTCGTTATCAATCTCCCGCTACCAAACCCTGAAAAGGGCTTAAGTAGCAGAATGTAGTCCAGAGAACGGAATGGGTTGTGTCGTAGTTTACAGCTTGACTGCGATATTTTGGTCTAACACATCCGACTTCAGCAAGCATTTTTTTAGTACCGGGTTAGCATTCCCTCTTCGATCCCTTCTCCTTAGCCAGTCTGCCTGCTGCAGCCTGTTATCCAGGATCACCGCATGGAGGTGTAGAAGGGTCTTGGCAGCTTTGGTTCGTTGTCCCTGACGCTAGCAGTCAGCTATGGGTCACTGACTACTGCAGCTCATGGGCTGCTCAGCATCTTGATCCCCATTCTAGTGTTTGAGTCTATGAGGATGGACTCGCACATCAGTTAATCACCCTCCGAGGCACTTGTCTTAACACAGTGAAGTAATAAGATGCTCTAGCCTAGCCAGCTAGGCAAGAAATCCTCCTCTCGGTAACATCCAGTTCATGTTAGATCTGGAACCTGCACAAGAGCATCTGCCCCTGTAGATAAATGTACAGTCATCCACATGGGTAGATCCAATATGAAACATAATTACAGAATGGGCGAGTCAACGATATTAGAAAGATAGAAAAGGAAATGGACCTAGGGGTTATAATAGATCATATAGGTAAGGTGAGTCAGCAAGTCCAGGTAGCAGTGAAAATGGCAAATGCAATGCTTGGTATGATAAAAAAAAATATTAAACATAGGAGCAAGGAGGTGATTGTCAAACTGTATAAAGTATTAGTTAGATCTAGATTGGAGTACTGTGTACATGTGTGGAGTCCTTTTCATAGAGTAGATATAAACATGCTGGAAAGGATACAAAGAAGAGCGACACAGCTGATAGTGAGATTCCAGAATTACAGTTATGAGGAAAGACTCAGAAAAACTGGCCTACAGTGTCTAGAAAAGAGAAGAATTTGAGGTGACAATACAGGCTTATTAGATAATTAACGGAAAGGATATATTAGACTATAGCAAGTTTTTCAAAATGCAACCACCTACAAGAACAAGAGGGCATAGTTACAAGTTAACTAACAGAAGGTCCAGATTAGATATTAGGAAATATTTTTTTAGTCAAGAGAGTGGTGAATGCTTGAAATGCATTGCCACAGGAAGTAGTGAAGTCAGGGACAATTAATGCATTCAAGAATAGATTGGGTGTGCATAGCTTTTTCACCAAGGAAATGTAAATAAAACTGGTTGTATATAGACTCTGCAGAGTCTTCTAAACCAGAATAAATGTTAAGTTATGTTAAGTTAAGACTTATTATTTGAGAATGGGTGGGCCCAAACCAAAATTGGTGAGCCCAATTTTAAAATCTCATAAATGAATAGTTTACAGTTGGTAGGTACTTACGTATGCAGCCAGTAGGTCCAAATCCATAGGTGCCTGGTATACATGTGTCACAGCGACGCCCAACAACATTTGGCTTACACTCACACTGACCACCGCTAGGGTTGCACTCTAAGCTGAGGGAGCCAGTGCGGTCACAATCACAATCTACGTAGAAAAAAGGTATAGAAATCGAAGATGTTCTGTATATTCTCTTCTGCATATTTTTAGAGCAGCTGATTAGCGCAGTGGTTGAGCCCTCGTTTTCATGGCAAAGGCACAGGGCTTAATTCCCGCTACCTCCAGTCAGCCCAGCTGTAAATGGGCACCTGGCTGACGGCTAGGGTAAGAAAAGACATTGATGAAGAAAACTGACCACTCCACCTAACAAAGCTTTAGTTTAGTATAATAAAGGCTCTAACACTTCATCAACGACAGCAGTATCTGCTATAGGACTACCTTTACTTTTATATTCTATTTTATTTTGTTCAATCCTTTGAAAGTAAAACTATTTTTCCAACCCTTTTTTCAAGGGACGATGAGGCTAACGTCTGATCAGGCAATGTTAGCCAGGGTCAGGAGAACTATACTGGCCAGGACCTCCTCGTTGGTCATCCTGGAAACAGGCTGTTGTCGAGGACAACACTCTGGCTAACAAGGTGAGTTTCGACATGATCCCCATAGTAGTGAGTGACACACAGATGAAGCCAAGCATAGCACAACCGCCTGGAGGACTCCGGTCTACCTTCATCAGCACGCTCAGGATGTGAGGAAAGCTACTGTAACCCGCCACTTAACGTTCTTTTCAGGACGCACAAAAGAGTAAACCTACTCGTTGTGGGCATTCGCAAACAACCCTTTTTTCTCAGATACCATCTGTTCAAAGATTTATATATGAAGGACTGCAGTAAATTCCTGTGATTCGATCATAGGGCCCCTTACTTAGGAAAGAATAGGGTCCCTGTACTGCCATGTGCAGCGTGTAGTCTAGTCGACAGTGAGCTGGCTCACTACACTGGGATTACAGCCTGCCAGGGTTTGAGTTCACAGATGGACAGAAATCAAATCAGGGCTGTGGTTCATGCCTTGTACTTGCTCCTCCAGTCAACGCAGCTGTAAATTGGTACCTGATGTATGAGTTGGAGAAGGTAAAACCAGCAAGAAACTGGTCACCCCATCTTACATAGGCCGTGACAGCAATTGTTGCCATGGGACTGTACTTTACCTAAAGGCTGGCTTGTTCTAAATCAATGTTTCCAGCAAGGTTGTCAGCAAGCTCACAGTTGCCGGTCCGAAACGGGTGTAAAGAAAAATTACCAATTGCCTTTTTTAAAATGGTTATAACTGATTAAATAGTACGGTAATAGAGTCATAGAATTGGCTAGTCGTGCATTTAAACAAATTTTAATAAAAATTTTAGATTGTCTAAAATGAACAATAAGTTGGGCACCGGTCCCTTCTGCAATGGATAAATCCTTGCTGGTCCGCCACATTGAAAAGTTTAAAAAGCACCGCTCTACATAATGTTGAGTCTTGGGTGGCGTAGTGGTTCAAGTGCTGACATCTCACTGCAAAGCTTACTAGGTACATAAACAAGTATGATCACTCTACAGTCAACCCAACTGTAAAAGTAAACTCAAATAAGGAATCAAGTAAGGGTTTTGGTTACGAAAAAGATGAGACCTTGTGTGAAATTTCTGAACACTTCATCCCCAACGATAGTATCTTCTATGACATTATACATTTGGTAGCTTATTTGACAGTTCCAAACCTTCATCTCCAATGACAGTACCTTCTATGGCATTAACTTTTTTATGTTATTTGACAGTTCCAAACCTTCATCTCCAATGACAGTACCTTCTATGGCATTAACTTTTTTATGTTATTTGACAGTTCCAAACCTTCATCTCCAATGACAGTACCTTCTATGGCATTAACTTTTTTATGTTATTTGACAGTTCCAAACCTTCATCTCCAATGACAGTACCTTCTATGGCATTAACTTTTTTATGTTATTTGACAGTTCCAAACCTTCATCTCCAATGACAGTACCTTCTATGGCATTAACTTTTTTATGTTATTTGACAGTTCCAAACCTTCATCTCCAATGACAGTACCTTCTATGGCATTAACTTTTTTATGTTATTTGACAGTTCCAAACCTTCATCTCCAATGACAGTACCTTCTATGGCATTAACTTTTTTATGTTATTTGACAGTTCCAAACCTTCATCTCCAATGACAGTACCTTCTATGGCATTAACTTTTTTATGTTATTTGACAGTTCCAAACCTTCATCTCCAATGACAGTACCTTCTATGGCATTAACTTTTTTATGTTATTTGACAGTTCTAAACCTTCATCTCCAATGACAGTACCTTCTATGGCATTAACTTTTTTATGTTATTTGACAGTTCCAAACCTTCATCTCCAATGACAGTACCTTCTATGGCATTAACTTTTTTATGTTATTTGACAGTTCCAAACCTTCATCTCCAATGACAGTACCTTCTATGGCATTAACTTTTTTATGTTATTTGACAGTTCCAAACCTTCATCTCCAATGACAGTACCTTCTATGGCATTAACTTTTTTATGTTATTTGACAGTTCCAAACCTTCATCTCCAATGACAGTACCTTCTATGGCATTAACTTTTTTATGTTATTTGACAGTTCCAAACCTTCATCTCCAATGACAGTACCTTCTATGGCATTAACTTTTTTATGTTATTTGACAGTTCCAAACCTTCATCTCCAATGACAGTACCTTCTATGGCATTAACTTTTTTATGTTATTTGACAGTTCCAAACCTTCATCTCCAATGACAGTACCTTCTATGGCATTAACTTTTTTATGTTATTTGACAGTTCCAAACCTTCATCTCCAATGACAGTACCTTCTATGGCATTAACTTTTTTATGTTATTTGACAGTTCCAAACCTTCATCTCCAATGACAGTACCTTCTATGGCATTAACTTTTTTATGTTATTTGACAGTTCCAAACCTTCATCTCCAATGACAGTACCTTCTATGGCATTAACTTTTTTATGTTATTTGACAGTTCCAAACCTTCATCTCCAATGACAGTACCTTCTATGGCATTAACTTTTTTATGTTATTTGACAGTTCCAAACCTTCATCTCCAATGACAGTACCTTCTATGGCATTAACTTTTTTATGTTATTTGACAGTTCCAAACCTTCATCTCCAATGACAGTACCTTCTATGGCATTAACTTTTTTATGTTATTTGACAGTTCCAAACCTTCATCTCCAATGACAGTACCTTCTATGGCATTAACTTTTTTATGTTATTTGACAGTTCCAAACCTTCATCTCCAATGACAGTACCTTCTATGGCATTAACTTTTTTATGTTATTTGACAGTTCCAAACCTTCATCTCCAATGACAGTACCTTCTATGGCATTAACTTTTTTATGTTATTTGACAGTTCCAAACCTTCATCTCCAATGACAGTACCTTCTATGGCATTAACTTTTTTATGTTATTTGACAGTTCCAAACCTTCATCTCCAATGACAGTACCTTCTATGGCATTAACTTTTTTATGTTATTTGACAGTTCCAAACCTTCATCTCCAATGACAGTACCTTCTATGGCATTAACTTTTTTATGTTATTTGACAGTTCCAAACCTTCATCTCCAATGACAGTACCTTCTATGGCATTAACTTTTTTATGTTATTTGACAGTTCCAAACCTTCATCTCCAATGACAGTACCTTCTATGGCATTAACTTTTTTATGTTATTTGACAGTTCCAAACCTTCATCTCCAATGACAGTACCTTCTATGGCATTAACTTTTTTATGTTATTTGACAGTTCCAAACCTTCATCTCCAATGACAGTACCTTCTATGGCATTAACTTTTTTATGTTATTTGACAGTTCCAAACCTTCATCTCCAATGACAGTACCTTCTATGGCATTAACTTTTTTATGTTATTTGACAGTTCCAAACCTTCATCTCCAATGACAGTACCTTCTATGGCATTAACTTTTTTATGTTATTTGACAGTTCCAAACCTTCATCTCCAATGACAGTACCTTCTATGGCATTAACTTTTTTATGTTATTTGACAGTTCCAAACCTTCATCTCCAATGACAGTACCTTCTATGGCATTAACTTTTTTATGTTATTTGACAGTTCCAAACCTTCATCTCCAATGACAGTACCTTCTATGGCATTAACTTTTTTATGTTATTTGACAGTTCCAAACCTTCATCTCCAATGACAGTACCTTCTATGGCATTAACTTTTTTATGTTATTTGACAGTTCCAAACCTTCATCTCCAATGACAGTACCTTCTATGGCATTAACTTTTTTATGTTATTTGACAGTTCCAAACCTTCATCTCCAATGACAGTACCTTCTATGGCATTAACTTTTTTATGTTATTTGACAGTTCCAAACCTTCATCTCCAATGACAGTACCTTCTATGGCATTAACTTTTTTATGTTATTTGACAGTTCCAAACCTTCATCTCCAATGACAGTACCTTCTATGGCATTAACTTTTTTATGTTATTTGACAGTTCCAAACCTTCATCTCCAATGACAGTACCTTCTATGGCATTAACTTTTTTATGTTATTTGACAGTTCCAAACCTTCATCTCCAATGACAGTACCTTCTATGGCATTAACTTTTTTATGTTATTTGACAGTTCCAAACCTTCATCTCCAATGACAGTACCTTCTATGGCATTAACTTTTTTATGTTATTTGACAGTTCCAAACCTTCATCTCCAATGACAGTACCTTCTATGGCATTAACTTTTTTATGTTATTTGACAGTTCCAAACCTTCATCTCCAATGACAGTACCTTCTATGGCATTAACTTTTTTATGTTATTTGACAGTTCCAAACCTTCATCTCCAATGACAGTACCTTCTATGGCATTAACTTTTTTATGTTATTTGACAGTTCCAAACCTTCATCTCCAATGACAGTACCTTCTATGGCATTAACTTTTTTATGTTATTTGACAGTTCCAAACCTTCATCTCCAATGACAGTACCTTCTATGGCATTAACTTTTTTATGTTATTTGACAGTTCCAAACCTTCATCTCCAATGACAGTACCTTCTATGGCATTAACTTTTTTATGTTATTTGACAGTTCCAAACCTTCATCTCCAATGACAGTACCTTCTATGGCATTAACTTTTTTATGTTATTTGACAGTTCCAAACCTTCATCTCCAATGACAGTACCTTCTATGGCATTAACTTTTTTATGTTATTTGACAGTTCCAAACCTTCATCTCCAATGACAGTACCTTCTATGGCATTAACTTTTTTATGTTATTTGACAGTTCCAAACCTTCATCTCCAATGACAGTACCTTCTATGGCATTAACTTTTTTATGTTATTTGACAGTTCCAAACCTTCATCTCCAATGACAGTACCTTCTATGGCATTAACTTTTTTATGTTATTTGACAGTTCCAAACCTTCATCTCCAATGACAGTACCTTCTATGGCATTAACTTTTTTATGTTATTTGACAGTTCCAAACCTTCATCTCCAATGACAGTACCTTCTATGGCATTAACTTTTTTATGTTATTTGACAGTTCCAAACCTTCATCTCCAATGACAGTACCTTCTATGGCATTAACTTTTTTATGTTATTTGACAGTTCCAAACCTTCATCTCCAATGACAGTACCTTCTATGGCATTAACTTTTTTATGTTATTTGACAGTTCCAAACCTTCATCTCCAATGACAGTACCTTCTATGGCATTAACTTTTTTATGTTATTTGACAGTTCCAAACCTTCATCTCCAATGACAGTACCTTCTATGGCATTAACTTTTTTATGTTATTTGACAGTTCCAAACCTTCATCTCCAATGACAGTACCTTCTATGGCATTAACTTTTTTATGTTATTTGACAGTTCCAAACCTTCATCTCCAATGACAGTACCTTCTATGGCATTAACTTTTTTATGTTATTTGACAGTTCCAAACCTTCATCTCCAATGACAGTACCTTCTATGGCATTAACTTTTTTATGTTATTTGACAGTTCCAAACCTTCATCTCCAATGACAGTACCTTCTATGGCATTAACTTTTTTATGTTATTTGACAGTTCCAAACCTTCATCTCCAATGACAGTACCTTCTATGGCATTAACTTTTTTATGTTATTTGACAGTTCCAAACCTTCATCTCCAATGACAGTACCTTCTATGGCATTAACTTTTTTATGTTATTTGACAGTTCCAAACCTTCATCTCCAATGACAGTACCTTCTATGGCATTAACTTTTTTATGTTATTTGACAGTTCCAAACCTTCATCTCCAATGACAGTACCTTCTATGGCATTAACTTTTTTATGTTATTTGACAGTTCCAAACCTTCATCTCCAATGACAGTACCTTCTATGGCATTAACTTTTTTATGTTATTTGACAGTTCCAAACCTTCATCTCCAATGACAGTACCTTCTATGGCATTAACTTTTTTATGTTATTTGACAGTTCCAAACCTTCATCTCCAATGACAGTACCTTCTATGGCATTAACTTTTTTATGTTATTTGACAGTTCCAAACCTTCATCTCCAATGACAGTACCTTCTATGGCATTAACTTTTTTATGTTATTTGACAGTTCCAAACCTTCATCTCCAATGACAGTACCTTCTATGGCATTAACTTTTTTATGTTATTTGACAGTTCCAAACCTTCATCTCCAATGACAGTACCTTCTATGGCATTAACTTTTTTATGTTATTTGACAGTTCCAAACCTTCATCTCCAATGACAGTACCTTCTATGGCATTAACTTTTTTATGTTATTTGACAGTTCCAAACCTTCATCTCCAATGACAGTACCTTCTATGGCATTAACTTTTTTATGTTATTTGACAGTTCCAAACCTTCATCTCCAATGACAGTACCTTCTATGGCATTAACTTTTTTATGTTATTTGACAGTTCCAAACCTTCATCTCCAATGACAGTACCTTCTATGGCATTAACTTTTTTATGTTATTTGACAGTTCCAAACCTTCATCTCCAATGACAGTACCTTCTATGGCATTAACTTTTTTATGTTATTTGACAGTTCCAAACCTTCATCTCCAATGACAGTACCTTCTATGGCATTAACTTTTTTATGTTATTTGACAGTTCCAAACCTTCATCTCCAATGACAGTACCTTCTATGGCATTAACTTTTTTATGTTATTTGACAGTTCCAAACCTTCATCTCCAATGACAGTACCTTCTATGGCATTAACTTTTTTATGTTATTTGACAGTTCCAAACCTTCATCTCCAATGACAGTACCTTCTATGGCATTAACTTTTTTATGTTATTTGACAGTTCCAAACCTTCATCTCCAATGACAGTACCTTCTATGGCATTAACTTTTTTATGTTATTTGACAGTTCCAAACCTTCATCTCCAATGACAGTACCTTCTATGGCATTAACTTTTTTATGTTATTTGACAGTTCCAAACCTTCATCTCCAATGACAGTACCTTCTATGGCATTAACTTTTTTATGTTATTTGACAGTTCCAAACCTTCATCTCCAATGACAGTACCTTCTATGGCATTAACTTTTTTATGTTATTTGACAGTTCCAAACCTTCATCTCCAATGACAGTACCTTCTATGGCATTAACTTTTTTATGTTATTTGACAGTTCCAAACCTTCATCTCCAATGACAGTACCTTCTATGGCATTAACTTTTTTATGTTATTTGACAGTTCCAAACCTTCATCTCCAATGACAGTACCTTCTATGGCATTAACTTTTTTATGTTATTTGACAGTTCCAAACCTTCATCTCCAATGACAGTACCTTCTATGGCATTAACTTTTTTATGTTATTTGACAGTTCCAAACCTTCATCTCCAATGACAGTACCTTCTATGGCATTAACTTTTTTATGTTATTTGACAGTTCCAAACCTTCATCTCCAATGACAGTACCTTCTATGGCATTAACTTTTTTATGTTATTTGACAGTTCCAAACCTTCATCTCCAATGACAGTACCTTCTATGGCATTAACTTTTTTATGTTATTTGACAGTTCCAAACCTTCATCTCCAATGACAGTACCTTCTATGGCATTAACTTTTTTATGTTATTTGACAGTTCCAAACCTTCATCTCCAATGACAGTACCTTCTATGGCATTAACTTTTTTATGTTATTTGACAGTTCCAAACCTTCATCTCCAATGACAGTACCTTCTATGGCATTAACTTTTTTATGTTATTTGACAGTTCCAAACCTTCATCTCCAATGACAGTACCTTCTATGGCATTAACTTTTTTATGTTATTTGACAGTTCCAAACCTTCATCTCCAATGACAGTACCTTCTATGGCATTAACTTTTTTATGTTATTTGACAGTTCCAAACCTTCATCTCCAATGACAGTACCTTCTATGGCATTAACTTTTTTATGTTATTTGACAGTTCCAAACCTTCATCTCCAATGACAGTACCTTCTATGGCATTAACTTTTTTATGTTATTTGACAGTTCCAAACCTTCATCTCCAATGACAGTACCTTCTATGGCATTAACTTTTTTATGTTATTTGACAGTTCCAAACCTTCATCTCCAATGACAGTACCTTCTATGGCATTAACTTTTTTATGTTATTTGACAGTTCCAAACCTTCATCTCCAATGACAGTACCTTCTATGGCATTAACTTTTTTATGTTATTTGACAGTTCCAAACCTTCATCTCCAATGACAGTACCTTCTATGGCATTAACTTTTTTATGTTATTTGACAGTTCCAAACCTTCATCTCCAATGACAGTACCTTCTATGGCATTAACTTTTTTATGTTATTTGACAGTTCCAAACCTTCATCTCCAATGACAGTACCTTCTATGGCATTAACTTTTTTATGTTATTTGACAGTTCCAAACCTTCATCTCCAATGACAGTACCTTCTATGGCATTAACTTTTTTATGTTATTTGACAGTTCCAAACCTTCATCTCCAATGACAGTACCTTCTATGGCATTAACTTTTTTATGTTATTTGACAGTTCCAAACCTTCATCTCCAATGACAGTACCTTCTATGGCATTAACTTTTTTATGTTATTTGACAGTTCCAAACCTTCATCTCCAATGACAGTACCTTCTATGGCATTAACTTTTTTATGTTATTTGACAGTTCCAAACCTTCATCTCCAATGACAGTACCTTCTATGGCATTAACTTTTTTATGTTATTTGACAGTTCCAAACCTTCATCTCCAATGACAGTACCTTCTATGGCATTAACTTTTTTATGTTATTTGACAGTTCCAAACCTTCATCTCCAATGACAGTACCTTCTATGGCATTAACTTTTTTATGTTATTTGACAGTTCCAAACCTTCATCTCCAATGACAGTACCTTCTATGGCATTAACTTTTTTATGTTATTTGACAGTTCCAAACCTTCATCTCCAATGACAGTACCTTCTATGGCATTAACTTTTTTATGTTATTTGACAGTTCCAAACCTTCATCTCCAATGACAGTACCTTCTATGGCATTAACTTTTTTATGTTATTTGACAGTTCCAAACCTTCATCTCCAATGACAGTACCTTCTATGGCATTAACTTTTTTATGTTATTTGACAGTTCCAAACCTTCATCTCCAATGACAGTACCTTCTATGGCATTAACTTTTTTATGTTATTTGACAGTTCCAAACCTTCATCTCCAATGACAGTACCTTCTATGGCATTAACTTTTTTATGTTATTTGACAGTTCCAAACCTTCATCTCCAATGACAGTACCTTCTATGGCATTAACTTTTTTATGTTATTTGACAGTTCCAAACCTTCATCTCCAATGACAGTACCTTCTATGGCATTAACTTTTTTATGTTATTTGACAGTTCCAAACCTTCATCTCCAATGACAGTACCTTCTATGGCATTAACTTTTTTATGTTATTTGACAGTTCCAAACCTTCATCTCCAATGACAGTACCTTCTATGGCATTAACTTTTTTATGTTATTTGACAGTTCCAAACCTTCATCTCCAATGACAGTACCTTCTATGGCATTAACTTTTTTATGTTATTTGACAGTTCCAAACCTTCATCTCCAATGACAGTACCTTCTATGGCATTAACTTTTTTATGTTATTTGACAGTTCCAAACCTTCATCTCCAATGACAGTACCTTCTATGGCATTAACTTTTTTATGTTATTTGACAGTTCCAAACCTTCATCTCCAATGACAGTACCTTCTATGGCATTAACTTTTTTATGTTATTTGACAGTTCCAAACCTTCATCTCCAATGACAGTACCTTCTATGGCATTAACTTTTTTATGTTATTTGACAGTTCCAAACCTTCATCTCCAATGACAGTACCTTCTATGGCATTAACTTTTTTATGTTATTTGACAGTTCCAAACCTTCATCTCCAATGACAGTACCTTCTATGGCATTAACTTTTTTATGTTATTTGACAGTTCCAAACCTTCATCTCCAATGACAGTACCTTCTATGGCATTAACTTTTTTATGTTATTTGACAGTTCCAAACCTTCATCTCCAATGACAGTACCTTCTATGGCATTAACTTTTTTATGTTATTTGACAGTTCCAAACCTTCATCTCCAATGACAGTACCTTCTATGGCATTAACTTTTTTATGTTATTTGACAGTTCCAAACCTTCATCTCCAATGACAGTACCTTCTATGGCATTAACTTTTTTATGTTATTTGACAGTTCCAAACCTTCATCTCCAATGACAGTACCTTCTATGGCATTAACTTTTTTATGTTATTTGACAGTTCCAAACCTTCATCTCCAATGACAGTACCTTCTATGGCATTAACTTTTTTATGTTATTTGACAGTTCCAAACCTTCATCTCCAATGACAGTACCTTCTATGGCATTAACTTTTTTATGTTATTTGACAGTTCCAAACCTTCATCTCCAATGACAGTACCTTCTATGGCATTAACTTTTTTATGTTATTTGACAGTTCCAAACCTTCATCTCCAATGACAGTACCTTCTATGGCATTAACTTTTTTATGTTATTTGACAGTTCCAAACCTTCATCTCCAATGACAGTACCTTCTATGGCATTAACTTTTTTATGTTATTTGACAGTTCCAAACCTTCATCTCCAATGACAGTACCTTCTATGGCATTAACTTTTTTATGTTATTTGACAGTTCCAAACCTTCATCTCCAATGACAGTACCTTCTATGGCATTAACTTTTTTATGTTATTTGACAGTTCCAAACCTTCATCTCCAATGACAGTACCTTCTATGGCATTAACTTTTTTATGTTATTTGACAGTTCCAAACCTTCATCTCCAATGACAGTACCTTCTATGGCATTAACTTTTTTATGTTATTTGACAGTTCCAAACCTTCATCTCCAATGACAGTACCTTCTATGGCATTAACTTTTTTATGTTATTTGACAGTTCCAAACCTTCATCTCCAATGACAGTACCTTCTATGGCATTAACTTTTTTATGTTATTTGACAGTTCCAAACCTTCATCTCCAATGACAGTACCTTCTATGGCATTAACTTTTTTATGTTATTTGACAGTTCCAAACCTTCATCTCCAATGACAGTACCTTCTATGGCATTAACTTTTTTATGTTATTTGACAGTTCCAAACCTTCATCTCCAATGACAGTACCTTCTATGGCATTAACTTTTTTATGTTATTTGACAGTTCCAAACCTTCATCTCCAATGACAGTACCTTCTATGGCATTAACTTTTTTATGTTATTTGACAGTTCCAAACCTTCATCTCCAATGACAGTACCTTCTATGGCATTAACTTTTTTATGTTATTTGACAGTTCCAAACCTTCATCTCCAATGACAGTACCTTCTATGGCATTAACTTTTTTATGTTATTTGACAGTTCCAAACCTTCATCTCCAATGACAGTACCTTCTATGGCATTAACTTTTTTATGTTATTTGACAGTTCCAAACCTTCATCTCCAATGACAGTACCTTCTATGGCATTAACTTTTTTATGTTATTTGACAGTTCCAAACCTTCATCTCCAATGACAGTACCTTCTATGGCATTAACTTTTTTATGTTATTTGACAGTTCCAAACCTTCATCTCCAATGACAGTACCTTCTATGGCATTAACTTTTTTATGTTATTTGACAGTTCCAAACCTTCATCTCCAATGACAGTACCTTCTATGGCATTAACTTTTTTATGTTATTTGACAGTTCCAAACCTTCATCTCCAATGACAGTACCTTCTATGGCATTAACTTTTTTATGTTATTTGACAGTTCCAAACCTTCATCTCCAATGACAGTACCTTCTATGGCATTAACTTTTTTATGTTATTTGACAGTTCCAAACCTTCATCTCCAATGACAGTACCTTCTATGGCATTAACTTTTTTATGTTATTTGACAGTTCCAAACCTTCATCTCCAATGACAGTACCTTCTATGGCATTAACTTTTTTATGTTATTTGACAGTTCCAAACCTTCATCTCCAATGACAGTACCTTCTATGGCATTAACTTTTTTATGTTATTTGACAGTTCCAAACCTTCATCTCCAATGACAGTACCTTCTATGGCATTAACTTTTTTATGTTATTTGACAGTTCCAAACCTTCATCTCCAATGACAGTACCTTCTATGGCATTAACTTTTTTATGTTATTTGACAGTTCCAAACCTTCATCTCCAATGACAGTACCTTCTATGGCATTAACTTTTTTATGTTATTTGACAGTTCCAAACCTTCATCTCCAATGACAGTACCTTCTATGGCATTAACTTTTTTATGTTATTTGACAGTTCCAAACCTTCATCTCCAATGACAGTACCTTCTATGGCATTAACTTTTTTATGTTATTTGACAGTTCCAAACCTTCATCTCCAATGACAGTACCTTCTATGGCATTAACTTTTTTATGTTATTTGACAGTTCCAAACCTTCATCTCCAATGACAGTACCTTCTATGGCATTAACTTTTTTATGTTATTTGACAGTTCTAAACAAAAGAAAACTTTTATACTCATACCAATGGCTCCGTTATGCAGGACTGCTGAGATGGAGAAAGTGTGTCGCTGGCAATGCTCAGGCAGTGTGGACTTGAGAGATGGGTACTGCATAATATCACAGCGATTGTACAAGAACTCATTCTTCATGTACTCAGGGAGACCTGGTCCCTGGTAAATTGGGATGTAGTCTGTGTTTGGTACCACCAAGATCTGACGGCAGAAATAAAACAGCAAAATAAAACTTGATTAACTTGTTTTGAGAAGAAGGTATTGGTATGAAAATTTCATCAGCAAAGGGAAACATAAGTGACACAGTATATCATTTTTCACAGAGGTAGTTCTGTTCTGTGCTTAAAAATCAACTTCAATGTACTTCGGGCATACCCATAGGTCCTCAGTCTCTCTCAGTAAATGGCTAAGGGTGTGGATACTGTTGGTTCCTGTAGCTCTTTGGTTGACACACTTCTGTTCCACTCAAACTTTGTTTGATATCAAAGATCTGCATTATGTGGATTGCTGATTTGATCTATTTGGTGTCATTTAACAGGTGCTCACTGATAAGACTCAAAATGTTACTCCCATCAATATTTGGTGTACCCATAATTAGTGTCTGTGAAGCCAGGCTGTCAGCTATTTCGTTACACTGAACCCCATAAAGAGGTCCCTCATCTCAGAGCTACAGCCACTGGTCTCATCTCCATTCTTGAACTAGAGGTTGCTGTTCTGTATGACCCACTCTGCTCAGGGGTAGTATATCAAGCTATTAACCATCAAATGTCATGCCAAATGACAATTACAATCAGTTCCTTTCACAACCATGTGTTTTTTAAGCAAGTCAGAACTTTCTAATTCATGCTACACCGGCGCCAGAATTAGATTGGGAGGCACTCTTTCTGACAGATTCGCCACAACCTCTGATGTGATACATGGATGTATTCTACTCTGACCTATTCTGGCAGTCGACTGACTTCTTGACCGCCTCAGCTCGCATCAGAAGGGTATAGCTATTGATCAGTCAATCTTCACTGATCTCATTTACGCGGATGACATTGTCATGTTTGGCACAGACAGATCTGCGCTGCAGCACTCTCTGTCTATATTCCGGATCAAGACCAAAGTTCAAAACGTCATTTCCGCCACATGTATTGAAACTCAAGGTCACCCTGCGGAGGACACCAACGAATTCATCTATCTCAGTAGCATGATATCATCCGATGGGAACAGCAGTCCCGATATGTCAAGGCAGATTGGACTGGCTGTGTCTGCTATGCACGATCTCTGATGTGTGTGGAGGAATGGCAAGATCTCCCTTGGGACAAAAAATCCACATCTACTAGTCCTGCGTGGTAACAGTTCTGCTTTACGTCTCCGAAACCTGGACATTGCTGAAACATGACATGCCGAGACTGGAAGCCTTTCACATACGCAACTAACAGCCTATTCTGGGCATCCGATGGCACGACTCCATCCGCAACGTGGAGGTCTCTGCTAATACAGGCCTCCACCTAATCTCAGAAACAAATGACCATCGCCAAGTTTTTTTGTTCGATCATGTTGTACGGCTGGACCAGGAAACCCCTGCCCACAAGATACTACACAAGTTGTTCCTCAGCAGTGCCAACAGTCTTCCCCGGACCGGCTGGAGGTGAAAAAGATGATGTCCCCGAACAGTATGGTTTCAGCAAGTAGCAACCTCCTCCTCCGCCCTGGATGAGGCCTTGAACCATGCAACAGATGTGGGTCATGGATGTGGCCGACGAACGCAATGGGCCTCAGACGCTTTAGCAAACATCATTATGATTACATTAAAATTTTCTCTATTTTCCCATCCAGTTTGCCATGACATCCCAGATTGTTTTTCTCTGTCTCTCTTGTCTTTGATCTTTCCTATTGTCACATTTTCTAGACACTTCTTTAACATGTATCCAATAAACCTTGCCCGCTTCATTAAAATGTTAGCTAGCAGTGTTCTTTTGACATTGTTTTCTGGTAATATATCTTAGTTGGATTTGTTAACTGTCCAATGTATACATATAATTCTGTTGCTAACAGTGGTTTCTTTGTTTGTTTATTGACAGTTCTTGGAAAACTACTACATACTTGGAATCCTGGTATTCAAATAGGTATGTTGTTAATATCTGTTGCCAGGTAGCCGAAGACTATCTGTAGTAGATATTTTACACTTCCTGCAACTTACTAGGCCTGAGGGAAAGTACAAATAATTTCGGTAGATTTTAAATTAAATTTTTTTTGTCCAGGCAGAGGGCATTAAGCCAACTTTTTTTCAATTTAAAACTGCCAAGGGATTTTTAACGTGCTCGCCACTGAACACTGGAGAAAGAAGAGAGAAAAGCAAAGAGTAATCTAAAACATACTGATCAAGATCCCACCTCATGCCCTTGTTCATGCTCCTGCAAACAGGCTGTGTCACAGCAATCCGGTCAACGAGGTGGGGATCAACACCGTAATCTTCATAGTGGTGAGGATACAGAGGCACCTCACATTGCACTAAGATCAGTCAAGAGGAGCCAGGTACTTCATCTCAAATATGCCTCAGGATGTAAGATGAACCAATATAACTCACTTCCACAGAAAAGTCACTCAATACGAGTAGTTTGGAGTAAACAAACAACAAAAAGAGACACACAATTTAAATTTATATAAATATTTAAACTCACTGAGTCAATAAGGAGAGTAGCCTCTGGATTCTTCTGGCCAGGTATGTATGTGTTGAAGTCCAAGCGAACTGTGTATGTCGTGTCCTGCTCCAGGCAAGAAGGTGGAGAAATAACCTCATAACGAGCACCTTGTAAACGATACAAAATATCCATTAAACAATTGTTTACTGCAGTTGTTAACCAATACAAACAATTAATTTAAAATGCAAATGATGCCAGCTTGGCTCATTTCTTCTACTTACTCTTTGTCACTTGTCCTGAAAACAACCATTTTGTTGCACTGTGTTATAGTTTACAGTGAGGCTGCGATATTATTTCCCATTTCGGCCTGACACATCCGGTTTTAACACAGCAAATTTTTTGGATTTGGTTTGCCTTCTCTTTCTTTGATCCCAATTCCCACAGCCACACTGCACAGTTACAACTTGTTTCCAGGACGCCACTTGGTGACAGAATAGGGTGTTGGGCAGCTCAGGTTCACTGGCCCTAACGCAAGCAGTGAGTCATGAGCCACTGACTGTTGGCATCTCATTCACTACATCTTCATCTCCACTTAAGCTCATTAACTGATCTCTTTCATCTTTTCTCCTAATTTACTGCAAAGTGTTTAAATTGATTTTGTCTGGCTAGGTTTGCTTTTAGATTGACTTCACTCCAGTTGGTCTATCTGCAAATAGGTACCTGTTTTAGAGTTACGGACGGTAGGTCAGCAAGGACAAAATCTATCCACCCAACCACAGAAGAATCTGAGATCTAGTAAAATAAAGTCTCTTATACTTCAGACACTATGCTGCTGCCATTGCTTTTTCAACTGCAGAATAATGTTCTTAAACTTTAGTGAACAAAATCTCTAGAGAAAGATCATGGCATCTGAGGAGTTGCTTCAGGAAAACTATCAACATACGTAGGAGAAACAGAATATGGAATGAAGAGGTGTGAAACATTGTTTAAGCAAGACTCTGTACAGAATATATTGTTGGGGAGAAAATCAAGTGATTCAACATCAAACGAGAATGCAGCCTAACTAACTATCCCTGTGTGCCTATAACACACAGTGATCAGGTATTTGCAATGATGGTATACCAAGAACCAGGTGGATAGAAAATGTTGCAGATATTTATGGGATGATAACTAACTTCAGTGACCTGTTTGGCACTGGACAGTAAACTATGGTTCCCCATGACACCTCATGGCACAAGTGGATAAAACAAGACAGGACTAGGGACAGTCATTTGGTAGCATTTGTATTCATTCTTGCACCCTTGACAACAATCCCATGGATCCAAAGTCTTTTGGGAACATTTTCTCAAGCTTGCACCAGAGATTGCCAATAAATTATTTCATATGGCAATCAAGGATCTCAAACAATCATGTTTAAACTCAGCCCCTCAGACTATATTTGTTAGTTTGTGTATGTTTTATTTAGGACTACTTTTTATGTTGAGATTTTCTTTCTTCTCCTTTGTTTTGTTTGTTCCATGTTTCCTAGGATGGAGTGAGATGTACTGTGTTTAGTAACTTAAAGTCTAGTTTTTTCCTACTTCTGCATGGATTTTTTTTAAATGGATCTACTTCCCCAAGGGGCACTAACTTGCTGAATTCAAATTTAAGTATGTTTAGGTTGTGAGCCATGTCTCTAACCACTTTAATATCTAGTCCCGTTCCCGTTCACCATGGATGGGATTTGATAACCTTCAATTTAATTTTCCCAGCCAGTTTCTTCTGCTTCATCCCTGTTTGCCATTGAATAACCACATCAATGGCTTCAAAATAGTCAGTTTGAGCATGTGATGATCTGATCCGTCTGAGGTTTTTGTATATCCACATATCATGTAACATCATCTCAATTTTCTCTATATGGTGAAGTACTGAATCTCATTGTTGATGCCTTTATGACACATTTTTCTACACCACTGTTAGTAATTCTCATGGATATTTTGGCAATCCTGCTAGGTGCATTCTTATTTTGTCAATTTCATTGATGTCTTATAACATGTTTTATTTGTTTTTCAGTATTCCTTATTTCATTCCCCCAATGACCACTTTTATTTAATATCTTTTTTTTAACCTTTGTTTATCATTAAACCCATCTGAGTAAAACCATTTTTGTCTTTGGTAAATTCTCCAATGATCAGATTACTTAAATTAAAGAAACTGGCAAAGATCTCCCTACTTTCAGCCCTGCTTCTTATTCTGTTCTTATCAATAATGAATGTGCTATTTGATGTACCAGCCTTTGTTGTGACATCTCCAATTATTATTTTGTCTTGCTTTTGTGTTTCATCGAAATAATTATATGGTAGCAACATCTGCAATGTTCCTAAGGGCAACTTGGGGATTTGTTTCTTTTGTTTGTAATCTTTCTGCTATAACACTGGATAACATTACTATCTAGTCTTCTGTGAGTCTGGAAACATAATGTAAATTACTTCTGCTGTGCATGCAAAAAATACATTAACATTTATTGCAAAATATTTCCACTAACACAATAGTAGCATCTGTACCTGGATGCAGAGAGACTGACTTAAGATCATCCCTCGGGCTGAATTCACCACACAGACCATTTGGATCTACTTGGCCTGGTCTGATTACAGAAACACGAACATCATGGAAAATTTCTGGCATCTGAAACAATGAATAGATAAATTTGAAGACTTGGAATCCTGGTATTCAAATAAGCATATACTAAAGAAACTGTATACTGGAAGAGTGAGACCAGTTCTCGAGTATGGCATTGCGGCATGGACAACAGCAGCGAAGGCGAACTTCGATAAAGTTAACAAACTTCAAAACCAAGCCATGAGAATTATAACAGGTGGCATGAAGTCAACGCCAATTGTAGAACTTGAAAAGATTACAAAACTGCAATCCATGACCGATAGAAGAGACTGCAGAGCCCAGCTGCAGTCAGAGAAACTCCGAAGACTGACCGACCATCCAATGCACCAGAGACTAAACAATTTGGGAAATGGTAAACTAAAGCGGAGAAACTTTGCAGAAATAGCCAAAGCAAAGATGCACGAAGATCCCATAAACGCACTAACAACACCAAAACCCATCACTACTGTACGAAAACCTACCTGGAGGCAGGATATATTTCCAGAGGTGGTAGAAAATATACCAGGTATTGCAAACAAAAACTGCCAGACTGAAAAAGAAAGGAGAGATACTACCCTAAGCTTCATAACGAAAAGCTACCCAAGCATGGACTGGACCCATGCATACACCGACGGTTCTGTAACAAACACTAAACAGAACGGAGGGGCAGGAGCATTCCTGAACCTACCAAATGGCAGAAAAATAACACTGTCATTCGCTACTGGTAAGTACACAAGCAATTTCAGAGCGGAGGCAGAGGCACTGAGGGCGGCAGTGGAAGAAATGGTGACACACAGTGAAAATGAGAGCCATATAGTCCTGCTGACAGATGCTCTCGCCGTAGTCACAGCGCTAAAAAGCCAGAAAAACACTGAGCTTAATGACTTAAGAGCAGCACTCTGCAAACTGTGCCAGCAGTCCGCACCAAAAAGGGTAGTGGTACAGTGGGTTCCGTCACACTGCAACATCCAAGGCAACGAGGAGGCAGACAGACTGGCAAAAGAAGGTGCAAGACTACCACAAACAGATACCAGTATGACGTACGAAGAGTCAAAACGGCTTATCAAAGCCAGATACATGACCAAATGGGAAACCGAACATACTGGTTACACCAAAAACGATGCCTATTACCAGTTGAACCGAAGAGAGCAGGTCGTTGTCTTCAGACTTCGCACTGGCCACAACAGACTGAGGTACCACCTATTCAACAAATTGAAGATAGGGTGTACCGACGAATGACCGTGCGGTACTGGTAAAATGACCGCTGAACATCTGCTGCAGAACTGCCCGACATACGAGGATCAGAGAGAGCAGATGTGGCCATTACCAGTGGAACTGCAAGACAAGCTCTATGGCAGTGGCGAGAGCCTCAGGATGACCGCCGCTTTTTTCGAAAAAATAATGGTTACTGTCTGACTGCGTACGCAGAAGAAGAAGAAGAAGAAATAAGCATATGCCTGCTGACTGGTAGTAAAATGTTATGCCTAGTTCATACCTTTTTTGCAATTTTGACTTCCTGCAGCTTACCAATTAGAATTTACATATAGAAATAGAACAATGTATTAAGAGTGATCCCATGAAGTGTCATTTGTCAAATACTTTTGACTCCGCTGAGTATATATATCAGCACCAACTTACATAAGAATCTAATGGACCAAAAACAAAGTACTAGAGCATCAAGTTTAGACCAAAAACAAAAGTAGCAAAGCATCAAGTTTAAACCAAACACAAAGTACCAAAGCAACAAGTTTAGACCAAACACAACGTACCAGAGCATCAAGTTTAGATCAAACACAAAGTACTAGAGCATCAAGTACAGATCAAAAACACAATACCGGATCTTCAAGTATATTATATCTTGGCTGGTTACATTATAAACACACACTATTTTAAAATAGTTATATTTTTTTAATAAGAGTATAGAATGTCTAAAAAAGTGTCTTCAACTGGTCAACTGTTTTAAACACCAATGAAATATATATAAGCTTTAAATGCCATTTCCTCTCAACCTGATATGCAAACCCATCATCTTTCATTAACTATAATGAAACTACCAAACTTTATTAATTTTTTTGAACAATGTAAAATAAAACTTTGCTTCAACTATTTTGTGAATACTTATTTAAAATTTCATTTATATAGCCCATTTCCAGTAATGCTTTACTTCCAGCTTTGAAAATTACTTGAATACTTTCATAATTTAAAATATTTAAAAGGACTAAACTGGATTAAACAGAAATGAGAATCAACCATTTCAGTTCACAGTTTCAGTACATAAAGGTAGTTGTAGAATTTTCCACCACAAAACTTGACTAGCACAAAAAGGTAGAAATAAACACATCTTTGAAACATAGTAGAAGGTACCAGGAGTAAACTGTGTAGCTATGGCAACATGTAATAATATATATATATATATATATATATATATATATATATATATATATATATATATATATATATATCAAGTTGAAAGTATGTTTATTGTTACTTATACAGTTCTAAAGAAAATGGGGACAGATGGATATAAAACTTGAAATTTTGTTTTTGATCCCTTTCGGCCATGATCAGACTTAAGATGTATTTTTATAATGCATTTGTACTTGTTAAACTGTATGCTGCTTTTCACAATTAACTATTTTTTTTTATTTTATTGGAACTTAATGACATGACAGAAGAAGCGGGGAACAACGCCACACAGGTAAAATAAAAATAACAAAGCCATATGTAACAATATTTACAAAATAAGATGTTATTGATATTAGGCTTTCTTTCTTTTTTAAGTCAACTTTTATTGCTTCTCTTCAGAAATATATATTTAGTTCATGGATATCAGCTGATATTTGGTAGAACTTCGAAAAATTTTGTAGAATTAAACAATTGGTTTTAAACAAAAGTACCGGGATCAAGACGCTGAGCAGCACATGAGCTGCAGTGGTCAGCGACCCATAGCTGACTGCTAGCTTCAGGGCCAGCGAACCAGAGCTGCCAAGACCCTTCTACACCTCCAAGCGGTGATCCTGGATAACAGGCTGCAGCAGGGTAGACTGGCTAAGGAGAAGGGATCGAAGACGGAATGCTAACCCGGTACTCAAAAAATGCTTGCTGAGGTCAGATGTGTTGGACCGAAAGGTGCAAATATCGCAGCCAAGCTGTAAACTATGACACAACGCATTCCGTTCTCTGGACTACATTCTGCCACTTACCCTATCAGTGTTTGGTAGTGGGAGATTGAGAATGAACGAAGAAGAAGAAGAAACAAAAGTACCAACTGATGTAAGGTACAATTGATATAACATTGTTTTCAAAAAAGCAATATAAACATTCAAACATAAAACCAGAATACTAAAGAGTGATATTGGTGTTGCGGTTTGAAACAAATTCAAAAGCAGATAATAACAAGCACAATCTCACCTGATTAACATGGCTGCATGAAAAATTACAAAACTGTACTCTTAGATGGACATTATTTTACAATTTATGGACACAAGAAGTTCATTCACACAAAATAAAAAGCACATCTAATAACGTTATCAAATGATGCTGATTGAGAATTGGCTGTTGGTAACCTCCACTGACAAGTAACTATCAGCACTTTTTCATGTTTCAACAAGAAAAGATTATTTCTGGTGCAAATGCACTATAAAAGAGTTTAGGTTTGGATGCTGAATATTTTCGTTAATGCTGACACGTTTTGATATAACCATAAAGTGTATAAAACACAGCTCAGATACATTGCAACAGAAACAAAAACAAAGAAATCTACATTGCAATGAAAGGGCCTGTCAGACACAACGGACAATACATACAGAAACTAACACATCATGAAATAACAGATGAACACATCATAAAGAAGATATAAACACATAAAAAGGTGATATGAATACATAAAAAGGAGATGTGAACATAGAAAACAGAGATATGAACATATACAAAAGATATATGAACATATACAAATAATATATGAATATATACAAAAGATATATGAACATAAAGAAAGGAGATATGAACACATAAATTATACATTAATAGGATCTATGTCGACTGTCAACTCATATTTCATATTTGACCTCTGTTGGCTTATCCAACCTTTCACTTTTAGCACTTTGTATACTTTTCACTTCCACCCAAAATGGCAAACAGTACATATAAATCATGTAGTTAATTATCTTTCTTTTTAAAAAAAAAAATTAAAAAAATTTTTTTTGTTGTTGATGTGTTAATCGCTTCCTCCATGAGGTGTTAGTTCTTTTGTGTTTTGTCTGTTGTCCCTGACGAAGGTCTTTCGGTTGTAATGCAAATTTTGTTCTTGCTTTGGTTCTTGTGCGTTAATTCACCCATTCTGAAATTTTATACCATTCAATGACCACACGGGTTTCCGTACAAAAATAATTATGAGTGTCTAGCTACAGGAGGCCAAAATTATGGGATGTCCTGCAGAATATTGTCGAAAGGGTCTAACTGACGGACTTTATTCCGATGTCGCCACAGAAACTCAAACATGTAGGAATGTATCATGTGTCTGTGTGTTCCGTTTTGGTTAGGGTTAGGTGCCCTCTAACCATGTGCCAGAACGAACAGGAATGTCTTGCTGACATGTGCGACATCTCTAACAATCTTGGCGAACTGTGAGAGACAAAGTCATAACATGATTTTTAGCACACAGTCGGACGGTGTGTATAATTCGTCTTTCCTGCAAAAACTGCACAAAATTAATTTTCTTGCGTGTCAATTGTGACAACTGCAATAAATTCATCTTTAACGTATGGTGTTTGATCTGAGAATGACATGGACATACGTTTACCGCACGAATTGAAGACGCGCGAATTGAAAAGTATGGTGCTTCGCGTGGCTACATTCTACTAAATGTGACCTATTATAATCCGTGGGTGAATTAACACACAAGTACCCTTGCTTCTGTTCCAGCACAGTATCCACACTATATTTCAAGTTTTTATAGTATTTCAAGTTTTTATAGTATTACAAATTTTTATAGTTATTTTAATTTACAGTATCACCACAGCGTTATTTTATATTTTTGATATAAAGATAAAAACTGTCTATGGTTGAAGAAGATGTATCTTCATGAAAAGAAAGTAGAAGCCAAAACTGACAACAATACATCTATTTCACTTCTTCTTCTGTGTTCGTTCTCAATCTCCCGCTACCAAGTCCTGAACAGGGATTTGCAAGTAGCAGGATGTAGTCTAGAGAACGGAATGCGTTGTGTCTATTTCACTAATCTTGGTTCTATGACACATTCAATCAACCAGAGTCCATCGACATCTCTAAGTACATAGGCCATTGATCACATGTTGCTCTGATACATGGTCCTGGGCTACTCTTTCTGTCTCTTCAGGTGTAATCATTTAATCATAGTTCCCTCTATTCTCTTCTCCGTGTATTTTTAGGTCTACTTCTCTTTCTCTTTCCCTGCGGATTCCATGTGAGCCTGCCTAGCTACGTTGGATGGTGTCTTCCTCATTGTGTGTCCTATCCAGCCACATTTTCTTCTCTTAATTTGTTGTTGGTTCCTTTCTCAAAAGTGCTCATTCCTCTTCAGGTCCTGCCACTATATACCTATTATCCTTTGTAGACATCTGTTAATGAAGGGCTTTAGTGTAATTTAGCATTTGGTCTTTCTCCATGTTCCAGCTCCATACAACAGCAGCGACTCAACACTGACGTCACCTCATCCCGCAAAGGGCCACAGCAACAATCACCTTTACAAGAGCACATAAATGTTATGAATACAGGCTTCCTGCAAGGATGCTTACTGTAGTGGTTTCCTATGCTTTTACTGGAGTGAAATAAAACATTTGATGACAGAAATAGAACATTTGATGCTAGGCTTTCGGCATTTATTCTCCCATATATTATAGATTAGGCAAGCACACATGCTAGAGCATTTTTGTTAGTAAATGTCTTTGATGTTTCTTTATATGAAAGATGTATATTATCTTAGGAAAACACATCTACTTTATCTGATAAATAGCAGTAAATGTCTTTAACAAAAAATTAAAATAGAAAATGATTCATAGAAAATGATTCATAGAATCGACTTCATATCACCTGGGTGTCACCATATGCCGAAAGTGCCAACGATAGAGCACAAAATCCAAAGCGCCCATGGTTCTACTCTCAAATTTTACCCCAACTTCATCAGGTTCCTTTTTCTTCTTCTGCGTTCATTCTCAATCTCCCGCAACCAAGTAGACCAAATAAGGCTTTAAAAGTAGCAGGATGTAGTCCAGAGAACAGAATGAGTTGTGCCGCTAGTTTACAGCTTGACTGCAATATTTGCACCTTTCGGTCTGACACATCCGTCTTCGGCAGATCAGGTTCCTATATACAGCTGGGTCAAGTGAGAGAAGCAAACATACCATGATAAAACCCATGACATCCCCAGTTTGCCAAAACAAGTGTGACATGATTTGAGCCCAGAATGTTGGAATTGTAAACTAAGTTCACGATCTCCCTAGAAAATAAATGTCTTGGACGTTTTATCAAATACTATCTGCACATTTTCTTTGGTCACTCCTATTAAAATTAATATTTTAAAAATACATTTTCTGGGCATTACTTTCACCTAATATTGAGGATATGGTTCTATTTTTGGGGCAGAGTTTTAATGAAATTCCAGTTGTACATCCTCACAGTGCATTATTTTAATTCAATCTCATCATTAACTTCAGATAATACATTTCTTGCATGTTATCTAGGCATGTTTATTAATCTTCACTGCTGTATTTTTATCAACTGTCTGTGTTTCCTCAGAACATCACTTCTAAAAAACATAGCAGCAGTCTTTTTTTATAACTTTTTAAGCAAAAAAAAACACTAATATTATTCTTTTGATCAGTCCTCTTGTGTCGGAGATCGCCATGGGTAGATTAAATCATCTTTCTTGGAGCAAATGTTTTGATTTGGTTGTTGTGGCTTGGCTTCGTTCATTCTCAATCTCCTGCTACCAAACACTGAAGGGGCTTAAGTAGCAGAATGTAGTCCAGAGAACGGAATGCGTTGTGTCGTAGTTTACAGCTTGACTTCAATATTTGCACCTTTCGGTCCAACACATCCGACTTCAGCAAGCATTTTTTTAGTACCGGGTTAGCATTCCCTCTTCGATCCATTCTCCTTAGCCAGTCTGCCCTGCTGCAGCCTGTTATCCAGGATCACCGCATGGAGGTGTAGAAGGGTCTTGGCAGTTGTGGTTCGCTGGCCCTGACGCTAGCAATCAGCTATGGGTAGCTGACCACTGCAGCTCATGCGCTGCTCAGCATCTTGATCCCAAGGCAGTGGTTTTGAAGGATTACACTTATGTCATCTATTTGTCTTCCATCAAGTCTCTCTCATGCCCTGTAGTCAAATTCTCTTGTGTTGTAAGCGCGCAGTGGGAGCTAATCCAGCTGTATTTGCCTGAGATGACCTAACCATTGTATTTTCTGTCTAGAAATGTATTCATCAGAATGAGTAGTTCCCACCGTATTCCTAATTCTTCATTCTATCTCTCCTGGTGACACTAACGATCTTTCTTAGCCATTTAATTTCACATTTCCCACGTTGCTATTTTCCTTTCTAGGGCCTTAGATAAGAACCAAGTCTGACACTGGTAGCACTGCTCATATGATTATTCAGTGCCAAGCGTGTTCATATGATTATTCAGTGCCAAGCGTGTTCATATGATTATTCAGTGCCAAGCGTGTTCATGATTATTCAGTGCCAAGCGTGTTCATATGATTTTTCAGTGCCAACCATGTTCATATGATTATTCAGTGCCAAGCATGTTAATATGATTATTCAGTGCCAAGCGTGTTCATATGATTATTCAGTGCCAAGCGTGTTCATATGATTATCCAGTGCCAAGCGTGTTCATATGATTATCCAGTGCCAAGCGTGTTCATATGATTATCCAGTGCCAAGCATGTTCATGATTATTCAGTGCCAAGCATGTTCATATAATTATTCAGTGCCACGCGTGTTCATATGATTATTCAGTGCCAAGCATGTTCATAATTATTCAGTGTCAAGCGTGTTCATATGATTATTCAGTGCCACGCGTGTTCATATGATTATTCAGTCCCACGCGTGTTCATATGATTATTCAGGATATCTTCATCTTCGTACATAAGACTGATCCTCTGCAACAAGTAGTTCATGTATTGAGTCAGGATCCATTTATGATGTCATAACTTGGTGGGCATCTGTTATTTTCCCCATGTAAATGGTGAACATCAGTGGAGAGAGCACATACATCCCTGTAGTACTGTGGTTCTTTAGAAAAGATCTGTGGCTCTATCAATAAATATTACATTTTTATTCATACGGTACAGCGCTTTTAAACTATTCGGAAGCTGTCGTTCTTTTCTTTACCTTTGAAAATTAGAGACCATGTACTGATAATTATCTTTATTGCGTTTTGCTTCAACCGACAGTAAATGTCTTTAATTATATATATATAAAAAAAATAAAAAAATAAAAATAAAAATGGTTAACCTTTAGCGCTCATTTGTTGTTGCTCAACGAATGAAAAAAAAATTAACACTGTGACCATTGGCCTTGCCAGATGTCTAACTCATAGTATTTGTTTTTTTCCGTGTTAATGCCATACATATGGGCATTTGAATACTAAAAAGTAGACAACTTCCGTCCACTCATTTCTTGTGGAACAATGGCGTGTTGTTGATTTGATAGAGAATTTTGAAATGATTTCTTCTTTTCAATAAGATTTGAAGTTTATTCTATTATTGAGGGTGATGAAATTAAGGTGTTGCAACAGATACATTTGAAGTGAAAACTAACAGATATGTCTTATTGAAAAACAGATGCGGACTGGGTTGGCTAGTGGTTAAGTTACACTGCTTACAATCCGAAGGTGCTGGGTTCGCTGCCCAACCACAGCACCGGCCGTTACCCCGGGGAAGCAAACCCTTACAAAATGCAGGAGGAGGTAGCAGACCCTTACATAAAATGAGTGCCAAAGTCGGATGCACTGAGCAGACAGGCACAAAATAATAACATAGTGCAACGCACACCGCCTTAAGGAATAGTGAAAAAAGGTGAACGCAAAAAACAAAAATAGAAGAACAGTATCATTGCTCTGTGATGGGGACGGCGTGGCCTAGTGGTTAAGTGACACGACTCAGAACAGGAAAGTGCTGGGTTCGATCCCCATCACAGCACCGGCCGTTACCCCGGGAAAGCAAACCCTTAGAAAATGCAGACCCTTACATAAAATGCATGCTGAAGTTGGATGCACTGGGTCGACAGGCGCAAAATAAAAACCACAGTGCAACGCACACCGCCTTGGGAATTTGAGAAATAAGGCGAACGCAAAAAGAAAAAAAAATTGCTCTGTGACAAATTAAAAATTTGTTCTGGAATCCTGGTGTACTCTAATTTGTGAGTCTAAGTGTTTGTGATATATTTGTGGACATTTTCAACTTCATCTTCTTGTATCTCAGTAAGGAAAAAATAAACCACAAAAAACGCGCGCGCGCACACACACAATAAAAACAATAACACCAACAAGTTCTTTATTAATTTATGTCTCTACACATGACAAAATAATATATATTTATATATAAAAACAAAGACAGGTTAGAGTCTCTCAAAGTCAGCAACCATGACATGAAGTGCTGAAAAATAATGCGGCTACAGGGAAATTACGTCATTTTTGTGTGTGTGTGTGTGTGGTTTGGTAAAAGTTAATGGAACCAGTTTCATTGCCCCCATGTGTGTTTAGTCCCTTTCACTGCTGAAAGTGCAGATGACGACAGAACCCAAATTCCATAGCTCCTGTGGTGGCTCTGAAATTTGTCCCTGACTTCAGGGACCACAATTGGCCTACTTGCAAAAAGTCTGTGCTAAAGGACTTATGTGCTGCTGCAGTGGATGTGCTAATGCAGTGGTGGTTTCTATAGCACTTTGTTTTACATGATGAGGTTGTCAGAGCCATGTACAATGCTTCTTTATCCCAATATTTTTTTTTTTTTTTTTTTTTAGCGTTCGCCTTATTTATCTATTCCCCAAGACGTGTGTGCGTTACACTGTGGTTTTTATTTTGCGCCTGTCGGCCCAGTGCATCCGACTTCAGCATGCATTTTATGTAAGGTCTGCTTCCTCCTGCATTTTCTAAGGGTTTGCTTCCCCGGGGTAACGGCCGGTGCTGTGATGGGGATCGAACCCAGCACCTTCTGGTTGTGAGCCGTGCCACTTAACCACTAGGCCACACCGTCCCCTATCCCAATATTTGACACACATAACTCAGCACGGTTCTGGCTTTAAAGATTTGCACGAAGCTTGTTAAATTCTAGATATGGATCAAGATGCTCAGCAGTACATGAGCTGCAGCAGTCAGTGACCTATAGCTGACGACTAGTGAACCAGAACTGCCAAGACCCTTCTACACCTTCACACCGTGATCCTAGATAACAAGCTGCAACAGAGCAGACTGGCTAAGGAGAAGAGATCAAAGAGGGAAGGCTAACCTGGTACTTAAAAATGCCTGCTGTAGTCAGATGTGTTAGACTGAGAGGTGCAAATACTGCAGTCAAGCTGTAAACTACGACATAATGCATTCCGTTCTCTGGACAACATCCTGCTACTTTCAAAACTCATTTCAGGGTTTGATAGCAGGTGATTGAGAACAAACATAGAAGAAATTCTAGATATTCATTAAAACAATTAAAGGAATTACTTACTCTAGGATCATATCTGACAACGATGTCATAATATGTGCTGAATGGCAGGTCTTTCACATAAAACTCAATGCTGTCACCTTCCATCACCTTCATGTACCCAGAACCAGTCCAATATGAGGGACCACCACCAGCGATTGGCTCTCTGATGTAGATTCTGGCATTCTGTATTGTAGTTATATTATATTTTATCATTAAGTGATTAACAAAAATGGACAAATATACTTACAATTGTGTGTTTAATAAGAATATATTAATAAAAGTCATATATTGTCTTGTAAAAGATATATGCTGAACTGGTACTTGTCTATCAAAGGGACTGGATTTCTGACCTGGTCATATCATGCCCATTTACTTGACTGTAGATATGGTTACCTGACTGCTCTGAGTTATAGAAAACAAGGCAGTAGAAAAAAGGATTAATCATTCCTCCTTGTGGCAGAAGACCTGTCATGTTGAAAACTCTATTGAAGACTAACACTTCATCCCCTATGACACTTATCACCATTTACTGTTTTTGTTAAATGTTTGGTACACATTATTAATATATATATTTTCCAAGGACCTGGCTGCTTATATCAGTGTCAGTGAACCAGAACTGACCAAGATTCTATCAATGATCCTATTCTGTCCCCAAGAGGCGGACCTGGAAACTGCGCTAGTGTGAAGTAAACTAACCCATAGCATTTCTGCCGTAGGGTTGTTAGGTGCTTAGCGATCTCACATTTCAAAGCCTCGGCTATATGAGGGCGGTAGCCATCTCCTCTCCCTTGCCGCTTTAACTTCCCGGACTGAACCGGTTATAATTTAAGGCTGGGTCAACCCGGGAGCCATTGCAGTCTGAAAAAACATATCCGCTTGAACTGGGGAATGTACCCATGACTACTCAAGTTGCAAAGTCAGCTCGCTAACCACTGCGCTACGTGGCTCCCTTAGTATAGTCGGGCTAATAAAATACAGATTCCAGTGGGACGACAAATCCGATCCCAAAACAAGCGAATTGAAACCAGATGTGTCGGGCCAAATGATGTCGATATCGCAGCCGCACTGTTTACTATGACACAACTTTTTTTCCAGGATGAACATTGAAGGAAGAAGTGGTAATATCTGATATTCAAATATTTATTTAGTGAACGAGAAAAGGTGTCAACATTCAGATCATTTCACTAAGGTGTGAAAACACCTTCAGAATCCCAGCTTTAGCCCTTCCTTAGTCATTTCACAATGTCATATGGTATCAGAAACAACATGTGACTTGAGAACATAAAACTTCCCTGAATGAGATGGTGCCATAAATAATTTGAGGTGACTTAATACAGGTTTCTAAAATAATCAAAGGAATGGATAAATTAGACTATTACAAATTTTTTAAAATAGAACCACCTACAAGAATGAGAGGGCATAGCTATAAATTAACTAAAGAAAGGCCCAGATTAGATATTATTAAATATTTGTTTAGTCAGAGAGTGGTGAATACTTGGAATGCATTGCCACAGGAAGTAGTGGAGCAGGGACAATTAATGCATTTAAGAATAGATTGGATGCGCATTGCTTTTAGAGCAAGGAAATGTAAATAAAACTGGTTGTATACAGACTCTGCAGAGTCTTCTAAACCAGTAATTTAAAGTCATTAAGTTAAGTTATACCAGAGTAGAGCTACAAGAATTGTACAAATACTGATAGAGAGCCTTTCGCATTCTTATTTTCTTTAATTTCCATGACTTGCCAAGTGATAAAGATTTTAATTATTGCATACATTTATTGATTGTATGCTGCAAAAAGTTAAAATACAATTCGTATGCTCTTATCCTTGACTGTTTTGTCTTATACTATGTACGTATTTGTTAGTAAAAGCACATATTTGCGTAGAATTTTATTTTAATTTAGTTGAATGTTTGTTGTGATGTGATATGTGAAATGTGATTCCTGGGCTCAGATGCTTATTCGTAACATTGCAATTATGGGAAATAAAAGTTCAGACTTATAACAGCTTAGCTTATGACTATTGTTCAAGAACCAATTAGTGAGTGGAAGTGAGGTCCCCTTACATTCTAATTCAATGGTAGTTTTGAGCTTGTGTAACTAGAATCTGTTTAGTTTAGATCAAAGACTTACTGTATGCATCAACTGAAAACACATTAGGGATGAAGGAAAGACAAAAATAAAACACATATAATTGACACGTGACTTACTCCAATTCCGAGTCCATGCTCAGCTTCATACATATAGTAGTCAAAGTGAGCATAGAAGAAGCCTGGATCAACCTGGTAGGAATAACAAGTGAATTTCAGTTGTGTTAGCATTTTATTGCAGCATGTTAATATACAGTTTAACTTTAGACAGAGAACTATCCTGATGAAACAAGATGAAGTCAGTGCAGCTGAAATTTGTTGTTGTTTTATGCCAACAATGAGTAAGTTTACCCTTTTATACGCCCTGAAGAGAACGTTAAGTGGTGGGTTGTAGTAGCTTTCTTCACATCCCGAGGATGAAGGTGGGACCACAGTCTTCCAAGTGGTTGTGTTATGCTTAGCTTTATCTGTATGGCACTCACTACTACTGAGATCACATCAGTCCACATCTCGTCAGCCAGGTTGCCTTGAAAACAGTCTTGTTTCCAAGGAACGCTACATGGAAGAGAAATTGTGGTCTTGGTCAGTGTATTGTGCCTGACAATGACGTGATGTCCTGGTCAGTGCCTGACAATGATGTGATGTCCTGGTCAGTGCCTGACAATGATGTGATGTCCTGGTCAGTGCCTGACAATGATGTGATGTCCTGGTCAGTGTCTGACAATGACGTGATGTCCTGGTCAGTGCCTGATAATGATGTGATGTCCTGGTCAGTGCCTATCTGCTTAGCATCTCAGTTCCCCGCAACTGAAGTTTAATCATTGACCAAAACTATACACAGTTGACAAAGTGGTGAAAATGTGTTTAAAAAATAAAATGATTGATGTCCTGTTTTGAATAATCTTTTAATCTTCCTTTCATCGCTAATCCATTTTTATTTCAGCTGTTAGCAGTTTCAAAACATGCTCATTTCTTTCTGGCATGACTACTCTCAGACATGGTTCAATAATGTGACAGAACAAGTTATTCAATCTCATAATCCTAGTTGTTTGTTGGGACTGTTCATCTGCCACTTTGCCAAGTGATCCTCATGTTCCCTCTCTCTCTCTAATAAGCACCTCTTTTATCCATGTGAAGGTGTAGACAAGCAGGTGATTGGCTTGCTGTGTATCTTAAGATTACAATGATATCAATACACATTCATCGCTCCAGCGACATCCAGTTTAATAATAAGAGTGCAAGGAAAGGTATATCTTTGTAATAATACCAACAGTGGTTTCCACCAAATCCAGGCCAAAGAAGAATTCTTGACGTCATGGGAGGGGCAAACCAATTATGGTATTAGATATTTTCAAAACATGACAATCTTTGGATCACTTAGGAATTTTCCTTCTTGAACCTGTATTCAGAAAAGACCAGCTCTAGATTTCCCCCACTTAAGGATGAAATCATAAAAATTTGAAAGTTCTTGTTAAAAACATTTGTTATCTTGGAACACTCTTTGAGAAACATATCCAGGCATTCGCTCAAAAAGGTTGTCATCAAAGGCCTTTTAAATTGACTTATGAAAAATTGTCCACTCACTCCTCTATACGAGCGTATGGTTTGTGAAAATAGACAATAAGAGAAATACCAGGAACATCCAACATACATTTTGTGATGATCATACACCGCCATTATGTATGAAACTCATAAACAAGAGTTTGTAAGATGTAAAGGGGAGTCCATCAATAGTCCAGTTTAACAACCTACATGGATTTATTGTGGGATGGGGAAACTAGCAAATCGGGTCAAAGTTTTGTGTGACTCACCCTGGATGAGAAATTACAAAATTATATATATAATGAATACATTATATTACCGTTTGAGCAAAAAAATATTTTAAAAAGGAATTTTCTTGTACCTGCTGTCATCTCTCTTAACCTTTAGCGCGCTAGCGTCCACTGCCAGTGGACGGACTCTACCTCCAAATTGTAAAAAAAAATTTGTTTTTTTAGCACAGAGGCCCATAGCCATTTAAAAAAATGCTGAATAAGTCACGTCCACCTACACACATTTTTTTGCAGGTAAAAGTAGCGTATGTTAGATAACAAATGGATTTTTGTTTGCTAAGATGAAATAACTACGTTTGAATTTTGAAACTAACAGTTGTGTCGATATTGTAAACACAGTATCGATACGTTTGTTGTGGTTTCCATGGATTTCTATCGGAGCGACTAGCTCTAGCGGTTGAGTCCCAAATTTGTGTGTGGTTTTCTATAAATTTTCACTTTCATATTTTTGTATCTCAGAAACTAACAAACATAAAATAAAAACAATAACACCCACAAGTTCTTTATTCAATTGTGTCTCTACACACAAGAAAATCATATTTATTGACAAACAAACAAAAAAGTTACAAGTTTTAAAAGTCAACTACCATAGCGAAATATAAAGTTGCGCAAATTTTCGCCATAAAAATGTAGCATGCTAAAGGATAATTGTGCGGTCTAAGGTAGTGTCACACAGAGAGCATGTCGCAAGAGGTGACTAACTGTGTGACATGGCATAACACCGGTCATGGTTAGGTGGTTTGTTTAGAGCAGCATAGATGGTGCCTAACAGGCTGCGGGTCTACTTTGCTCTAGTGTTTGAGTTTATTAAGATGGACTCGCACATGGGTTAACCACCCTCTGTAAGCGCTTGTCCCAACGCAGCGGAGTATTAAGCTGCTCGAGCCTAGACCGTCAAGCAGGAAATCCTCCTCCTGGCTACATCCAGCTCATACCAGAGCTGGGACCTGTACACGGGCATCTGCCACTATAGAAGTACAGTTGACTAAGAACTAAGAAAACCCTCGACTTACATTTACTTCCATCATTATTGATGAGTTATTGCTAGTAAATTATAAGTGATTATAATTTTAATAAGAAAAAATGAAACACACTAAACAAACCTGTTTACAATGTTTGCCACGAATGTGTGGTCTACAATCACACTGACCAGATAAATAATCACAGCTTGAGCTGCGAGATCCACCTATATCACAGTCACAAGGACTGCAGCCATGTCGATTATCTGCACTAAGACCATAGAAGCCAGCCTGAGGGAATAAAGAACTTATTTAAAATAGTCAATGTTTATGTCAAATATACACTGAAATAATCCTAATCTTGATTCTAGGAACCAACATTATCACACAGGGGACATTCCCATTTGTTTCCCGTCCAAGCAGCCAACCAAACGCATATATACTCAGAGTCCCAGTCAGGTGTTGAGCTCATATTCTTCGGATCTTTCCAGACAGAACACACTTTCTCCCCTAGTCACTCCCAAATTTATCCTCCTCTGCACATATCCTAATCTAGTAAGTAGCATGCCCTTTTCAGAACATCACTTCAACAACCATCTATTTAACCATTATAAGTTTCTTGGCAGGTGTGCAGTATGGTAAGATGCCATTACTTTTTTTACGTGGAGGAGCAATCGCACAGATTAAAATCCTGTGTCTGTCAAACTGGACACAGTGGGATTCAAACCGGGTGCGTTGGGATTGTGAAAACGAATGTTTTCACCTCTAGGCCACGCTGCCTATATCCTAAATTAACTAATGAAAATTATTCCACTAACAGTCTGCAGACTTTATCTCTCTGTTATCCTATCCTATCCATCTCATTCTATCTTATCAGCGTATCTTATCTTTTCATCTTATCTTATATCATCTTATCTTATATTATTCTATCCATCCATCTCTCCCTCCCTCTCCCTCTCAGTAACCATTACTACTTACATAGCATCGATCACAATTCATGCCCGTGACATATCTTTTACATATACAAAGCCCAGTTTCAATGTCACATCCAACATCATTGACTGTCCCGTTAGGGTTGCAGCTGCAGGCTAGAAAGATCAACAAAAAAAAATTTAAAAATTATAACAATTGACTTTTAGTTACAAATGTTTTTTGTGTTTTTTTTAAAGAATGGAGTGATATTCATGATGTTTCTATTGTACAAAATATTTATATTGCAGAATTCTGTTGTTATTTAGTATATTCTTAGTTTTTCATCTGCTCATTATAATTCTGCAAAGTAGCCTTCCAGGTGTGCAAGAAAGCTCTGTAGACAATGCCCCATATATGATACAGGAATATAAGAGTTAACTCAATTTTCCCAGGGATCATAAAAATAAAATCATTTTGATCATATCATTGCATTCAAGTGGGACTTTCCTAGAAATATCTAGTTACTTTTTCTTCTTTATGTCCACATACTGAATCTTTTTTTCTTATGGTCTTTTATGTTTAACTATTGCCTCTAACACTTTCTTTATGTCTTGTGTTATTATGGGCTGTTAGTACTTCATCAGTGCAAAGAAATGCTATTTAAATTGTAGCCTCAAACTTTAATCCTGACATGTTTTTTTAAATTGTATTTTGGCTGTAAAATAGAGGCAAAGAAAAGATGCAGCAGATACAATGAAAGAGACTCCTAGTTGACAGCCTGAGTCAACGTTAGTGAACAAGAACTGACCAAGATCGTTCACTGCCTCTATGTGGTGATACTAGACACAAACTGTGCCTGTGCAGCCTGACTTAGAGAACCAGGGATACAAAATGAAAAATGTTCCATGCTGAAACTGGATGTGCTGGATCAAAAGGCCCAGATATTGAAAACTACTATTTTTTTTCTTTTCGCTTATCGTTTGTGCCTTTCAGCATCATGTTATGAAGAGATCTCTAAAACGAGTCCGTCTGTGTGCCTCATGTACAGTAGCGTTTACTGCCTCAGATATTTCTGTAAGTCACCTTTTTTGTGGTCTGCCTTTGGCTTTGAATCTGTTATATCTAAATAGCATTGTTTGTTGGGGGGTGCTGTGTGGTGGTGGTCTTGTTATGTGTCCAAACCATTTTAGATGCTGTCTTTTAATGTAGTCCAATACTGGTGTTGTTCCCACCAGTCTCCTGATGTCATTGTTTCTGATCATGTCTCTCCTTGTTACGCCCAATATTTTTCGCAGGCATTACATTTGTTTTTTGTCCAGTTTTGACTTTGATAGCATAGTGTCGAGACAAAAATCGTGTTGAATAAATCTCTTTTGGTAGTTATTGTCACGTACTTGGAATTAAGTATTTGAGTTAAATGTCCAATGATCTGATTTGCCTTATTGCATCTTTGTTGGATTTCGGCCGTAATTCTTCCGTTTGCTGATAATGTGCTACCTAAGTATTTTAAATCTTTCACCTGTTTGATTTGCTGTTTTTCAATGGTGATATTGATGTCTCCGGCTAATATAAATATTTTCATGACCTCAGTTTTTCTACATTGATTTTCATGTTATATTCTTTACACGCTGTATTTAGTTTATCAATTTGTTGCTGCAATTATAGCTCGGAAGTTGTTATGACTACTTGATCATCAGCAAAAAGAAGTCATTTAAGAGTTAACCATTGTTGCTACCTTCATTTGGGCTGGCTGTTTTACAGATGTGGTCTACATTTGTAATGAACAAGAAAACACCCTTTTAAGGATGAACAAGGAAGAAGATATCCCCCATAAAATAACAATTGACAGTTATGTCCCAGACATTGCACATTTACAACAATGTATCCCCAATCCCAGACATTGCACATTTACAACAATGTATCCCCAATCCCAGACATTGCACATTTACAACAATGTATCCCCAATCCCAGACATTGCACATTTACAATAATATATCCCCAAACTACTATAATCACACATGTTTCAGATTCTTACGTTCACATCCTAGAGGGTTGTTATCTTGTAGATTCCAGTAGTTTTCAATGCAGCGATCACATCTAGGACCTGTGACAAAAGGTTTACACAGGCATCTTCCAGCCACTGTTCCAGCAATTTCATCTGTCACTTGTTCACATTCTCCATTGCTCTGAGAGCCAAAAGTGTCACAGTCGCAAGCTGCCAGAATAAAACATTGACATACATGACTGCAAACTTCAAAATTGTGTGCACGTGCACAGATACACACAATGAAATACACTTAACTGAATAAAGCTCATATGTGCCATATCTTAAATTCATTCCCTGTCAGATTTTAGCCCTTTGAACCTGTGCCACCGATGTGTGTGTGAGTGTGTCTAAATACCCTACTCCTTGAGACACCCATGAATTGGTGTGATGGTAGACCATTATTCTAAGCCATAATTAGGGCTGTATTGCTTAGATATTGGCCATACTTTCGTGAGATTATTGGAGATAGTGGGTTTAAGTATATATTTGATACAGGGTATTTGAATATATTCCACAATTTACTGGCATAACAAGTAGGAACATTAGAGATGATCAGGTCAATTTGGGACAGAATAATGAAATTAGAGCACATTGATTTGTCATAGTAAATAGCTTTCCTCAGATGTTCACATTGTGTGTATTTTCTCAGGAGCACTGGAAAATGAGATTTTACCTATAGGGTAGCCCAGGATCAAAGGATTAAGAGACAGAGAAAAAGAGAATCACAAATAAAGTAACAGACAAATATGAAGTGATAATTTTTAACAATTACATTCAACAATGCCAAATAATGAACAATCCTTGGCATAATCTCCATATTAACTCTAAATATATACACTCACGGTTAGGCAGGCAGCTAGGCAAGGAAAACTATGACAGACTTACGCTGACAGATTCCAGGATCCCTTATATCCCTAGTTGAATCCTGGAAGTGAAATGGGTTGCACTCCTGGCAGTTGACACCCTGGGTGTTATGCATGCAGTTGTCACACACGCCTCCGCTGACTTCACCCGAAGCCAGAAATATGGCCGCATCAAAGTGGCAGGCTGTAGCATGTTCATTGCAGTTACATCCTGGGCAAAATAAAAATTTGTATGAAAATATCAACAATAATATCAACTTTAAAGATGCAGATTCTTGTAAATTATGTTGGTTCTTCACAAGCCATACACCTTTTAAACATGTTTGGTTTTGTGCTTTAAAAATTGTCTATTTTCTCCGATTAGTCGACAAGGGCCCGTCAATGAGCATGATGAGTGGCTATGTCCCAGACTACATGCAGTGAGGTTGATGTTTTTCTGAATTTGACCTAACCAGGTGGTGTATGGACAGCCAAAGGGGCAGGACAATGACTGACAGGGTGGTCTCCCATTCTTAATGTTCATGGCCCGTTTTTTTTTTAGAGCTGGTGGGCGGGGGCATCCTCTGCAAGACGGGCCATGTTCAAATAAGGCCAAATGACGACAGCTTAGCATGGTGAGAGTGCTCCTGAGGCCTGCCCATTGTGCAATTCGTCAATTGATACTCGGGCATACCAGTGGATCGTAAGAATTCAGCTCCTGCTGTCCTGCCGAAGATGGATGTGTTAAATCGAAAGGTGCAAATATCGTGGTCAGGCTGCAAAATAGCACAACGCGTTCTGTTCTCCGGACTACATCCTGCTACTTGCAAAGCCCTGTTCAGGACTTGGTAGCAGGAGATTGAGAACGAACGCAGAAGAAGAAGCAGCTCTGGCTGTGCTGGAAGACTTAAATGTTCTTCTGATAGCCTTGCAGCATAGTCCACAATTTCGGAACCGTACAGCAGGAAGGGGACGACACAAGTTATTAAATTTGTCGCTCGGTTTTTAGTGAAAGGATCTGCAGATTCCAGACTCGATGCAGGGCATTCATAGAGACAAGAGTCAGACTGACTCTCCGAATGATGTCAGAGTTTTATTTACTGTCCAGATAAATTAAATCCTCAGCTGTGTTGACACAGTTGCCATTGACTATAATGCCTGCTGTTGTGGGATTACAGCCACGGTTTTGTATGTTGATTTGTGCTCATGGCACACCCCATTTAACTCTGCACCATTATCATAAATTAATCACCCCAGATCCATGTAGAGCACCTATCTTCAACTAATACATGCCAAGTCCTAACCACTGGGCCATCTGTTCCAGATCTCTCTATTTCTTCCCTATTCCCCTTATATGCTTCTGCACTATGTATATTTGTCTTCTTATCCCTCATGGGATCACATTCCTTTGCCTTTACTTGCCCATCTTTATTGATGAAGACTGCCGACATCACTTTCATCACAATTCGCACATCATATTTGGGTTTCGGGTGAATCTGTGGGTGATTACCCTGCTATGAGCATGAAAGGTTCTGCCACAAGATTGGTATATGTTTTCTGCAGGTAGTATTTACGTGCTCTGTGCTCAGAATTTCATACTGATCTTTTCTCGGCAGCCAACAATCGGTGCTCCTAACTGGTTGTAACACCTCTTATAAATGCACCTCTTCAAGTCAGGACTTCCCAAGTGGTTATGTTGATCTTGACAGCTTTCCAAAGTGGTTACGTTGATCTTGACAGCTTTCCCAAGTGGTTACGTTGATCTTGACAGCTTTCCCAAGTGGCTACGTTGATCTTTACAGCTTTCCCAAGTGGACATGTTGATCTTGACAGCTTTCCCAAGTGGTTACGTTGATCTGAACAGCTTTCCCAAGTGGTTACATTGATCTTGACAGCTTTCCCAAGTGGTTACGTTGATCTTGACAGCTTTCCCAAGTGATAATGTTGATCTTTGACAGCGCTTCAGTGTCCCCTTTTGGCTTATACTGGGATGCAGCACAGTATATGAGCTCAAAGCAGCTAGATAATCATAGCCAGCTGGGAGCATAAAACTTAGTGAACCAGAGCTGACCAAGACCCTATTCCACATCCAAGTGGCAACCCTGTAAACATACTGCGCTCCTTAGTCTGGCTAAGAGAATGGGGATCATAAAGGAAATACTAACCCAGTCCTAAAAATGACGTGCTGAATCCAGATGTGCCAGGCCAAAAGGCGCAGATATCGTGGTCTCTCTCTAAACTACAACACAATGTCCTTTTCAAGACATACGCTAAAGAAGGGTCATCCTCTTCTACACTCTCCTTCCACCTGGTCACCCTACAGGAACTTCCTTAGAAGTCACTAGTTTTCCATTAAGATAAGATGTCCAGTCTATCGCATGCTGTGTGTATGCGAGCTTATTTTGTTCTTGAAAGCAAAGGCAAAGGCCACCGTCCATTGTAGACGATGGTAGCATTATTTATTTTGCTAGCGCTATTTTTAGTAAGGATTAACGGCGCTACTTTTTATCCTCACTCTCTCGTCTCGTGCTGCCTGACTCCAGTGGCAAGTCAAGGACAAGACGACTAGGGGGCGACTACGAGATGCAGGGGACTCTGTATCAAGCACCTGTGAAAAAAATGGCGGAGTCCGGAGTCGAACCCACACCACCTGATCACGAGGTCGATGGCTTAACCACTTCGCTATGGAATCTTGAAAGCACCTCTGTATCTAATACCTAGTCCTGCCAAAAAACATGAAGTAGGCATTGCATGCAAGTTGCATGGAAAGGATCTCATTAGTGTTCTGTTAAGTACATAACCTCTCGAGCTATTACTATTTCAGTTGCTTTTATATTCAATAACAAATAAACAAACACAAAATTGGCAGCTCCCTATGCAGCATATGTTTTCAACAAATTCACATCAGGTCATCAATTATTGATCTGACCATATCTATTAATTTTTAGTGGCTGTAGCTTATATTAGAATGATATTTTAATTTGTCCTTAATACCTTATTACAGTTTTTTGGACATAACTAGGTTGTTTTGTACCTGTGCCCTTGTATAAATTGAATCATACCTATATATGTTATCAACATTTCTTCTTCTTCTTCATACGCTGTCAGACGTCAACTTGAATTTGTTCAAAGAAAACAGCTGTCTTCCTGAGGCTGTCGACACTGCCATATGGCTTGTCTAGTGTTGGCCACATGTGCTTTCTCTGGTCCTCGTATGTCGAGCAATTTTGCAGCAGATGTTCAGCGGTCATTTATCCTGTACCACAGGTACCCACCATTCATCAGTGCCACCTATCTTCAGTTTATTGTATAGTTATCAACATTTGACTTTTAGTCTTTCTGCACCCCCATTTTCTGATTTTATTGGTATGACCTTAAGTAATATGATGTAGTTCTGTAGGAGTAGTGGGAGTAAACTACACATAGCTCAAAATTGAGAAATACTGGGTTGGGCGATAATTGGAAGAGAAAGTGACATGTCATCACGAAGCTGATAGTAAAATTGCTCACAGACCATACTTGGCTGTGTTCAGTTTCAGCAAGGTCGTGCTAATATGGGAAGTAATCCCAGAGAAAATGGTTGTTGCTGGTCGAATGCACTGGACAATTCAGCGTGGAACACCTTAGAAAACAAGGCGATTGAGAAAATACAAGAAACATCCTGTCATCCGTCTCATTAGCGTAGTGGTAGAGCACTCTTTTTACATGGCAAAGATGCAGGGTTCAATTCCAGTTAACAGCATTCTCCAGTCAACTCAGATGAGAATTGGTACCTGCTTACTGTTAGACAATGAGGAAGGGAACTGGCCACCCCACGTCATAAATAAGCTGTGACCTTGTATAATGAAATTTCTAATATGTGATCCTCGACAGCAGTGTCTGCTAATGGGACCTTTACCATGTATAAATATAAGATATTTCCATTTACACCAGAGTCTGCTTTAGGAAAACCTTTATCATGCATAAATATTTTTAAAATTACATTTGGCTTGGCTTTGTTCGTTCTCAATCTCCAGCTACCAAACCGTGAAATGGCTTAAGTAGCAGAATGTAGTCCAGAGAACGGAATGAGTTGTATCGTAGTTTACAGCTTGACTGCGATATTTGCACATTTCGGTCCAAAACATCCGACTTCAGCAACCATTTTCTGAGTACCTGGTTAGCATTCCCTCTTCGATCCCTTCTCCTTAGCCAGTTTGCCTGCTGCAGCCTGTTATCCAGGATGACCACTTGGAGGTGTAGAAGGGTCTTGGCAGCTCTAGTTTGCTGGCCCTGACGCTAGCAGTCAGCTATGGGTCACTGACCAGTGCAGTGCTGACCACTGCAGCTCATGCGCTGCTCAGCATCTTGATCCCAAAATTATATTTAAAGAAGGAATAGTTTGCAGCTCTGAGCTGGAATAAATATTCTTGAAAATGATTTATACACATGCTTTCTACTGCTGACATCAACGACAACAACACTGCTTACTTTTACAAATATTAGGTTCATTAGACCTGGCTGGTTTCCATGGGTGATCATGATAGAAGTCGGCACACAATTCACAGTTAAGTCCCTTTGTATTGTGAGTACATTCACACATGCCATGAACCTGCGACAGGTACAAGTTAACAATCAAGGCAACAATATATGTAAACTCTAGCGTTGAATCATACACTGTATATTAAAATATTGGGTAACTGATGTTTAGTGGAAGATCAAAAGTAAGTCGCATGTCTTTTACAGAACGAAGCTTCTTACAACCGCCACCTATTTGGCTGTTACAAGTTTTTTGGCAAGTGTGTAGTACGGTAGGTTGCCATTACTTTCCATATATGGAGGAGCATTCGTCCGAGTAAAAAATCCCAGTGTCTGCCAAACTTGACACAAGTGGGAATCGAACCCAGAGCGCTGGGATTGAGAGAGTATCACCTCTAGGCCATGCAGACTCCATAGTGGAAGATAGACAAGTTAAATCATTTACACAATACAATTGCCATAAAATAAACAGATATGAGCAAACTGTTGTGTTGTGCCTCGGAACAGGACACAATCGACTCCACAGCCACACGTACACAAAATTGAAGATTGGCAACTCAGCCATGTGTACATGTAGATAGGCACCCCAGACTGCAGTACACATACAAAGGAACTGCACCGAATGATATACTGGGAAAATAACTGTGGCACAGAGAAACAACACTGGGATAGAAACGTTATGGACCTTAACTTAATATCGTTATACTGGTTTAGAAGTCTCTACAGAATCTGTTTACAACCAGATTATTATGCTCCACTGATATGAAAAATGACTGATCATCCTATCTATTCTTGAATGCATTAACTGACCCTGGCTCCGCCATATCCTAGGGCAATACATTTGAGCATTCCCCACTCTCTGATTGAAAAAATCTTTCCTAATATCTAATCTGGACCTGCCTTTAAATAATTTGAAGCTATGCCCTCTAGTTCTTGTAGTCGGCTGAACTTTGAAAAACTTGTTATAGTCTAATTTATCCTTTCCATTGATTAATTTATAAACCTGTATTAAGTCACCTCGAATTATTCTGTTCTAGACACTGGAGACCAGTTTTTCTAAGTCTCTCCTCCTAACTATAATTCTGGAATCCCATGATCATTTTTGTAGCTCTTCTTTGTATCCTTTCTATCATGTCTATATCCACTCTGTGATAAGAACTCCACACCTGAATACAGTACTCCAATTTAGGTCTCACCAATGATTTATATATTTAGGTCTCACCAATAATTTTTATAATTTAACTATCACTTTCTTGCTTTGATGTGTAATGTTTCTTTTAATCATACTCAGAACTACATTAGCCTTTTGCACAGACACTTGAACTTGCTCCTGCCCCTTACATGTATGATCTCTTATAACACCTAGTTCAGTTTCCTTTTCTATCTGTCTAATATTGTTCACTCCCATTATGTAATTATGTTCCATATTTGATTTTCCCATGTGAATGACTGTACATTTTTATAAATTAAACCCATCTGCTAGGTCACAGACCATTTATGAATAGTAGCTAAATCTGATCTCAATAGATCCCCCTCTGCCGGAGAAGAGACCCTCCTGCATAACTTTGTATCATCCGCAAATTTTGCAATCATGGATCCGATATAATTATACAAATCATTTATATATATATCAATAACAAAATTTTTTCCAATACCAATCCCTAAGGCACTCCACTTATAACATCCCACCAGTCAGAGTACTCCTTATTTATACTAACTCTCTGTCTTCTGCCTGTTAACCAATTTTCTATGCAATTGGCAACTCCTCCACCTATACCAGGTGATTTCAACTTCCGAAACAATCTTTTATAAGGCTTTTGCAAAATCCAGATAAATAACATCCACTGGCTCTCCAACATCAAACATTTTGGTAACTTCCTCCATAAATTCTAATAGATTTGTTAAGCCCAATCTTCCCCTAGTAAAACCATGCTGACTCTTCTTGATAAGATTAAACTTGTCCAAATGCATAACTATGTTGTCTGATAATTGACTCTAAAATTGTGCAGAGTATGCTCGTCAAACTCACTGGTCTGTAATTACCTGGATCCGATTTCTTGCCCTTATTGAACAATGAGATCACACCTGCATCTTTACAATCCCTTGGAATAATCCCCTTCTCAATTGTTTGAGAATAAAATTTAGACAACGATTTTGCCACCAAGCATCTGAGTTCAAATAATTTTGGATGAATATGTCAAAACCAGGACTTTTATCCACTTTCAAATGTGCAATCCCTCTGTGTGTCCACGTCCCTTTGGAAGATATTTAAGGGCTCTGGGATCTTGGAGCAGTTCTTTAGTAAAGACTGAGCTGAAATAACGATTAAGTAGATTTGCAGTTTCAAAATTCTCTCATTATATTTCCCTTACTATCTTGGAGTGGGCCTACGGTGTCTTTTGTTCTTTGTTTATGTCTAACATAAGAAAAAAATTGACGTGCTCCCTGCAGTAGCGAGTGACACACATATGAAGACATGCATAGCACAACCACCTGGAGGACCCCGGTCCACCTTCATCAGCATGCTCGGGATGTGGGGAAAGCTACTGCAACCAATCACTTAAAGTCCTTTTCAGGGTGCACAAAAAGATCAACTTACTCAATGTGGATTATCTGTCCTTTGAGTATTTCAGCACTTTGATGTTCTGTTTTTCCAATCAGGTTGTCGTGTACATCATCTCATAAAAAGCCGAGGTCTGGTACTATAAAGTCTCTAAACACTTCATCCTGGACAGCAATGTCTGCTATGGGATTACCTTGACCTTCAAACACACTGCTTATCTCAAATAATTAAAAAAACAGAAAAGGAAAGGAAGTTTTTCGGCAGGCTTACTGCTGGTCGGAAATGAAGTGTTGAGAGACTTCAGTATTCTAAGCTACAGATTGTGTGAAGTTGACGGAGGTGACCAGTTCCCTTCCTAATAGTTTTCTCTTTCCCAAACAATAAGTCAGGTATCCCTTTACTGTTGGGTTGACTGAAGCATGTTGGTTGCAAGAGCTGAACCCTGTACCTTTGCTGTGAAAAGCGAGTGATCCACTACTACATTAATCAGATGGATCAACTAGAGATTGCATAATATATTATCCTAGGGCTAGACAGCAATCAGGTCAAAAGGAAAACAGTTTCACAATCAAATGAAACATCAGGGTAAAAAATGCAGCAAAGTCAATGAGTTGACTGACAGCAGTCAGCTACTCATGTCTGGCTGTTTGCATCAAGATCAGCGAATGAATACTGATCAGGACCATTTTTCCGCCTCCAAGCGACGGTCTGGAAACTGGCTGCACTAGTGTAGTCTGGCCAAGAGGCTACGGACTGCAGTAGGAAAGTAAGCCAGGTACCCAAAAAAGCCAGCAGAAATAGAATGTGTCTGGCCTGAAAGGCACAGATCTCGCAGCCTCACTGTAAACTAGCTGTTTAGTTTAGTCAAAGAATCAACATCATTTCACACGGTTTAACTCATGTGTTCTGTTCTTCTTCATATTGTTGTTGAGAATCTCAGCACAATGCATGAACACATAGCACCGGCAAGGATCACATAACAGATTTGGTAGTTTTTTTTTTACAATTTTGCCTAGGCAGCGGCAGTTAAGCATTCACTTTTCTATTTCCAACTGCCAATGGATTTTTAACGCGTGCGACACGATCATGAGCATCCGATCTCTACTACCCAGAGATCCGGGGAAAATTCCAGAAAGTCCATATGAAAAAAAACCCAGTTGCCACCGTAATTTGAACCTGCGACCTTCAGCACCCGAGGCCAACGTCTTAGCTAAAATCCACTCAGTCCCCTAAACTAGCTGCAAACTAGCTGTTAACAACGACACATGCCTCTTTTCAGGACAAAAAAATAATGAGACATTAAGATATTAGACATATTGTTAAGACAATTTTCAGTGTCCGAGGAAACCTAACAATTTACCCATACATGCAATATATTGGAACCAACTGGAGAAGATATGAGTAGGGAAGCCAGAAATCATCTAGTGAAGAACAATAGAAGATGTAGCCAAACAACTGGAGTTTCATGAACTCAAGTACACGATCCAAAGCAAGAATTGGTGGAGACTGACCCATGCTCCTAAAGAGTTGAAAATGAAAAGTGAAGTCAAACTCCTTTATATTTATAAACCCAAAAATGGTAGCTAGACTAAAATACTAGGTAGACCTGCAATCCTGGCATTCAAACTTGCAGGTGTATGCCTGCTGCCAGAAAGCCAAAGGCTATATCCACAGTGGATTCTTCTTACAATTTTACTTCATGTAGCTAAGACTGGGGAAAGCTAGATTGCATTTTGGATAGAATTTAATCCTTTGTATCCAAGACAGCGGATTTTCCAAGACCTGCTTTTAAAAAAATGTTCAACTGCCAAGGGTTCTTTTATGTGCACAACATGAACATTGGACCTCTGAGTTCACCATCCATCTCCGAAAGGACTTTACAATTAATCTCACCATCCTTGAGACCATGGGGTTTGAACACCCACTGTTTTGTGATTTAGTTCATTTCTTGAAGGGCAAGTGCTTTACCACTCTACTATATTGACTCCCTAGACTACATGAAATCTTCCTATATACAAAGCATAGTGTTATAGCTGTTGTTGGTCCCTTACAGTAAGCGTGTGCAAAATTACTGCATAATTTTCAGAAAAATATGCAATGAGGCAAGCAGAGGTGGAAGTTGAACAGTTGGTAGATGATAGTACTGAGAGAAGATGATCAATAAAAAATTTCCATACCCCATTCTACAATGGGGGACCCAGTGGTCTAGAGGTAAGGTGTTCGACTCAGGTGCTGGAGGCTGCAGGTTCAAATCATGGTGGAGATGGTATTTTTTCACGTGAATTATCCGGTAAAAATTTCCCCTGATCTCTAGAGTAGTGAGATCAGACACCTGTGTGCAGTGATGAGCACGTTAAAAATCCCTTGCAGTTGGAAATAAAAAAGAGTAGGCCGCAGCTTGTGCAAATATCAAGTTAAAAATCTACTCAAATTATTCTAAGGATTCTCACCCCACAGAGAATGTCACAAAAAAGGGGACTGTGTGGCTATAACATCAGGTCTCGGTTATGTAGTTAGATGGTGCCTGACAGGCTGCGGGTCTACCTTGCTCTAATTTACGCTTCCACTGCCACCAGTCCCAAAAATAGGTGATCGTATATTTCAGGCCTACCAACCTAACAGTTGGTAACAGATACAGGGATTGACCTGGCAAGTCACCAGCGGATTTTTGCCTGCCAAAAAATGTGAAACAAAGGAACAACTGTGTACCTATCAGTGGCAACTGGAAAATACTCAAGCCATTTCAGAGCAGAGGCAGAGGCATTGAGGGCTGCAGTAGAAGAAATGGTGACATGCAAAAGAAATGAAAGCCATATAGTCCTGCTTACAGATGCCCTGGCCGTAGTTACAGCACTAAAAAGCCAGAAAAATACTGAACTTAATGATTTAAGAGCAGTACTCTGTCAACTATGCCAGCAGTCTGCACCAAAAAGAGTAGTGGTACAGTGGGTTCCATCCCACTGTAACATCAAAGGCAACGAGGAGGCAGACAGACTGGCAAAAGAAGGTACAAGATGTTGTCTTGTTTATACTAATGGATCTGTGCTACAAGGTGAGAAATCTTGTTGGAGTTTTTGTGTATACTAATGGATCTGGGCTGCGAGGTGAGAAATCAGGTCAGGGGTTCCCTGCTATTATGAAAGGTTATGAACCTCCCTGCTATTACAAGAGGTTACTTGCTTCTCTTCTATTATGAGATGTTACAGCCTCCCTGCTATTACAAGAGGTTACTTGCTTCTCTTCTATTATCAGATGTTACAGCCTCTCTGCTTTTTATGAAAGGTTACAACCTTCCTGCTATTATGAGAGGTTTCAGCTTCCCTGTTACTATGAGATGTTACAGCCTCTCTGCTATTATGATGATGATGACAGCATCCCTGCTATTATGAGAGGCACCATCTTTGCAGCACAGAAAGGAATCTACACGACAAAAAACCCCAGTATGACAATGAATAACAAGGATGTGACTGACACTACATCACTTAGTGACAGATGTCAGCATGGAAATCTTGTCTGTGCTCTAGAAGGCACAATCGGAATGGCTATGACCTAAGCAGAATGAATGCATAAAGACCTCAACGATTTTATATGAAAACATAACATTAAAACACTTGAAAGGACAAGACACAATAAAAACACAAAATTGTTCCATAGGTTCATTAATAACAATAACAGAAGCTATGTACGTACCATAATTCTGCTCGTCTCTTCACTACGGTTGTAGCCTGGTACAGGAAGACATCTTGAAGCATGACCATAACACGAGCAGCTGCCACGTACAGTAACATCATAAAGGGCGTAGTAGTATTTCTCCTTGATCTGATCCCGACTATCCAAGAGAGTGTCACCTTTGGTTTAAAAAAAAAAAAAAAGAATTGTTTGTTACAGATAATATCATAAATGATTATGTTAACTACAACAATGAAAAGTTGCATAGTTTATCTGAGAGGTATACTTACTGCTGATGCTGTGAAGCATGATGTTCGTCCATCACATGTGATGAAGACCACTCTCTTTGTTCAGCTGTGTGGACAGCCTTTTCTCTTGGTGTGTCCACTGAAATGGATGACTTGTGCTGTGATTTGGATTGAAGTGAGGAAGAAACTGCGCCTCTTGTCAACCTCACTCTCTGGTCCTGAGCTAACTTTGATCAATGGGAAGATTTTATCGAGACAACTGAAGATATGACAGGTTGCACAATTTTCCTCAGGGTTTACTCCCGAAGCCTTTCTTGTGAACTTGTATCAAGAAGCCTTTCTTGTAAACAGGTATCCCACAAGGCAGCGGAGGAGGATGACGTCTATCATTATGTGTTGTGCCTTTTCCATAAACGAAAGAGGTTGTCGGGGTATCTCTCCCAGTCGTATCTAAATTTCAGTCACACAAAACCAACGCTGTCTGCAGCTAGGGTGAAGGCCGCCAATCATATGAAGTTCAGCCGTGTGAACTAGACAATCAAAACAACACAGGTTTAATTTAGTGCTAATTCATATAGCTGATGTTTCCAGGGCAGGAGAATGGGAGGGAAGAAAACTCAAAAAGCAAACGAATTAACCAATCCAAATGGAAAACATAGACATATTTTGAGTGTAAGTCATCGACTAATGTAAATTCCAGGCAAATCCGTGGCCTAGCGGCATCCATAATGAACTAAAACACCAGAGCAATGTAAACCCACAGCCGGTAGGGCGCCATCTTTGCCACTGTGAAGCATGGTGGAGAACTGATGGTCTTGTACTTGGACCAGATGTGTTGTGGTGGTTGTTGTAAGCCCATGCTGATATCGGATGTCTTTGATGTTGTCTATCCATTTACCTCATATTCTCCCTTTTGCTCTGAATCCCGATCTCATACTGTTGAATGTTTTTAATAGCTGCCGATGTGGTTTCATTCTCTTGAGCTGGACAAACAACTTTACTTTCTATGTGCACATGTAGTCCTGGGAGGATATTGTTCCCATAATTTCTCTGATGTCCGCATTTCTCATTCTGTATTTTCTGGTGATGTTGAATTTTCTCAGGCATTTCATTTCACAGGCTGAAATGAGATCACTATTATGGAAAATATATTCTTCTTCTTCTTCTTCTTCGTACGCAGTCAGACAGTAACCATTATTTTTTCGAAAAAAGCGGCGGTCATCCTGAGGCTGTCGACACTGCCATAGAGCTTGTCTTGCAGTTCCACTGGTGATGGCCACATCTGCTCTCTCTGATCATCGTATGTCGGGCAGTTCTGCAGCAGATGTTCAGCGGTCATTTTACCGGTACATCACGGGCATTCGTCGGTACCACCTATCTTCAATTTGTTGAATAGGTGGTATCTCAGTCTATTGTGGCCAGTGCGAAGTCTGAAGACAACGACCTGCTCTCTTCGGTTCAACTGGTAATAGGCATCGTTTTTGGTGTAACCAGTATGTTCGGTTTCCCATTTGGTCATGTATCTGGCTTTGATAAGCCGTTTTGACTCTTCGTACGTCATACTAGTATCTGTTTGTGGTAGTCTTGCAGAAAATATATTCAATACACTGAAGATAGGTGCTACTGGTGAATGCACCTGTGATACTTGGAAACTAACCCACGAACATCTGCTGCACAATTGCCTGACATACCAGAACGAGAGAAAGATCATATGGCCATCACTAGTGCCAGCACCAGACAATCACTACGCCAGTGACGACAACCACAAGATGACCGCTACTTTATTTGAACAAATTCAAATCGACGTCTAGGGGACGGCGTGGCCTAGTGGATAAGTGGCACGGCTCACAATCCGAAGGTGCTGGGTTCGATCCCCATCACAGCACCGGCCGTTACCCCGGGGAAGCAAACCCTTAGAAAATGCAGGAGGAAGCAGACCCTTACATAAAATGCATGCTGAAGTCGGATGCATTGGGCCGATAGGCGCAAAATAAAAACCACAGTGCAACGCACACCGCCTTGGGGATTAGAGAAATAAGGCGAACGCAAAAAAAAAAAAAATAAACCGACGTCTGACAGGGAAAGAAGAAGAAGAAAAGATCATATATTAACTGAACAACCCGTGGAGAGAATGTGGTGGTGTTTGATAAGACACACATTAAGCTAAGGAGCTAGTTGAACTGCAGAACAGCCTTTGTTCTGAAATACCCACGGCAAGAAAAGCAGAGGTAGACCAAAACACAAGAGGAGTAAAGGCAGACCAAAACACACAGACAGAGAGGAGAGCTCGAGACAAACATATAGTTGAGACAAACATTTAGAAGTCTGGAAGCCATGGACAAACCTGGAAAGGATGTCCTAGGTAAATTGGGCTGTGCTTCACGGAGAACTGAAAGCTTTTCATTGACCGAAAACCAACAATAGATCTATTGTGCAACAAGTGTGAAAAATCCTGGAATTCCAGTGCTGTCTTTCTTCTCTACTTCAGAACTCGCAGATTCCTGGCGATATTCTGGTGTGACTCGCCTATTCAAATTGACGGAAACTCACTTTAAAGGGACACCCCACCGCCCCGCCTCTCTTCTTACACGCGCTGGGAGGATATCCTTTTACAAGATCTACTCGGCAAGATATACACGCCTAAACAGCTTGCCTTTAAATGCAAAGACTGAATGAAGTGAGCAGGTTAGGCTAACTTCCTGATACATATACATTCACGCCGTTTCTGCAAATACACAGAACGCATTGTTCTCGATCGCATCGTGGAAATGTGTATAGAATTATATCGTCAGCATTCATCCGGCTGGATCCAACTGGAGCATATGTTCATAACAGATGGTCTCCATCTGTACCTATTCTGTGCTGTCTTCGTGATCCCCAGCCATGAGATCTCGATTGAACTGATCTCCCCCTCGACCGTTCACTGCCAGGTGGTCATTTGCCTCTCTACTTGTCTTATTTCCCTGTAGGCTCCAATCCAGCGCACGTCTGGTTATGTTGTCCGGCCTCTTTCTGAGATTAAGTCGAACCCTCCACACTTTCTCTCCTCAATTTCATGCTGTATTAATTGTTTCCGTGCTCTTTCCCACAGAGCTGTGTTTGCAATTAGCCCTGGCCGTCTAAACAGGAAGTACGATCCGAAGCCATTTTTATCATGTAGATCTGCCTAATACCTCTTTCTTGTAAAGTTACCCGAATGGTACACGGAATTAAAAGAATAACACCTTCCTATCACGATGTAAAAGGCATCCTAATAGGGTTGTGTATGCGACTGGCAACCTTGTCATGTAAAACAAATTGTTACAGAAACGGTCACTGCATCTGATTGAAAACGTGTGTCGTTTAAATTAGTTAGTGTCTACGCTTCAAATAAATGGCAAGAAATGTAACTTCAATCAGTCTTCATTTTATTCTTCTTTTCTTATTCGTAATCTTTTTCTTCTACTTCACACACTGTCTGACGTCGACTTGAATTTATTCATAAAAAGCAGCGGTCATCATGAGGCTGTCGACAACCACAGAACTTGTCTAGTGTTCGCTTAGACAGACTGGATTTACTATCAGATAAGTTGACCATTTTTTCCTTATATGTTGATTTGTTAGTTCATTATTGTTGTCCCTGATGAAGGCCTATTGGTCGTAACGTAGGTTTTGTTTGTGTTCTCGTCTCGGTGCGGTATCTGACCATACCCATTTTAAAATTTTGATTAAACTCAACCGTAATCAACTTTTACAAATTTTGTTCATGTTATTTTCACGTGATGGCCACATGTGCTTTCTCTAGTCATATATCTGGACAATTTTGCAGCAGATGTTCAGAGCTCATTTTCCCAGTACTACCAATGCATTCGTCAGTACCACCTCTCTTCCGTTTATTGAAGTGAAAACTTCACATCGTATTATATATAATAACAACTAAAGCATCATTACTCTCTTCACCTCTTCCCCACACTGGGCCAATTGTGGATCCTTGGCAAATAGTGGATTTTGGTGGTTCAATGGAGGATTTTGGTGGTTCAATAGATGATCTTGGGGGATAAATAGTAGATCCAGAAACCACTATTGGATAATGGGTCAGCTGAACATCTGCTGCAAAATTGCCCGACAACAAGGACCAGAGAAAGCACACGTGGCCATCACCAGTGGCAACACTAGACAAGCTCTATGGCAGTGTCGACCGCCTCGGGATGACAGCTGCTTTCTTCGAACAAATAAGTAGACGTCTGACAGCGTACGAAGAAGAAGAAAAATAATAAGAAGAAGGATAATGGGTCAGTAGTGGATCAGGGGGGATAAGTTCACGAATGTTGCTCAAGCCCATGATGGAACCCTCTCTGACGATTGTTGTGAGGAGAGTTTAGTTCGGGCCTTCCTCTTTTCCTGCTGCTAGGTGGTGACCACATAAATGCCTGCAGAGGGAGTATGTTGCTGTCCATTCTAAGAACATGGCCGATGTATGACCACCGTTTTTTGCTGATGAGTGATGAAACATATTGTTGATTGGTGACTTCTCTAATTGGTTTGTTGGTTATGAACTTCTCCAGCCAATATTCTAGTTTTCTAAACACCTATTCTCCAATGTATTTAGCCTCTTTTCCAATGTTTTTGTACGCCTAGCTAAATCTGATCGCCACCTCCCCAACAGAACTACAGGCCGCCTGGGACCAGGCCATCAGACGTGGGCATTCGACGTGACGGGACCTTGTCGCCTAAGTGTACTATTGATTGTTATTGTCCAGTTTATGTATCACGCGCCGGTTATTGTTTCTACGACTTTCTTTGAAACCTGAAGACTTTCGGTCTATGTGAATATAGGGTCATGAAAACAAACAGAGTTAGCGAGATGTTTATGCATTGTCAGTCGTCCCTTGCGACTTTATATCAGGGCGTCAGTGTTCATATTCGTCACATGATCAATCATGTAAATCATTGAGCTTGGTACAAATTTCTGTTAAAACTAAAATGCTAATAGAACCTTGTACGAAGAACAACCTCCACTCTCTTTTCCATCCCACAACGTAGTCGCATCAGTCAAGCATGCATCTTCACGCAACAAAGAAACGTCTGAAATGTGGTTTTCGTTCCAAGATTGATCGCTGGCTTGGAGAAATAATGTTATATAAACATTCCCACTGAGATTCTGTAATACTTGCCGGAGCTCAGAACGCAGAAAAAGGTGTCTAAGAGGCGCTTGCCGGCAAACCAACGACCTGAGAATATCGTCTGCATGTGGGTTTACTTTATCTATCGTTAAGCGCTAAGCAACTGCGGGCGTAAAAGTTTCGCTTTTTTTATGTAAATTTGAAAACGAAGTTCATTTCCCACAATCTATCAAACTAGAAAACAAAAATGCAAAATTAAAAAAATTACAAAATGGCAGTTGAAAACAAAACAGAAAATCTCCCGCAGCAACAAAAAGAAAACATAATTTGTGATCGTAAGGATAACATTGAGCAGTTTACAATGTTTATATGCTAAAACAATATAATAAGTTGTCACATAGCATATTACTGTAATACTATAGAGATTGAGTATTAGATCATTTATTTTCCTTGATCTATATCATGGTTAATCAGCAAGTAAGCGCATAGATCTTTGGAAGCAATAGAGAAGTGGTTCTATAGAAGAATGCTGCGGATCCCATGGATTGCAATGAAGACTAATGATGCAGTACTCGAAAAGGTACAAACACAAAGACAACTCATAGCAAAGAGCAGATCAAACCAGTCATCTTGTTTTAGGCACGTTATGAGAAGAGGCGAATCGTAGCACGTTGTGACAACGACAGATATAGTAGGAAAGGGAGACAAAGAGAGGCCGAGAGAGACAAGGAAAGGCCGAGAGAGACAAGGAAAGGCCGAGAGAGACAAGGAAAGGCCGAGAGAGACAAGGAAAGGCCGAGAGAGACAAGGAAAGGCCGAGAGAGACAAGGAAAGGCCGAGAGAGACAAGGAAAGGCCGAGAGAGACAAGGAAAGGCCGAGAGAGACAATGAAAGGCCGAGAGAGACAATGAAAGGCCGAGAGAAAAGATGTTGGAGAATGAAAAAGCCTGAAAAAATGGCACGGATGACATTCAACAACAGAGTTGGTAAATGACAGACGCGGTAGAAGCGAATGTAGGTCCATGATCGCCAACGCCAACCGACAGGGCACCTGATGATGATGAGGTCTATAGCGTGGTACTTTGGGAGAAAATGTCCATTGTTATCTTTCATGCATGTTGTAAATGAGGATCAAAGAGAATTGTCATTTTGGATAGCGGCTTTATCATGTAAAAAAACAAAAACAAACAAACATCGCTACAAAAGTTTGAATACAGACCTCCTTAAGGGAGCAGATGCAGTTGAAATCCTATGCTTCAGATTTGAGCGAAATGACTAAATGTTTGAGACAGGGCTTCCCATACAAGGAGGTTAACACCAATCGACAGACGATTACTGCCTTGATCGAGCGGAGCAAGTGATCTTGTTCTGCGTGAGTGCGGTAGCACAGACAACCGAAAATGAAATGTTATATGCTTAGCCAATTATGTAATGATCACTTACCTACGAAGGCGAACCTCCACACAAGCCTTTGAAGCCTTGAAGAGTTATCCACTACAGCAACCTTCACCCGAGATATGGTCCACGTGTTGACTTAATAGAAAAATGTGGCGAACGAAAAGAACAAGAGGAATATGATGATGAGGAAGTAAAAGAAAAATATGCAGAAGAAGAAAGAGAGCCAGCACCAGTAGTCGTATGTGCCTTACATTGAAACATAACGGGGAATATTTTTTCTCTCGTTCGTCTTGTTTCCTATGAAGAGAAGTGCGTTGCTCTGTGTTTTTACAGGTTTGCTCCCCATAGGTGCCCAGCCTTACCGTTCATAAATCATAGACAGGCAAGTTTGGGTTGTAAGATGTGCTAAAAAACACGCTTCTCTCGCCATAACTATAGGTGTGAATGATACTATAGAGGAAATATGTATGCTAACGATATGATAAGTCTACAGGCTCTACTGTCTGAACTAAGTAACCAGCGCTAGATTGGCAAACAGTGGATACTGTCTCGCTGTGGAGTACAGGGAAGCCAGAGCGCAGATCAAATGGCAAAGTAGGATGCTACAGACGAGCAACCGGATGTACCAGTAACATACCAATAGAAGAAAAGGATGATCAACTCAATCAGGTGAGTCATCAACAATGACACAAGACTATTGTCATACGATGCCAAGGCCCTTCTACACCTCCACGCGGTGATCCTGCAGCAGGGCAGGCTGGCTAAGGAGATGGGATCGAAGAGGGAATTCTGACACGATACTCAAAACATGCTTGCTGAAGTCGGATGTGTTGGACCGAAAGGTGCAAATATCGCAGTCATGCTGTAATCTACGACACAACGCATTCCGTTATCTGGACTACATTCTGCTATTCAGTGTTTGGTAGTGGGAGATTGAGAATGAACGAAGCCAAGCCAAGCCATACGATGAACAGACGACAACAAACTTGTGTTGCGCTTCAGAACAGGACTCAACCGACTCCCCCGCCACATGGTACAGACAATTGAAGATTAACAACTCCGTAATGTGTAGGCCCGGACAGGCATACCAGATTGCAGAGCACATACCACATAACTGCCTCGAATATACTGTACAGAGTAAAAGCCCACTAGCCGAAAGAAACAACACTGAAAGAGAAACGTTATGGACTGGTATATGAACTATAAAAGACACTGAAGTTTGTACAAGCGACATCATTACAGACATAGACATTATATTTTCATGCGGAAGAAAAAAGAAATGATAGCTCTATTGGGTAGGCTAGAGTGGCGTGTTTCATTCTTCACAATAACTTGAATAGTGATGTATAAGTAAGACCAAATAGTGTTGTGTTAGTTCTACAGATGCGCAAAGTGGGACACGCTCATGAGTGGTGTCCGTGGAACGTAAGATAAGTTTCACTGCAATCTTTGAAGCATGTATTTAAAAGTGACTAAAGAGGGTATATGTTAGCTGCTTTAACATCTACAATAAAATGCAACATAATCTACCAGTCTGATATGTCTACTAGGGCCGAAAATGCAGCACAGTGAATGAGCTGACAGCAGCAGCGACTCGTATCTGGCTGCTTGCATCAGGGCCAGCGAACCACAGCTGACCTAGACCCTATTCTGTCTCCAACGGGCGGCCCTGAAAACAGGCTGCGGTAGTGTAGTCTGGCAAAGTGAATAGGGATCGTAGTGGGAAGGCAAACCCGGTACAAAACGTCAGCTGAAACCAAACGTGCTGAACTGACAGTCGCAGATATCGCAGCATTGCTGTAAACTACAACACAACATTACAACGTCCTCTTCAGGAAAAACGTTGAAGAAAAAAAAGAAGAGGAGGAAGAGGAGGAAGAAGAAGAAGAATAAGCTATGTTTATTCATCGCAATCCAAAATGAAATCCTGCTACTCTCTGAACAAGAATTTAGCTTGGTTTACGTCAGTGTTTCTCAACCCTAACTGAACTGGCGTCCCCTTTTCTAAAGAAAAATGTGTAAACGACCCACTCACCCCAACAATCATGCACCTCAACGACCCACTCACCCCAACAATCATGCACCTCAACGACCCACTCACCCCAACAATCATGCACCTAAACGACCCACTCACCCCAACAATCATGCACCTCAACGACCCACTCACCCCAACAATCATGCACCTCAACGACCCACTCACCCCAACAATCATGCACCTCAACGACCCACTCACCCCAACAATCATGCACCTCAACGACCCACTCACCCCAACAATCATGCACCTCAACGACCCACTCACCCCAACAATCATGCACCTCACATAACTTTGAATTAATCATTTCAATAATTCATTGCAAGATTGATTTGTTTAAAAAAAAATCACATACCAATTAAACTGAGTGTGATCTCTGCGCTTCGCGAGACACAGCTAACTGAACAATATATGGTTCTATATTTGTTAAAATAGGTCTCAAGTCTCCTCTGTCACATATTTGCAATCTAATGCACTCTTTTCGCAGCAGCGTTACACGACTAAACAATTTCTCTACTAAATATGATGTTGGAAATGCTGTAATAAGCAGTTTAATTTGTCGCCAAAGAAGAGGATAAGACGTCCTAATCTGGATCCAAAATTGTTCGTAATGAACGTTACTAAACCGTGCCTTTGTCTCATATTAATTGTGTAGCTCAATCAACTCTTCTTAAAGATGTCCACTGTCAAGAGCCACGCCCGTTTCAAACGAATGAACCACCCATTCTGGTATGTGGAGTTCCAGCAAATCTTTAAATTTGACCATCATATCATTCTTAACAGCCTCCAAATGGCAACAATACATTTCTAAATCTGCATCTTTCCAGCTGTCCTTGTATAACTGCTGTACAACATGGAAACATATAGTTCACGACGACCGAGGTTATTTTTAAACAATCCTAATTTGCTGATCAACCCCATAATAACTTTGATAAGTCTGATGTCGTTTCCCTGTAGCTGATGAACCCCATAATAACTTTGATAAGTCTGATGTCGTTTCCCTGTAGCTGATGAACCCCATAATAACTTTGATAAGTCTGATGTCGTTTCCCTGTAGCTGATGAACCCCATAATAACTTTGATAAGTCTGATGTCGTTTCCCTGTAGCTGATGAACCCCATAATAACTTTGATAAGTCTGATGTCGTTTCCCTGTAACTGATGAACCCCATAATAACTTTGATAAGTCTGATGTCGTTTCCCTGTAGCTTAAGAAGGACACCATTTAACTTGTCAAATATATCTGAAAGACAGTGCACATCTTCAAGAAGTACTTCAGTTTCAATGCTAAGCTGTTCTTTCATTGGACCAAGAAATTCCATAATGGTATCAAATAATGCCCAAAATCTTTTAAAACAATTACATTTGGACAGCCATCTTACTTCCGTTGGTAGGAGAAGACATTCAAACTCATCATCATTGTCATTACACAATTTATAAAATAATCTATCGTTCAAGGAATGTGACTTGATTTTTATTAATAACACTAACTACACTCATTGATGTGTTGAATCTGTCGCTAATTGTTTGGCTACTAAGTAAGTGCTGCCGGTGAATAACACAATTAATTGTAAAGACCTCTGTTGCCACCTTTTATTTAGTGCCAGAAAACCGCGACAGCGACCAACCATTGCAGGAGCTCCATATGTCGCCCATGCTATAACATTAGATAAAGGAATGTGTTTTGTAATTATATATTTTTCTACGATTTCAAAGATCGACCAGCCCTTAAAATCTGTTGTCAGTAATTTTAAGAATAACATCTCTTCCACAACTGTTTCATTCTTCACGAATCTAACATATGCGAGGAGTAAGGCTTCATTGCCGCGTACTGTGCTTTCATCAAGCTGTAATGAAAATTCGGTTGATTGCAAATCCTGACACATTTGATTTTCAACATTAGCTGCCATTTCATCAATTCTTCTAGATACAGTATCATTGCTCATTAGAATGGAGGTAACTATTTCACTTGGATTTCCTTCAATCATGGTACTAATCAACTCTCGTAGAGCTGTAATATTAAATGTTCTCCAATACTATGGGGCTTACCACATTTTCAATTTTTGCAATAATTTCTGCTATTCTGTAAGATACGATGAGGCCTTTATCCTTCTGACTAGAAACTTTTTAAAGCATATCAACAACTGTGTTACGGCTTTCAAACTTTTGCTTAAAATCCTGGAAGTAAGAAATATTATTTTCAACCTATCAGCACGCTTCTTGATAAAATAATGATTAAGTCTGAATGGCTTCATTCATTGCTTTGTTAGATAACATGCGTTGACACAACAAACACATTGGTAATAGTTCATTTGTAGCGAAAGATACAAAACCAATTTCAAATAATCAACTGGATATAGTCGACAATTTCTCTTTATTTGTGACATCTTAAATATATAACGGTTGTTATTGGAATAAATGCTGTTAAATCACCACAACAATAATTTCTCTTCTTTGACTCAGGTTGAAATAGTGCTATTGGGGATTACTTCGACTGCGCCATGTCCAGATTTTGTATAGTTGTAGAGCCAATCTCCAATTAATTAGTTTAAATGTACCGAGATACGGCACATCTTAATTCTAAGATTGAGTATTAATAATTGAGAAGAAATGTCAGAGAATAATTATTTCGCTGTCATTATTAATATTTCTCAAATACAGTCACTGACATGATCGAGAATCACAAAAATCGCCCCCTATGGGCAAAAAACGTCCCTCAATAATTATGGTAATCAAAAACCCTGACAGCGCCCCCGTTGAGAAACACTGGTTTACTCGAAAGATCTGAAAATGATCGGGAATGAATACAACAAAATGTTTTTTAAAAACCAACAAATAAACTAAGCTTACTTTCATTCATTCAACTTTTCGCATCAATGTGAAGAATAGGCTACAAATGCAGCCTGCCCCTTTTAAATGAATTCTATTCCCAAGCAATTCCAACCATTCACATTTTCCCTCAAATGTGAAGCATACGATTTAACTGCAAGCCAAAATCTTTACACGAAGCATGTATCTGAACTTTTGTAGTGGCTGATTATAATGGAAATGTTTGTTTCTTTAACATATGCGGTTGCCATCCCCAAGCAACACGCTCTTTAGTAGTCTTTTGCGAGGACAATGTTTGAAGGTGACAGTAGTGCTACTATTTTCATCCTGTGTACTACTCAGTTAATTCAGTGACGGATATGCAATTTGTATGCATGTGTTGCTGGAGACCAAGGTTTTATCCATGACCTACTCTAAACTACAGATGGCCATGGTTTATCCCTGACAAAACTGTTCAGGACTGATGTTTAAACATAAACATTTCTTGGCTGATAATACACACGCTTCTTGAAAGACATTTTTCTAGGCTGTTAATACTTAACAGCGGTAGATGTGCGCGGTATTGAGTGCGACAGTACCGGTAGTAATTTTATTTTTCGACAACGGATAGCACTTAAGCGTTGGTACGTTGCTACCAAAGGCATGTGTACAGCAGATTAGCGGCGGTTAATAGCTGAACTACAGGATAGGACGACAGCTCATTGAAGTTGAGACAATTGACCTGATGAATGAATCACATTTCTGACATTTACAGAGACACAAACGGCCATGATAAATACAGAACCTGGTCGCTGTAACTGTGCTGCGATAGTTTAGAGCTACGCCCAAATAAACGGGGGCAACATATACCAAACACCCCCCCCCCCCCCGCCCCCCACCCCGATAAACTTTACATGCATACATTTACGAACCGACAGCTGAAGCAGGCTAAGACGAAATAGATTCTATAATGATTTACAAGAGACCATCCAGAAAGTGGAGAAAATCACAACAGACAGCAGAAGCAGACGAAAAAGAGATAGATTCTATAATGATTTACAAGAGACCATCCAGACAGTGGAGAAAATCACAACAGACAGCAGAAGCAGACGAAAAAGAGATAGATTCTATAATGATTTACAAGAGACCATCCAGACAGTGGAGAAAATACAACAGACAGCAGAAGCAGACGAAAAAGAGATAGATTCTATAATGATTTACAAGAGACCATCCAGACAGTGGAGAAAATCACAACAGACAGCAGAAGCAGACGAAAAAGAGATAGATTCTATAATGATTTACAAGAGACCATCCAGACAGTGGAGAAAATCACAACAGACAGCAGAAGCAGACGAAAAAGAGATAGATTCTATAATGATTTACAAGAGACCATCCAGAAAGTGGAGAAAATCACAACAGACAGCAGAAGCAGACGAAAAAGAGATAGATTCTATAATGATTTACAAGAGACCATCCAGACAGTGGAGAAAATCACAACAGACAGCAGAAGCAGACGAAAAAGAGATAGATTCTATAATGATTTACAAGAGACCATCCAGACAGTGGAGAAAATCACAACAGACAGCAGAAGCAGACGAAAAAGAGATAGATTCTATAATGATTTACAAGAGACCATCCAGACAGTGGAGAAAATCACAACAGACAGCAGAAGCAGACGAAAAAGAGATAGATTCTATAATGATTTACAAGAGACCATCCAGACAGTGGAGAAAATCACAACAGACAGCAGAAGCAGACGAAAAAGAGATAGATTCTATAATGATTTACAAGAGACCATCCAGAAAGTGGAGAAAATCACAACAGACAGCAGAAGCAGACGAAAAAGAGATAGATTCTATAATGATTTACAAGAGACCATCCAGACAGTGGAGAAAATACAACAGACAGCAGAAGCAGACGAAAAAGAGATAGATTCTATAATGATTTACAAGAGACCATCCAGACAGTGGAGAAAATCACAACAGACAGCAGAAGCAGACGAAAAAGAGATAGATTCTATAATGATTTACAAGAGACCATCCAGAAAGTGGAGAAAATCACAACAGACAGCAGAAGCAGACGAAAAAGAGATAGATTCTATAATGATTTACAAGAGACCATCCAGAAAGTGGAGAAAATCACAACAGACAGCAGAAGCAGACGAAAAAGAGATAGATTCTATAATGATTTACAAGAGACCATCCAGAAAGTGGAGAAAATCACAACAGACAGCAGAAGCAGACGAAAAAGAGATAGATTCTATAATGATTTACAAGAGACCATCCAGAAAGTTGAGAAAATCACAACAGACAGCAGAAGCAGACGAAAAAGAGATAGATTCTATAATTATTTACAAGAGACCATCCAGAAAGTGGAGAAAATCACAACAGACAGCAGAAGCAGACGAAAAAGAGATAGATTCTATAATGATTTACGAGAGACCATCCAGAAAGTGGAGAAAATCACAACAGACAGCAGAAGCAGACGAAAAAGAGATAGATTCTATAATGATTTACAAGAGACCATCCAGAAAGTGGAGAAAATCACAACAGACAGCAGAAGCAGACGAAAAAGAGATAGATTCTATAATGATTTACAAGAGACCATCCAGAGACTGTGATTGCGACGGTGGATTTCAACACGTAAAGAGATGTAAAGAGATGTAAAGAGATGTAAAGAGATAGAGCAAAGGAAGAAGAACGAGTGCGGGAGTTTTTGGATTGGGGTACATAAAACGAAAGTGGAGATATGTTAATGGTATTTTCTCTAGAGAACAAGCTCTCTTTAGGCAGAATCCTAGACGACCCTACGCCTAGACTTCAGCAGACGGAAATTGTAGGAACCAAATAGACTACATTCCGAAGCAACAAAAAGGGAGTGTTATCATCGAAAACATTACCAGGTGCTGACTGCGAATCAGACCACCTACTGCGAGTCGAGGATATCAAGATAAGGTTGAAAAAGCTGCAGAAAAGCACTAGGCCATTACTCCATTGCGTCATCCGCATACCGCAGGAGAACTCCATAAACGTACAAATAAATTCTAGATACAAATGGCAGTGCAGTACGATATGACATCAGAAGAACATGCCCCATAGACATGACACCAGGACGACATGACACCAGAAGAACATGCCCCATAGACATGACACCAGGACGACATGCCACCAGAAGAACATGCCACATAGACATGACACCAGGACGACATGACACCAGAAGAACATGCGCCATAGACATGAGACCAGAACGACATGACACGAGAAGAACATGCCATATAGACATGATACTAGGACGACATGACACGAGAAGAACATTCCCCATAGACATGACACCAGGACGACATGCCCCATAGACATGAGAACAGGACGACATGACACGAGAAAAACATGCCATATAGACATGACACCAGGACGACATGCCCCATAGACATGAGAACAGGACGACATGACACCAGAAGAACATGCCCCATAGACATGACTCCAGAAGAACATGCCCCATAGACATGACTCCAGAAGAACATGCCCCATAGACATGACACCAGGACGATATGACACCAGAAGAACATGCCACATAGACATGACACCAGGACGATCTGACACTAGAAGAACATGCCCCATAGACATGAGACCAGGACGACATGACACCAGAAAAACATGCCACATAGACATGGCACCAGGACGACATGACACCAGAAGAACATGCCACATAGACATGATACCAGGTCGACATGCCCCATAGATATGAGCACAGGACGACTTGACACCAGAAGAACATGCCCCATAGACATGACACCAGGACGACATGACACCATAAGAACATCCCCCATAGACATGAGATATGTTAATCTCATCCGCACGTAGCAAAATTCCTAGAAAACTTTTTTTTTGGGGGGGGGGGGGGAGGAGAAGAGAAGAAACGTGAGTTACTTCCCATTAAAAAAAACCTTGCTACTTAAAGATGAAATAAAGAATATATTTTATTTTTAAAAATCCGAAATGCAGCATACTACTGCCATATACAGGAACTGCACGAGGGAAATTACAAGAGAGATTGGTAAGAACAAGAAGCAACATATCTTGGAGACATGCAACAGGATATACGAGTTACAAAGACAAGGTAATGAAGGTGACACGATCAAAGAAATTAGAATACTCAGTGTCGTGTTCAGACCGTCACTGTATGTAATACACGATGATGATGGTAATCTACTGACGGAAACAAAAGATATATTAGAGAGATGGACACACTACTGCAGAGACATGCACGAAGACATCGGGGGAAGCACAGACAAAACGTATAAGACCCGGGGAACTGAGCCAGAACCTACGATAGATGAGGTCCTACTAACAATCGAAGAATTAAAAAATGGAGAAAAAAATCACCAGGATGTGATGCTATACCTGTTCAATTCATACAAGCAGGTTGAGAGGCCAGCGTCAAGATCTAACACGTACTTTGCAAGAAGATCTGGCACACCACAACATGGTCAAACGCATGGAACAGATCTGTGTATATCCCACTACCAAATACCCATGATCTCAAGCGATGTAATGTCTACCGAAACATAGCTCAAATGATTCATCCTTGCAAAATTCTTCTTCGGGTCATCATTAAAAGTTTAGAAAACAAAATCAACGAGGAACATATGACTTAGGTAGGGTTTTAGACATAACACGAGGAACATATGACTTAGGTAGGGTTTTAGACATAACACGAGAAACATATGACTTAGGTAGGGTTTTAGACATAACACGAGGAACATATGACTTAGGTAGGGTTTTAGACATAACACGAGGAACATATGACTTAGGTAGGGTTTTAGACATAACACGAGGAACATATGACTTAGGTAGGGTTTTAGACATAACACGAGGAACATATGACTTAGGTAGGGTTTTAGACATAACACGAGGAACATATGACTTAGGTAGGGTTTTAGACATAACACGAGGAACATATGACTTAGGTAGGGTTTTAGACATAACAGAGGCACGAGTGATCACGCCCTTAACATGTTAAAGATTGAAAAGTGCAGAGAGTACAGAATTACACACCTGGTTCAAAGTGTTCGATTGTGTGATACGAAAATCTAATGAAGATCATGCGAAACAGTGGCCTCACGACGCACATTCGCTGATCGAAACAATGTATCAGGGGGAACTAAATTATGCAAATGATACAATTGTCACCTCGAAGTGCTCTGCAAGGCTGGAACAGATAATCATGTCGTTTAGAACAAAATATATTCCTAAACACCGACATGAGTAAGAGAATGAGCACTGACAAGACAAAAACCAGACCTAAAGATATCCCAGATGCATATTCTGATGAATGGGTGCTTGTATGGATATGCATTTAAGTTTGCCACCAAAGCAGGTTATGGCGTTTACATAGAATACCCAGATCGATCATCTGATGAGCTGTGTGAAGCTTGGGTGCAGGTTTGCTCCAACTATGAAGTTGAATTCAATGCACTTGAGGTTGCAAAGTAACAACTGAGAATAGTTGTCGAAGCCTTTTTCCCAAGGGCCTAAAAAATTGATATTCTTGCAGACTCGATGTCCATCATTCAAGCATTAGGAGATGTTGGACATTGTAGACGTAATCTTATCCAGATATCTCAAGACGTTGGCCACATTAGGAGCCGAGGAAGCGCAGTAGTTAGCCCCACTCCTTTCACAGTCAAGTGATTGGAGTTCGGTCCCCGTTGGTGCGGTATTTTTTATTCCGATCACAAAACGGCTGCAGGGGTCGACCCAGCGACAAAAATTGGATACCAGAACAATCTAGAAAGTAAAGGCGGCCAAGTGCGACCTTGATCAAGATAAAAAAAAGGGTGTAACACCATATTCTCAATACACTGTCGCCTAATCGAAATCTTTTGACCACATTATCACCTCCCATGTCGCCAAGGTAATGGACAGATGGACCCTCAAATACACCTGCCAATGACAACGCAGACAGACTGGCAAAGGTGAAATCATGACAAAAACATCCACACACAGCAACAACTCTACAAACAGCTCATACGAACAGCAGAGAAAGAAACGGCTGAACAGATGGACCATGGAAAACACGGGAAGGAGGTACAAACATATGAAATACTTTGTATGGCACTATACAACTAACAAATACGGACAGGTACCTTTGCATGGCATTAGACCTAGCGACAACAGCTTGGACGCTGCTGAATCCTTTGCAACATCATCGACATAGGAAAGTGTGAGCGAGTTGGGTCCCACGCATGCTGACATAGGAAAGTGTGAGCGAAGTTGGGTCCCACGCATGCTGACATAGGAAAGTGTGAGATAGTTGGGCCCCACGCATGCTGACATAGGAAAGTGTGAGCGAGTTGGGTCCTTCGCATGCTGACATAGGAAAGTGTGAGCGAGTTGGGTCCCACGCATGCTGACATAGGAAAGTGTGAGCGAGTTGGGTCCCACGCATGCTGACATAGGAAAGTGTGAGATAGTTGGGCCCCACGCATGCTGACATAGGAAAGTGTGAGCGAGATGGGTCCCTCGCATGCTGACATTGGAAAGTGTGAGCGAGATGGGTCCCACGCATGCTGACATAAGAAAGTGTGAGCGAGATGGGTCCCACGCATACTGACATATGAAAGTGTGAGCGAGTTGGGTCCCTCGCATGCTGACATTGGAAAGTGTGAGATAGTTGGGTCCCACGCATGCTGACATAGGAAAGTATGAGCGAGATGGGTCCCACGCATGCTGACATAGGAAAGTGTGAGCGAGTTGGGTCCCACGCATGCTGACATAGGAAAGTGTGAGATAGTTGGGTCCCACGCATGCTGACATAGGAAAGTATGAGCGAGATGGGTCCCACGCATGCTGACATATGAACGTGTTAGCGAGATGGGTCCCACGCATGCTGACATAGGAAAGTGTGAGCGAGTTGGGTCCCTCGCATGCTGACATGGGAAAGTGTGAGTGAGATGGGTCCCACGCATGCTGACATAGGAAAGTGTGAGGAGATGGGTCCCACGCATACTGACATAGGAAAGTGTGAGCGAGTTGGGTCCCTCGCATGCTGACATGGGAAAGTGTGAGCGAGTTGGGTCCCTCGCATGCTGACATAGGAAAGTGTGAGCGAGTTGGGTCCCTCGCATGCTGACACCGGATATGAAAAAGAACTGACAGCAGGTGTATCAGGAACTTTTCTAACGTGATATAAACAGAAAGGCAATGCCTTTATCTGCCGAATCGTCATTGGCGGCGAGCCTAGGGCACATCATCATGACCCAGAAAACAAGCGCCAGGCATTTGGCCCCGCCTACCCCACAAAATTCAAGATCATCGCCTCGGCGGGAAAAGTCATGATGCCCATCTTTTGGAACTGCGTAGATGTAGTTCACAATGAATTTTTAGAGCACGGCAATGCCGTCAACTCCGATCGATATGTGAAAACTTTGCAGAAACTTCGAGCACGGTTGCTGCATGTTGGTGTGGCCAAACACTTCAGAATGCCAACACCCGCCCACACACGAGTCGACAAACAGTGGCTGCATTGGAGCGTCGCAAGTGTGACGACATTTTACCGCACCCATCGTAGAGCCCAGGTTCGGCATCTTGTGACTTCTTCTTCTTCCTCTTCCAGATGCTGAAAGAACACTTCAAGGGGCACCGTCAATGAGGCGCAAGCAGTTATGCGTTCCTGCTTTCAGTGAAATACGTCTGATTTCTGTCTCGATGTGATGTAATAATGTGTCCGACATTGGCGTTAGTGTGTGAACCGGGATTGTGACGACCTTGAAAAATAATGACATGTCCCCTAAACGACATTCCAGGCTTTAAGAACATGTATAGCTCATGTGTAAATCTTGCACATTAATGAAATTATCTTCTCAAAGACAAAATTTTCAAACTGATTTCGTATATACACGTGTGACAAAATGTATGTTTCCGCATCTATCTTTCAGATACGTAGACATCTATCTGTCTGCAGCCAGATATTCTTGGTATATATGCGTGCGGAATTAACTAGCTACATGTAACTGGAACAACGACGTCATCATTTTTTACGAGATTAACAATTCCCTACACAATCATCTGTTTTTTGGACATCTAACACTTCAGATGTTCTTTATTTGTTTCCATCCAACGTCTCTTCTTCTTCTTCGGGCGCTGTCAGACGTCAAATTGAATTTGTTCGAAGAAAGCAGCTGGCATCCTGAGGCTGTCGACACTGCCATAGAGCTTGTTTAGTGTTGCCACTGGTGATGGCCACATGTGCTTTCTCTGGTCCTCGTATGTCAGGCAATTTTGCAGCAGATGTTCAGCGGTCATTTTCCCTGTACCACAGATGCATTCATCAGTGCCACCTATCTTCAGTTTATTGAATAGATGGTACCTCCGTCTGTTGTGGCCTGTGTGGAGTCTGAAGACCACGACCTGCTCTCTTCTGTTCAACTGGTAATAGGCATCATTTTTTGTGTAGCCAGTATGTTCTGTTTCCCATTTGGCCATGTATCTGGCCCTAATAAACCTTTATGGACTCTTCGAAGGTCATACTAGAATCTGGTTGTGGTAGTCTTGCACCTTCTTTTGCCAGTCTGTCTGCCTCCTCGTTGCCTTGGATGTTACAGTGGGATGGAACCCACTGTACCACTACTCTTTTTGGTGCGGACTGCTGGCATAGTTGGCAGAGTACTGCTCTTAAATCATTGTTCAGTATTTTTCTGGCTTTTTAGTGCTGTAACCATGGCCAGGGCATCTGTAAACATCTGGCTTTCATTGCTTTCGCCTGTCAGCATTGCTTTTACTGTAGCCTTCAGTGCCTCTGTCTCCGCTCTGAAATTGCTTGAGAATTTTCCAGTTGCCACCGACAGTGTTCTTTTTCTACCATTTGTTAGGCTCAGGAATACCCCTCCCCCTCCATTCTGTGTTGTGTTTGTTACAGAACCGTCGGTGTATGCATGGGTCCAGTCCATGCTTGGATAGTTTTCCGCTATGTACCTCAGGGTTATGTCTCTTCTTTTTTTTTCAGTCTGGCTGTTCTTGTTTCCAATACCTGGTATATTTTCTACCACCTCCGGAATGATATGCTGCTTCCATGTGGGTTTGCGTACAGTAAGGATGGGCGTTGGTGTTGTTATGGTGTTTATAGGGTCTTCGCTCATCTTTGCTTTGGCTATTTCTGCAAAGTTTCTTCGCTTTAGTTTCCCTTTTCCAATTCTATTTAGTCTCTGGTGCATTGGATGGTCTGTCAGTCTTCTTAGTTTCTCTGCTTGCTGCTCGGCTCTGCAGTCTCTTCTGTCGGTCATGGATTGCAGATTTGTAATCTTTTCAAGTTCTACAATTGGCGTTGACTTCATGCCTCCTGTTGTAACTCTTATGGCTTGGTTTTGAAGTTTGCTAATTTTATCAAAGTTCGCCTTTGCTGCTATTGCCCATGCCGCAATGCCATACTCGAGAACTGGTCTCACTCTTCCAGTGTACAGTTTCTTCAGTATTCCAACGTCTCATACAATCCGAGATCTTTATTTTATGTCTTATCAAATTCTCTTATTCTTGACCTTTACTTACGTCAAGTGTTGCATTACTTTTAAATTTAAAAAATACATTATTTTACATGTCTGCCTCACACATTTCTACTGGCGGAGGCGCGCCTATTCGGCACCAGACCGTGGTTAAATGGGCGATATTAAGACGCATAAACCAGTGCTTGAATGTACCTATGCTAGGTTTGTGCGCTCTCAGAAGCCAGCCTAACCAGAGTGCAATAGAGGGCCTCACCCTAAGAGCTCGTGTGAAAGTTGTGCAAGAGTGTGATTGGAGAACAGAGTCAAATGAAACAGTTGAGGTTAGAAGAGAGAGGAGCCCCCAGATTTACGAGAGTTGCATTACTTCTTGTGCAGTTATCTTTAAATACTGTTTCATAATAACACAATCATATCCGTCTTATCAGACAGGTTAGGGGCCAGAGCACCGTCGATTATAAAAAAAATGTAAAATAGCTAGGCAACTTCAATACTGAGCCTGTAAATTCATTTTGGCTGCCAAAAATGGAAAATAACGCAATAGATATCATTTGCGAAGGTTTGTGAAAACTAAATGGCTTGGCTTAGTTCGTTCTCAATCTCCCATTACCAAACCCTGAAAATGACTTAAGTAGCAGAATGTAGCCCAGAGAACAGAATGCTCTGTGTGGCAGTTTACAGATTGACTGCGATATTTGTACCTTTCGATCCAACACATCCAAACATTGATTGACTACCGAGTTAACATTCCCTCTTCGATCCCTTCTCCTTAGCTAGTCTGCCCTGTTGCAGCCTGTTAACCAGGATCACCACGTGGAGATGTAGAAGGATCTTGGCAGCTCTGGTTCGCTGTGCTAATTTGAAAACTAAATAACGAACTTAATTAAAAGATACACTAACACAATCAATGGCCGACAAATATAAGAGACGAACCACGGATCAGTTCTATAAACAGACTTGACTGGAATAATTCAGATGACGCAGATTGTGAAAAGTAAGATTTCGGTGGTGGAAACCAGCTGGAATAGGTCGGCTAAGCAAGGCACGCTGTCGTTTATATAGATTATGGTTATAATTGAAAAAACCATCTTCCCCGTGTGGTTCCCAGGTCAACGTACTTGGTGGAAAGAATAGGGACACTGCACATGCATGTCGGGAAAAGTGCATGAACTGTCTATGGGATTAGCAACCTTATCACATAAAGCAAATTATTACTAAAACTAGTGGGCGTGTTGGATCGAGACAACTCATTTTCCCCTGAAGTTGGCTTTAACTACAGGGCGTGTTCAAATGAAACCGGACCTAACTGCACCAAGTGAACATGCGTACGATGCGCATGATGACGTCACTTCTGGTATAAACAGCACATACCAGCCGTCAAGTTTGCAAAATTGCATTATCCTCCGACTCAGTTTCCTAAGCAGACCGTTGAAAACATGGCGGGTGTGATACGGAATTAGTCCAGAGTTGATCAGCGAGAGGCGATAATAGCTGAAGGATGTCAACCAGTTGACATTCATCGCAGAATGCAGACAATGTATGGTGACAAAAGTGTGTCGAAGACAACAGTAAAGAACTGGTTAACGATGTTTAAAGAAGGACCTGAGTTAACGAAAGATCTTCCGAGACCAGGTCAAGCGCATATTGTTGCGTCAGCTCACGTTCTTCTTTAAACATCGTTGTCCAGTCTTCGACACTTTTGTCACCACACACTGCCTGCATTCTGCGATGAATAACTGGTCGACATCCTCCAGCTGTTAGAAACCGAATCACTGCTCGCTGATCACATCTGGGCGAATTCCGTATCACACCCGCCATTTTTTCAACGGTCTGTTGAAGAAACTGAGTTTACACTTAAAGTGACGTCATCATGCGCGTCGTACGTATGTTCACCTGTTGCAGTTTGGTCCGGTTTCATTTGAACACGCCTAGTGTGTGATACCCGATTCTTAACAGAACGGACTGACTCTGAATTCGTTCATTAATGTTATGTTCTGTTAATGTGCCCTAATCGTGTACTGTTCTTACTTCTCATTAATATCCAGCCATTCATTATCTCAGCTTACAGGATCATCCCCACCGTTACATGTACCAGGGCCCTAAAGGAGTTAACATATTCATTCATCTACAGTACGTGTGTACAAACGCACGCCAGCAAACATACCGTGACAGCAGTCTTGAAGCTATGACTCAACGCCAAAAACCGAAACACGTCTAGCCCATTGAGGAGAACAGTCAATAAAAAAAAGTATTAAGAGAACGTCTGCTCTGGTTGACAAATAAACCTTATATCAAAGACACAGTGGCGTTAACGCATGGGCGCCCCGGGCACGAATTAAGTGGGGGCACTTCTTTTGTTGTTGTTTGCGAATGCCCACAATGAGTAAGATCACTCTTTTGTGCACCCTGAAATGGACGTCAAGTTGCAATAGATTTTCTCACAACCCGAGCGTGCTGATGAAGGTACACCTAGGGTCCTCCAGGCGGTTGTGCTATGCTTAGCTTCATCTGCGTGTTACTTACTACTACGGAGATCCCGTCGATCTCCCACCTTGTTACCCAGGCTGCCATGAAAACAGCCTGTTTCCAGGGAGGGCTACTAGGAAGCCAAGGTGAGGATCTTGGCCAGTATGTTTTGCCTGACCCTGATTAACATGTCGGATCAGTATATTTTGCCTGACCAGACGTTAGTCTTCTTCCACGCACCTCTTTTATACTTGTTATTATTTATAATATGATCAATACAAATATATATATATATATATCAACAGTGTATCATCATCATGTGTCCTGCCTCGTGACGTTGGCGATCAATAAACGTTACAGCTATTGCACCTCCAAGCATTCCCGATGTTATGTGTTAGACAACAAATTCGAAAGCGGTTTCGTATCTCTCTTCTCGCTCGTACTCAACCTCTTGTCATTGATATTTCCCGTTGTCATTCGGCTGTACATGCTTTTTATTCTGGGCACATGTCCGATAAACTTTCTTCGACTTATTTTCATTGCTGAACTCAAACCACGCACAATTTCCGCAGTTAAAAAAAACCTGTTCCTGGCAGCCAATTTCAAAAACATATACCCTAAGGTGTTTAACCTTATAGTATTACACAATGAACGGGTAAATATTTACAGCTCAGAAGACAGAGCTAAACATTGCATTGCATTTTTGGGTTTCACTGTAGATAACGACATCCAAACAGTTTATGAACAGACTGGCAGCACTAACAAGCCAGAAAAATACAGAACTTAATGATTTAAGAGCAGTACTCTGTCAACTATGCCAGCAGCCCGCACCCAAAAGATTAGTGGTATAGTGGGTTTCATCCCACTGTAACATTCAAGGCAACGAGGGGGTAGACAGACTGGCAAAAGAAGGTGCAAGGTTACCACAACCAGATTATAGTGTGACCTACGGTTTATTAGGGCCAGATACCTGGCCAAATGGGAAACAGAGCATACTGGCTACACAAACACACATACACACAAAAATATGCTTATTACCAGTTGAACAGAAGAGAGCAGGTCGTGGTCTTCAGACTCCGCACAGGCCACAACAGACTGACGTACGATCTATTTAATAAACTGAAGATAGGTGCTACTGACGAATGCACATGTGGTACAGGGAAAATGACCGCTGAACATCTGCTTCAAAATTTCCCGACATACGAGGACCAGAGAAAGTACATGTGACCATCACCAGTGCCAACATAAAACAAGCTCTTTGGCAGTGTCGACAGCCTCAGGGTGACTGCTGCTTTCTACGAACAAATTCAAGTTGACGTCTGACAGCGTAGGGAGAAGAATAAGAACAGACTGGCAAGTTGCTACAACTGATTCTCAGTATTCCAAAGTACCTGGCTATATTATAACGTTCAATGAGTACATTGAGAAGAAATTTAAACTGCGTAATTATATGACCAAGAACCTACTATCCAACTTGGCTACTATTTCAATACAAAAGTAACTTTCGTGTAAATGAGATCAAAATTTCGTGTTAAAGAAGATGGTGATATTTATGTTTTCATAAATGAACAAAATAGGCTTAAAACTGATTTACCAGAAAACGTAGACAACTGTGAAGAAGTACGTCGACATCATGGGTTTCAACTACCTCATTCAGCACAATACGAAGTACGTTTCAACATTTATTCGACATCGTTAAGTGTGCCCCTTTATGTTCATGACTCAGCTTACCCTACAATTTTCAATAGTGGCATTAAAACAGCAGTTTGTTTTTACCCTGATGAGGTCGATAGCTCTCAAGCAGAACCCTATATGTTTGCAGTTTACGATATACTTTGACAGTGACAGTGGCCTTATTCTTTTCATCCCCGGTACCACTACGGTCTGACAAAGAAATGCTGACGCCATATTAATAGTTTATCTCGAGGTTTCCGCACGTGTGCCCGCGAGACCGTCTGCACTTTTGCTGTGAACGTACAAAATTCTTTCAGCGCGTAAGAAGCGCGTAAAGCGTTTGATGACCTCGTTCCTTCACATCTGATACTCAACTCGCTATTCCTGTCAAGCGTCAGATTATAGCTCACACTAGTCCTATCTTTCCTTACCCGTTCCCTTCGCAAATTAAATACTTTCGGCGTATCTGCTAGAAAATGCACCAGTTTCGTTCCATCCCAGCTGGCGTGCCTGCACCCAGTCACACGATGCAGTCTTTGTTTGCTGGTATACTTTTCTAGACTTTTCACCGGCTGCCTGCATTCTAGCCTCTCGACTCGAAAAGTAGTCTCAGCCGCGGTGACTTCTAAAGATGTCTGCTTGCACGACAGAAACAAGGCCGTAGGAAAATAAAGGAGTCTGCGGCTGATCCTATTACATTTGTCGAATGTCCTCCTCATCGTACTTTGTACGCTTGCTTCATGAGCATGGGGGCACCCACTAAAGGTTGCCTCCTTGCAGAAAGTCTTCTCCAAAACATGGATGTTCTCTTCCTGTATTGGTTTTATACAGGGCGTCCTTCCACATCACTAAAATGTGCCGTGAAACCATTTAGAGTAACCATATATATCTTGTCACTCCGAGTTGCGAAGTACAGGTCCAAAACTGCATATGGTTTAGATGTCTTGATGTCTTAGTCGATCTATACTTCTACAGAGGTGGATGCCTATGAGCAGGTCCCAGCTCTGGATGTAGCCGGGAGGAGGATTTCCTGTTTAGCAGGATAGGTTCGAGCAGCTTATTACTCTGCTGCGCTGAGACAAGTGCCGCAGATGGTGGTTAGCCGATGTGAGAATCCATTTTAATAGACTGAAACACTGGGGCAAAATAGACCCGCGGTCTATTAGGAGCATATCTATGCTGCTCTTAACAAACCACATCACCAAAGCCGATGCAATGCCATGTCACAGAGTTAATATGAAATTCTCTGTGTTGCAGTGGTGCTATTCTTGTCATTGTCATACACGAAGACCCCGGCGGACCACTCTGGTTCAGATGTAAAGACCAGAATAGGAAAGGCAATGTCATTCTGACACTAAACAACATATTGCGATCCAGAGAAATTAATAATCACACCAATGTTAAAATATGCAACGCAAGTGTCAATTCAGTGATGTTGAATAGAGCCAAAGCATGAAGGGCGAGCAAGGCCATACAACAGACTTCAGTCGTTCGTTAACAGGTGCTAGATCTAGCAAGGCCATACAACAGACTTCAGTCGTTCGTTAACAGGTGCAAGATCGAGCAAGCCATACAAGAGACTTCAGTCGTTCGTTAACAGGTGCTAGATCGAGCAAGCCATACAAGAGACTTCAGTCGTTCGTTAACAGGTGCTAGATCGAGCAAGCCATACAAGAGACTTCAGTCGTTCGTTAACATGTGCTAGATCGAGCAAGCCATACAAGAGACTTCAGTCGTTCGTTAACAGGTGCTAGATCGAGAAAGCCATACAAGAGACTTCAGTCGTTCGTTAACAGGTGCTAGATCGAGCAAGCCATACAAGAGACTTCAGTCGTTCGTTAACAGGTGCTAGATCGAGCAAGCCATACAAGAGACTTCAGTCGTTCGTTAACAGGTGCAAGATCGAGCAAGCCATACAAGAGACTGCAGTCGTCGAGCAAGCCATACAACAGACTTCAGTCGTTCGTTAACAGGTGCTAGATCGAGCAAGCCATACAAGAGACTTCAGTCGTCGAGCAAGCCATACAACAGACTTCAGTCGTTCGTTAACAGGTGCTAACGAAGAATAATTGGCGTAAAGTCTCAAGCCATGATGAAGAATGAAGACATGTGGGAAAGGAGCCAACAAAAAAGCCACTGACAACCAATTAAGATAAGAAAATTGGCTGGGAAGGATATACGATCAAGAATGCACAGTTCAACATGGCCAATCATGCCGTAATGTGGAATTCTCAAGAGAAGACACAGAAAGGGATATCTAAAATAAATGGAGCAGAGAATGCGAAAAGGAACTGCTATTCAATAGTTACACATGGAGAGAAGAGAGAAAGATGAGCACCGGACTGTGTACGCTGACGACATGTTGTCAATGACCTTTACACCGGTAGGAGCGATGTGTGTTGATTGATTGAATACATAGGGTTTACCATAACCAGCTTTTAAGGCAAGGCATGACGTATTTAGGCGTCATGACGCATTATTTGGCGCCTAGCAGTTCACGGTTGACAAGGAATTCGTTCAATCTGGATTTAGTGGGAGGAACCCATGAAGACACAGAATAATAACAGATGGAGAGGATCTCTTGCAGCCTTATGCTCAACGGGGAACAACAAGGATAAATGATGATGAATACGTATACGTTTCTAACACTTCATGTACGATAGCCGTCCGTGTCCGCTATGGAACTACCTTTCTTAGTGACTAATTCATTTCCTCGTGACACTATCGATAGAGACCTCGTTACGATCCAGTGTGTCACAAGTTGTTAATGCGGGATCAAGATGCAGCAGTGGTCAGCGACCTATAGCTGACTGCTAGTGTCAGGGCCAGCGAACCATAGCTGCCAAGACCCGTCTACACCTCCACGTGGTGATCCTGGATAACAGGCTGCAGCAGGGCAGACTGGCTAAGGAGAAGGGATCGAAGAGGGAATGCTAACCCGGTACTCAAAAAATGCTTGCTGAAGTCGGATGTGTTGGACCGAAAGGTGCAAATATCGCAGCCAAGCTGTAAACTACGACACAACGCATTCCGTTCTCTGGACTACATTCTGCTACTTAAGCCCTTTCAGGGTTTGGTAGTGGGAGATGTGGTTAATGCTAAATCCTAGCATATAACGTGGATCGTGTAGTCCAGTTGAAAGTGAGCTGTCTTGCTAGGCTGGCGTTACAGAGTGTCAGGATTCAGATTCACAAATGGACAGAAAAAAATCTCAGCCGTAGTTCGTGCCTGGTGGGACGGCTCACCCAGTCTATCCAACCTGATGTATGAGTTGGGGAAGGTAAAAACAGCAAGGAAGGGAACTGGCCATTCGACCTCACATAGGCTTAGTACATCCCCGAAAGCAATCGTTGCCATGGGCTGACCTTTACCTAAGAATAGAATGAAGAGGGTCGATATAACAGTAATAGAATGTGGCGCATTTGTCGTGAGAAGTGAGCGCTCTATCACGCTGCCACCCAGACGAAACTGGTCGCTACATCAGTTAGACCTAATCAGTAGCGAAGCGTGATAATAGTTTCAGGGTAAGAGAGTCATCAACATAAAGGGACATAATCGTTCACCTGCTCTTAAAAATAGAAATTGGGTCAGGGAAGGCCGGCCTAATTTGTGGCTATTGGGCATTCAGAATAAAATAGAGCGCTAATGACTATCTTATAGCTACCAATTGCCCTGATTCCTACGATGTGTTAGACTGGGCGCAATCAGCTATGTCACTTCGTGCGTGTGCTAACATGTTACTATACTTTAACAACAATGACCATTTCAATTTCTAATTTATTTTACATCGGTTTTACACAAAGAGATGTCTTCTCTAATTCTTCACAAAACTATCCTATTTAAACTCTTCGCTACTTGACCTAAAATAAACGAATCAGGTGTCAGAGACAAACAATCATAGTCAGGTGAAACATACTGACCAGACCACACTTTACGTCCCAGGTGGTGATCCTGGAAACAGACTGTGTTACAACAGTCTGACCAACAAGGTGGGGGTCGATACTGTAATCCTTAATGTCGTGAGCTTACTGAGGACCCTCGCATTACACTACATCCAGGAGGACCAAGGACCCCTTTCTAAAGTACTCTTCGGGCTGCAAGAAAAGCCTCAGTAATATGTTACTAAAGAAAGGTAATAAAGAGTTAACTCAGCTCAAGTAGATTCGAACAGCAGCAACAACAACCGAGTCTGACACACGGATTAAAACTCATATTAGGGATAATCTCCGTCTGTCGGTAGGGAACAGAACCAACCAATCGACGATTGCCGCGCCTTTAGCAGACGGGAACAGGTCGCCATTATCAGCCTCATGTCAGGGCACACCAGACTGAAGAGATACATATACAAACTTCGACTGTGAACTTTACCACTTTGCACATGTGTACTAAACGAACAAACTAACAATGGGTTAGTAATAAGTCTTTACCCTGCCCATGTAGGAGTAGGAGGAGAACGTTGAAATTTGGCAGTGCTTATTCCTTCTCAATGTAGCCACCACCTGAATTTATACATTTCTGCTATCTCTGCGTGACCTTCAAAAGACCTTCAGAATAAAATAACATATATTTCGAACTAAACCAGTTATCACAAGCCAGTATGACATCTTCGCCACTATCAAAATTATTTCCATTCGAGTATTTTTTTTAAGTTTTGGGAAAAGAAAAAGGTTTGATGGAGATAAATCCGGAGAATATGGTGGGTGTGGAAGAATTTAAATATTCAAATCGTGTCCGTTTGCAGCACAAGCCTTGCTTTATGGGAGGACGCGTTGTATTGAAGCAAAGGCAGAATTTGAGTGCCTTTCTTAGTTTGATAAGGAGATCTGCATACTATTGCCAATTAACCGTGTTGCCATGAGGCAGGTAATCTTTCAATATGACACCTTTGACGTCCCAATAAAAAAACAGCAGGCATAACTTTTCTTGCAGATTTCTGTGCTCTTGGTTTGACATGTGTTTGTGAGCCCTGGGTTTTCCACAGCATACTAGAAATTTTGGATTCTGGGTCATAATGGTGAACCCAAGTCATCTACTGTCACCATGGTCGGCAACATGTTTTTCGACCGACACATTTTGAGCAGCTGGCCCCAGCAATCAACCCTCGTTTGTTTCTGTTCACATGTCAGCAGACACGGGACCCAGCGGGCACACACTGTTCACATGTCAGCAGACGCGAGACCCAGCGGCACACACTGTTCACGTGTCAGCAGACGCGGGACACAGCTGGCACACACTGTTCACATGTCAGCAGACGCGGGACCCAGCTGGCACACACTGTTCACATGTCAGCAGACGCGGGACCCAGCTGGCACACACTGTTCACATGTCAGCAGACGCGGGACCCAGCTGGCACACACTGTTCACATGTCAGCAGACGCGGGACCCAGCTGGCACACACTGTTCACATGTCAGCAGACGCGGGACCCATCTGGCACACACTGTTCACATGTCAGCAGACGCGGGACCCAGCGGGCACACACTTTTCTCATGTTCAGTCTGTCGTGTAAAATTCTAAAAACTACTTTCATTCAGTTTTGCTGATCTAGATATCTCAACAATTGTCATTTTCCTATCCTGGTCATTGATTTTCTTCATTCTTACAGCATTTTCATCGCTGCATTCTGAGGGTGGTCTTCCTGATCTTGGAAGATCAGCAACATAGGAACGGCCACACTTGAACTGCCTCACAAGTTTTGTTTTACAGAAGCATACGAAGGACAGAATTCCTCAAACACTTGTCCCATCCCCCTGTGTATTTATGTAGGTGTTTTCCCCTGGATTTTATCACAGTTCTGGCCTCTAATTTCTCCATTGTTCTGACAACCCGTTAGAGTAGCAGATCCGGTCAATAAGATGCGTTGCGCGATGCACCATACCGGGTAAACCCGTCGAGAACGGAAATTCATACTTCTCAGTACAAATCGAATGAGCTACATATGTGTCACATTTCTCCTCCTGCTCTTTCATAGTCATGGTAAAGACTTATTACAAGCCCCTTGTGAGTCAGTAAACAGGTCACAAATGGCTTTTTAAAAAAGAAAATACGAACAAAATAAAAAAGGAAGTTGAAAACATCTATTATTGCTCCTACATCGTCTCTTATTTCTCAACATAGTTTCCACCAACATTTGTGCAATCGCTTTATAAGTGGACCAAAACATGCATTATAGAAGACTCTTGTCTGCTGTCTCTGTCACATTTTCACTTCGCATATGCGAAACTTCTCCCGCCAAGGTTAGTTGTTGGTGAGCTAAACAGACAGAAATCGCTATAGGCTAAGTCGGACTGCTATCCTAGTTGATTAACTCTCTCCTGGGTTAGTCGTGCCGTAAGTGGTCTGGCATTGTCATGGTGGTACAGTTATCCTCTAGTCAGCAGCTCTGGCCATATTTTCTCGGGAATTGCATCCCGAGGCATCATCATAACTTAACAGTAGTATACATGGTCTCCTGTATTCTGGTAAATTGTTAACAACACTCGGTGAGAATCCACAAATACACAAAGAAGAATGACTAATGTCTTGTCATGCTAAACATACTGGCCAAAACCCTCATCTCGGCTTCCCCGTAGCCTTTCATGCAAACGGGCTGTTTTCATGGCAAACGAGGCGAGGGATCGACGTGATCTCCGTAGTAGTGGGCGACACACAGATGAAGCAAAGCGTAGCACAACCGTCTGGAGGGCCTCGGTCCACCCCAATCGTCACGGTCGGGTTGTGAGAAAAACTACGACAACCCGCCACTTGAATACCTTTTCAGGACGCACAAAAGGGTAATCATACTCATTGTGGGCATTCAAAAACAATCTTCACTTTACGCGGCGTAATCTTGAATTTCTTGACAAAAGTTAAATAAATGTGTTTCAAGTGCATGTAAGCACGCCTTGATTCAAGTTGGTAGTGATGCTCCCCATGCTTTGTCCGCAGTAACAATCTTGTTCGACATCTCTTCATCTTTATTTGCATATCGACAGAGAAAATGCAAGGATAAGCCCATTTAGTTCATTATGCGATCTTCGGTCACGTGTATCTACCGCGAGCATACTTTCCAAAAAATGAAATCGATCATGCATTATGCGGTAGGCTAAATTATGCGATTACAGTTGCTAGTCTATCGTTACTCGCCTATCAGCTAACAAATACTTCTGTTGTAATATGAAGAGGACGACCCGGTCGGGCGTCATCAACAATTTTCTTAGTGTCCTTGAGAAAATGTATCGATCCAGTTATGCATCACTTTACGCGACAAACACGTATCATCGTAAACAGGAACCATTACCTTGTGAATAGCTTTTGCACAAATTCCTCTTGCGGACAAAAAAACAAACACACAACAGCCTGTTGTCTTTTGGTTATACACTCTATGAGCAAAAAAACGCCATCTCAGCAGCGCAACAGCTGGTATCTGAAACCTACAGTAATCGCAAAGCTGGATGTTGCTGCCACATAATGACATCTTTTAGAAACTACCAACCACATTTTTCAGCTATCCTATACCAGTTTGTGATCTACTTATTGACTTACTCTCGTATTACCAGACCATCCCCTGTATGGCCAGTGAAAGAAGATACCTTTGCCCAACGATCCAATACTTGAGCTAAGGAAGAGCTCCAAACAATGGCCGTGCTCTTCGCGGGAACTTGTCCAAGGGGCGTAGCCATAAAAAAAAGTGATCACATGAAGGGATAATCGATCCGAGTGGCACCCAGATTGAATCAAATTGGCCCACTTAATATTGCAAATGTGGACCAAAGAGTAATGTGTATGCGAATGACAACCTCATCACGTAGAAACCATTGCCTTGAAATGGCCTTTTGCAGTTGTTTGCATGCACTCTCCTTTTAAACGACTTCGGGAAATGGGCCAAATGCAGTGTCGAGTCTCTGTTTCCAATACATGGAGCGAAAGGGAATGAATGCAAGAATAAACGAATGACGGATTTTGGCCACTCTTTATATAGTGGTGCTGCAATTGACAGACTTATCAATCCCCAGACTGTCATAAGTTTGATATCAACGTGGATCAGACAAGTGAAGAGACGACGTAGGGAACATTTCAGAGGCGTGTACAGTCAGCGAGCTACATGTATCATCAGTAAATCGTCAATCAAAACAAATTCGCGCCGTCAACTATTTGTATGCAGTTTGTTTCTATTTCAGTTTTTGTCATTAAAGTTTCTTCGAGATGAAGTAGCCAGCCCCATGCCCAACCATCCTTGGTAGCCTCTCACGGTATGTCTGGCAGGTTACAGTGTTACTATTCTCTGCTCCCCTTTTGGGCTTCAATCAGTATACGGGGAATGTTCAAAAAGTATCCGACCTTAATTTTGTTTTTCTCCCGAGAAATTAATGAAGTATGGGTATTGTCTTTTGGAGTGAGGTATAGGGGACCGTCATGCGCACCCGTGAATTGTTGCCCGCCCGCAGATTGCGTCAGTCGCTGGCAGTCAGCCTTTCAGTGTTGAGTAAAGGGAGCACCAGTCAAGTTTTCATTAACCAGGTGTGCAGAAATGTGAAAGCCATGTTGACCATTTTCTTTGACTCCCGTGAGGTTCTGCATCACGAGTACGCAACACAAGGTTACAACATGACCAAAGAGTACTACCTGGTGGTCATCCGTCGTGTTCGTGATGCTGTTCGAAGCTACGACCGGACTTGTGGACAAATGGAACTTGATAGCTCCATCATAACAACGGGAACTTGGTAGCTCCATCATAACGGGAACTTGGTAGCTCCATCATGACAACGGAAACTTGGTAGCTCCATCATGACAACGGGAACTTGGTAGCTCCATCATGACAACGGGAACTTGGTAGCTCCATCATGACAACGGAAACGTGGTAGCTCCATCATGACAACGGGAACTTGGTAGCTCCATCATGACAACGGGAACTTGGTAGCTCCATCATGACAACGGGAACTTGGTAGCTCCATCATAACAACGGGAACTTGGAAGCTCCATCATGACAACGGGAACTTGGTAGCTCCATCATGACAACGAGAACTTGGTAGCTCCATCATGACAACGGGAACTTGGTAGCTCCATCATGACAACGGGAACTTGGTAGCTCCATCATGACAACGGGAACTTGGTAGCTCCATCATGACAACGGGAACTTGGTAGCTCCATCATGACAACGAGAACTTGGTAGCTCCATCATGACAACGGAAACTTGGTAGCTCCATCATAACAACAGGAACTTGGTAGCTCCATCATGACAACGGGAACTTGGTAGCTACATCATGACAACGGGAACTTGGAAGCTCCATCATGACAACGGGAACTTGGTAGCTACATCATGACAACGGGAACTTGGTAGCTACATCATGACAACGGGAACTTGGTAGCTCCATCATAACAACGAGAACTTGGTAGCTCCATTATGACAATGGGAACTTGGCAGCTCCATCATAACGGGAACTTGGCAGCTCCATCATGACAACGGGAACTTGGTAGCTCCATCATGACAACGGTAACTTGGCAGCTCCATCATAACGGGAACCTGGCAGCTCCATCATGACAACGGGAACTTAGTAGCTCTATCATGACAACGGGAACTTGACAGCTCCATCATAACAACGGGAACTTGGCAGCTCCATCATAACAACGGGAACTTGGTAGCTCCATCATAACGGGAACTTGGCAGCTCCATCATGACAACGGGAACTTGGTAGCTCCATCATAACAACGGGAACTTGGTAGCTCCATCACGACAACGGGAACTTGGTAGCTCCATCATAACAACTCACCCTCCTATTCTTCGCATCTGATTCTTTCTTGGCCAAACACAATCTTCCTTCGGTTCGCCAGACTCCCTATTCTCCCGACATGGCTCTTTCCAAAATTTGGTAGCCGATCATAACACTGCAATCGATGAATCTGTAATCCACAGATCCTTGCGGTTTGAAATCAAATGTATTCGATTAAGGAGTTGCGCATAAGAAAACAGACGATTCCTCATAACATGACATACCTCATAACATAACATACTATAACATACCTCCCAAGATAATATAATCCATGAGATCACCCATCAGTAACATATCCCATAGATAACATTTCCCATAACACATAACATATTCCAAAATGTAACATGCCCCACAACACAACATACCTCATTATACACCCCACAACAAAACATACCCCATAACATTACACACCCCAGATGGCGATGACCTTGACATTATAGAGACTCACCCAGTGTGTGTAGTTCTGTAAAGTTGATCCTGAGATTAGTCAGTTTAAGCAGGTCTTGCACGTCTTCGCTATACGGGTCCGGAATAGCTATGGATGGCGGAAGGACTCTGAAAATCACCTGCAGACAGACAGCACATATCATTTGTAACAAATAAAAATACTTTGCATACGTTAGAACCAGAAGGTTTTCGCCCCGGGAGACAGATAGAGAGGAGAGATAGCGAGATGACTGCAAATATGTATGACATTAACTAACAACACTGTTGCTTCAACCTGTAATCCTGGAATAGCAAATCTAAACAATTCAAATATCGAAAAGATAACATAATATTCATTCAGATTTTTATTCCCATGTGAAGCACAGACTGCATCTGGCTATGGCCATCATTACTTCATCTTTACTTCATCTTTACTATCTTTTGTAGATTAAGATGGCCATGATCCGGCCCGTTTCAAAGGAAGCCGGACTACGACCACTTGTATCCACTCATCATTAAGCTCTAATGTGAATCATACGTTTCAACTCCAAGATAAAGATATCCACCGAGAAAACATAGTATTCCTGACTGACGCCGCGTCAGTATTAGCAGCGCTAAAACAACAAGGAGATGAAGATCTCCAGCAATTTATGTTCTCCCTGACATAGCTCTCAGCAGAACACCCAAGGTTGGTCATACAGTGGATCACATCCCACTGTAATATTGAAGACAATGAAGCTGCAGACAGACCTGAGTATCACATATAATGAGGCCAAGACCATAATTAAAGCCAACTTCGAGGTAAAATGGGCTGATCAACACCCCGACTTCCGAAAAGAGGACAGCTACTATAACTTAACTAGAGGAGAGCAAGTCATCATCTTCAGACTGAGAACTGGGCATAAAAGACTCAAAGGTCATTTTTACAACAAAATGAGGATTAGGACAGATACAAGTGCCCATATGGCGGGGGGAGGGGGCATATCATGACCGTGGAACACATCCTGCAAAGCTGCACGCTCACGCAGGAAAAGAGAGAACAATGCTGGCCTCGTGAGACAGATATGAGATAAACGCTGTATGGAGATGAAACAGCCTTACAAACAACGGTGTCCTTTGTAAGAGAAACCGGGACCTTGATCTGAGGATGAACGAAGAGGAGAAGATATATTTCAACTGCAGATGGTCCTCTCCACAGGAAGCCTGTATCCAATTTGTTTTTGTATACTGGCTGTTTCTTCACATGATGAGGTTGACAGTGCCAAGCACAACCGTATTTAGTCACGTTTTACGACATGATTAGAAGGCTACAATGGCCCTATTCTTTTCTTCCGGTATATTACTCGAGTCATATAATGATATACTAAACATAAATGATTTTGACAGAAGGATAGAGACGATGTAAAACTATGAAACTGCTCAGTTATACGAATATGGGTCTTGTTGATTAACTAAGTCTGCAGAGCTATGCGATCTTTAGTAGTCAATGCCAAGCTGAAGAAACTGCAGGTGTTATGTAGTTAGCTTAACGTCTTTATTCTGGTTTAGACAATCCACTTTTTTTACATCCATTTGATCTTTAAAAAATACCTATGCCCATCTAATCTATTCTGGAATGCATTAATTGACCCTGTTTCAACTATTTCCTATGGCAACGCATTCCAAACGTCACCACTCTCTGACTAAAAAAATATTTCCTGATATCTAATCTCGACCTTGCTGGTGAGTAGATCTATATAACGCTGTAGTGACTGTTGGCTGTGGAATGAGAGAGAGGGGGGGGGGCGCAGCAGATGTGCCAGGCAATAACTGTACTCTGGCGAGCCCCGAGCAAGCGAAAAGCACATGTTGGACAGTCTTGCTGCCGATGATGGATGTGTCGGACCAAAAGGTGCAAATATCGCAGTCAAGCTGTAAACTAGCGATACAACGCATTCTTTACTCCGGACGACATCATGCTACTTGCAAAGCCCTGTTCAGGGCTTGGTTGTGGGAAATTGAGAACGAAATCAGAAGAAGAAGAAGAAGAAGAAGAAGAAGAGGAAGAAAAAGAAGAAGAAGAAGAGGAAGAAAAAGAAGAAAAAGAATAACAAGAGGCACTGTCTCATCTAGATGGGTGCAGTAGCGGCTATTAGGTGCATGTGCAGATTGTAACTTGTTTATGTATTTGTTAGTTCCGGTGTGTTCTGTCCTAAGTTGAACGAGTATGCTATATTCCTTGCGCTGCAGTGTCTTGATGTTATCCTTTTTTGTTTGGGGGTGTCATTTTTTTTTAAATGGCACGTACCGTATACCTTTTCGTTCGCTTATCAAAGCCAGATACATGACCAAATGGGAAACCGAACATACTGGTTACACCAAAAACGATGCCTATTACCAGTTGAACCGAAGAGAGCAGGTCGTTGTCTTCAGACTTCGCACTGGCCACAACAGACTGAGGTACCACCTATTCAACAAATTGAAGATAGGGTGTACCGACGAATGCCCGTGCGGTACTGGTAAAATGACCACTGAACATCTGCTGCAGAACTGCCCGACATACGAGGATCAGAGAGAGCAGATGTGGCCATTACCAGTGGAACTGCAAGACAAGCTCTATGGCAGTGGCGACAGCCTCAGGATGACCGCTTTTTTCGAAAAAATAATGGTTACTGTCTGACTGCGTACGCAGAAGAAGTATACCTTTTCGTTCATCGGTAAAGTTATTGTCATTGAAGTTGTTTTGAAGTACTAGCTTTGCTGTCTGCATGTTGACCGGTGTGTTTATTTTAACCATGCTTGCTCCTAGTTTTGTTAGTAGGTATGGTGTTCCATTGTCTGATATGTCCATGTGTCCTGGAATTCACTGGATAGTACATTTGATGTTGTGTGTTGTTTGCATCATATCAATCATCTCGTGTAACTTCTTTATTGTTACTTTGTAAGAATGCTTCAAGTGCCTGTAGGGTTCGTTGTTCTTGAATCAGTGAAGACAACAATATTGGACGGCTTTTGCTTTCCTTGCTGGAACTTCTTGAGTATTACCTGGATGGTGGTGATTATTTCTGTGAATTCTGATTGTTGGTATTCACAGTATTCTTCACGTGTTTCATATTGTTCAAAGGTATCACCATTTGAGTTCATTTATAGCTCCAAGCCCTACAATTATAGTGGCAGAGCCGTCAGTACACGCGTTTATATTGGTCTTAGGGTAGTTGTATATTGTTTCGTTGATTGCTGTCTTTAATATAATTGAGTTTGTTTCTCTTGTCAATATACTTTCCAAAAGTAGACTACTTTCTAAAGATGTTTTTAACTTGTTTCCTGCTGGTCATTTTTGTGTTATTTTTCAGTATTGGTAGAAGATGGTTTTTATCTGCTACTTTTGATTTTAACGTGTTAATTGGTTTCCAGTTTTCAAACAGCTGTTTATTTGTGTGTCCTTGTTCTGTACTATTTTGTATCACTACACATTGCTCGTTTGCGTCTGGCGTCTATTCATTCTGCATGGGCATCAGTTTTGTAGGGAGCTGTCGGTATGGTTCCCATGTCCCCGAATTTATATACCTCAGCGCTGGATTTGTAATGTTATCAAGTTCCTCTAGATTGTTTTGCTTATTGTGGTTTGTAGGGGCAGGTTTCAGTCTATAACTGATCGGACGTAACCTAGGTAAAGTGCCTTTGTCCATCTTTTTCTTCTTCCCAGGTGGTTCTTACCAGATGTTTGACCAAGTTAAGATATATGTAGGTCTTGTCTTTCATTTTGTTCAATTCCCACTTATAACGGACCATCATCTCTTGTCAGTAGTTGCCTGTCAAGTTCGATTCCCACTTATGACGGACCATCATCTCTTGTCAGTAGTTGCCTGTCAAGTTCAATTCCCACTTATGACGGACCATCATCGCTTGTCAGTAGTTGCCTGTCAAGTTCGATTTCCACTTATGACGGGCCATCATCTCTTGTCAGTAGTTGCCTGTCAAGTTCAATTCCCACTTATGACGGACCATCATCTCTTGTCAGTAGTTGCCTGTCAAGTTCGATTCCCACTTATCACGGACCATCATCTCTTGTCAGTAGTTGCCTGTCAAGTTCCATTCCCACTCATGACGGGCCATTATCTCTTCTCAGTACTTGACTGTCAAGTTCGATTCCCACTTATGACGGACCATCATCGCTTGTCAGTAGTTGCCTGTCAAGTTCGATTCTCACTTATGACGGACCATCATCGCTTGTCAGTAGTTGCCTGTCAAGTTCGATTCCCACTTATGACGGACCGTCATCTCTTGTCAGTAGTTGCCTGTCAAGTTCGATTCCCACTTATGACGGGCCATCATCTCTTCTCAGTAGTTGCCAATCGAGTTTGAGTTCGTACGCTTTCTTGTTCTTGTTTATGCTTCTGGTAAAAACTGTGTATACCTACTTACTTGAAGTGCCCGTCAACCTCACAGAGTGTTCGAACAGAAACCTGAAACCAAGAATGCTCTTTCGTTTGCCAAGAGCAGATCTGTCATTGTACAGAATTACGGGATTGTTAGGCAGTTGTGTAGGGTTTTGGGTGATGCTCACATTTGCAGACGTCATCGACCGAATATCCTTATTTGTGTCAAGTTCGACCTACACCTGAACATTACCTTTCGTAATCTGTTTAGAGATCCCCACAGAGCGCATGCCATTGTGTGCCCCGTGGCAAGTTCTTCTTGAACCTCCATCCACTATGCACCATATCTTTGACGCCATTTTTTGGTGCGGTTTCAGTCAGAGTTCTATTCCAATGGCTGCAGAATTTGTATCAATGTCCTCTTTATAGTTCATGCTTTTCATTGTCATCTTCGGCCGCAACACATCTTCTAATAAACCGGTGGCGCATTGATTGCATCAACCTTTTTCCTTTGGCGTTGGTTTAATCACAGCTTACTGTAGATGCATGCCTTCTGACTAATGGGGCATTCCCTTTCAAACGTCACCTTTCAAGGCTGACTAAATAACTGAACTTGCATGTGTCAACTATCAGTTCAACTATAATAGCGTGTTCTGGAAATAAATATGAATATGCAGTTGGTTTCAGGGCAGGATTCTGTGAAAAGTTAACTCTCAACAGTAATTTGTTGTGTTTTGTGTCGTGAATTTGTTTAATTTCTGTGTGGAGCATAGATTGATTATAAATCTTGGCACAATATGAATACCATTATTTATTCGGCCTTGGAATGTGACGTGTCATATGGATTTTTTTGGTGAGTCAGACGGCCTTTCTAAAATAGGCTGTGCTTTAAGTCACTCTGCCACAATACGGCTCGTCTTATTTACAGTAACATCAGCAAATTTGGCGCGTTAAGATTAGTTCGTTCCTTAACTGGTACAGGCTGCCTTGAAACACAGTGCAAGGGTCGATACTAGTAGTACCATTTGGGGATGCATTTTCTCCTCCCACCCCCTCCTCGCCGGCAGTGTTTGTCAGCATGCGGATTATATTAACATAATAAGTCCTATTAATATTACTTTTTGACTATCTGTTTGATTATTTGAGCGTCTGAGATGCCGTGTCCAGTTTGGCAGACACCGAATTTGTTTCTGGTGCGTACGCTTCTGACAATCCTGAAAGTAGTGGCGACCTATCGTACTTGCACACCTGCCAATAAACTTATAACAGCCAAATATGTTGGCGGTCGTAAGAGAAAACGTGTTGCAAAGGACATGCTACTTACTTACTGACTAACAGAGTTGTAGAGGGTTCGCTTCACACGGTAAAGGTGTCGGGTTTGAATCCCATACCGACATGCTATAAATGGGTATCTGGTTTACGGTTAGGGGCGGAAAAACGGTCAGAAAGGAAGCTGGCTACCAAATCTGATAAAAAGCTGAGGATTAATAAGTACAACAGTCTCTAACACTTCATACCAGATAGCAGTGTCTGCTGTCGGACTATCATTACTCTTGATATGGTTAACAAAGGAGGGGGGAAGGTGAAAGATATATATATATATATATATATATTGAGAGAGAGAGAAAGAGAGAGTAAAGAAAATACAAATTAATGTATGTATATATATATATATACAAATGTCTACGACCATTTGAGAGCAAAACAGTTTTTCTCACAAAGTATCTAGCAGTCATAGTGACCCAGCCAAGAAACAGTAAAATTAATGGCTGTCAGAATTGCCTGTACAAATCAGCAAAGTCAAAATACAATCTATAATTCCCACTGCAATATATATGGAAATGTGGAGGCAGATAGACTCGTCAAAGGACAAAACAAAACCCAAAAGACAAGAAAAGAAAGAAAAAGGTTTTTTTTTTTTTAAAAACAGCTTAAAAAAACAGCCAAGAATTGAAAACCCAAAAGACAAGAAAAGAAAGAAAAAGGTTTTTTTTTTAAAAAAAACAGCTTAAAAAAACAGCCAAGAATAGAAAACTCAAAGAGTATGACGTAACGAAAGGAAAACTCCTGTACTACAATGTCAAGGTAGTCCCTTAGCAGACACTGCTATTGGGGATGAAGTGTTAGAGACTGTATTGTACGAGGTCACAGCTGATTTATGAGGTCGGGTGGAAGTTCCCTTTACTCGCTGCCTTTCTTTCTCTAACGGTAAGCCTGGTACCCATCTACAGCTGGGCTGACTGAAGCAGGCCAGTTATTAGAGTGTGTTAAAGGTGCTCAGAATATGTGCCAAGAATGTTGGTACCCGATGTTACTCAGGGTCAGAACATTTTAAGTGGCATTCTCTAAGAATATTCTCGACAGTTTTCCCCGAAGTCCGGAGCTTCGCTGTCGGCTTGGGGCCATCCCTGGGGTTTTGGACGATAACCTTCCCTGCCCCTGTGAGAATGTCTGGCGACTGCGAACATTGTATAAGGCAGGAGCGTTAATCCTGATGCTATTTCGTTGAGCTACGTTCAGTAATCGTGAAGATGGAAAAAGCAAGAACCAAATTTACTACATTCTAATGCAGCAAAAGATAGAGGTTAAGAGTAGTATCTTCAATGGCACGGACGAGGTTCGGATTTGCGTAGTCGGCAGGTGTGTGGCTTGGCTTTGTTCGTTCTCAATCTCCCGCTACCAAGCCCTGAAAGGGCTTACGAAGCAGAATGTAGTATAGAGAACGGAATGCGTTGTGTCGTAGTTTACAGCTTGACCGCGATATTTGCACCTTTCGGTCCAACACATCTGACTTCAGCAAGCATTTTTTGAGTACCGGGTTAGCATTCCCTCTTCGATCCCTTCTCCTTAGCCAGTCTGTTCTGTTGCAGCCTGTTATCCAGGATCATCGCGTGGAGGTGTAGAAGGGTCTTGGCAGTTATGGTTCGCTGGCCCTGACGTTAGCAAGTCAGCTATGGGTCGCTAACCGCTGCAGCACATGCGCTACTCAGCATCTTGATCCCGGCAGGTGTTTAGCGCCAACATTTCCATGCACCCGTTAGAATGCCTGGCGAATGAGAAACATTGTATAAGGCAGGAGCGTTAATCCTGGTGCTATTCATCATCATCATCATCATCATGTAGCATGTTCACTGTAGAACGTCGCTCCCATCACAGTCTGTCTGAAAGAAACTCGTTCTCTTGCCAAAACTCCAGCCTCGGCCAGTCATACCCAGGCATTCCTGGATATCTTGGTGCCATCGTCTTCTTGGTCTACCCCAGCCTCTTTTACCTGGCACCATACCTTCCATCGCCGTGCTCTCAAGATCGTTGTGTCTCGTGCTGTGATCAAAGTATTTGCATTTTCTAGCCAAAATGGAATTGATAAACCAGTTCTCCTCAATACTCAACTCTTGCCGAATGTCTACATTTTGGTTTTTTTCTCTGTCCATGATATTTTGAGCATCTTTCTGTAACATTTTGACTCGAAGGATTCGATTCTTTGTCTAGAAGTTTTGGTAATTGTCCATGATTCACGGCCATAAGCTGCCACAGGAAAAACACAGGCTCTCATGACTTTTACTTTTATCATTTTGTTGGTGCTCTGCCATAATTTCTTCAGGCTTCTTCACATGGTGCTGTTAGGTTGAGCTATTTTCAGTAATCATGTGGATGGAGAAAGCAAGAACAAAATTAACAACATTCTAATGCAACGCAACGATGATCGAGGTTATGAGTAACATCTCCAATGAAACTACCAGGTGCTGACTGCGACTCAGACCACCAATTGCTAATAGTGGACATCTAGCTAAAGCTGGAAAAAAATGAAAAAAAGCATATTCTTTACCACAGGAGTTAACCATAAAAGTAAAAAGCTATTTGAGGTGATTTTGACACTGCATGAAGAAATAACCCTAGATGAACTTCGGGGACGAAAATGCATTGTGGGTGAATTGACAGCAGCCAGCGACTCATAGTTGTCTGCGTTCATCAGGGTAAGTGGCCTATAATTTACCAAGACCCGATTTCATCTCCGAGTGGCGGCCATGGAAACAGACTGCAATCATGCACCTTGGTTTAGAGGATAGGGTTCAAAGAGGAAAGGCAAACCCGGTCCCCAAAAATACCGTGCTGAAATCGGATGTGTCTTGGCTGAAAGGCGCAGATATCGCAGTCTCGATGAAGACTGAGCGACACAACGTCACAAAAATCTTTTTCACGACAAACGTCGTTGAAGAAGAAGAAAATATAAAAAAAAGAAGAATAACAACAACAACATACCACATGCATGCGCTATTCGTACATTATGATGCAGTAAAATACACAGGAAATGGCTAAACAAATCAGTTACATCATAGATAGTAATCTGAGACTCATAGAAGAAAGGAACAGTTAAAACAATCCAGGACAAAGCGCAATACCGACACTCACAGAAACAGCACAAGATAAATCAGAAAAATTATTCTGAAAGAAAAGAAGCAAGTAAGATAGAAGAGTTGCAAAGACAAAGGAAGGAAGGTGGGGCGTTCAAAGAAATTAGAACACTAACTGGCGAGTTCAAGCCGTCATTACATGTAATAAACGACAAAGATGGAAATACACTGACAGACAGCAAGGATATACTCGACTATTGGAAGTTTTTTTTTGTTTTTTTTGTTTTTTGTGTTCGCCTTATTTATCTATTCCCCAAGGCGTGTGTGCGTTACACTGTGGTTTTTATTTTGCGCCTGTCGGCCCAGTGCATCCGACTTCAGCATGCATTTTATGTAAGGGTCTGCTTCCTCCTGCATTTTCTAAGGGTTTGCTTCCCCGGGGTAACGGCCGGTGCTGTGATGGGGATCGAACCCAGCACCTTCTGGTTGTGAGCCGTGCCACTTAACCACTAGGCCACGCCGTCCCCTGACTATTGGAAGTAATATTACAGAAATATGTACGAACACGCTGGAAAAAGCCCAACAATAATGCATACGAATCAGGACAAACAGCCGGATCCTACGATAGACGAGGTTAGAATAGCAAATCTAAAGGTTGAAGAGATGGAAATCACCAGGATATGATGATATATCGAAAGGAGAAGAGGCCAGTTTCAACATCTACCACGCAATTTGCAAAAAGATCTGGCACAGCATAGTATGGCCAAGAGCATGGACACGATCTGCGTTTATCCCACTCCCCAAGAATGGTGATCTGAAGCGATGCCCTAACTTCAGAACCACCGTTATAACAAGCCATCCTCCTACGGATCATCATTAAGAGTTCAGAAAACAAACTCATACAGGAAAGACATGATGCACAGACAGGATTTTGAGACAACAGTGGCACTGGGAATCACATTCTTAACATGCGAAATAATTTCGAAAAGTGCAGAGAGTACAACGTTGACTTACACACTTGCTTCATAGATTACACCATAGTGTTTGATTGTGTGCAGCACCGAATGATATGACGAATTATGCAAGACACGGGGTTCTCAACGCACCTGAGTCTACTGATCGAAAAACTTAACAAGCAACGATCGGAGTAGGGGAAGAGACATCGGAATTGGGAAAGAGACATCGGAATAGGGGAAGAGACATCGGAATAGGAGAAGAAACATCGGAATAGGGATAGAGACATCGGAATATGGGAAAGAGACATAGGAATAAGGGAAAGAGACATAGGAATAAGGGGAAGAGACATCGGAATAGGGGAACAGACATCGGAATAGAGGAACAGACATCGGAATAGGGGAACAGACATCAGAATAGGGGAAGAGCCATCGGAATAGGGGAAGAGCCATCGGAATAGGGGAAGAGCCATCGGAATAGGGGAAGAAACATCGGAATAGGGATAGAGACATCGGAAGAGGGATAGAGACATCGGAAGAGGGATAAAGACATCGGAATAAGGGGAAGAGACATAGGAATAAGGGGAGAGACATCGGAATAAGGGAAGGGACACCGGAATAGGGGAAGAGACATCGGAATAGGGATAGAGACATCGGAATAGGGGAAGAGACATCGGAATAAGGGAAGAGACATCGGAATAGGGATAAAGACATCGGAATAAGGGGAAAAGACATCGGAATAGGGGAAGAGACATCGGAATACTGGAAGAGACATCGGAATAGGGGAAGAGACATCGGAATAGGGGAAGAGACATCGGAATAGGGGAAGAGACATCGGAATAGGGGAAGAGACATCGGAATAAGGGAAGAGACATCGGAATAGGGATAAAGACATCGGAATAAGGGGAAAAGACATCGGAATAGGGATAGAGACATCGGAATAAGGGGAAAAGACATCGGAATAGGGGAAGAGACATCGGAATAGGGGAAGAGACATCGGAATAGGGGAAGAGACATCGGAATAGGGGAAGAGACATCGGAATAGGGATAAAGACATCGGAATAAGGGGAAAAGACATCGGAATAGGGATAGAGACATCGGAATAAGGGGAAAAGACATCGGAATATGGATAGAGACATCGGAATAAGGGGAAAAGACATCGGAATAGGGGAAGAGACATCGGAATAGGGGAAGAGACATCGGAATAGGGGAAGAGACATCGGAATAGGGATAGAGACATCGGACTGGTTTGATTGGCAAAATGGAGAAAGACAGTACTGCTTATATTTTCAACATTTCTGCTGAAAAGATAAGAAATAACAAAAAAGATAAGTATGATAGGTTTGATCCAATCAAAGTCGATGGGAATGAAATAGCAGAACTAAGATATGCAGATGATTCGGTTGTTCTTTAGAAACGCGCTGGATTACTGAAACAGGTGATCTGTCTGTTAAATAACACAGCGACAAACACAATGTATATCAAAACATTAGGGAGACCTAGATAACGAACAATGATAAAGACAAAACCCAGACCTAGTCTTATCCTATTAAAGCAAGAAGTTAGGAACAGGTTTTGAGTATCCCGGCTCGATAGTAAGCAACAGTGGAGATTGTCAAAAAGAGGTAAGAATAAGAATGGACATGACATTGCAAAGGTTAACTAAAATGAAAAACGTATGGCAGAAGACTAACAAAAGGACAATAATTAAGATTCTCAGGATCTGCATCTTCCCAGTGGTAATAAACGGATGCGAGATATGGACAATCACACAAACACTAAGGAAGAAAATGGAATTCTTCGATCTAAAATGCTACAGGAAAGTGCTGACGATACAATTCATAGCGTGAAAGAAAAACACAGAAATCCTAAAAGAGCTGGATATAGAGCAAAATTGGCTGGTAAACAATATCTAGAAAACTAAAATACTTTGGCCACATCAAACGAATTGTCTAACAAAACAATAACGATTCTAGAGGGTATGGACCATGGCAAGCGATGCAGACTAATGAGAAGATGGACACATGGCATTAAAGGGGTTCTGATAATGAAGGTGACAGGGATGGGAGAGCTGTCAAGGATCGAGTCTTACAGGTCGATTGTTATGAGAGCGACGTTCTGCAAAGGACATGCTACATGGTGATGATAAGCATTAACATTTAGCCCACTTAACATTTATATTTAGCCAAAATTAACATAAGGCTAACTTGACATTAATAACGCGTTAACTTATCTGTGATTTTAAGCAAGCTTAACATTATTATCAACAAAATCCATATTAATATTAATGCTAATTAATATTAATAACAAGCCAACTAAGCTACAACATAATACTACTATTAAATGGAAAGACCACCACAAAGAATATAAGTAAAACAAATGACAGCATAGATACACACACCTGGCAGGGATGGGCAGACAAAGATCTTCAGACTCAGAAAGGAACATTGGAGACTCAAGACCCACCTCCACAGAATGGGCCTCAGCGACACCGCCACGTGCGATGTGGCGCACAAAAGCAAACAACAGAACACATCCTGCAGAACTGCCTTGCTTATACAGCCCAAAGAGAGGCAGTCTGGCCCGGGGGAGTGATCATGCTCGAAACACTGTTGGAGACTGGCGAATACATGAAACAGTCTCCTTCCTGAATCTGAATAGTTAGAATCATAGCATCAGTTGATCGAAAAAGAAGAACCATTAAAATAACCTCAAATTAACATTAACGCAACTTCAAGTTAATATTAACAGAACACACTATTCATAATCATTAGACCGTCTGCTTTTGGTTCCCATTGCAACACAGCGCCTCAACAGACGTAACAAACTAACCAAGATTCAACTTTCCTTCAAAGTCGTGCATCTAGAAACAGACTGTAACAGTAGTATGGCCAACCAGGCAAAGATCGATATTGTGATCCCGATAGTAATGAGCCTGCTTAGAATCCTGACATTGCACTCAGTAGCGAAGCCATAGAATTGACAGGAAAGGCTGAGATATCACAACAGTTTTGTGAAGAATTAGAGAATACATCGCTTTGCATAAAACAGATGTAAAATGAATTAGAAATTGAAATTTTAATGGTCATTTTTGTTTAGGCGTAGTGGCATTTCAGCAAGCAAGCGAAACGGCAAAGCTGATTGTGTCTAGCCTAACGCAGAGTAGGAGTCCGGTCAATTGGTAGCTAAGAGACTGTCATTAGCGAGCTATTTTTTTCACAGTCCAATAGCCACAAATTAGGTCGGCCTTTCCTGACTTTTCTATTTTTAGAACAGGTGAACGATTATGTCCCTTTATGTTCACGACTCGGCTTACCCTAAAATTATCATTCCGATTCGCTACTGATTGCATTACAGCGAGGGGAACACCTGTCCACCGTCTTTCATACGCCAATTGATGCAAGAAGAGCCAAATGTAAACCTGCTCCAAGAGAAAGTTGGTCAAGATTGAAAAAATAAGCACAAGTAGCTTCAAAAACAACAGATCTGAACTTACACCAAACAGGACGCAGTGTTACTTACCTCTCCAGCTGTGGATGGTGTTTTGGCGGAGTATCTCTCCTCACAAATCACGTCGGACAAGCTATTCACCACACGATCTCTAACGTGCGGAAATGACATGTCGCAGTTCTGAGCAAAGTAGCGGTACACTTTCCAGGTCTTTCCAAAGTCAAACGACCTCTCGATGAGCATGGCCTTTGGCCTAAAGGTCTTGAAGGTCATAATGAGATGAGTGAAGTGGAACTCGGCCTCTAGGTCAACCTGAATGTAAACATTCTCTTGACCAGTCTGAGCCTGCCACCACTTGCTCGTTCTGTCTTTGAAGGAGGATACTATATTCTCGATACGATGACTTTGATCCGATATGCCTTCTCTCCAGGGCTGACGAGAGTCACACGTGAAACACTTAGTATCCTTCTCAAGGTAACTGACCACGCAGTACCGTTGGGGTCGTTCCTCGCCACACGTCGAGGAAGCAGTGAGGTTCGCCTCGCGACCTATCAATAGATCTCCGGTGGCTGGGTAACAACTGCTTAGTTCGCATGTTGGCTGCCTACTGCGCTGACCCAAGCTACCTGCAAACACAGGTGCAAAAAACATTAATGGGTTTAGATATTGGTAAAAACAGCATTCATGGGTTATGGTATTGTAAAAACAGCATTTATAGGGTTATGATATTTGTAAAAACAGATGACACTCTCGGCTGGGGAATAAACGAAATGGTTAATCGAATAATGGGTAGTTAACATTTACTTACAATGTTGGATCAAATGAATACAAAAATTATATTTCTTCGAGATTTATTAAGATTCAGTGGTCTCTAGGTAAGGTGTCCGCCTCTGGTGCTGTAGGTCGTGGGTTCGAATCACGGTAGATAAGGATTTTCATTATTGAAGAATCCAATCCCAGCCATGCACATAACAGAAGAAGATAAAGAGGTGAGCGAATCCATAATCGCCATAGATAATGTTGAAACTGAAGTTCCGTAAGTTTTAGGAGCCACAATCCACAAGTTTAGAGACAATAGCCATTGATCGACAGATTGCAATTGCACGAAGACGACGATCCAACGATCAGGGCGCGAGTTCTCACTGTGGCAATATAACATTTGCCAAATTAAAACCATTCGTAATAAAGTAATGTAGAAGGATCTTCCGAAATAAAGTAATGCATAAGGATCTTTTGAAATAAAGTAATGTAGAAGGATCTTTTGAAATAAGGTAATGTAGAAGGATCTTTTGAAATAAAGTAATGCATAAGGATCTTTTGAAATAAAGTAATGTAGAAGGATCTTTTGAAATAAGGTAATGTAGAAGGATCTTTTGAAATAAAGTAATGCATAAGGGTCTTCCGAAATAAAGTAATGTAGAAGGATCTTTTGAAATAAAGTAATGTAGAAGGATCTTTTGAAATAAAGTAATGCATAAGGATCTTTTGAAATAAAGTAATGTAGAAGGATCTTTTGAAATAAGGTAATGTAGAAGGATCTTTTGAAATAAAGTAATGTATAAGGGTCTTTCGAAATAAAGTAATGTAGAAGGATCTTTTGAAATAAAGTAATGTAGAAGGATCTTTTGAAATAAAGTAATGTAGAAGGATCTTTTGAAATGAAGTAATGCAGAAGGAAGCTATAAATATCGAGGAGAGAGAAGACAAACATAAATTCTGCAACCACTGAGTATAAAAGAAAATTGGCTTAAAGACACATAGAAAAAGCAGATATTGCGATGTGTTCAATGTGTTAACGGAAACTACGTTTTGGAAAGGATATGTCACACTATAATAATGCTATTCAGAAATCGTTGCTCTTTTTCAGACACTGTTAGTGTATGTTATCCCGCTGCCTTGTGGGACACCTATTTACGGGAAAGGCTTCGGGAGTTAACCCTGAGGGAAAAATCAGCATCCTGTGATATCTCCAGTCGTCTCGATAAATATCTTGCCACTGGCAAAGAGTAGCTCAGGACCAGAGAGTGAGGTTGACAAAAGGCGCAGTTACTACCTCACTTTAATCCAAATCAACGCGCGTCATCCATTTCAGCAAGAGAAAAGACTATCCACACGGCTGAATAAAGAGAGTGGTCTTCATCACTTGTGATGGATGAACATCAGTATGTTATACAAATAGATAACACAGTCGGGAACTTAGGGCAGATAAAAAGAATGGGTTGTGGGGCAGGGATATGTGCGGTCATCTGATTTGTCTCTCTCCATCGTATTTAGACTGCGATCTCTAGAGGCAATGCCTGGAATATCAATTGGTAAACAGAACATAATCAACTTGCGCTACGCTGATGACACTGTATTGATAGCGCAGAATTAGTCAGACTTACAAGAAATGGTCAAAATGGTTGTTCTTCAAAGCGACAATAAAGGCCACAGCTTAAAGAAAAAGAAATCAGAAGTAATGGTATTAACTAGGCAACACAAATATCCAACATGTTGTATTAATGTAAAAGAGACGGAACTAAAACAAGTACACACATTTCAATACTTGGACACTCACATCAGTTATGATAGGAGATGCAAATGAAATAAATAACAGAATAGCCGGAGCAAAATTAGTCTTCAAGAGACTGAGGGGAATCGTGTAGCAGCGGGTCGTGGACAATCGTGAAACTAATACTGACATAACTTAACTTAACGTCTTTATACTGGTTTAGAAGACCCTGCAGAGTCTGTATACAACCAGTTACATTTACATCACCTTACTCTAAAAGCTATGCGCATCCAGTTTATTCTTAAATGCATTAACTGTCCCTGCCTCCACTACCTCTCATGGCAATGCATTCCAAGCAGACACCACTCTGACTAAAAAAATATTTCCTAATATCTAATCTGGACCTCTCTTTAGTCAGCTTGTAGCTATGCCCTCGTGTTATTGTAGGTGGCTGTATTTTAAAAACACTTGTTATAGTCTAATTTATCCCTTCCTCTGATCATCTTATAAACCTGTATTAAGTCACCACGAATTCTTCTCTCTTCGAGACACTGTAGGCCGGTTTTTCTGAGTCGTTCCTCATAACTGTAATTCTGGAATCCCACTATCATCTTTGTCGCTCTTTTTTGTATTCTTTCCAGTATGTTTATATCCCCTCTATGATAAGGACACACCCGTACACAGTACTCCAATCTAGGTATAACTAAAGCTTTATACAGTTTGACGATCACTTCCTTGCTCCTATGTTTAATATTTCTTTTTATCATACCTAACATTGCATTTGCCTTTTTCACTGCTACCTTAACTTGCTCACTCACACCACTCAGAGTATTCCTTATTTATGCCCACCCTCTGCTTTCTTCCCGTTAACCAATTTTCAATCCATTTGGCAACTTCCCCACCTATTCCATGTGATTTTAACTTTCTAAATAATCTTTGATGAGGTACTCTATCAAAGGCCTTTGCAAAGTCTAGATAAATAACGTCCACTGGCTCCCCTTTATCTATGATTTTAGTAACCTCCTCCATGAATTCTAATAGATTTGTTAAGCATGATCTCTCTCTAGTAAACCCATGCTGACTATATACGCCAACGGGTCATGGACAATCAGCAGATAAGTAAAGAGATCATTGGAGGCAACGGAAATGTGATTTTACAGAAGAATGTAGACGCTTCCATGGACTGCAAGAAATGCCTACAACATAATTCTTGGGAAAGCACAGACCCAGAGACAGCTTATGACAAAAATCATGACAAGGCAGTCATTCTTTTTCGGGACATGAAAAGAGGCTGGTTGGAACACGCGGTGACAACGGACAGAGTCGCAGAGAAGAAGGAGGCAAAGATATAAAATATTGGACAGTTTGAAGGCATTGCATGGCAGACGATCAACGGCGGAAGATACAAAACAGCACACGTGATAGAGAAAGTGAAGGTTCATGATCATCAAAGCCAACAACGAAGACACTTGATGATGATGTATGTATATATATATTGCTTTTAAAAAACATCAATTTATACTTATTAAAAAACCTGCTTTAACAAACAAAAAAATCCTCCACTTAGAAATTTGATTCACTCCTTGTGATTTTGAGAGTTTTAGAGGAACGCGAAAACCTTTCCTGTATTTTCTCATTTCCTGTTTATTTATAGCGAACATGTCTCTTTTAAATGAACATACACATTTTGATTAATATAAAATTAATAAACCAACAATCTCTGATCGAGCTGCACTGGAAAAGCAGTGACATTTACTATGTATATTCAGTGTTTGAAACATTGTAGGTTGGATAACGTGCGTATGTATGCGTGTTGTGTGTATGCGTGATATATGTATGTATATGGTGTATGTATGTGTTTGTGTTGTGTATGTGTATATTTTTGCAAGAAAAATGGTTTATCCCCTCTTTAGTAATTAGCATTCGGGTTTTGGTTTCTTAAACGTTCCTTTAAACATAGGAGGCTACTTACTCCGCCAAGGTTGACAGGTTTTTCAGATGTGTTAACATGGAGGCTCACAAAGCTTTGAGCGGAAGAAAGAGAGAGGGAGAGAGACAGAGAGAGAGAGAGAGAGAGACGTTATTATAAGTAATCAAAAGGAAAAAGTATCCTCACACATGACACTGCTGATGCGGACGAAGTGTTAGGGACTTCATTGTAACTTTTCCAATTTCCATCACCGCTTCCATCCATTCGCATTTTCCCTCCAAAGTGGAACACAGGTCATACTTGCAAAGTGAACTCCCCTAGTAGGAAGTCTATTTCCAGGCATTTTCAACCAAGTGCCTTTCTCGTTTAACATGTTTTAACTGTAGATTGCCCTTTACAAATATGTATGCGAGCTATTGAAGTGAGTGATTATAATAGCAACGTCTTTTACGCTATGTTGCCAGTTCAAATCAGAAGTCTTCTACGATATCATTACAAGTTGACAGTCTTCTGTCATCCTTGGTACCACTCAGAGTCTAGATGTCCCTAAATGTAGTAAATCAGTTTACCGTTTACATCTAGGTAGACAGTAGTGTGTTTCTATCTGGGAGCGATCAATGTTTGACAGCAGCGTGTTTCTATCTGGGAGCGATCAGGGTTTGACAGCAGCGTGTCTATATCTTGGAGCGATCGAGGTAGACAGCAGCGTGTCTCAATGGGTGAGCGATCAAGGTTTTACAGAGGCGTGTCTCTATCTGGGATCGTAGTAGACAGCAACGCGTCTCTATGGGGGGGGGGGGGTGATCGTGGTAGATAGCATCGAGTCTCGGGGAGGGGTGAACGCGGTAGACAGCAGCGTGTCCATATGGGGGTGTGTGATCGCGGTAGACAGCAGGTTGTCTCTATCTGGGAGCGATCGGAGTTTGAGAGCAGCGTGTGTGTATCTGGGAGCAATCTGGGAGCAATCGGGGTAGATATCAGCGTATCTCTATTTGGGAAATCATCGAGCACTGTTACCGTTAAAATAAAGCACTCTAAGGGAATAAATAAATACGCCCATTTCAAAACGTGATACTAGAAAACAGGATACAACTAAATTAGACAACACATGAACAATCTAATTACAATAAATTACTGCATTAATATAGCTACATACTTGTACGTAATTTATTCACTGTGATAAAGAAAGAAAAAAGCCAACCAAACAAAGATACCACAACCAGTTCGCGTCACGCTAGATATGGTTTGCAACACGAGGTACGGCAGTAATTAACAATAGATAAAGTGTAACCGTACATGTCCAGCAACATGTCATCACTGTCCGTCGCTCTCTCGGTATTAAGATCAGTGTCCACGTCTAGACGGCTTTCACGGTCCTGGGCTACTCTTTCTCCAGCAAGAAGTATTAACAATGCCATATACATTTTTCTTCTGACATCTTTTTTGGCGATCTCCTATGTTGATTAAAATCGAGTCGGAATATTCAAAAATGTTGACGTTCGTGAATTTGTGCTTCTATGGGATACCCTTAGGTCTGTTTTTGCCTGATCAGTTATCACTGATTAATGTGAATGCATCCTGACCAACTACCCATGTGCGCATATAACGTACGAAGTTTGGGTTTTCGCAACCGTGGCAGACCAAGAACTAGATGGATAGGAAATGTTGCGGATATTCTAAATCGTCATGTGATGACGATACCTCCAGCGACACGTCTGGACTTGGACATAAAACTATGGCTCCCCACAACACCTCACGGCACAAGTGGATAAGACAAGACAAGTGATCGTTATCTTGGTCTCGTTGATGCTTAGGTACAGATGTTGTTCCGCTATGTTGTTTAACCGGCATAATCATCTGTTCCAACCCCGCAGCGATCCTCGAAAGAACAATTTGGTCAACTGCATATCTTAGTCCTGGTATCTCGTTTCCGCCGATTGTGAAGGGGTCGAACTTGTTATACTCCTGACATATGACATGATATAAAGAAACACAGACACTGACATAAATATGACATATAAAGAAACACAGACACTGACATACATTTGACATTATATAAAGAAACACAGACACTGACATACATGTGACATTATATAAAGAAACAAAGACACTGACACACATATGACATTATATAAAGAAACACAGACACTGACATACATTTGACATTATATAAAGAAACACAGACACTGAAATACATATGACATTATATAAAGAAACACAGACACTCATATACATATGACATTATATAAAGAAACACAGACACTGACATACATATGACATTATATAAAGAAACAAAGACACTGACACACATATGACATTATATAAAGAAACACATACACTGACATACATATGACATTATATGAAGAAACAAAGACACTGACATACATATGACATTATATAAAGAAACAAAGACACTGACATCCATATGGTATTATATAAAGAAACAAAGACACTGACATACATATGACATTATATAAAGAAACAAAGACACTATTATTTTGAAACAAAAATACTTAGCATATCAACGAAACAAAAACAAAAAAAACCTTATACATGTGAGATTACGGAAGGGTAAATATGTTTCGATAAGTGAACAATGGCAAAGCGCTCGCAAGATGGAGAAGTGTGCATTAAAGAAATAGTTAAAATAAAAACATAATCACTAATGTTTACATAAATGGATGACGCAATCTTCAAGCGATCCTACGTTTTAAACACGTCATCGTGTCTTCTTCTCAGTCTTCTATAGGGGGGCCCAAGCTCCCGTGCAGGTCCTAGATCTAACATGAGCTGGATGTAACCGGAAGGAGGATTTCCTGCTTAGCTGGCTAGGTTCGAGCAGTTTATTACTCTGGAGGGTGGTTAACCGATGTGCGAGTCCATGTTACTAGACTCAAGAACTAGAATAAAGTAGACCCGCAGCCTGTTATGCGCAATCTATGTTGCTCTGAACAAACCACCTAACCATGGCTGGTGTTATGCCATGTTACAGTTAGTCGCCTCTTACGACATGCTCTCTGTGGGGCAGTGGTGCTATTCTTGTCCTTCTAATACACATAGACCCCGGCCAACCACACGTCCTCATGTGACCAATAGTAACTCAGAACCCTACTCTACGTTTGGCGGGCTTTCGAGAAATGTAAATAGAGAGGTATGCACAGTTTTCAGCTAAAAAGATTTGGAGTTGGAGAGGGGAGAGGGGAGAGAGAGAGAGAAAGAGAGAGAGAGAGAGAGAGAGAGAGAGAGAGAGTGAGAGAGAGAGAATGAGAAAGCAACTATCACAGATAATCATAGGTAAGGGTTTATAATGTCTTGCCATCGGGGATGAAGCGTTAGAGACTTCATCCTCACGTGGCGTTTAAAACCTTCAGGGCCTGCAACCTTCCATCCTAGAACGTACAGATTTCTGGCTTGAGACGGGCACTTTGCTTTCTTTGAGGAAATATATCTGGAATTTCCCATGACACTGTAATTGGAAACGGAAGTGAACGTTCAAGAGGCAACGAATGAAAGAAGAAGAAGAACGGCAAAGGAGTCGGACCAAGCTAGGGGGCAGGAGTGAGCCAGTACGTCACAAGCTGGGAATTTCGTAAGAAGAGGCTTGTCTGGTGAGACCCGTGGGAGGGAGGGGGGGGGGGGGGTGGGGTAGCAATTATCTTGTGCCGGAAGTTAACTGTAGTTACTTTAGGTTGTAAATCCAGAATCTTGTTCCGGACAAATTGAACTACACGGGTAATACATTTACACACATGCACGACTTAAGACTGCGACCCAATGAACACATTTCAAGACATATACTTCTTAAGAGTGGTGTTTCTCTTCTTCGTGCTTCAACGTAATGGAAAGTGGTATTTGCGTCTTAGTTCACCCCAAACAAAAGTTTATGCGTTCATATCGTACGTAACGGGATATTCCATTTCGGGTTAAGGGGAGTTCACAATCCGACATAATTCTATGTTATATAATGAAGTACAGAGTTCGAAAGATAGAAGTGTAGGGGAAAAGGTTTTTATCAGTTTAGTGTACGGTTATGGTTAGGTTTGGGATTATGGTTAGGTTTAGGGCTATGGTTAGGTTTAGTTTTATGATTATGGTTAGGTTTATGGTTATGGTTAGGTCCAGAGTTAGGATTAGGTTTGGTTAAGGGTTAGGTTTAGATTGAGGTTTATGTTTACGATTCTGGTTAGGCTTAGGGTCATGGTTAGGTTTAAGGTAATGGTTATGTTTAGGGTCATGGTTAGGTTTAGGGTTGTGGTTATGGATAGGCTTAGTGTTATGGTTAGGTTTAGGATTATGGTTAGGTTTAGGGTTAGGGTTATGGTTAGGTTAGGTTTAGGTTTTGGTTTAGGGTTATGGTTAGGTTCAGGGTTATGGTTAGGCTTATGATTAGGTTTCGGGTTAGGTTCAGGTTTAACGTTGGGTTTAGTGTAGTGTTAGGTTTAAGGTTATGATTAGGTTTAGGGTTATGATTAGGTTTAGGGTTATGATTAGGTTTAGGGTGAAGTTTAGTGTAGTGTTAGGGTTAGGTTTATGTTAGGTTCAGATAAATAAATCACGTTAGGCCTATATTATTTTTTAGCCGGCGGCCCTTTGTGGACGATGTGGTCAGCATCACGCCGGCCGCCTTTACTTCCCGAACTACACCGGCACCCATTTCAGGCTGGGTCGACCCGGGGCCGTCGCAGTTTGAAAAAACATTTCCGCCTCAACTACGAGGAAGGGAACTGGCCATTCCACCTCACACAAATGTGGCTTAGTATACTGAAGTATTTAACAGTTTAACCCGACCAGTAGAATAACAACAGTAGGAACATATCGACAATCTTACAGTACTGATTACAGTATCAAAATCAACATAGAGAAAACCGAAGTGATGACGATTGCAAGAAATGAAACAAAAACAAATATATTTAGACAAAAATCAACAAGTAAAACAGGTGAAAAATTGCACATATCTTGGTAAGATAATCTCATAAGATGGCAAAACAGATACTGAAATCCAGCACAGATGCAATAATTTTTTTTTTTTTTTTTTTTTTTGCGTTCGCCTTATTTCTCTAATCCCCAAGGCGGGTGTGCGTTGCACTGTGGTTTTTATTTTGCGCCTGTCGGCCCAATGCATCCGACTTCAGCATGCATTTTATGTAAGGGTCTGCTTCCTCCTGCATTTTCTAAGGGTTTGCTTCCCCGGGGTAACGGCCGGTGCTGTGACGGGGATCGAACCCAGCACCTTCGGATTGTGAGCCGTGCCACTTATCCACTAGGCCACGCCGTCCCTAGATGCAATAAATAAAGTAAGTCAAATCATTGAGCAAATGTCCCCGATATTACAATGTAAACACGTGACAATGGGTTTTTAAAAAAACCGCTATACAGCACAATATTCCTACCAACATTATGCTATCAATTACAAAATTGGACATTGACAAACAAAGATAAAAGAAACATTCTAACAACAGAGATGAAATGTCTGCGCTGAATGCCTGGAGTAACAATAATGGATAGAATCAGAAACGAAGATATTAGGAAACAAGTAGGTACAACACCAGTGCTAGACCTCATCAAGAGACAACACACCAAATGGTTTGGCCGCGACAAACAACAGATAGTATTCCTCAGAAAGCAATGTTATACATATACAATGGATACAAAGCCAAAAGGCCAACAACTCAAACGATAAATAGCAGAAATAACAGAAGCAGTAAAGCTCCCCGTGTACGAAGCACATACCAGGGCCCTGTCAAGAAACCTCTACATAACCTGACGTTGAAAGGCACACATATACATACCAGTGCCCGGCCAAGAAACCTCTACATAACCTGACGTTGAAAGGCACACATATACATACCAGTGCCCGGCCAAGAAACCTCTACATAACCTGACGCTGAAAGGAACTTACAGGTCAAGTGAAAAGAAGAAGTAGTTAAATATGCTGCAGGACACTTGATATTTTTAATGTACTCATTACATTTGATGCGGGTTTACAATAATCAGTGTTTATAACAAACATCTGTTTTAATTGTAAAAATGATATTATTTCTTTCATATTGTCCAGTTTCGATAGTGGGTAGATGTTATGCAAGGGTCAACTAGTTATTTATAACATATACACTTACAACTTGAATACGTGGATAAACAATCGCACATACTCATGCTAAACTTGACAGAGTAAAGTACATAAACAATAGCACATACTCATGCTAAACTTGACAGAGTAAAGTACATAAACAATAGCACATACTCATGCTAAACTTGACAAGAGTAAAATACATAAATGATAGCACATACTCACGATAAACTCCAGGGTCTCCGTTAGACTCCTTGTATATCAGAAGAGGCAACTAATGAATACTGTGCCTGAGGTTTGTAACCTCATCATGTTCTTGCTCTTGACCACAACTACTCGTTTTAAGTTGATTACACTCTTGACATTTCTATGGTAGCAGGTTACAGTCGTCATTCTTACATCCGGAGAAGTACTTAAGAGGTGGACTATGGTCGTCCTAGTTGTAGTGCAATAGCAAGTTCTCCAGTAAGCTTACCACTATGGGGATTAATCTCACCACGACAAACTGTTGCCATAAAACTGAACTACCAATGATGGAATGAGGCTTTCCAAAGAGCTGGTTAATGGAGCCAAATGCTGTTGGACTTATGTTTCAACAAATGTAGCGACGGGTGAAATAAGAAAAAGAAGTAGGAGAAAATTAGACTAGTATTGTTAACTGTATATAGGATTATTGGTATGCAGGGTCTGTTTGAGACCTGAAAATTATTTCAAAGTACCCAATAAAACAGATTTAGTCCAACATTGGATTCTGGACCACTTTGGTATCCTTGGAAACGAGAAGGCTCACAAAAATAGGAAGTGCGGCACGCAGACTCGCCATTCATAGAGCTATAAATAAGCACAGACACTCACACGGTTCATGAGGACAGAATGGAGATATCATCAAAGAATACAAACCAGAAAATTACAGCACAGACAAATTTGATAGAGATGGGCAGATAACGATCTTCAGACTCAGTACAGGACACTGCAGACTCAATGCCCACCTCCACAGAATGAATTTTAGAGACATCGTCAAATGCGACTGAGAAGCACCCAAACAAACACCAGAACATACCCATCATGACTGCCCCGCTTATACGGACCAAAGAGAGGCCGTCTGGCCCGGAGGAGCGACTATTTTCGACACGCTGTGGGGGACCGGTGAAGACCTGAAACGCAGTCTCCTTCGCGAACCTGTTAGGGCTAGACGCACAGCATCAGTTGATCGAAGAAGAAGAATTGCAGGTGTTCCCCAAAGGTAAAGAGATCGATAAAGTTCGATCTAAAAGTACAAAGCTGTCACTGTTCTGGAACCACAGTTCACGTAAACAATATACTGAAAGGAGAATTTGTAGTCAAAATAAAAAGTGCAATGGAGAACATATTTCCGTGAGAAGAAAAGTACCTGAGAGCTTATGCTCAGCAGGGGCTAGATAGTGGTGAATACAAATACCTCTATCGACCCAGTCAGATGAGCATCCCATGCCAATGCAGATAAATTACAGAACGTATCTCTCACATTAACAGTACGTGGTTCTAGCTTCTGTGTCAACACACACTAGTTAACTCAGCTGTAAATGGGTACATCGCTTATAGTCAGGTAATGGGAGCCGGTGAAAACGAGAACAGGAAACACAATCTCACAGAAGCTGTTATCTCGCTCAATGCAGTCCCGAACACCCCCTCCCCCGACGGCAGGAATCGGACTATTGTACCCTTTACAGATCGCACGAAACAATTACAGATCGTTTGCGTATTGAATGGATATAAAGAGGTTAAAAGTAAACTGGGAACGCAACACAAAACAGTAACAGGAACACCAAAATGGAAAACTAATAATAGACACAACCCCTACAGGTACGTACCTAACCTTTCACTGCATAACTATTAGCGTTCTGACTGGCTTTAGAAATGGTTCGGGGAAAACTATGCATTGAAAGTTACTATTCACGCCGCTTCAATAAATCATTGAGGAATATACACAAATCTTCGTATGTGGGTTTCAATCCAACTTTCTCTAGTACTACTGTGACAGTTACTGCTGGGTAAATTATATAAACACAGTCCTAGCTCAAGTGATGATTACGTAAGTGTGTGTATTATACTGCCGATGGCTTTATGCGAGACCTGCCCGAGTGATCCAAGTTTACAGATAAAGACAAAACTAACTTAAATGTCACCAGCTTTACACTTCACTATTCGTAACCTTCAAAACTGTGTACGTTAGAGGCGTTTCAGCGCATATTAACTTCAGTCTTCAGTACAATTTGTTTAGCAGAGGCGTATCATTGTATCGTATATTGGAATATACCGCAGATCCTTTCTAGCAGTGCTTGTCACACTTTTCAATGTGACAAAGCGGCAGAGATTTATCCATTGCAGCAGGGACTAGTGACCAATTTATTGATGATCGATCTTTTTTGATCATCTGAAATTGATATTAAATTTGTTTAAATGTATGCTTAGGTAATGCTATTAATATATAACAGCTTAATACATCTGTTAACGTATTTTGCTACGACTGTTAATGTTTTATTTTAAATCGAAACGAACTAAGATAAACTAGAATATAATACAAATCTTTCAGAGCGCATGAGCTGCAGTTGTCAGCGACCTATAGCTGATTGCTAGCGTCAGGGCCAGCGAACCAGAGTTGTCAAGGCACTTCTACACCTCCACGAGGTGATCCTGGATAACAGGCTGCAGCAGGTCAGACTGGCTAAGGTGAAGGGATCGAAGAGGGAATGCTAACGCGGTACTCACAAAATACATGCTGGCGTCGGATGTGTTGGACCGAAAGGTACAAATATCGCAGTCAAGCTGTAAACTACGACACAACGCATTCCGTTCACTGGACTACATTCTGCTACTTAAGCCCTTTCAGAGTTTGGTAGCGGGAGATTGAGAACGAACAAAGCCAAGCCAAATCTTACAAATTTATCAAGAACAAATGGCAATAGAACAGTCAGCCGACCACAGCTAATTTCAAAGATGTATGTAAGTGTGAAATGAAGGCCCTAGACATTAGTAGGACATGTCAGGAAGACGAAGGTGTAGATCGATCCAAATGGAGATGCGCCATGAAGAGACACTTGATGTTTGGTGAAAAGAAAGTCTTGCATTACGGAAAAGTGAAGCGACAACGCCACAAGTAGAAAGAAAACTAAAAAAAAGTAAAGTACATTGTGAGTAGCTGATACATTAAAACAAATGTTTAAATACATTTCTAATTATAATACAAGTTTTAAAGAAGTTACGTTTATTAAAAATAGAATAGTGCTTTTATTGTATTATTGTCTTGTTTCTTGACGCTCTCTGTGGGCCGCCGACTAAGGGCTCACGGACCGACACCGGTCCTCGATCACCACTTAGGGAAATATTCTGTAGCTGCCGGGTTGGTGATGCTGTATGGAGCCGAAACATGGAGAAACACCAGGACAATTCAACAAACACTCCGGTCCCTCGTTATAACATGTGCCTAGTGGGGATGCTGTGCATAAAGTGGCACGAAGGACGAAGATGAGGAATGAAGACATATGGGAATGGAGTCAACAGCTGCTAATGGAACAACAAATTATAAGCGAAGAAAATGGTGCTGATATGAAATTCGCTAAAAAGTAGTCGCATGTCCTTTTACAGAACGTAGCTTCTTACAACCGCCACCTATTTGGCTGTTATAAGTTTCTTTGCAAGTGTGCAGTACGGTAGGTTGCCATTACTTTCCGTACGTGGCGGAGCATTAACCCTGAAAAAAAAAAACCAGTGTCTGCCAAACTGGACACAAGTGGGAATCGAACCCCGGAACTTTGGGATTGTGAAAACCGAGCGAGTTTCACACATAGGCCACGCAGCCTCCTTGCATGAAATGGGGTGAAGACACATCAGTGAATGAGATGACAGCAGCCAGTAACTCATAACTGGATGCTTGCATCAGGCTCAGCGAACAATAGCTGACTAAGACCCTATTTGCCAAAGTGGCGACACCTGAAACAGGCTGCGCTAGTCACTAGCGTGGTCTGGCCAAGAGGTAGGGATCACTATGGGTGGGCAAACCCGGTACTCAAAAAAGCACCTTAAATCGAATGTGTGGAGACAAAATGGCGCACATATGGCAGCTTCGCTGTAAATTTCGACACAAACGTCGAAGAAGAAGAAATAATGCGCTGCGTAAGGCACCGTCCAACACAGCCAGACAGTGAATCCTCAAATGAAAAGAAAGAGAAGTACACCAAAATATACACGGGGGAGAAAATGTGAGAGCGAACAACGATTAAATGATGACTGGAAAGAGGTAGAAATAGTAACTCAAGACAATGTATGCTGTAGAGATGCTGTCAATTGTCTATATACAGAGAGGAGCCACGGGATTGGATGGATTGAGCCATACTGAAACTTGTCTATAATGAAGTAATCTTTGAACTCGGGTATAACAATTGTTATATCTACTGATAGAAAATATTATCACGAGCAGTTTTCTTCTCCGCCATCTCGCCCCCCAAGTTGTTTTATGATGTCTACACGTGATGACATATCCATGTATCTACACATGTAACCGTTCCCTGGATTAACGTTGCTGTGGTGGAGATGTCCTCAAGACTACACACAGCTATGTCTGGAGGTTCGTCTCCATGGGTCGTTGCCCAGTACGCAATTGCGTAAGTATATAACAGTCATGCTGGATATGTTCAGTTATCTGTGCTACTTGTCCGCATATTCACATGGGTGATAGTCAATTTTAGCTTATGTTAGTGGTCATTCAATTTGGTATATCCCATTCTCATACGAAACTGGATTACTAGCTCCGCTCGATCAATGCAGTGATAGTTGTCGCTAGTATGGTCGACTTTCCTTTTGTCTTGGATTTAGTTCTTATTTTCCTGGACGTTGACTGATTGTTCTTTTTGTTTTCGTGTTGCTCCCTCCTATACTAACCTGTCTGCTGTCTCATTTCTTGATTTACCACAATGTGATGGCAGTTACTGTAGCACTACCCTTGTCTTGCCTTTTATTAAGTCAATAAATTAACAATAAATGTCAATTGATTATGCATCACATATTACATTTCTTACAGTGTGTGTATGTGTCTGAAGACGACATAATTTGCGAGAAAAACGAAATATTGATATGAAATGTTTGCCGAACATTCTATGGCCGATTTCTATATCAACGCAACGTATTTATGTCGTTATGACGTTCCTTTCACGAGTTATGAGAATATGATTATTGAACGAAGAATAGTGTGTACCGGCAAATACTACCACGATTAACATGACCCAATTTAATTGGTCAAATGCGCATGTCTGATATCATGTGACCTTTAAATTGGTCGACGTCACAGTACCAATAGGGTACAGTCACTCTGATGCTTAAGTAGCCAATTCCGTATTAGTACATGAATCGTTCTTCGTCCTTCAGAGAATGTTAGCCAGGGTCAGGAGAAATATACTGGCCAAGACCCTCACCTCACCTCTTCGTTGGTCGTCCTGGAAACGGACTGTTGTCGAGGACTAATCTGGCTAACAAGGTGAGGTTCGACGTGATCTCCGTAGTAGTGAGAGACACGCAGATGAAGCCAAGCATAGCACACCCGCCTGGAGGACCCCGATCCACCTTCGTCAGAACACTTGAGATGTGAGGAAAGCTACTGCAACCTGTCACTTAACGCCCTTTTCAGGGCGCACATAAAAGTAACCTACTCATTGTGAGCATTCGAAACAACAAAAACCACTATGCTAATTAAACCATTTTAATTCTGTATACAACATAACAAAAATTTAATAATAGTTTTCGACGGTAAATCTACTGAAAAAATATATGTCAAAACATTCTGAATACAAAGTGTTTGCTATTAGTTGTGTAGTGTGACACAAGGGATTTCTCGGCCTAGGCTTCCCAGCTGCGAGCTAAGTTGTATTCGTGTTTTTTTTAACCAACTTTCAAAAAGTATTCGACGTTAATTTTTTCAGTGGAAACAAATGAAGCATGTGTGTTGTCCTTCGGCAGCGTGGTATTGGGGACAGTCATGCGCATGCGTGAATTTGTCCCCGAGCGTTGATTGCGTCAGTCACTTTGTTGCAATGTTGTGTATTAAGCACCCTTTGGGTATTCATTCCCCGGGTGCATAGCAGTGTCATTGTCATGTTGACCGTTTTTATTTTTTACTCCTGTGAGGTTGTGCATCACGAGTACGGACCACAAGATCAAAACATTACAAAAGAGTACTACCTGATGGCCACCCTCCGTCTGTGTGATGCTGTTCGAAGCAGACGACCAGACCTGTGGACAACGCGAACTTGGCAGCTCTATCCCGACAACGCGAACTTGGCAGCTCTATCCCGACAACGCGAACTTGGCAGCTCTATCCCGACAACGCGAACTTGGCAGCTCTATCCCGACACGCACCCGCCCAATCTTGGCAGCTCTTTCCCGACACGCACCCGCCCAATCTTGGCAGCTCTTTCCCGACACGCACTCACCCAATCTTGGCAGCTCTATCCCGACAACCCGAACTTGGCAGCTCTATCCCGACAACCCAATCTTGGCATCTGATTGTGACTTTCTTGGCCGAACACAACACCCCCTTGGTTCGCCAGGATCTCTATTCTCCACACATGGCCCCTTGCCATTTTTGGCTGTTCCCCAAGTTGAAAATTCCGTTGAAAGGGACCCGACTTGAGTCACGGCCAGGTCATCACGTACCCGGTGAGGTCGTTGGGGTACACATGAAGACATCCTCACAACACCACGCCACCCTTCTCTGTCAAAGGCCGCTGCCTGCGCCTCTTCTGGTCGGAGATTGGTCCATTCTTTTATGTTGTCCTCCCACTCTTATTGGGCCGCCTCTTCGTCGTCTGCCTTGCACCTTTCCGTGCAGGATCGTATATGCAAGACTATATGATCTCGATATGTGACCGTACCAAGCGAGTTTCCTTCTTTTGACAGTTGCCAAGATGTCTTCAAAAGGTCCTATTGCAATTCTATCTCGTATTTCCTCATTTCTAACTCAATTTTTGTACGTGACGTTTAAAAGGCTTCGGAAACATCTCATCTCCAAGGTCAGCTATAACTGTCCATGTCTCACAAGCATAGAGGAATATGGACAGGACCAGACAACCCAGATTTAGTTAATTCCCAAAAGAGGCCTTCCTGAAATGCTTCCAACTATGGCGGGGCCGCTGGGAAAAGTTTGTGGAGTCCCGAGGACCGCTGGGAAAAGTTTGTGGAATCCCGAGGACCGCTGGGAAAGGTTTGTGGAGTCCCGAGGGCCCCTTGGAGAAGTGTGTGAGTCTCAATGAGAGTACTCTGAAGAGCATTATGGTGGGTAATTGTGTTTATCCGGCCCAAAGGTCGGATACTTTGTGAACACACCTCGTATGTTAGACTATCAGGATCTCCAGAACACAGATCCTTAAACGTGTTTATCTCGTACACTCTCTTCATCTCATGTCAAATATCATTCCCTTTTCCCAAGATTGACTCAAAAGATGCATTCCAAATAATATTCTTATAATAATAATGAAAGCACGTTATTGTTTTTCTATATTATTACATGTACATGTTTAATGGGATTCCGTGGCGAAGTGGTTAAGCCGTCGGCCTCGTGATCAGGTGGTGTGGATTCGACTCCAGATTCCTTTTTCACGGGTGCTTGATGCGGAGTCCTCTGCATCTCGTAGTCACCCCCTAATCGTCTTGTCCTTGACTTGCCACTGGAGTCGGGCGGCTCGAGACGAGAGAGTGAGGATAAAAAGTAGCGCAGTTAATCCTTACTAAAAATAGCGCTAGCAAAATTAATTATGCCATCATCGTCTACGATGGAAGGCGGCATTTTAATAACAAATAGAAAATGATTAATAACTTTATATACCAAACTGAAGCCTAATTAACGCCCCTGAAACCCTTATTCCCCCCCCCCCCCCCCCGAATTATCCACTGATTCAGGATTGCTACTGTACAAACATTTCACGGACCACCAGTCGAGAGGACCACCAGTTGAGAAACCCGGCTTTATAACAATGGTCCCAAATATTTCCTACACCGCTGACCTTGAATCAAATAGAACTTTGCCGCGGCTCCCAAACGTTCCTCCGCCTAGCTAGGCGAACTTAGAAACCTACCAAAAATAAATTATTATGCTCTAGGTTTAGTGCTCGGACAAACATATGGTCTCTTCGCTTATCCAAGCTTGAGAATCAATGGGCCTGCAAAATATGTTTATTGTATTATACGTGATCAAAGCTTTGTTCCTGCTGGAGCCAGCAAAGTCCCCCCCCCCCCCCCAATTCCATTATGAGCAAAGTTATGATGATTCCAGTAAAAGCATTATAAGAAATAAATTCGAGCGAGAGAATTCGTGTAAGAGTATTCGAGCAACATCGTTCCAGTACAAACTTTCGAGTACGAGAAAGACATTCCAGCAACACTTTTACAATAAAAGATCATTCTAATAAAATCATTCTCAACAGCATTCAAATAAAAGAATACTCCAGTAGTAACATTCCAATAAAAGATAATTCCAATAAGAGCATTCCAGTCAGAGCATTGTAGATAGGAACATTTGAGTAAGAACACGTGACGATTCGCCTTTTCGCTCCCAGCCAAACATAGCGCCATCACTACATCCAGCCCGTGACATGAAGCATGCAACAAAACATTTGCTAGCTCCATACACAACCTCCATTAGTTGCCTTTTGAGACACGCTTGAAAGGTTAAAGTTAACTTATTCTTTAAAACTCGGGGACTGCTAGAGTGTTCTGTTCTGTACCAAAGAACCGATTTCACTGCACTCCAGGCATGCCCATAGGTGGAGCTCAGTTTCTATCTGCAAATGACGAACAACGTGGAAACTGATAGCTCGTTGGTCGTACACGCCTGCCTCCTCCTTTCGTGTGCCCCACTCCGCACAATCTTCGTTTGTTTTCAAAGCTCTACAGTCTGTGAATTTCTGATTCATCTAATGCGGTATCATTACCCAAGAACCAGTCACTGGTAACTTCAAAACGTCACCCCGTTTCCATACACAGTGTGCCGATAATGAATTTACCTACACGTAAAAAGGAAAAGGGAGACTCACAGGAGACATGCGTTGGTCGGGTATGAAATTGTTAGAGTAGTGCACTTCAACATGGGCGAGTTTAGCTTTCAGGTGGGCGGTAGCAGAACAATTACATGATGTATTACGGACACAACCTGGGGAAACTATCGCAGAATACTAGCAAACCAACAAATGTGACAGCATACGGGTGTGAAACATGGGCAGTTACCGAAACCTCGAGTCCTTCGAGTCGAAATGTTGTAGAAAGTGTCATCAGAATACTACGGACTGAAAAAAAATAAGAATGCAGACACTCGACAAGAGTTTGGCATAGAGAGAAATGGTTCATAACTTTCATAATAAACAGAAAATTGAAATACTTTGGCCACATCAAAAGACAACGGTAATTGAGAGTATGGTGCCGGGTAAGAGAGGCGGACCAAGAAGGCGATGGCGCCACGATGTCAAGCAATGCTTGGGCATGACTCTGTAGCAGGCTGGAGATTTGGCAAGAGATCGAGTTTCTTTCAGACGGGCTGTGATGGGAGCTATATGACGATTAAAAACATACTAGAAATACAACACACTCAATGGGCTTTCGCGGAATTTTCCTCAATTTAGATTTTATTGGGCGGGAAAGAAAATTTACTCTCAGGAAAGTGATTAAAATTGCCAGGTATAAAAATGTTGAAGAGCCCTGTGTTAGTGTATTCAGTCACAGCTTGTGTGAGATAGGGTGGGTAGTTCCTTTACTAGTTTTGTCTATCGTTTCATAACCGTAGGTCGGGTGCCCATTTACAGCTGGGTCAACTGGAGCATACTAGTAGCGCATTCAAGCCCCACATATTTATCGTGAAAAGTGAGTGTCCATGGAAGAGTATGCCGAAAAGATGATGTGATGAAGCGGGGCCAAAGGAATTATGTTGCTGGTTTCCTTCCTCGCTGCTTTTCACGTTTAAACCTCAGAGCACGGAGTCGGGTACAGCTGGGTAAGTGTGAACGTGCCACGATTAGAGCATGATTCGTTTTCCTTTTTGGCGTTCGTCTTAAAAAAACTAATCTGAGATGTGTGCATTTCGGTCTGAAGCATCTGGTTTACTTCCCTATTCAATCCCTATTCTCTTAACCAAACTACACGAGCGCAGGCCGTTCCCAGTGCCGCCACTTGGAGGCGGTCTATGGTCTTGGTCAGCTATGGTTCTCTGATCCTGAGGCAAGCAGTCAGATGAGTCATTTAAGACTACGATTTGCTCAATCACTGTTGCATCTTCGTCCCCTACTCAGGAATGAACCCGGATTTGCTGTGAGAGAACAGCTGACTAACCGCTCTATCAACCGTAACTCAAGCGTAAGTTTTTAAAAATAATGAGGTGGCGTTGTGTGTGTTAAAGACGTTTTTTAAACTAAAAACGGTCTGTATAGTGAATAGCGACTGCATGGCTCTAATCGGCTTTTATTCCTCAGTCCTATGTGACTTAATACAGGTTTATAAGATAATAAATGGAAAGGATAAACTAGACTATAACTCTGCCGAAGACGGATGTGTCGGACCGAACGGTGCAAATATCACAGTCAAGCTGCAAACTAGCGGCACAGCGCATTCTGTCTCCGGCCTATATCCTGCTACTTATAAACCCGTGTTCATGTCTTGGTAGCGGGATATTGAGAACGAACGCAGAAGAAGTCTATAACACGTTTTTTCCAAAATTCAAGCACCTTCAAGAACAAGAGGACACAGCTACAAATTAATTAAAGACAGGTCCAGATTAGATATCCATCATCATTATGTTGCATGTCCTTTATAGAACGTCGCTCCCATCACAGTCTGCTGAAAGAAACTTTACCTTGCCAAAACTCCAGCCTCCGCGTCATACTACGGCATTCCTTGATATCTTGGTGCCATCGTCTTCTTGGTTTACACCTGCCTCCATACCTTCTATCAACGTTCTCTCTAAACCGTTGTGTCTCTTGATGTGACCAAAGTATTTACATTTTCTGGCCAAAATGGAATTGATAAACCAGTTCTCCTCTATGCTCAACTTTTGCCGAATGTCTATACTATATTTGTCTTTTTCTCTGTCCATGGTATTCAGTGGATCTTTTTGAAATATTTTGACTCGAAGGATTCGATTCTTTGTCTAGATGTTTTTATAATCGTCCATGATTCGCAGCCATATAATGCCACAGGAAAAACACAGGATCTTAAGACTTTCACTTTTGCCGTTTTGTTGGTGCTCTGCCATAATTTCTTCAGGCTGTCCAGTCTCTGCATTGCCATGGCTAGTCTTCTTTTGATTTCTTTCGAGCAGTCATTTTTTTTTCAATTCTGAAGCCCAGATAATCAAAATGCGTGACCTGATCTATTTTCTCACCACCCACTGTTAATTTATGTTGACATTGTGTTTTGTTGGTGGTCATAATCTTTGTTTTGTGCATGTTTATAAACAGGTTTTGATCTTTACTGTGTCCATTTACGGCTGAAATTAGCTGCACTAAACCTTCTGCACTTGATAGAATCACTGTGTCGTCTGCGTATCGTAACTCTGGAATCTCTTAACCGTCAACCGTAAAGTCTTACTACCTTTTTTATACTGCGAACCAATCTGATGTTTGACCAGATACTCAGACAACTGCTCGTTGATCTTGGTATAATTATACTAATATCAACTAGATTCGATATTAGGAAATATATTTTTAATCAGAGAGCTGTGAATACTTGAAATGCATTGCACATGAAATAATGGAGGCAGGGTCATTTAATGAATTCAAGAATAGAATGGCTGCGCATAGTTTTTAGATCAAGGAAATGTAATAGAAACTGGTTGTATACAAACTCTGCAGAGTCTTCTAAACAAGCGTAAAGATGACGACGTAAAGTTCCATAGATTTCCCCTGGCGGACCTCAGCAATGGGAATAACGGATATAGTGATAATATGATATTTTAGATTTTGGAATTCGTGCCCTAACTAACATGGCTAAACATGATATTTAGCCTGACCAGACGTCAGTCTTCCTGCCCTGTAAAAACACTATCCATTTCTGAGTTCAAACACTCAGGTTTTACAGGTAGGGAAACCACAGAATCTAATTAGCAGAAAATTGTTGACTAGCTCGGTTTCAGTTTACAATTTTAGTTAACCTCCATGCTAAAAATAGGTGGTGTAATAAACTGATGCTACACAACCACTCAGTTTTTTTATACCTGTTTTTTTAGAGGGGTTATTTATCGCCTACTTTCTTTTTCTTATGCGTCCAGGTTCTTTTATGATACTAGGTTTGCAGGCCCGTCATCATTACGGTGTTCAGTCTTTCTCAAGTCTGTGGAGTACGCCACTACTTCTCAACATCACTTGGCCGGGTCTTATTTTTGGTCAATTTTTTTTAATCTTAGGTCCCTGTGAATTTTGTCAGGTCTAGCATATTAGGTCATTGTGTGCTTTGCTAGGTCTTGGGATAGCTGTGGTCTAGAGGTAAGGCACTCGCATCTCATCAAAGCGATGAGAAGATAAGGCGAGAATTCGAGCCCCGCAGGTTTCTAGCCCTCCCTGGTCTAAAAAATGTGGGACCAGAGTGCCTGCATCCTTAATGACCTTCAGTCATCTTGACGTATGTCTTGCCACTGGTCCAATGTAGTTAGGGACCAGAGAGTGAGGTTGATGACCAACGCAGCTTCTTGCTCACAATGATCCAAATACAGCGCGAGTTACATCATCAAAACAAAACCGTCTGACGATGTCGCCATCATCACTTGCGATGGGCAACTAACTAGCGAGGTCTGGTATATTAGGTCATTATGAGCTTGACTAGGTCTGGTATATTAGGCCACTATGAGCTTGACTAGGTCTGGTATATTAGGCCACTATGAGCTTGACTAGGTCCGGTATATTAGGTCATTATGAGCTTGACTAGGTCTGGCATATTAGGCCATTATGAGCTTGACTAGGTCTGGCATATTATGTCATCATGAGCTTGACTAGGTCTGGCATATTATGTCGTCATGAGCTTGACTAGGTCTGGCATATTAGGCCATTATGAGCTTGACTAGGTCTGGCATATTATGTCGTCATGAGCTTGACTAGGTCTGGCATATTATGTCGCCATGAGCTTGACTAGGTCTGGAATATTAGGCCATTATGAGCTTATAATGACTTTGACCAAGTCTGGTATCTTAGGTTACTATGACAGGTCTGATATCTTATGTCGTCATGAGCTTGGTCAGGTCTGGTATTTTAGGTCATTATGAGCTGGACAGGTATGATATCTTATGTCGCATGAGCTTGGTCAGGTCTAGTATATTAGGTCATCACGAGCTTGGCCAAGTCCGACACCATAGGTCATTATGAGTTTGGTGAAGTCTGGTATCTTAGTTCATTATGAGTTGGACAGTTCTTGAAGAAATTTGCAGGGGTCTGAGCATAAGTTACGGATAGGCATTTGTTTTTAATGTATATTTGGAGGAGATATAGATGACCTAGTAATCTGCAGTGACACGGTCTTAGAAGAAAGTGGATAAGCTGTTTCGGTGCATGAAGTTGGTATCCACCAAGTATATCACATGTCACAGCAGGGACCAATCACGCACAGTCAACGACCCATAGCTGGCTGATTGTGCTAGGACCACCGAATCAGAGCAGATCAAAACCAAAATCCGCCTCCAAGTGACGGTTCTGGAAATACACTGCACCCGTCCAGCCTGTCTGAGAGATTAATGATCAAAGAGGAAAGGCGAACCCGGTTCGAAAGGCGCAGATATCGCTGTAAACTACGACATTATATAACAAAACGTCCTTCTTTTAAAGATAGAAGAAGAAGAAGAACACCACGAAATGGCAGAATATGAAATTGAGATGTCTTAAATTATAACACGTTATTTTATTTTATTTTTCCAATCCCTCGGAAAACGAGTTATTTATTCGAACTGCATTTAAATCGGGATAATGTTTCTAAGGAGGCTGCGTGGCATAGGGGTGAAAAGTCTGTTTCACAACCCCAACAAACTGGTTCTAATCACGCTTGTGTCCAGTTTGGCAGACATTGGTGTTTTTCGCTCCTCCACGTGCGGAAAGTAATGGCAACCTACCGAACTGTACAGTTGCCAAGAAACTTGTAACAGACAAATTAATGACGGTTGTCAGAATCGATGTTCTGCAAAGGACATTCTACTTTCTTTACTACTGTTTCCGTGAGTTTCGGTCAAGGTCAGAATGCTGCTTAAACTCGGTATGCATGTGCCCTGTGTTATTGGTGTGGTTTTTCCATTCTCGCAGCTAACGAGTTATTTATTCGTCTTCTTCTTCTGCGTTAAGGTTTTTTTTTAATCATGCTAAATCTTCAGACCTATCGCCAGGATGAAGTTAAGTCCTTTCCAGGTCTCACAGTACTTGAGCTGGTGACTACAAACCTGAGCAGAGACTGAAGAGAGGTTTAACGGCAGAGCCAGTTTGGCTTCCTACAATATTAATTGTCAATGTCATAACGTAAAAGGTTACAAAGTACCTAGGATGAAGGAATTCTGGAAGTCATATACTGTAGTAGAATGTGAAGAAGGGTCCGCAACAGTAACAGTGAATGAGCTGACAGCAGCTCATAGTTGGCTGATTGCACATCAGGGACAGCGACCGATAGTTGACTAGGACGATAGTCCGCCTCCAAGTTGCGGCTATTGAACAACACTGGGACCTTACATTGTTGCTGTGATGGGACCTTACATTGTTGCTGTGATGGGACCTTACATTGTTGCTGTGATGGGACCTTACATTCTTGCTGTGATGGGACCTTACATTCTTGCTGTGATGGGACCTTACATTCTTGCTGTGATGGGACCTTACATTCTTGCTGTGATGGGACCTTACATTCTTGCTGTGATGGGACCTTACATTCTTGCTGTGATGGGACCTTACATTCTTGCTGTGATGGGACCTTACATTGTTGCTGTGATGGGACCTTACATTGTTGCTGTGATGGGACCTTACATTCTTGCTGTGATGGGACCTTACATTCTTGCTGTGGTTGGACCTTACATTCTTGCTGTGAGAATAGGGCAAGAAGAGTGAAGACAAACCTTGCCCCAAACATGTCGTACTAAAACAAGATGTGTCGGGTCTAAGGGGACAAATATCGCAGCCCTGATGTGAAATAAGATACAATGTCCTTTGCCAAATGCCAGATAAGTACTTCACAAAGAAGACATGCTTAGACTTCTGGAAATAAATTCCAGGCATGCACATAACCTATTAAATTCTATTTACGAGTCACAGCAGACAAGATGCATACACTGTATAGAATTATTAAAGACAACCTGGGAATCAGAGCCAAGAGAGGTATCTTGTTTAAGGCGCTAATAGACTGGAACTTTGAATAATTTTCTTCTTTAGTAGAAAAGAGCGGGGATGGGGAGGGGGAGTAGGGGGAAGGAAAGAGATGGTTCGCACTGTTGGAGTGATTGACTACGAAAAAGTCACCGCCATTGGTCTTGTTCGTTCATTGTAATCGATGATGACTCTCTTTTCAACATTCACTGTTCGCATGAGTTCGAAGACGGCAAAATAAGCCAATCGGAGCCCGGAATTGCTTGCTGCACTGAGCACAAGGAAATAAGACAACCCTTTCCCCAGTGGGTTGAAGAAGGATTGCTGAGAGCTGACTTTCTCTGGATAGCCTCATTTATTCTTGCTACCCCATGTCTCATACACACAGATATATATATATATGTGTGTGTGTGTGTGTGCGTGTGTGTAAAAAGAAAGATCCATTTGTTATAATTGCAATATGGTGTGCAGATAAAACACGTGATTGGCATGTTGTGTCTTTGCAAGATAGAGGGGCGTGGCGGTTCTAGTATTGCGTTCACACAGACGACTATCCTAGAGAAGTTAACAGTTCAGAGTGTCACAAGTTTTGAATATGTCGGCTCGGCTATAAGCAACAACGAAGAAAAAGAGAGAGAGACACACACACACACAAACAACTGAGACACACCCACACACAAACCACTGAGACACACACACACAAACAACTGAGACACACCCACACACAAACAACTGAGACACACACACACACAAACAACTGAGACACACACACACAAACAACTGAGACACACACACACAAACAACTGAGACACACCCACACACAAACAACTGAGACACACACACACAAACAACTGAGACACACACACACAAACAACTGAGAAACACACACACACAACTGAGAAATACACACACACAAACAACTGAGACACATACACACACACAAACTGACACACACACACACAAACAACTGAGAAACACACACACACACAAACAACTGAAACACACACACACAAACAACTAAGACACACACAAAAACAACTGAGACACACACACACACACAAACAACAAAAGAGAAGAATGGCCATGCACTACCAAGGTTAATTAAAACGTATGGCAGAACGTTAACAAAAAGATACAAATAAAGATCTTGAGCGCTTGTATATTCCTGGTGGCAACGAACAGAAGCGAGACATGGTCGTACACACAACCCTACTGGCGAAGATTGAATCATTCGAGCTAAAATGTTTCAGGAGAGTGCTCAAAATATCGTGGAAAACGAAAAATAAAAATGCAGAAATCCTACAACAGCAATAAACAAGATTACGTATGAAAGTGAACTTACTTTGGCCACCATTAAACGTCACATTGGATTAGAAAGAACGATACGGAAGGGAATGGCACCTGGCAAAATAGGCAGATACAGAGAAGAAGATGGACAAGGGACATCACAGAGGCACTGCGGTTGACAGTAACAGAGGCGGGAGAGCTGGTCAGGGATCCAGTGTCTTTACAGATCGGCTATCATGGGAGCGACGTTCTGCAAAGGACATGCTACATCATGTTGATGATGATGACAGACCACTATTTGGTGGAAATGTCATTACCTGTACAATGTTTGCGTGGAATACGGCTAACAACCTGGTTATTTGATTACCAACTGCGAATGAATCTGTTCACACGGGACCTTCGAGTGTATAGTCCGTCTACGAATGGACTAGGCGCCGGATCGCACCCCCCCCCCCCCCCCCTTGATACCAGGGGGCGCTTAATATTTGCGTGTTTTGAATAGCCGCCGTTTCGTACTAAATTCGTTTCTTGACATAGCGTCTTACTTCTCACCTATAGCAAACCCCAAGAATATATATATTTATATATGTATATATATATCCGTCAATGTGTACCAAAAAGATATACATCTAGCAGTGTGTCTGAAGTGCAGTGATATCGCCGTAGCTGGAAAAAAAAAAATAATTTTACAGCGAAAACTTATTCACATTCTAGTAGTTTCAATTGTGCGATGTGAATATTCTGCTCGCAACCTCTATGTAGCATTAATACTTTCATTTTTTTTTTTTTGTTGTATAGTATGTCTGTGTCATACAACAGTCATACAACTACGGTGTAGTTCTGTTGGTACACATTCACGGGTTAAATCGGCGTAGAAATTAAACATCTGATCTCCATGGATCATGTTTCAAAGCTGTTTCCTGGACGCCCCTTTCATTTTAGACTCGAATTTGTGAGAGACGCCCGGCTCAGCCCAGATACAAAGTCAGTGGATTACACATTTGAGCTTGGCAATGCTACCCACTCAATTTAAAACACGGGATAGACAAATATTCGTTAAATATTCCCCTTAATATATACGTGATAAATATTATATTTAAAAGCCAGTGAACGTTCACCGTCTGGTATAGCGAACATTCCATGCCCCGACTGCCTGCGTTTTTTCAGATACCACATCGGACTCGTGAGCCACCCTCGAACCCATCCACAGTCCCAACCCACAGACTACTCAAATGAAAGAACTGGATGAACGAAACGTGAAATAAGTCTTTCTTCATCACACGATACTGGCGAACAACAATAATTTATTTCTCTGTAATCAAAATAGTATCCTCTCCTTTCACTTGGCTCTTGAAGATAGCCGATTATTGTTTTTTTTACCCGTCTCAGTTAACACAATGAGACAACAAAAATACAACCACGTTTTACCACCAGGCCTTCGTTAGGAACAAAAAAAGAACGATGACAAATAAGCAGACAAAACAACAAACAAAGACAATGGACTAGATAAACAATACATTACTTAAGATTGCAGTAATAAGCGAGAGGCTTGGAGATAAAGTAGTCGACTCCATTGACGCCCTTCATCAAACAAGTCGGGGCTGCCAGGACACATTATAAACCAGGGCTGCAGGACACATTATAAACCAGGGCTGCAGGATACATTATAAACCATGGCTCTAGGAAATGGAATAAGCCTAGGCTTCGGGATACTTTATAAGCATAGACAGTGATACTTTATAAACCAGTGCTCAGGGGTACTTTATAAGCCTGGACAATTATACTTTATAAACCAGTGCTCATGGATACTTTATAAGGCTGGACAATTATACTTTATAAACCAGTGCTCATGGATACTTTATAAGCCTGGACAATTATACTTTATAAACCAGTGCTCGGGGATACTTTATAAGTCTGGACTCCAGGAAATGTATTAGACCAGGGCTCCGGGAAACTTTATATAAGCCTGGACAATTATACTTTATAAACCAGTGCTCATGGATACTTTATACGCCTGGACAATTATACTTTATAAACCAGGGCTCCCGGAAATGTAATGCGCCTGGGCTCCAGGATATTTTATACGACTGGACAATGAGACTTTATAAACCAGGCTCCGGTATAGTTTATAAACCAGGGTTGCATGATACTTTATAAGCCTTGGCTACAGTTTACTATATAAACCAGGGCTGCAGGATAACTTATATGCCTAGACTTCAGGATACTTTATAAGCCAGAGCTCCATGTTACTTTATAAACCAGGGCTCCAGGATACTTTATAAGCCAGGGCCCCAAGTTACTTTATAAACCAGGGCTCCAGGAAACTTTATAAACCAGGGCTCCAGAATACTTTATAAGCGAGGGCTCCAGGAAACTTTATAACCATGATCATTATATTGGTGAACCTACTGACGAGTCTCGGTTTGCATTGCAACCAGCCAGCCACCTACCCCCCCCCCCCCTTTCCGCAGTACGTATCGGAATATAAGAAGAAGTCACTGTAACAAGTTACCAAAGAAACATAACCAACCGTGAAGTCAGCAGGAGTTATTTCGAATTATTTTAACTCCAGCCTCAAAGCAGCTTCGCCGACTTCAATTACATGATCCAGCCAAATCAAATTAGCAAACAAACCCTTTCTGCTGAGCGGTGCAAGAGCTGTAGCGATCAGGCGATCCAGAACCCTTCTCCGGTTCCACGTTGTGATCATGGATAACAGACTTGCAACAGGGCTGGCTGGCTAAGGAAAAGTAATCGAAAAGGGAAGGCTATCCAGGACCCAAAAATGGCATGCTTTAGTCAGATGTGTTGGAGCGAAAGGTGCAAATATCGCAGTCAAGCTGTAAACTACGACACAACGTATCCCGTTCTGCGGACAGCATCCTGCTACTCGCAAAGCCCTTTTCAGGTGTTGGTAACGGAAATTGGAGAACAAATATACGTCAAGTCCTCTTGTTATAGGCCATCTGTTTCAGATATGTCCACGTCTTTCCAGTGCCCTACATACTTGCATAGGGCCTTGGGCCGAAGATGCTTACTTTGTGTGCCCGGCAGCCACAAAAAAGTATTGGACCATTAACTCAGCTGATCAGGAAGCTGTTTCATTTGCAGCCATCAGATCCGCCAAAGTACATGATCCTTGCATTCTTGGGCAGTTGTACTGATGTGCGGGGTCTTGGATGGCTCTGCATTCGCAGACATCGTTCTCCGCATATCTAAAAAATAAATAAATAAGATGCAGCCCCCAGTGAATGAGCTGACGGCTACTAGTGACTCATAGCTGGCTTCTTGCACGAGGGTCAGAAAACATGTGCTGGCAAAGACCCTATTCCTCCTCCAAGCGATGGCACAGCAAACAGGAAGCACTAGTGCAATGTGGCTAAGAGAATAGGGATAGTAGATGGGAAGGCAAACGTAGAACCTCAAAAAGCCAGCTGAATTATGATGTGTTGAGCCAACATGTGCATATAACGCAACATCGCTTTAAGATACGACGCATCGACTTATTCATGATGAACGTAGAAGAAGAAGTAGTAGTATAGAACTATCTTCTCCACATGTTCATGTCTGCCCCTACTTCTTTTGCTTTAAGGATTCCAGAACAGAGACTCTCTTGCACTGATATTAGTTAGTTTTTCTTAATGTGTGTCGTATCCAGAGCCAGCGTCGTCGCCTCGTATCATGTTCCACAAATATATGTCACAGTCAGAGACGTGGTGTAACAAGTAGATTACATCCGCTTAATAGCACACAATGCAGTCGGAGATGAAGTGTTAAAGTCTTCATTGTACTAGGTTTAAACCTTTTTGAAAGGTAGGGACAAAATGCTTTCCCTAACTTAGTCAGATATCCATTTACAACTGGGTAGACAAAAGTTGTACCGATAAATCAACCAGCTAAAACATGTTTAGTTCCACGTAGTACCTTCAATGAATGCACGCTACGTCATTCATGCAGTGGTCAGCGTGAGGCTGTTTGTATCGCCATAGAGCTTGTCTAGTAATGGTAGTGGCGATGACAACACTTGGTTTCGTTGTTCTTTGTGTGTTGGACACATTGTAGAAGATGTTCAGCAGTTATTTTGTCTCTAGCCAATCAACGGACAGCTTGTAGCAGATGTTCAGCAGTCATTGTGTCTCTAGCCAATCATTGGACAGCTTGTATAAGATGTTCAGCAGTTATTTTGTCTCTAGCCAATCATTGGACAGCTTGTAGAAGATGTTCAGCAGATATTTTGTCTATAGCCAATCAATGGACAGCTTGTAGCAGATGTTCAGCAGTCATTGTGTCTCTAATCAATTAATGGACAGCTTGAAGATGTTCAGCAGTTATTTTGTCTCTAGCCAATCAATGGACAGCTTGTAGCAGATGTTCAGCAGTCATTGTGTGTCTAGTCAATCAATGGACAGCTTGAAGATGTTCAGCAGTCATTGTGTCTCTAGTCAATCAATGGACAGCTTGAAGATGTTTAGCAGTCATTGTGTCTCTAGTCAATCTGACACTAAGTATGCAGCAATGTATGCTTGTAACGAATATTGCTGTTTTGGATCATCGTATTTCTGATGTGTGGTTCTAAGTTACATTATTCATGTTTCCTTACCTTAAATCCGGTACCAAATTACAACTGGGTAGACTGAATAACTCAGAGGTTATGACACATAAAACTATCAAAGCGGTGTATATTTCCCTTATATGGGTCCACTAGTATATTTTATAAGGCTGGGGAATAAAGGTCACTTGCCTCTGCAGTCGCCACGCATCGCACAGATTTGATTTTTATTTTACCCTCGATAGAAAAATAAACATGCGTCTTACCGAGGTTTATAACTCATGTCTCCTTGGCCAGAAGGTCAGTATTCAAACCGTTCGACCACTCACTCCTATCACAGCAGCAGTGATGTATCCGTTCTTCCTAGCACAAATCTGTGACGTCAGGAACAGGTATGTTCAAGCCAAGTCAAATATCTGAGCCAGACATACTTGTAGCACGTAAACTACCAGGTTGGATGTGAGTGTGCTTGGCGGGAAGTGTGTTGGTGCGTCTGTTAGTTCAAGAACAGCCAGAACGAGTATCCTTAAACATGGTATATTGTGTCTGGTGATCGTTTCTGTCCGTCCTATGAGTAAGACAGCGTGGCCTAGAAGCTAGATGTCCGTTTCACAATCCAAACGCACCAGGTTCGAATTCCGCCGAGTCCAGTTAGGCAGACGCAGAATTTTATATCCGTACGGAGAGTAATGGCAACTTCAGATGTGAGAGGAGAGGTGGCCGGTGCCCTTCCTTGCTGTTTTTACTTTCCCTAACTCATCCGTCAGGTACCAATTTATAGCTGGGTTGATGCAGAATAGGACATCGATTAAAATCGCGAACCGAATTTTTTTTAAGTCTCCGGAAGCGATTTGAACTGAGGCATGACGCCCAGTACTAGAGGGATCAGGTCGATTGACATCTTGTTAGCTAGACTGCCTTGAAAACAGCCTGTTTCCAGGAGACGTTACATGTAAGAGAATTGTGATCTTGGCGACGCCCTGGTCAGTAGGTTACGCCTGACTGCACTAGCTTCCCGTGAGGCAGGAGGTGTTTTGTCTCGCTTGGATTTGTCCTTACCCTTCGAACCACTAGCAAAGGTCTTTGAGACTATGGAAAACATAAGACCCTCTGCCATAAAAGATTAAGAATGATATATAACCATACAGTATATACCACAACAAAGAACTATTGAATGCCCTTCACGGTCTGTGATTACGAGATTATAATCCTCGACCAACCCTGAACGAAACCGAAAAATGGTTAATTCAAACTCTGGAAGTAATCCAAAACCTTTCTCCAATTTGTAAAGACTAGCCAAACTTGAAATGTTTCTATAGCTGTAGTCTGATGCCACGACATGCTTCCATGAGATCTGGGTGTAATAGGTACGCTGGTCGTTGAAGGTGATCAGAAATACAGTGATTACCAAACTGTGAGTCACCTGCGCTAGTGTAACAGGCTAGTGTACTTGACTTCAGTTGGTGTGGCTAGTCCCTTTCTTCGCTACCTTTCCGTCTTAACTTTTAAGCAGTGTACCAATTTTCAGCGGAGTCGACTGTAGGGTGTCGATAACGGGGAACGAACTAAACAACTTTTCCTTGTCAAGCAAGCGCTCTGCCACTTGAGTGTAACATACATAAAATACCGCACTTTGTATTTCTATTAAGTCTACACGAGTCGTCCTCAAAGTGTGGCATATGAACGTCCAACATTTGGTCTACAAGCACATTGCTAACACTCAATGAATAGAAGCAAAATCATATTGACATAATGTTATGTTAACTGTTAACGCTGCACATTTTTAGTAACTAGCCATGCCATAGATTGTTTTCTACTATTACGCAACAGCAAACAAACAAAACTTCGAATCTTTAGCTATTTGGTAATTTCAAACAGCTTCTTCTTTGTCTTTCTTTGCGTTCAAGATCTTTTGGTCATGCTATATGTACAGGTCAGTCGCCATGATAAAGTCTGTAGTCTTCACCAGGTCGGAGCGGCTGCCCCACAGATTTTGTCTCAGTTTCGCACCCTCTGGCCAGTCTGACATCTCATTTCCCTATAGATTGTTCCACGTGGGCACTCATCGGTGTGTCAGATCTTCAGTCGGTAAAGATCTTCTACTAGTCTGCAGTGTCCAGTTACCGGGCGAAATAAGATAATTTGTTGATTTCTTTTGAGTTGGTGAATTGGGTCTAGCGTACTGCTTATGTTTCTGTCTTCTCTCCATTGGTGTATATACTGATTTCTGATGATATTCTTGATTTCTCTGTATGGTACTCGATGATTAAATTGTGCCTTTTTGCTAGAGCATCAGCTCTCTCGTTTCATGTGATTCCGCAATGGGAGGGTAGCCACTGGAGCGCTATTGTTGAGGATCTCTGGAGTTTTCCCAGTTCTTCAAACAGCTGAATCAAATTTAAAAACTTGAACTTTGTAATTTCAAACAATTTAATCATTAAACAAAACTAAAACTTCGACACCAAAATATACGATATCCGAAAGTGACAGACATTCATGAATGGATGCTCTCGTTCAGAATCTTTAAAATCAGCGTGAGAAGACGATCAACGCGGGATTGAATAAAACAACACAATTCAAACTAATGGAATTCGTAATGAAGGACAGAATATTAGGTGTAGAATAGGATCAGCAATTTTTTTTTAAAGTGATTTGTTCGATAATGCGATAGCGGTTGAGCCGGAACTCACAAGGAAAATCTGGACGAAGATCCTAAAACGGCAGATGCCTGCACAAGACCTACACATCATAAAACAGCAATGTTGAACGTTGTGCGAGATCACGAATAAATAAAGCCGAATGTGCAGCCGCACTGAAGGTCACGCCCTATATAAACATAGATAAGGATGGATCAGTTTACGCACTGGGACGGAAAGAACAAGAAATCCTCGTTACAGCCGCAAGGTCTTCGTCGGGGACAAAGAACATTCGAATACACAAAACAAATTATAATCATAACAAAAAAACAATGAGACAAGTTAACGTCAAGAAATCAGGATGCTGAACAATGAACCGAACGACGAATAATAAATGTTGAAGACTGTTTTTAGGAACGACTTCAATTGAGGAATTTCTTTATCTTTTTTACGCACGTTAATCCTAAAAAGGGCGTTGTGCCGTACGTTACAGACATGCTGCCATATCTGCCCGGTACATCCGATTTCAGCACGTAATTTTTGGGACAGGGATTGCCTTCCCTATTCGATCCCTATTCTCCTAGCAGTATAAACGAGTGCCACCACTTGGAGGTGAAATAAGGTCTTGGCCAGCTATAGTTCGCTGTCCTTGACACAAGCAGCCAGTTATGAGTCGCTGGACGCTGTCAGCTTCATTCACTACCGAATCTTCGGACCTAGCAGCGGCATTTAAGAAAAGAGCCAACAGCGGCATTTAAGAAAAGAGCCAACAGCGGCATTTAAGAAAAGAGCCAACAGCGGCATTTAAGAAAAGAGCCAACAGCGGCATTTAAGAAAAGAGCCAACAGCGGCATTTAAGAAAAGAGCCAACAGCAGCATTTAACAGAAGAGCTAGTAGCGACATTTAAGAAGAGAGTTAGAAGCGACATTTAAGAAGAGAGCTAGAAGCGACATTTAAGAAGAGAGCTAGAAGCGACATTTAAGAAGAGAGCCAACAGCAGCATTTAACAATATAGCTAGAAGCGACATTTAAGAAGAGAGCTAGAAGCGACATTTAAGAAGAGAGCTAGAAGCGACATTTAAGAAGAGAGCTAACAGCAGCATTTAACAAAAGAGCTAGAAGCGACATTTAAGAAGAGAGCTAGAAGCGACATTTAAGAAGAGAGCTAGAAAAGACATTTCAGAAGAGAGTTAGAAAAGACATTTAAGAAGACAGCTAGAAGCGACATTTAAGAAGAGAGCTAGAAGCGACATTTAAGAAGAGAGCTAGAAGCGACATTTAAGAAGAGAGCTAACAGCAGCATTTAACAAAAGAGCTAGAAGCGACATTTAAGAAGAGAGCTAGAAGCGACATTTAAGAAGAGAGCTAGAAAAGACATTTCAGAAGAGAGTTAGAAAAGACATTTAAGAAGACAGCTAGAAGCGACATTTAAGAAGAGAGCTAGAAGCGACATTTAAGAAGAGAGCTAGAAAAGACATTTCAGAAGAGAGTTAGAAAAGACATTTAAGAAGACAGCTAGAAGCGACATTTAAGAAGAGAGCTAGAAGCGTCATTTAGAAAAGAGCTTTTTCTTCTTCTTTTTCTGCGTTCGTTCTCAATCTTCCGCTACCAAAACCCTGAATAGGGCTTTGGAAGTAGAAAGATGTCTGTTGAACGGAATGCGTTATGTCGCTAGTTTACAGCTTGGCTGCGATATTTACATCTTTCGGTCCGACATATCCGTCTTCGGCAGGAAGAAAAGAACTAATAGCGGCATTTAATAAAAGAGCTAATAATGGAATTTAAGAAAAGAGCTAATAATGGAATTTAAGAAAATAGTTAACGAAATTTAAGAAAAGAGCTAATAGTGGCATTTAAGAAAAGAGCTAATAGTGGCATTTAAGAAAAGAGCCAACTAGCGAATGGCAGACATTTTAGGAGCCCCAAATTGCAGTTTCTTGTCCATTTCGCTCATGGTGATGCGTAGTGTCAACACGGTTGGCGACTGCTTACACGTAACCTGTATCCAAGCACTGTATGGTTTCTTTCTTGGATGGTTTTTCTAGCAATTTGTTTTATAATGTCGAGGTCGACAGGTCCATAAACATTGTTAGTTGCATTTAAACACACGCGTGGAATGTTACAGAACGAGATAGTCTTTCCTAAACAGGGAAACTCTAGCGAATTTAGCAGTTTTACGTATTTACAAAAAATTAATTATACTTGGTCAGTTATGACTCCTTGACTCTGAAGCAAGCAGCCAGCTATCCGTCATCACTTGGTCAGTTATGACTCCTTGACTCTGAAGCAAGCAGCCAGCTATCAGTCATCTCTTGGTCAGTTATGACTCCTTGACTCTGAGGCAAGCAGCCAGCTATCAGTCATCACTTGGTCAGTTATGACTCCTTGACTCTGAAGCAAGCAGCCAGCTATCAGTCATCACTTGGTCAGTTATGACTCCTTGACTCTGAAGCAAGCAGCCAGCTATCAGTCATCACTTGGTCAGTTATGACTCCTTGATTCTGAGGCAAGCAGACAGCTATCAGTCATCACTTGGTCAGTTATGACTCCTTGACTCTGAAGCAAGCAGCCAGCTATCAGTCATCACTTGGTCAGTTATGACTCCTTGACTCTGAAGCAAGCAGCCAGCTATCAGTCATCACTTGGTCAGTTATGACTCCTTGACTCTGAAGCAAGCAGCCAGCTATCAGTCATCACTTGGTCAGTTATGACTCCTTGACTCTGAGGCAAGCAGCCAGCTATCAGTCATCACTTGGTCAGTTATGACTCCTTGACTCTGAAGCAAGCAGCCAGCTATTAGTCATCACTTGGTCAGTTATGACCTATTGACTCTGAGGCAAGCAGCCAGCTATCCGTCATCACTTGGTCAGTTATGACTCCTTGACCCTGACGCTAGCAGTCAGCTATCAGTCATCACTTGGTCAGTTATGACTCCTTGACTCTGAGGCAAGCAGCCAGCTATCAGTCATCACTTGGTCAGTTATGACTCCTTGACCCTGACGCTAGCAGTCAGCTATCAGTCATCACTTGGTCAGTTATGACTCCTTGACTCTGAGGCAAGCAGCCAGCTATCAGTCATCACTTGGTCAGTTATGACTCCTTGACTCTGAAGCAAGCAGCCAGCTATCAGTCATCACTTGGTCAGTTATGACTCCTTGACTCTGAGGCAAGCAGCCAGCTATCGGTCATCACTTGGTCAGTTATGACTCCTTGACTCTGAAGCAAGCAGCCAGCTATCAGTCATCACTTGGTCAGTTATGACTCCTTGACTCTGAGGCAAGCAGCCAGCTATCAGTCATCACTTGGTCAGTTATGACTCCTTGACTCTGAAGCAAGCAGCCAGCAATCAGTCATCACTTGGTCAGTTATGACTCCTTGACCCTGACGCTAGCAGTCAGCTATCAGTCATCACTTGGTCAGTTATGACTCCTTGACTCTGAGGCAAGCAGCCAGCTATGACTCCTTGACTCTGAAGCAAGCAGCCAGCTATCAGTCATCACTTGGTCAGTTATGACTCCTTGACCCTGACGCTAGCAGTCAGCTATCAGTCATCACTTGGTCAGTTATGACTCCTTGACTCTGAGGCAAGCAGCCAGCTATCAGTCATCACTTGGTCAGTTATGACTCCTTGACTCTGAAGCAAGCAGCCAGCTATCAGTCATCACTTGGTCAGTTATGACTCCTTGACTCTGAAGCAAGCAGCCAGCTATCAGTCATCACTTGGTCAGTTATGACTCCTTGACTCTGAGGCAAGCAGCCAGCTATCAGTCATCACTTGGTCAGTTATGACTCATTGACCCTGACGCTAGCAGCCAGCAATCAGTCATCACTTGGTCAGTTATGACTCCTTGACCCTGACGCTAGCAGTCAGCTATGGGTCGCTGACCACTGCAGCTCTTGTGCTTTTCAGCATCTTGATCCCCTTAGGCGATCTGAAAGTCAAGAGAAATGTAGTGATGATGTCGACATCACCACTCTGTGACAAACCAGTAAATGAAACCGCAGAAAGGTTGGCACAGGCGGAAGCAGCATGAGAACACCTTCCAGGAACAGAAGACCACAAAAACATTAAAACCACAAAAACAAACAAACGAAGACGTGTAAAAGGGTTGGAAGCCTTGAAGAACTCTCGAATTTTGTTTGTCGTGCAAAAAAAGGACGAGAAGAAAACCAGATAGTCTGACAATCTTCCAAGAACTTGGTCGGACTTCCATGTATGCTTTAATGCCAAATAAACAAGTGGATAGCTTCTAACGAAGTTAATGTTCGAGGAAATTTAATGAACACATTTGCTTCTGATAGACTACATTGTGCTTTGGCAGCTCTGGTGAGTAAAGAAGCGAACAGTTTGTAGCATTTGGCAGAGATGCATGCGCGCGAGGAGCATGGTGATTAAAACATGGAACGGCCGCCTTAACGATAGCATAAACAATGTCTTTAAAGCACAGGTTTTTAATCCGGCGGCAAGATTCTTCAGAGGTGTGTAGAGTGGAGAAGTGAGTATTGGTCGCTGACAGGACGACTGTTTGGTAGCACAAGAAGAATCCGCTAACATTGTAGATTTTCAAATTGAACATACCGCTCCGTACACCCCATGCAAACAAACAGTAATGTGTGTCAAACCTATTAACTTATTTGCAGCATATCAGTATCATGTTTTATGACTGAGGACAGCGCAGATCAAGAAGTGAATGGAAGCGAGGAGGTGACCGCAGTCAGTGTCGCATAGCTGGCTGCGATCGTGAACATATCCATCATCAGGTGCCTTGCCGGTTGGCGTTGACGATCAAGGACCTCCATCCGCTTTTATCACGTGTGCCGTTTACCAACTCTGTTGTTGATTGTTGCCCGTGCCATTCTCTCTGGCAGTCCAACATCTCATCTCTCTCGGCCTTCCTGTGTCTCTCGTTCCTTCTACCTGTCCCATTATCACAACGTGCTCCAAGCCGCCTCTTCTCATAACATGCCCACCAAAGGATGGCTGCATTGTTCTGATCATTGGAGTGAGTTGTCCATCATGAAGTAGCTTTGGTCTCACGAACAACATTAGGAAAACTGAGGTCTTCCAGTCTGATCCGTGTTAAGCCAGACGACGAATCAAACAAGTACCGCACTGAACCAACGTCTTCAGGAAGTCGATAGCTTCACCTAAATAGGCAGTACCCTCAACGGAAAGGCAAATTAAGACTCAGAAGTAAATGACAGGATTGCAAATGCGAGCTCTGCGTTTGGGAGGCTCCATGCAAACGTCTGGAACCGACAAGGCGTCAGTGTTGCCACCAAGGTAAAAGTGTATCGTCCTGTAGTGTTAAACACTCTGTTACAAGTCTGCGAAACATGGACAGAGCATGATAGACACGCCAGACACCTAATTAGTTTTTACTTGAGATATTTGCGTAGGCTGCTAATGATCGAGTGACAGGACAACAAAGTGCCCAACACTGAAATTATTAGCAAATTATAACATGTTGCGCATCCCCACGCTTCTGAAAACAGCAGCGATTGATGTCACAGTCTGGGAATTACTTGCACAGAACCGTGTCTACTGGTTCGTTAGCTTCACCAAAGGTGTCTGGAAGAATAGGACACACGACAACTCTACACATATGTCTGACGTGCCAAGATTGGCCTTTACAGCCTTATGAAAACACATCTTGCAAACATAAGTTTGACGCTGTTGTCATTTTCGTTTGCGATGGACAACTATAGTCCGTCTTTTAATTCATGAACAAGGTACGAAACAATGTTCTTCTAAACTGCATGTCAGATCCAAATGGATTTTTCGCATGCAGCCTATATACATGACGCTAAAACATTGATATTATTTATTAGACTATAGATGTTAAGATATTTGCACATCGGCGAATTCTTTTTGATCTTTTAGGAAAATTGCAATGTCAAGACCAAACAAAGTGTACCGTGTCACCATCATTCCAACCCTACCGTGTCACCATCATTCGAACCCTACCGTGTCACCATCATTCCAACCCTACTCTACGCCTGCGAAAGCTGGACTGTATACTCTGGACATGCAAGGAGATTAAACCACCTCTACACATGTTGCCTGAGGAGAATATTCCACATCCGATGGCAAGATCGTGTCACTGACATCGAGGTTCTCTCGAGGGCTAACATGCCCAGCATCCATGCACTGCTAGAAAAAGCACGCCTAGGATGGGCCGAACACCTCGTCCGTATGTCAGACGAGCGGCTTCCAAATGGCTCCTCTATGGCGAGCTGAGAGAGGGATGGCGCCCAAAGAAACGTTTTGAAGATGGTCTAAGGGACTCGCTGAATAGTTGCCAGATAGACGTCGACACCTGAGAATGTCTTGCGTAAAACAGATCTGACTGGAGAAGTGCAGTCAAAGTGGGTGTAGCTACCAGCGAAGACCACCGTGTTGGGAAAGCCCAGAGAAGACGCGAGACCCGGAAATCACGAACAGCGGGAAAACCTTCACCTTCTACATACCTCTTGTGCCCGTTATGCAGCAGATGTTTTCGTGCCCGCATTGGCCTGTTCAGCCACATGCACACTGACCCCCAACATGGACATATGTGACAAGGATGATGTCGACGGTCCTCATCAAAAACCATGGACAGCTATTATGAACACCTAATTATTTTGATAAACATACGCCAATTCATCCAAGTCTGCTAAACAATATGTCTACAAAAGATTATATTAATCATCCCAATCTGTCGATTCAAAGAGATTGATAATTGTTATTGGGTGTACAAATTGTAATCCATCTCGTTGCCATTACTGTACTTCTTCCCAGAGCACATGTTCAACACACTTCTTCCAGAACTGAATGTATATTTTTGAAAGGTACTCACGTGTCAGCACTTCAATATCACACATTTTAAATATTCGGTTCTATTTGGCAACTTGTCCTTTGACTTTAACCCACACAAGCTCTGTAGGGTTTAGATGCGCGTGATATGCAGGTAGTGGCAGAGAAGTGTGACCGTACTCTTCAATTATTTTGTCAATATAATACACCTCTGTCTTATTTGTCTTCCTCACAAGCTGCATCAACTCTGGCTTCGCATACGTGTCTTCGAAATTCACTTTTTCCTTATCTATCCATGTCATAATTTGAGCTTTTATATTTGATACAGTTGGCACTTTGTCTTCCTCTGATACTGCATTGTGATAGGATACATTATTTATTACTAGGCATAACGGTCTTTCCAGAATTAGAAACAGTTCATTCGTCATCCAGTTCCTGCCAATTCGTCCATTCATTTCAGTGTGATAGTCTCTACCGTCATTACTTTCTGTGGAAAATAAGTTTAGCCTCATGGACAAGTCCGTTTTGACTGCTTCCGGTCAACGTTAGTATCATGCGCTGCCCTCTGCTGCTTGGAATTTGTCTTTTCTGTTCGCCGTCAACTGGTTGCCATTCTTTACCATAGGTGTGCATTGACCCAGGATTCATCTACCATTCTTTACCATAGGTGTGCATTGACTCAGGATTCATCTACCATTCTTTACCATAGGTGTCGTGAGCATTGACCCGGGATTCATCTACCATTCTTTACCATAGGTGTCGTGAGCATTGACCCAGGATTCATCTACCATTCTTTACCATAGTTGTCGTGAGCATTGACCCGGGATTCATCAAAGTATACAATATCAAAGCATTGCCTACGCCGTTCACGTATCTGTCTCAGGTATTTGCTTCGGGCAGCAATCAAATGTGGCTTTTCACATATAATATTTCTGCCGCCTGAAGTTTTCATGAATGTAAAGCAGGCGGCTCTTACACTTTTCAAAAGAGTACTTTCAGAAACTTTAAAACTGCAGTCGGATTGCAATGTTATTTTTAGTTTACAGTTTCAATTTCTTCCGTTTTATGACATCTCTGTCGAAATCGTCAAATGTCCTCATCATACCTTGCTTGATATGAGTGCACTCCTGTCCTGTACACTTCAATGGTTAAAGGACGATCTATCCAGACAAAGCGCTCATTGCGTTCGTTTCTCCGGGTCACGAATAACGAAATATAAATGACCCATCTTAGATTCCGTGCGGAAAAACTTTTTTTTTTATAGTAAAACTGTAACCTTCTGCATTGTTATAACTCAATTTGAAAATTGTTTCAATGTAACTTTTGAAAAAGCAACCATGTGTCACAATAACGACCCCACAAACTATGATATCAGGATACACCTATAATTGAGCGACAGTTTCGCATGATAATCAGGAATTTGTTTTTAAACTCAATGTATTTGAATGTCAAAACATATATTTTTTTTAAACAGCACCACTCAGTATTGTATACGTGTAAAAATTATGTCCAATTCAGTCTAGGTTCTCTTTAATATAGCCTTTCAAAATACATCAAATTTCTTAGAGAAAAAAAAAATATTTACTAAACTGCATCGATATTTGTAGGTTGCATGCGAAAAGTCATTTGGGTCTAAAATACAGTTTAGTAGAATATTGCTTCGGGCCTTGTTTATAAATTAACAGACGGACTATTTCACTTAAAACATGAAAACTGTGTCCATTCATGAACTGAGCTCTCAGCAGAACATACAAGGTTGGTCATTCAGTTGATACTATCCCACTGCAACATAAAGCTTCAGACTGACTAGAGAGCAACTCCTCTACAAACGGACCTAAGGAGATTCGGTGGCCTGGTGATTTAGGGCATGTAAGCTTAGTTTACAACGTCAACTAACAAGGTTCGAATCACATCATGCACAGTTTGAAAGACCAAGTTTGGCGTGAGTCTTCTTATGATATGACGGCTTCATCCACGTCAGACCCAACTGTAAATTGGTAATCGGCGAAGACAAAGGAAAATTTAGAAGCCACCGCAGGAGGTACGGAGTTCGTGTTCTGTCGTCGACACTTTCAAATTCCCAGGCGTAATCAAGCCGGTTCAATTAACCATGCCCCATTGTTTACAGTATTAAACATCACGTTTAATGTGGTAAAGACCACATTCAAATTCAACTTTGAGGGAATATGAATTGTCAACATGAACAGAGAGAGGAAACAATACTGGCCTAGCGCGACAGATGAAAGCTGTACATAGATAAACAGCTTTACAAACAGGGGTGGTCTTTGTGCGCGAAACCGGGAGCTTGATCCGAGGATGAAAAAAACATCTGGCTCCTATACGTATACCATGTCATAACATAAGATATATAAATACTTTAATATAACATAAAATACATTTGAAAGATTGCATGAAACAGAATAATGGTCACGGTTTCGGATGGATATACTTGGCTTCTTTAGGTGCAAAAGGTCCAGAAAGAATTGGAGCTGCGTGCTGTTGCGTTTTATTTCAGAAATTCCAGTTAGGAGACACACTATTTAAGTAGCTTAAAAACCGTTGAGTGCTCTGGATGTAAGACCTCAGCCTTGTGTGCTGGAGGTCGGGGTTTAAATCACGGTGGAGGCCGGTATCTTTTTTCACGTGGACTTTCTGGTATTTATTTCTCCGGATCTCTGGGTAGTAGAGATCGGATGCCCGTGTTCAGTATAGCGCACGTTAAAAACCCCTCCGCTGTTGGAAATCGAAAAGAGCAGGCTTAAAGACCGTTGCCCGGGCTAAATTCAAAATTATGTTTACAATCTATCCATTCTATTACGGGATCCTCGCCGGTGCTGCGCAATTCGTGCATTGTGCTGAGATTCTTAAAATATATGGAGAAGAACAGGGCACTTATGGGCTAAACCATGTGCAATGACGTTGATTCTTCAACTAAAACTGGTTTAAACAATTCCTAGCCAGCTAAATACAGACACCAAAGCACCTGTTATGATAACTGACAAACAGTAGCCGTGTCGTTTATCTGATCAGCAGATCTGTCTGGAGGAAAACCCGGATTATTGGCAAGATCCTGTGTGGGAGGGACGGAGAGAAACAGCTGGTTCGTTCCGGGAACACAACGACAGTGTAGGAGAGAAATGCATGAAGGGAAGTTACTTGCAGATGAGAAATTTAAGGTGTGGCTGGTTTGAGAAATAAAGATGGCTTCTTGAATATTTGTAATTAGGGCTAGAGCGTCTCTCGTGGTAAAGAGAGTTCACGCCACGCTCCACCACAACTAGTTGCAAATTGTTACCTTACTTACGAGGCGTAAAATACATTATGTCACGCAATATTTGCATACACATACTTGTTTATTAAAATTCAACAATTCTTCTTCTTCGTTCATCCTCAGGTGAAGGTTCTGGTTTCTCTTACAAAGGACACCGTTGATTTCCTGCCGATGACGGATGTGTCGGACCGAAATGTGCAAATATCGCAGGCAATCTGTAAACTAGCGACACAACGCATTCCGTTCTCCGAACTACATCCTGCTACATGCAAAGCCCTATTCGGGGCTTGCTAGCGGGAGATTGAGATCGAACGCAGAAGAAGACACCATTGTTTGTAAGGCCTATTTTATCTCTATATAGCTTTTGTCTCTGCTGAAGACAGATGTGTCGGACCAAAAGAGGCAAATATCGCAGTCAAGCTGTAAACTAGCGTCACAACGCATCCCGTTCTCCGAACACCACCCTGCAGGTTGCAAAGCCCTGTTCAGAGCTTGATAGCAAGAGATTGAGAACGAGCGACGAAGAAGATTTTGCCTCGTATCTGTCTAGCGAGGCCAGTATTGTAAAGCCCAACAATTGAAATTAGTTAACCGTTATTAATCTCACATTATTTCAGTTGGGATAGCACTTTCAATTGAATATATGTACGAGTGAGGTATCCACCGTGGATACAAATAGACAGGATGCAGAACGCATAAGTTGCCCCGTTCTGAAATGACTTTCTAAAGACGTGCTCCAAACTCATGTTGCCCGCGTGGCCTCACATTTCTTCAAACCGTCCCTTCGTCACAATATTTGTCAAACCCCCCAGTAGGGGACGCGTGAACTAGTGGTTAAGTGACACTGCATCCAACTCGAATGTGCTGGGTTCGCCCCCCCCCCCCCAAATCGCAGTACCAGCTGTTACCCCAGGTAAGCAAACCCTTAGAAAATGGAGGAGGAAGCAGGCCCTTACATAAAATACATGCCAAAGCCGGATGCACTGGGTCGACAGGCGCAAAATAAAAAGAATAGTACAACGCATGCCGCCTTGAGGAATTGAGAAATAAGGGAACGCAAAAATAAACATCCAGTAAAAAAAAACAATGTGACATGCTAAAGAACGATCCTTTAGTTATGGCCAAGAAGGCAGCTCTCACGAAAATCGGAGGCATTGTACAGTGTCTAACGTTTCATCATCAACGACATGGTTATTATGCGAATATATTTGCTTTTTCTTCGTCTTCTGTGTTCATCCTGAATAAGTCAATTGTGACGATATCTGCACCTTCCGGCCCGACACAACCTATTTCAGTTCGGCATTTTCGGAATCGGGTTTGCCTTCTCTCTTCGATCCCAATTCTTTTAACCAGGATACATGGTTGCAGTCTGTTTCCAGGGCCGCCCATTCGGAATAAAGTCTTGGTCAGTTATGAGTTGCTTTCTTTCCTTAATAGTAAGCCATTTACAACTAAGTCGGTGGAGCACGCCAGCAACATGATTCGAACCATGTACCTTTGACATGAAAAAGTGTTATACCATTACACCAACCAGACGTGACGGAAAGACTAACATACTAGCCCGCCAATGACCCATTGGTCCAGACAGTCTCTTAGGTTAATTTACGGTTTTACTAGAACTGAATCATTCCTTAGCGTAAGACCGAGATTGTCCCGGGAGTAATGAGAGTTAAGGGCAGAGTGGGCTTTTCCGAAGAAAGAAAGGACCACAGCACTCACCAATGGAGGCGGCCGCTAAGTGGGGGCAGTTTTCTTGTATGGGAATAACTCAATTTGTGGGGAGGAAGACTAACGTCTGGTCAGTCAAAATATACTAATCGGACATGTTAATCAGTGCCAGGCAAAACATTGGCCAGGACCCTCACCTCGGCTTCCTGTTAGCCCTCCCTGGAAACGGGCTGTTTTCATGGCAGCCTTGATAACGAGGCGAGGGATCGACGTGATCCTCGTAAGAGTGAGTGACACGCTCACTAAGTGTGCATGATAAGGTTTTAATTCCCCCGCAAAAACTTTGCCTAGCCGTGGTTTTGAATCCAAGTCAATACAAAAGGTACTACCTTTCTTTTCTTCGTTCTCAATCTCCCGCTACCAGGCCCTGAAAAGGACTTTGCAAGTAGCAGGACGTTGTCCAGAGAACGGAATGCGTTGCGTTGTAGTCTACAGCTTGACTGCGATATGTGCACCTTTCGGTTCGACATATCCAACTTCAGAAGGCATTTTTGAGTACCGAGTTGGCCTTCCCTCTTCGATTCCTTCTACCTCGTCAGTCTGTTCTATTGCAGCCTGTTATCAAGAAGGGTTTACATTTCTTATCGATCTAAAATGGGGAAGAATAGGCATGGCTGTTGTCAAACTGCCATGGCTCTATTCAGCATTGAACGATCAATGTAGATAGTGGGTAGTTGGTTATGGATTCAGGAACTAACAAGTTCGCACACAACGATAACTGACCCAAAAAAGTCGGATGACCTGGACCATAAAGCTCCACACACAGTAAAATCTTAGTAAACTAGGTGACAGAAAGTTTTTTTAAAGATGCAGAAAGTCTAAATCTGAAACAAATCATTATATATATATATATATATATATATATATATATATATATATATATATATATATATATATATATATATATATATATATATATATATTTATACACACGTACATATCTAACTTCTATGACCTTTCCTGAAATTCTCAACTCCTTCTTTCTACGATCTTTTACGTTTGCCATCTCTCTCATCTCTTATCTTTCAAGTCATTGCCCTCTCGTATCTTTCCCATCACTATGTTCTAACACCCAACAAAAAGCATCTCGAATGGTTCCAGAAAGCTAACGATAAGATTAAATGCAAGCAGGGTGTTTGAAAACTACAACTAAGCTTGTTGGTTATCATTTAAAGCTGGAAGAGTCAGCCCAACAGCACAAAACACCCCCTCCCCAACACAAGTACAGGAACGTAAAATACTGGGAAAAGATGCATAGGAGTATGCAATGACGCTCCTTGACTCACATTCCCCATCTCATCGCAAAAATTATACACAGGGAAAGTTTTTTTGTACCAAGGCAACGTAGAGGAGGGAAACAAATTATTATACTACATTGCGTTCAAAAATACGTGCCGATCTTGAAAATAATATATCTCAGCAATTATGCGATATAAATTGATGAAAAAATATATTTTTAGTTTTTGTAGAACGATGCCATCTCACTTTTATGAAGTAATTTTGATGCATTTTCAAAGAATTTGTATATTTTTTTAAAATGTTGCTTCGGTGGATTGCATTTTAAAACAAGGAAATAAAAAAAAGGTGATAGCTTTGACAAGAAAGTTTATAACGCGAAATTTACAGAACATTGGATTCTAACGAGACACTGACCCAAAGGAAATTGCAAGTTTCACTGAGAATATCAAAATCTCCATTATGGAAAACTAAGGGGTACTGGCTTCGCATTCTGCTAGCATACACGCGATAGAAATAGCTGTGAAAAAATCCTCACCTAGAATATTTTAATAGTAAATATTAACGGGAAATTATAGAAATGGGTAAAGAAAATTACAATATTATGTATATACACAAAACATGGATAAATGGGCACCATACTAATGAAAAGGAATGGCAGCATGTATCTGTAATTATCAAGAGATTTATGCAGAGTAGTAAAGAACATAAACTGATAACAGCCCATGCAGGTAACAGGCATAATGGACTGTTGACATAATAATATCGTGTTTGTTTCAAAATCTATCTAAAGTGGGGACTATCATTCAGAGATGAATGGCCAGATGTTTAGAGAGTGAATTGAGGAAACTGAACTTCCTTCATTAGATAAACCCTCATGTCTGGTATTAGGCAATGCTCCCTACCATAATGCAGTGGCACTGGAAGGCAAGGTTCTAATATCAGCAAGAACTTCTTCCTTTTCTTCAACATTCGTTCTCTCTCGCTAGCACGCGCTGAACAGGGTTTCGCAAGTATTAGTCCGGAGAACGGAATGCGTCGTGTCGCTAGTTTACAGCTTGACTGCGATATTTGCACCTTTCGGTCCAACACACCCATCTTCGGCGGCAGCAAGAACTAAGGACCAGATCAAACTTTGGCTAACAAAGGAGCACATTCAGTTTATGGAAACGTATCTCAAACCAGAATTGTTTTCACTTGTAAGGACAATTACATTTCACATTAACAAACTAACAGCTTGGTCATAGGTGTCTAAGATTGCCACCGCACCATTTACCACTTAAATTCTATAGAATTAGTTTGAGGAAAGGTGAAAGGACAGGTGGCCAGTGACACCTTCACTGTCAAAGTGTAGATATGCTGACCTGTCAGGCATTGACAAACAATTATATATTAAATGTGAGGACCATGTAATGAAAGAGGAAGATGGTTATTGGCAGAAAAATAGTTTGCAATTCACAGTCAACTGTCATAAATCTCTTTTAGTAACTCAATTCCGAATAGGGTGAGTACATTCTAATGCATAAATATATATATATATATATAAAGAAAATTACATTAATTAATACATTCTTAAAGTTATCGTGAAGCTTAGAGCATAACACTTAATTTTGTTTAAACACTGACACAAAAGAATCCTAATTTTCTTTCAATATACAGCTCTTACTGAAAATCTATTCATTATAAAAATTAATGCACATTTATAAGGAAAAATACTTTACTTATTCCCATATAATAAATGGAGACACACCTGCAGTTCTTAATGTTCTATCAATTAATGTCAGTACTGTCAAATGTGCTGTATGCATTAATGATAACTATTAGCTTCTTGGAAATAACACATTAAAAAAAACGCCTTTTGATAAATCTGTGCAGTCTACATAATAATTCTGCATAACACATTAACGTCATAATGAAAATAAGGACACATGCACAAATTCAAGTTAAATGAAATATGAAGAGAATGTATAAATTCCAACAGCAGTTATTTCTGAATGCACTATAGCATATACTGCTAATATTGAAACCAGCTGTTAATATTAACAAGGCAGTCTCTGTACTTGAAGAATCTCTAGAGCAGAAGACAGAGAGAGACTGGTACAAATAAGGAGTAGGGAGATGGAGACAAACATAAAGAAAACATGGAACTGATAACTCAATGCAGGCGGTGTATTTGTTGTAGACATGTGCTTCCCAGGAAGCTTAAGAAGTTTTGATGATTTTTTGGTATTAGGACGAAACAAAAATCACAGAGTGTGACAGATAAAACATGTATTCAATCTAAGTGAACAGACGTTAAACATTCAACTCAAATACTATTTTATGATTCTATCTTGTCACCAAGGGAAGGAAGACTAACGCCTGGTCTGGCAAAATATACGGATCAGACATGTTAGTCTGAGTAAGGCAAAATATACTGCCCAAGACCCTCACCTCGACTTCCTAGTAGTCCTCCCTGGAAATGGGCTGTTTTTATGTCAGCATGGCTAGCGAGGTGAGGGATCGTCGGGATCCCTGTAGTAGCGAGTGACGCGCAGATGAATCCGAGCATAGCACAACTGCCCGGAGAACCCCGGTCTGACTTCATCAGCACGCTTGGGATGTGAGAAAATATACTGCAACCCGCATACAAATTTTGAGTAACCTACTCTTGTTAGCAAATATGTTTTTGCATTGGATTCTTCACAAAGATTCTTCTAACATAATAGATTTATTTTTCCTTTATTTCTTTTACAAAGATGCTTCTAACTAAATAGATTGTTGTTACATTGTATCATTCACAATTGTTCTAACAACTATGTTCAGAAAACCACTAATAGCTATTTGTCAGTTGCAATAAGATATCACGCATGCTAATTAATAGCAGCACTAGGTCATGAACCTTTCTAGGACAGATGAATATCTCAAGCTTTTTATTACATATTTCTTATCTTGTTATGACTCTTCCTTTCTAATCCAAAAAAGATGTTCTTTTTTAAAAATCGTCTTTTTCTTCCATGCTATGCTTCTAGCCTGGCGAGGTTCAGCTGCATTTCAGGTCTTCGCAAATCTTTCTTCCCCCCCCCCCCCCCCCCCAAAGCTTTCCTAGCATGGTCAAATAGCTTTTTAAGTCTTCTTGTGATAAATGTTCTTTTCATTCAATCATCTACGAGCTTTCTAATTATATTAGAACTTATTAGGCATTTTATAAATAAGCATTGCGCAAGCAAATTAGATATGTTACAGCACAAATCCAAATACTCTGAATGTAAAACGTAACTGTGCTAATGTTTTCTATACTTATTTATGAGTAAAAACTTACCAATTCATTTTTGTGCAAGCCCACTAATATGGTTGCACTTTTCCAAATAAGGTACCTTGATAAGTCTTTTTTTTTAAATAAATTTTATTTTTCTCCTATCTATATGGACGTAAACAATATGCTTTGAAAGACAGCATGGTAAAATTGAGAAACATTAAGGAAAGCAAATCATGTTTTGATTTTAAAGAATCACTTAGATTGCCAATTCCTCCTCCTCATTTAAAACAAATAGATTATTTTCTTTGAAGTAAAGCTTATATTGCTATGAAAACCTTTAGGTCATAGCACATGGCATTGTGTGTCCTGCTCATGTAAAATTACTCGTATTGATTTCTGTGAACTTATATCTTAGTGATGAGCTAGAAACTTAGAAATCCAGCAGAAAATGGGAACAATGTCAAGCAAGGTGTACATACACATAGACACCTGACAAGGATACCTACAAGCATTCAGTTTTAATGAAGCTTTCTTAATTTTATTTAGTCAGCTGACCATACAACCATACATCTGCCACACTAGCTCCCTTTAGCTGGTTTCACAGAAACATTCACAAGTAGACAAAGACAGAGTAGAAAATAAGTAGTTTCCCTTTCCCAGCAGTGATATCCAGAGACGGTGGCTCAGTTCAAAAGAGTGTTTGCATTTTCTGATGACTTTTCCTAATTGTTACACTTGAAAGTAATCACAGTCAGACGGCCCATGACTGTTTTGTTACAGGCAATATAATGAGATGGCACTTGTTTACCAATTAACACACAGGATGGGGGCGTAACTGAATATTCTAAATATAAGTCTAATCATGTTATACATTGTGTAGAATGGATGGGCCAAGCGTTTTGGATGTCGGTATTTTGTCCATGTGGACATGCAATCAAAACCTTGTATGGCCATAGATGGTTTCATATTTTAGGTAAAATAAAAACCTAGACTGTACTGTGATTATGAACTGCATGTGTAAGCAGCATTTATTCCTATAAATCGCCCCAGCATACCATAGCAATGGGATAAATCTTGCAAGAAGTTTTTTTATAGTAATGTTACTTTTGTATTTTCTACATGTGAAAAAAATAAATATCTGATAAAATAAATATCTGGTAAAATAAATGATAATAAGGTCAAAAATTTATTGTAATAATTTAAGAAGAAGTAGATTAGGTTAAGCATTCTTCTTCTGTCTTCGTCCTGAAAAGGACATTGTGTCATAATATCTGCGCCTTTCTGTCCTTTTTTCTGGATACCAGGGTTTACCTTCCCAGTGCAATCCCTATTCTCTTAGCCAGATTGCACTAGTGCAGACTGTTTCCTGGGCAGCTAATTGGAGGTGCAAGATTGTCCTATTTACTCGCACAATTTTCCCAATCGCGAATATCCCCCTAAGTTTTATGGGACACAAAATGTAATATTGATCCGTAAAATTCCTTCTTCTTCCTCAGACTTTCGAGGTCAGACTGTCAGAGCCATGTTATATGCAGCAGTTGCTCTCTCCACTCAGCGGGTCAACTTATCAAGATTAATCTACGTGTGTCTCACCACTTAACATCTCTTTTTTTCTGTTGGCATAACTAATAATTGGTGCATTGTTGGAAATTATCAAAAGCTATCTCATCTATTCTTGAAGTCCACAATTTGTCTACTTTTTACACATCTTTCCAACGTCATTAATGGACAGTAGGCATTACACAAATAATGAACAATGGAAATAGGTAAGTATTACTTAGAAAGTAAACTTAAACTTGCACATTTAGAATTGCAGTTTTCAAAGAATAATTCACCCATGGCCTGCATGGTGCAGAACCATATCAGGAACTCTTCTTCGAGCACTGTAACTGGTTTTTAAATTTGTTTACCTGACCACTAGATCCTAAATAAATGTGTTACCCCTTGAGCTAGCAGCTATATAAAAATAAAAACCATTACTACTGAAACCGCACTGCAAACAAATAGGTGCAGGTGTTCATAAATACTGGTTAGGGTAAACCAAATGTAGTTTCGGACCTATATTCCCCTGTCTGGTCAGGTCATCCCGTAACCAGTGAGGTCGTTGGGGCACACATGAAGACACCCTCACAACCCCACGTCACCCTTCTCTGTCAGTGGCCGCAGCCCGTGCCTCTTCTGGTCGGAAATTGGTCTATTCTTTAAATGTTGTCCTCCCACCTCTTTTTGGGACGGCCTCATTGTCGTCTGCCTTGCACCTTTCCGTGCAAGATTATATTTACAAGACTACAAAAAAAATTATGCTTATTACCAGTTGAACAGAAGAGAGCAGATCGTGTTCGTCAGACTCCACATAGGCCACAACAGACTGAGGTACCATCTATTTCATAAACTGAAGATAGGTGCTACTGATGAATTCACCTGTGGTACAGGCAAAATGACAGCTGAACATCTACTGCAAAATTGCCCGACATATGAGGACCAGACGAGGTATATGTGGCCATCACCAGTGCCAACACTAGGCACAACACAGCTGCTTTCTTAAAACAAATTCAAGTTGATGTCTGACAGCGTACGAAGAAGAAGTATTCAATAGACCATTTGATCTCGATATGTGGCCAATATGTTTCCTTCTTTTGATAGTTGCCAAGAGGTCTTCAAAAGGCCCCTTTGCTGTTGTAATTCTATCCTGTATTACCTCATATGTAACTCGATCTTTGGACGTGATGTTTAAAAGTCTTCTGAAACATCTCATCTGCAAGGAATGAATCCTTCGCTGAAAGTCAGCTATTACTATCCATATCTCACAAGCATACAGGAATATTGACAGGAGCAATGTATGCATTAATCTGATTTTCGTGCATAGTGCTAACCATTTATCTTGCCAGATTTTGTTACGCAGTGCAAGCGCCGCTATTGTCTGTGCTATTCTGGCCAACACCTCACATCGTGATCCTTCATACCTTACAATTGAACCCAGATATTTAAAACGGTCAACCACTTCAAGTTCCTGGCCATTAGCTTGTATCCTACTGTTGAAGCCCTCTGCATTGTTGGTCATCAATTTTGTGTTTCCAGCGTTCATCTCCATACCATAGTCAAAAGCTGTTTCATCGAGCCTTCTGGAGCAACATATAAATGATAATGATGACAGCCCACATTGTCATAGCGGATCAAGTGCTAGATACTTCATTATGCTAGATTTAGCTTTATCAGGTAGGCTGACCTGACATCTTCCTTACTGCTTAGCCCTACCAAACTCAGAACCGTCAGTAACTTAGTAATTCAAACTCCGTTACAGTCGTGTTTTACTCGGAACAGCCTATTTAGCTTATGGACGAATGGTTTTGATGCCTGTCTGATGAAGGCAATTAATTGAATCCCCGATAAGGTATATGTTCTTTTTCTGTTTGGGGTGAAATAAACAAAACATAGAGAGCACACAACATGGCAACAGCAGTGATACAGTGGCCTGTCGTCTTCAGCCGTTAAAACTCCTCGACTGCCCCAACAAGCCGGGTAAAGTCGCACAGCAGTTCTTTCACTTCTTGTCCAGCATTGATCCTGAAAGGCCCAACGCATCCAGTTTCAGCATGACATTTTTGGCTACCTGATTTTACTTCCAACTGCTGCCCTCATTCTTTTAGCCAGACTGCACTAGCGCAGTCTGTTTCCAACGTTGCCAATTGGAGGTGGGAATGACGTCATGTTCAGCTATGGGTCACTGATGCAAGAGCCAGCTTTAAGTTGCAGGCTAACAACGTTTTTATATGGTCTAGAAGACCATGTTGAGTCTGTAAACAACCAGTTTCATTCACATTTCCTTGCTCTAACAGCTATGTGCATCCAATCTATTCTTAAATGCATTAATTGTACATGCATCCACTACTTCCTGTGGCAATGCATTACAAGCATTCACCACTCTCTGACTAAAAAAAAAATTCCTAATATCTAATCTGGACCTTCTTTTAGATAATTTGTAGCTATGCCCTCTTGTTCTTTTAGGTGTTTGTATTTTGAAAAATCTGTTAGTCTAATTTATCCGTTCCTTTGATTATCTTATAAACCCGTATTTGGTCACCTCGAAGTTTTCTCTTCTCTAGAAACTGTAGGTCCGATTTTCTGAGTCTTTCCTCATAACTGTAATTCTGGAATCCCAGTATCAGCTTTATCGCTCTTTTTTTGTATCCTGTCCAGCATGTTTATATCTCTTCTACAATAAGGATTCCACACCTGTATACAGTACTCTAATCTAGGTCTAAAAAATGCTTTATACAGTTTGACTATCACTTCCTTGCTCCTATGTTTAATATTTCTATTTATAATACCTAACATCGCATTTGCCTTTTTCACTGCTATCTGGACTTGCCCACTCACTTTACCTGTATGATCTAACCCCTAGGTCTCTTTCCTGTTCTATCTTTCTAATATTGTTCTCGCCCATTCTGCAATTATGTTCCATATTAGATCTACCCATGTGGATGACTGTACATTAGCTACATTAAACTCCGTTAGCTCTCAACAAACCATTCTCAAATTTTATCTAAATAAAACCTCAATCTTCCGCTTTAGATGAGACACTATTCTATTGCATAGTTTTGTGCCATCAGCGAATTTCGCAATCATGGATCCGATATCAATGCCCAAATCATTTATATATATTAAGAACAAAATTGCTACTGTCGAATGCATTCACTTCTACAATGTAGGTGAAATATACTGACCAAACCCCCACCTCACGTCATCCTTGCACTATTGAAATAGGCTGTGTCAGTCTGGCCAACCAGGTGGGAAGTGTGACATGATGATGAGCATAGCATTGTACTACAGACAGGAGGAGTCAGGTCAACCTTCTCAAGTATGCCTCAGACTACAATTGACTACATCTTTGGTCCCAGTCAGAGCGTTTGCACTTTCAGACCCTTAAGAAAGTACTACTTTTTTAAGGCTAAATTTTTTTCACTACTGCTGAACGCTCACGCTGAATGTTTTTAAATTTTCTTTTTGTTCCGTTTCCACTCCATAAGAAGAGCAAGGCTACCAGGTGGCATCTTAAGAAAACTTATTTCAAAAAACTTTGAATGCTCGTGCCAGTCTTGCAATGGTTGTTGTTTCTGTTGAAATCTGTTTTACATGAGATGAGATTGCCAGCTCCATGCATAACCCTATTTAGTCACCTTCTATGACACACTTGGAAGGTTGATCCCCTATTCTTTCCTATCGGGTAAAATGCCCCTGAATTCAAGGGAGGATTACTAATGACCTACAAGTACTAAAACTCCAAGCACTGATATAACTAACACAAACTTTGTGACAAAGCACTTGTCTGTAGATGAGAAATGTGTATCTTCACCAAAAAGAATTACTAACTTTTAAGAAATCATTCCAAAACTTCCATTCATGTAGGCAGATACTTGAGATACCCATCACATTATTATTTATATATGATCCGATAATTGTTTACTATATTAATACTAGCATAACTAACATTAGAATATAATTAAATGAATAGGAGGTCTACATTTATAGGCCTAACTTTTACATTTGGGTTAGATCTAGTCTAGCTGGTCAAAACTAATTAATCACTAAATTAGATACTACCAGTACCACTCACTGATTATCAGACAAGACACATTAACTCACCTTGAAATGCTAAAGAAATCACTACTAGAAACAAGACTGATGATGTATCCATTGCACTTTGTCTGTCCAGCGACATTACATCCACACATTCAATGAAAGCTGTACAATAAACGAGTACAACTCAACGAGTATCCCAAACGCCGGGACGGCCCAGTGATTTCTAGTCTCAAGTGCTCGCCTTTATAACCTCAACCACATTTTGGTTGACTGCAAGCACTGGCCAACTGTATCACTAAACTCCTTGCCTGCAGTGGGGGAAATACAAATTAAAATCTGTTAGTTTTAATGGAGGAGAAAAAAAGATGATGGTTTAGTCTATTATATATATATTTAGTTTATAACTAATATCCGATCCTTTTCTCTTGGTTTTCTCGAGGGCGACGAAGTCAGAGAGAAATCTGCATACACACACCAACTTTCACTTCTAAAACTCAACACGATGTTCCATTACTTACTTTCAGTGTTCATTGAAACAACATTCCTACAAATTGAAATAATTATCTTAAATAACTTACTTAACACTTTCAAAACTATCCTTATACGAGTTTTAAAAAAACTGTCTTTAAAGTGTGTAAATAAATAAAACAGTACTATAAAAAAGCAAAAGCCCAGGCCAGACAAACCGCACAAGAACTTACTTACCGACAACGTTTCCTTACTCTGTGACCAGTTTCTCACGCTACCCAGGCATGTAGGACCCAGGCATGTAGATTAGCTTAGGACGGCGCTGCCAAAAGTTACAACCGCTATATATAGAATCAAACTTAATTATACTCAGTCCCGAGTAATTCGCTCGTCCTAGACTCTGCGTCTTTGTTATCGTAGTAGAACTAAATGCTGCTAATGTTGAAGTATCAGATAATATGAAAGAAGTGAACCAAAGAAGGACGAAAGTTTAATTATTACTTTTTTTTTTTGGATGGGGGATAAAACAGAATGAGAACGTTGGAATCGTCTGTAAGTACAAGTGAAGTAACAGCGCAGGAACTAGAAATGTTATCAGTTACACGCAAAATTACGAATAAAACATTATTTAATTATGTAAAATAGATAACAATTTAAGTATTTCTTATATCCTGATAAGTTTTAAGATTTAATTCGATGAATGATGTTTGTTCATAGTTTCTTCATTTAATAGAGGAAAGCTGATTGGCAGAATGTCACCTGATTCAGGTCACTAGGCCAGTGACCTAATTTGTTTAACGTTACTTCCGGTAAGTAAACGGTATGCCAGTTAATCGCTATAAAGCCAAACTCGAAGGATGTGTAAGGCGGTTCAAATGGAATGAACGGCTAGCGTTGCCATGAGTATATACACCAATGAAAAGAAGACAGAAACATAAACAGTACACCAGACATAATTCACCAACTCAATGGAAGCAAACCAACTATCTTATTTCGCCTGAGAACTGGTCACCGCAGATTATTAGAACATCTAAACCGACTAAAGATCTCACACACAACGGTGAATACCTATGTGGAACGGGGGAGGGGCGGCAGAATCCTGAACACATTCTACAGGAATTCCCATTCTGTAGGGAAATGAGATTCCAGACCGGGCCAGAGGGTGCGGAGCTGAGACAAAAGCTGTGGGGCAGCCGCTCTGATCTGGGGAAGGCTACATACATAATGGTGACTGGCCGGCAGATATAGCATGACCAACGATCCTGAGCGCAAAGAAGACGAAGAAGCGTTGATATAGCAATCCAGCTATGCAATGCTACATTACGCATCTTATGTTGGAAATAACATTCATGGGCGTCTTAGTCGTTGCAGACTATGCACGTGGCACTCTGTGAGTTGCCTCTTAGGGCACAAGCCTGGGCACTGAATATGGCTACCCAAACTGCAGGATTCCACTCTCGGCCTCGCTGGTGTAATCCAAAGGAATGCATACCATGACAATTTGGCACCAGCTCAGCAGCAGGAGCTGCCGGAATGAGTTCGAATTTTGAAACCATCCGCCTTAGGTATCTGCCCGCCCAGTTATACCGCCGGGTACTCGGTCTCGCCCCACAACAGGCTCTGTTAGAAACAGTGGGTCCCTCATGTGGGTCCTCAGGTGCTGCTGGAGACAGAATAATGTAGAAGAGGCCTTTGACATGGAAACTCCTGAACGGCAAACCGAACAGTGAATCTAGCGGTGATCTCTACACCTGGAAAGGAGAAGCTATAATAGAGGCTTCACTTTCCTTTAACGAGTGGGACGTCCAGCCTAGACCTCGCCTCACCCCCCCCCCCCCCCTGGGAAATAAAATATCACAGATTTATTATTGTTGTTTGCTGTTTGCGAATGCCCAAAATGAGTAAGTAGCTCTTTTATGCGCCCTGAAAAGGACGTTAACTGGCGGGTTGCAGTAGATTTTCTCACATCACGAGCGTGCTGAAAAGGTGGACCGGGGTCCTCCAGGTGGTTGTGCTATACTTAGCTTCATCTGCGTGTCACGTACTACTACAGGGATCATGTCGATCCCTCACCTTGTTAACCAGGCTGCCATGAAAACAGCCCGTTTCCAGGAAGGGCTACAAGGAAACCGATGTGCCGGTCTTGGCCAGTATGTTTTGCTGACCCTGATTAACATGTCTGATCAGTATATTTTGACTGACCAAACATTAGTCTTCCTCCCCATCACGGATATATAAAGTATATCTATAGATGGTACTTCCTTGTTCGGAGTCATGTCGTGCAGAGGAGTATACTATATTGCGATATGACAAGCCTGCAACGTCAGATTTGGGAGAGAAAAAATAAATACATGTAGCTATGAACAAAGGGACAAAATGAACGAGGAACAGAAAAATCACACGTGGTCATCACAAGGTCAGCTCCATGAACTGCTGAATTGGTGGTACCAGAAAGTTTAAACCTTCCAGCACTTTTAAAAAAAATACGATGCGCCGTATAAAAATAAAGCTTATTATGGTATATTCTGTTCAAAGAATATTATGGTTCTTTTTTAACCACCGCAGCCCCCCCCCCCCCCCCACACACACACACATCGTGTATATTAAAGTCGATGCCCGAAAGGCTTAAGACAGGAATTCGACCAACAGATGTTTTGATAAATATTTGACTAGCTGCACAAACAAGGTGTTTTTCTTTATATATATCAAACAGACCGGCTGCACTTTCCAGAATGTCAACAATTCATCCAATTATTTTAATGTGTTGTGTCATGAACATACATGAAGATTATTTGATCTATGGAAAGAAATATACATTTTTATTAACGAACAGAAAGTGCCAGTAATCAGAATATAATCTTTCATGAACGAACAGAAAGTGTCAGTAATTAGAAATATTTTTTTTTTATGAACGAACAGAAAGTGTCAGTAATACACACACAAAAATGTCTATGAACGGACAGAAGATGCAAGTAATCACAAATACACATTTTTATGAACGAACAGACAGTGTCAGTAATCAGAAACACATTATAAAGATTGAGTGTGACCTATGATATTTTGGCACAAATCATTGAAAAAAATAATCTAAACAAGGTGTAGGCAGAAAACAATATTAGAAAGATAGATAAGGAAAGGGACCTAGGGGTTTTAATAGATCATACAGGAAAGGTGAGTGAGCAAGTTAAGGTAGCAGTGAAAAAGGCAAATGTAATGTTAGGTATGATAAAAAGAAATATTAAACATAGGAGCAAGGAAGTGATAGTCAAACTGTATAAAGCTTTAGTTAGACCTAGATTGGAGTACTGTGTACAGGTGTGGCGTCCTTATCATAGAGGGGACATAAACATGCTAGAAAGAATACAACAAAGAGCGACAAAGATGATAGTGGGATTCCAGAATTACAGTTACGAGGAACGACTCAGAAAAACCGGCCTACAGTGTCTAGAAGAGAGAAGAATTCGTGGTGACTTAATACAGGTTTATAAGATGATCAGAGGAATCGATAAATTAGACTGTAGCAAGTTTTTTTTAAATACAGCCACCTACAAAAACACGAGGGCATAGCTACAAGCTGATTAAAGAGAGGTCCAGGTTAGATATTAGGAAATATTTTGTTTAGCCAGAGAGTGGTGTCTGCTTGAAATACATTGCCAGGGGAGGTAGTAGAGGCAGGGACAGTTAATGCATTTAAGAATAAACTGGATGCGCATAGCTTTTAGAGCGAGGTGATGTCAATGTAACTGGTTGTATACAGACTCTGCAGGGTCTTCTAAACCAGTATAAAGACGTTAAGTTAAGTTAAGATACAGGATCGTTTAATAACAGATGCTTGTAATTAGATCAAATCATACTTAATGAAATTGTTATTGTTTGAGCGTCAACGAATGCTAAACATTTGTCATTAAATAACTTTTAAAATCAGTTTTCATAAGAGATAACTTGACAAATCTGATGAGACTTTCAGTAAAATGTAGTCGTTTCACAGAACTCTCAAAATATGAGATGAGTTTTAAGTATTTTGTTCTCCATTTCCCGTAGGCGTTCCTGTTGTCATGGGAACTCTGCAAGGGGAAGTGGTTGACTTTCAGTTGTACGGTAACAACAAATTATTCTTCAGCGTCGTCTTGAGAAGGGTGTTGTTGACGATTCGTATATGCGCCTTTGGTCCGATATATTCTATGTAAGCGTGACCTTTTTTGGACCTGGTTTGCCGTCACTCTTCGAAACCTAATTTGTTTGCCAGGCTGCAAAGTTTCGGTCTGTTACTAAGGCCGCCACCTGGAAACTGAAAAGGGTCTTGATAAATTATTGGACACCAACCCTGATGCAAACAACCAGCTTTGAGTCGCTGGCTGCTGCCAGCGCATTTACTGCTGTATATGCAGCCCCAAATAATAAATAGAAAACTTTTCACTCAGCATAAAAAATAAACTCTGACACCCACGTGAAAGTTGAAAAATATCAAAATGTATACTTTTTGCAAAAAAGTTGTGAAGCACCTTGTACCCACAGAAATTCGTGACATTTTCTGACCAAAATGTTATTTAGTACGAGTAGATCTCGAACATTATTAACACATTAAAATATTGATGATCATTTTAGATGTGCAAGCAACAGTATTGAAGCGAACTTAAAAAAACTGAATGCAACAACAAAAAGTAGACATTTTACTGACATTCGTGGTATAATAAAATGAAAAGTAATGACATTTTTAGGCATTTCTATTATTATTTTTAAGAGATTGCTTTATTTCATGAAAGAGATTTCTTCTTCTTCTTCTTATTCTTCTTCTTCTTCCTCTTCTTCGTTCTCAATCTCCCACTACCAAACCCTAAAAGGTCTAACTAAAGCTTTATACAGTTTGACGATCACTTCCTTGCTCCTATGTTTAATATTTCTTTTTATCATACCTAACATTGCATTTGCCTTTTTCACTGCTACCTTAACTTGCTCACTCACCTTTCCTGTATGATCTATTATAACCCCTAGGTCCCTTTCCTTATCTATCTTTCTAATATTGTTTTCTCCCATTCTGTAATTATGTTCCAAATTGGACCTACCCATGTGGATGACTGTACATTTATCTACATTAAACTCCATTTGCCAGCTTACAGACCATTCTCGAATTTTATCTAAATCCGACATCAATATATCCACTTCCGCTTTAGATGAGACACTACTGCATAGTTTTATGTCATCAGCAAATTTTGCAATCATGGATCCCATATCAATGTCCAAATCATTTATATATATCAAGAACAAAATTGGTCCCAATACCGAGCCTTGTGGCACACCACTTTTCACTTCACACCACTCAGTGTACTCCTTATTTATGCCCACTCTCTGCCTTCTTCCCGTTAACCAATTTTCAATCCATTTGGCAACTTCCCCACCTATTCCATGTGATTTTATGTCATGTCACACAGTCAGTCGCCTTTTACGACAAATTCTCTATGGGGGCAGTGGTGCTATTCTTGTCTTTGTCATATACAAAGATCCCGGCAGGCCACTCTGGAGCAATATATGTCTATAGAGGATAATGGGTAAAAAAAACTGGCAAGACATGGCGAGGAACGAAGATCTATGGAAAAGGAGCCAACACCAGGCAGTGGAGCAACAGATCAAATATAGGAAATGGTACTGGATAAGACACATGCTACAGAAAGCACCTTCAAATATGGTAAGACAGGCCCTGACATGGAATCCACAGGGTATGAGAAAGAGAGGTAGACCAAGAAACACATGGGGAAGAGACTGCAAAAATTAACTTCGGTTTGTTGACCTAAAGTGGAGAGAGGCAGAAAGGGCAGCTCAAGATCGAACGAGCTGGAAGTGGATTGTCAATGGCCGTGCCCTGAAAGGCGCGATGGACATTGATGATGTTGATAGTGGTGCGAATTCTGAAAAAATCAGTAAAATATTTTGAATTTCACACTTTTGTCACCATACACTGCCTGCATTGGGTGATGTATGTCAACTGGTCGAAATCCTTCATTTGTTAGAAACCGAATCACAGCTCGCTGATCAACTCTGGAAGGATTCCGTATCACACCCGCCATGTCTTCAACGATCTGCCGAGGAAACTATGAGTCGGAGGATAGTGAAATTTTGCAAACTTGACGGTTGGTATGTGCTGTTTACACTAGAAGTGACGTCATCATGGGCATCGTACGTATGTTGAGTTGTTGTAGTTTGGTCCGGTTTCATTTGAACCCTACGATATGAGAAATGTATATTTGATTTAACCAATTCAGTTTTTCTTCTTCTTCTTCTTCTTCTTCTTCTTCTTTTTCGACGTTCCTCCTTTAAATGACGTCATGTCGTAATTGACATTCAGATTGCAATGTCTTCTCCTTTCGGCCCGACACATTCGATTTCAGTTAGCCTTTTTAATGGGTACCAGATTTTCCTTCCCAATCTGATCTCAATTCTCTTAACCGTACGATATTATGGCATTTCTGACTGTTTTGGTCTGTGTACCACTTTTATATTTATTTGGCTTGGCTTCGTTCGTTCTCAATCTCCCGCTACTAAACCCTGACACGGGCCTAAGTAGCAGAATGTAGTCCAGAGAACGGAATACGTTGTGTCGTAGTTTACAGCTTGACTGCGAAAGTTGCACCTTTCGGTCATACACATCCGACTTCAGCAAGCATTTTTTGAGTACCGGGTTAGCATTCCCTCTTCGATCCCTTATCCTCACTGCTCTGTTGCAGCCTGTTATCCAGGATCACCACGTGCAGGTGTAGAAGGGTCTTGGCAGCTTTGGTTCGCTGGCATAGACGCTAGCAGTCAGCTATGGGTTGCTGGTCGCTGCAGCTCATATTTTATTTATTTGAAAAAAGTCTGAAAGTATTTAGAGAAAATGTAGGGATAGAAAGGATACAGTTTATTCATACATTGATTTAGAGACCTGCCGACGATCTATGTGTTAGACCGATAGGTACAAATATCCAAGTCAAGCTGAAAACTGGCGACACAATGCATCCGTTTTCGGACTACTTCCTGTTATGTGCAAAGTCTTGTTCAGGGCTTGGTAGCGGGAGATTGAGAACGAACGCAGAAGACGAAGAAGAAGAAGAAGAAGAAGAAGAAGAAGAAGAAGAAGAATAAAACGATGGAGGGATGGAACTTTTTACGTTCAGTACTTGTTTGTAGATAGAGGGCTGGCTAGATAGGTGTGTCGATGGTTCAAAATAAAACTGGGAGTCTTAGTCGACCTGTACATCTACAGGGACAGATGTCCCTGTGCAGGTCCCAGTCGACCTGTACATCTACAGGGACAGATGTCCCTGTGCAGGTCCCAGCTTAGTCGACCTGTACATCTACAGGGACAGATGTCCCTGTGCAGGTCCCAGTCGACCTGTACATCTACAGGGACAGATGTCCCTGTGCAGGTCCCACTTAGTCGACCTGTACATCTACAGGGACAGATGTCCCTGTGCAGGTCCCAGCTTAGTCGACCTGTACATCTACAGGGACAGATGTCCCTGTGCAGGTCCCAGCTTAGTCGACCTGTACATCTACAGGGACAGATGTCCCTGTGCAGGTCCCAGCTTAGTCGACCTGTACATCTACAGGGACAGATGTCCCTATGCAAGTCCCAGCTTAGTCGACCTGTACATCTACAGGGACAGATGTCCCTATGCAAGTCCCAGCTTAGTCGACCTGTACATCTACAGGGACAGATGTCCCTATGCAAGTCCCAGCTTAGTCGACCTGTACATCTACAGGGACAGATGTCTCTGTGCAGGTCCCACTTATTCGACCTGTACATCTACAGGGACAGATGTCCCTATGCAAGTCCCAGCTTAGTCGACCTGTACATCTACAGGGACAGATGTCCCTGTGCAGGTCCCAGCTTAGTCGACCTGTACATCTACAGGGACAGATGTCCCTATGCAAGTCCCAGCTTAGTCGACCTGTACATCTACAGGGACAGATGTCCCTATGCAAGTCCCAGCTTAGTCGACCTGTACATCTACAGGGACAGATGTCCCTATGCAAGTCCCAGCTTAGTCGACCTGTACATCTACAGGGACAGATGTCCCTATGCAAGTCCCAGCTTAGTCGACCTGTACATCTACAGGGACAGATGTCCCTGTGCAGGTCCCAGCTTAGTCGACCTGTACATCTACAGGGACAGATGTCCCTATGCAAGTCCCAGCTTAGTCGACCTGTACATCTACAGGGACAGATGTCCCAATGCAAGTCCCAGCTTAGTCGACCTGTACATCTACAGGGACAGATGTCCCTATGCAAGTCCCAGCTTAGTCGACCTGTACATCTACAGGGACAGATGTCCCTATGCAAGTCCCAGCTTAGTCGACCTGTACATCTACAGGGACAGATGTCCCTATGCAGGTCCCACTTAGTCGACCTGTACATCTACAGGGACAGATGTCCCTGTGCAGGTCCCAGCTTAGTCGACCTGTACATCTACAGGGACAGGTGTCCCTATGCAAGTCCCAGCTATGTGGTGAGCTGGATGTAACCGGTAGGAGGATTTCTTGCTTAACGGGCTAGGCTCGGGCATCTTATTACTCCGCTGATTGGGATGTGCCGTGGACGGGGGAGGGGAGGGAGGTTAACCGATGTGCAACTCCATCTTAATAGACTCAAATACTAGAGCAAAGTAGATCAGGAGCCTGTTAGGTGTCATATATGCTGCTCTTAACAAATCACCTAACCATGGCCGGTGTCATGCCATGTCACACAGTTCGTCGCCTCTTATGGCATGATGTCTGTGGTAGTGCACATTTTAAAAATTGTCTGGAAAGCATAAGAAAATGAAGGAAGTAACAAAGCTACAAAACATGACTGACAGAAGGGAATACAGAGTACTACAACTTGCAGTAACATTCAAACTGGTTTCAAGTTATTCAAAGAATAAAAGACTGGAAGGACGAATCTGAGGCAAACTCCAGAGAAGCGGATTTGCTCAAAAAGCAAAAGTAGCCCGCCTCGTGAAAAGAAGAATTATTGAATAAGAATAACAAGTGCGCGTTAAATAATCACTAAACTGTTAAATATGTCAAATATCGTCAAATATAACGAAAAATTCAAATTATAAATCGCCAGCGATTTCTCTTTACCACAACGGGTTTGGTAACACAACAACAATTTACCAAAGGGAACAATCACTTTTAATATAGTGACAATTTTAATGTGTCAAGAGTTATCTATAACGGGAGGTAATTTAAAGTATTTTTAATGACGAAACGTGTTCAGTAATTTCTATTCCTGGGTCACTAACAACAATATGATAGAACGCTTAGGCGACAAGGGACCATCGCCTCGAATGACTATGTCCATCACCACGTCTGATGGCCACGTCCCAGCCAGCCTGCATTTCTGTTGGGGAGGTTGGCGATATGTTTTAGCCAGGTGTTGCGAGGGCTGCCCCGAAGACGAGCACGACTTCTTCCCTAAACTCGCCCCCACAGATGCCGGAGAATCTTGTGGGCTGGGACGTCCCGAGAAATGCGAACAACGTGATCGAAAAGAGAGAGACGACGGCGATCAATCTTTGAGACAAGACCTGCAAGTTGAGTACGTCGAAGTACTTCACTGTTGGAAATCATGTCATCCCCTTCGAGCCTGAGAATGTGCCGCTGGTTGTGCAGGAAGAGGGTCTCGAGACTGTAGTAGTGTCCAGCACAGGAGAGCCGTTCAGGAGAATTTGGACAATGCAGGATAAGTAAATACGAAGCCTGGTCTCCAGGAAGAGCGTTTGATCGGACCAGACTCTGTGGAGCGAGTACATGGTTGAAGCCGCTAAGCCCATCCTAAGGGCGATGTCGTGATTGCTGTATGCGTTAGAGGACTGCCTGCTGCAGAGGTAGACGAAGTCCTCGGTGACTGCAACAGGATTGTCGTACACGGTGATGCTCAATGCAATCGGGCCCCTGCTCAGGTTTTGGATTTTCGTCTTCGTCTAGGCCGATCGGTCGAGGTCCTCTAGAGGGCCTACCATGGCCTGAGAATAATAGCCTGGTATGATGACGTCATCAGCACAGACGAGATCGGGTATTCGGGAGCTGCCGATAAGGACTCCTGGGTTGTGTGCAGAAGACTGTGTAAGGATCTAGTTAAGGACGCAGCAGAAAAGTGCAGGAGCGAGGATGCAGCCCTGACGGACACCAATTGATGTAGAGAACTCCTCTGTAAGATCCCGCCCGAGCCGAATTTTGGCGCTGGTGTGACTGGACGGTATAACACCAACCATGATTAAGTGGTTGTTAAGAGCAGCCTGGATGGCGCCTCACAGGCTGCTGGTATACTTTGCCCTAGTGTTTGAGTTTATTAATATGGATTCGCACATCAGTTAACCACCCTCCGCGGCACTGTTCCCAACGCAGGGGAATAATAAGTAGCTCGAGCCTAGTCTGCTAAGCAGGAAATCCTCCTCCCGGCTACATCCAGCTCATACCACAGCCAGAACCTGAAAAGGGGCATCCGACCCTGTAGCAGTGCATGTAGACTAAGAACTAAAAATACATAAATGCTTGACACAGACTACCTGCAGCTGCAGGGTGAGACCACAGCCAGTAGAAACGATCCAGGACACGTAGGTGTTTCTTCACGGAAAATATTTGTCACGGTGCATACTTCACCTCCAGTTAGTCACGCTTTGTGTTTACGCGGTGTGTTGTGCTTTCACTACAAAGAGGTGTATTTTCAAAGCTGCTCTCATGGCTACAATGTTATGAGATGTTTCCTGTATTTTACAATAAGTAACACTTTTTGTTTTGCTTAGCACCTTTTCGAATTAATTACTCTCGAAGCCTTTTCCATAAACAAGTATCAAGCAAGGCAGCAAATGGGAGATGACGTCTATCGTTGTGTATCTTTCCTTTCCCATAACCGCAGGACATCTTTGGGACATCACTCGGAGTGTGTGTGATGTGTTGGGCATCTCTCCCACTGCTTAGATACTGACAGCCCAGATCACAGGGGACAAGAGAAAGGTACACAATGCAAAATGTTGATGGCAAATACATTTTGCTGCACAAATAGGTACCATTGCTGAAAATCCTGGCAACTATACTAGAACGTCGCACAACAGTCCACTCTACAGCACAATTCAGCACTGGCCAAATTTTTCTTGATCTTCATGACTAGTTCCTCAGCATAGCTGCGGGTCCAAACATCATCTCCAGCGGACCCTGTTTTGAGCCACGGAAGTTCAGTGGGACGTAAGCGCTCCTCGGGAGGCGTCACGGATTATGTTGCGAACAGCAAGGGGGTCTTACCAACGCATTGGAGGTCTTTCCCGCGTTCTCCAGTGTACCAGATTGATGTGGCCGATGTCTATCGACCATAATTTCGTCACAACATGTGATTTGCCCATCTATGTGTTGCATTGTCTGCAAAGATTACCGCATCATTCAACCAGGACAATTATCAAATGACAGAATTGAGAAGATGTTGGCATACGTTGGTTGCTGATAGCGATTCCGACGACGCGTCTCCCAAGAGAGGCCTGAGTTATTTTCAATTTGTCCTCCAGCGATTGTGTGAGTGTCCATGTCTGAGCACCATAGCACAGGGCAGATAGCACAGTGAAATTGGAGAGAGTGTTGTGTAGGTTCTGGTCGTGGCAAACGTCCAGGGACGTGTTAATGGATGGGAAAGCTACCCATGTCGGTGTCTTGTTAGTAACAGTTTAAAAAAGTTTTGTTAGTTCTGGAAAAATTACATCCAAATAACCAAAGAAAAGGTCTGGCAAGTCCTTGTATCAGATACCGAAGATATCCTCGCGGTAACGAAAACACGAAGGTCAATACAGCCGGACATCAGCAGACAGAAACCTGCCACAGCCCACCTACACATCTACCCCAGCGGATGTCCCATAATAAAATAGATGCGTATAGCTTTTAGAGCAAGGTGGTGTAAATGGAACTGGTTGTATACAGACTCTGCAGAGTCTTCTAAACCAGTATAAAGACGTTAAGTTAAGTCGTCAAAATGCCTACCGACAAAAAATCAATGACCGCCGCTAAGCATCTTAAGACAGTAAGAAGAAGCTGGAGAACTCTGTCAGCCAAGACCCAACGCCACAAGAAGGTACAACTACAACCATATTGTGCACCCCTCTGGAGCCGAGGATGCCCCTCCCGAACACTCCACCGAAACTGATAATATCCCTGAACAGCGCTTGTGAAGGTAAACGGTTTTTTTTTTTACTTTTACGCAAAGTAAATTAAAGACAAAAGTAAAAATGGTAGATCTGACAATAGTTAGCATCAACATTCGCAACCCACGCCAAAAGTTAAACAGCCCCATAATTCTCACACATGAGCACAAACTTGACTTTATACTGATACAAGAAACAAACACGCACATATATCAACACAAAGCACACATCAAATCACATATATGAATTCAAAATTTATAATATAGCCTCAGTACACAAAACGTAGACATTATACAAACGCCAAACAGAGTGGACATAACAAAGAAAACAAGGACAATAAATGTAACATTGCAATAGTTAAGGTTACCAAGAACAACACACACATACACAATAGCGAATATAGACGCACCAGGCACATACATACGTCAACCTCCTTCTCACGAAACATTAGCCAGTTTTCTAGCACACCCATACCAAATACATAATATCAATTTAGGTGGAGACTTGGACTGTGTCATCTCAAACAATAAAGTTGTTGGCAACATTATCAGAGTAAAAGTGAATTGAGTTTGTCGGAAACAAAACAAAAAACAACCAAAATGTGATATTGCAGACAACAATCGACACACAAACTAATCCACATTAACAGACACTGAAACCCACACGCGACTTAAAACCAAACACACGCATAATATACACGCTGGAGCAGTACGATAAGACGTACGTCTTATACGTACGTGCACTCATATCTCATGATTACTCAGACCACTTGACAGAAACACTCAAATGTACAGACCCCCAACGTAGTAATCGCAACCATCAACAAAACACAAAGACGTACACCATTCAGACAGCCTTCGCACTGCCAGCTCAGCAACACATCGCTACACAATAAAGTCTATGTTAAACACATTACACATCTCATTCTATCATACACAGAAAAACACATTCACATAAAACATACTGGGAGACACACACGACCACACACGCACGCACGCACGCACTCACGCACGCACACACTCACATACACATACACACACACACACAAAACAGTACGAGAGATAACAAAATTACTTGCAATCACAATACAAAGACACACAGTGAGACCATAAAAGATTATACGAGCGTAGAAGAAGCCATCTAATTAACCAAACAGGTAGACAAATACCCACCAAGCTTACACACAATACAAGAACTACTGGAACAATGTCAACACTACACGCTACATCAAAAAAGCTCTCATGAGAAAAAGATTAAATATTAGAACACAGAAAACGCCAAGCAAACAATTCTTAAACAACACAATATACAGAATAGCAGAAAGATTAGCGTATAGTAGACATGAATGGGAACACCCGCATAAATGCATCATATATATAGATATATGTGTGTGTCTGTGTGTGTGTGTGCGTGCGTGCGTGTGTGTGTGTGCCTTTGAAGAGATTTACAAAGAACTGTACACAATGGAAGACTCACAAACACATGCGCAAGACCGTTTTAAGAATATACAAAGCTGCTTAAGACGGATGTGTCAGCCCGAAAGGTGCAAATATCGCGAGACAGACATGAGACAAAAGCTGTATGGAGATAACACAGCTATCCAAATAACGGTGTTATTTGAAAGAGAAACCGGGACCTTGATCTGTTTGAACGAAGAAGAAGAAGATATCCAACCCCATTTTTCACTTTTGATCTGTTGCTCCACTGGTTGTTGTTGACTTCTTTCCCATAGGTCTTCGTTCCTCACCATGTCTTGCCATAGGTCTTCGTTCCTGCCCATGTCTTGCCATAGGTCTTCGTTCCTCCCCATGTCTTGCCATAGGTCTTCGTTCCTCACCATGTCTTGCCATAGGTCTTCGTTCCTCCCCATGTCTTGCCATAGGTCTTCGTTCCTGCCCATGTCTTGCCATAGGTCTTCGTTCCTCGCCATGTCTTGCCATAGGTCTTCGTTCCTCCCCATGTCTTGCAGTCTCATTATCGTCCATAGAAATTCATGACGAACGACTGAAGTTTCTTCCATACTGCCTTTGTCGTTCACCAAGTTTCTGCTACGTACAGGAATACTGACTTGACATTGGAATTAAACAATCTTAAATTGGTTACAGTCTTTATTTCCCTGGATTTTCATATATTATTCACGAGAATGCACCGTCATAAACTTCCCCCGATGGCTTACGACGCTGGTAGATATGGTTACGTGAGCGGCCGCGAGGCAAGTGGGTTGATGGCACAAGAGTGATTGTGCAGTGACACGGACTCCCATTGACCGGCGCAACGCACTTGGCGCAGTACAGAAGACATAAGCTGCCAAAGGTGCTTATCGGCATAAGAAGAAAGAAAACTAACTAACTAGATATTCAGTAACATACATAATGCCCTAGCCTTAACGATTCTGCCTCTATGCCCCCTGAAGAAGCAATGGTTGTTGTTGTTTCCAATGCCCACAATGAGTAGGTTTACTTTTTGTAAAGGACGTTAAGTGGGTAGTAGCAGTAGCTTTTATTACATCCCGAGCACGCTGATGAAGGTGGACCGATGTCCTCCAGACTGTTGTTCTATTCATGGCTTCATCTGCGTGTCACTGACTACTATGGGGATCACGTCGATCCCTCGCCCCGTTCGCCAGGCTGCTCGTTTCCATGGAGGTCTACGAGGAAGTCGATGTGAGGATCTTGGCCAGTATATTTTGCCTGACCTTGACTAACATGTCTGATCAGTATATTTTGCCTGACCTTGACTAACATGTCTGATCAGTGTGTTGTGCCTGACAAAGACATCAGTCTTCCTCCCCGAAGTAGCAATAGTGCTGCCCAAATAGATGAAGGTATCCACCTCTTCTAGTGTGTAATCTTCAAGCATGACTGGCTCTTATCTGTTGATTGTAAGCAGTTTTGGTGTGTTTTTCTTATGTTAATATATCCCTGACCAGTGGAAGTCCTCAAAGACTGTTCTCATCAACAACAAAAAACGAGATACTGAACATCTTTGGAACTACCATCCAATTTGCCTGTTGCCGATAATGACATGGTATTCACTAGAGTCATTACCAACATAATTGACAGGCAACTTGATGAACACCAGCCTATAGAATAAGTCGGATTCAGAAAAGGGTTCTCCACCACTGATCACATCCGTATGATCAATCAACTGATGGCGAAAGCACGTGAACTGTGCCTTCCCTTATGTCTTGTATTTATCGATTACAAGTAAGTCTTTGACAGTATCGCGACCAATGTTGTAGAAAATGCTCTCAGAAACCAGGACATTATGAAACCAATATCAGGCTGATTTAGGAAACTAACAGAGACTACACTACAGCCATCAGCCTATACCATTGTCCAGAATTTGTTCCGACAGCAAGAGGAGTACGACAGGGTGACACTATCTCCCAAAAGCTATTTACAGCGGCCCTAGAAGAGACTTTCCTACAATTAAATTGGATCAGCATAGGTGTAAATATTAGACAAGCTCTATGGCAGTGTCGACAACCTCAAGGTGACCACTACTTTCTTCGAACAAATTCAAGTTGAAAATACGATACGAAGAAGAAGAACATAGATGTAACTATAGATGGCAAGTGGCTCCCCAATTTACGATCTGCAGATGACATATCGTGCTCATACGTCATACATTTGAGCAAGCCCAACAATCCTTAACCGACCTAAATGGGGTCAGAAGAGCTGCTGGTCTGAAGATAAATAAAAGTAAAACACAATGCCTCAGAAACCCTTGCTGCCCTAAGCAGAACATCACGCTAGGAGAGGAAACCATCGAGGATATCAACTCCAATATCTACCTAGGCCAAGAGATAAATGGGAACCACAAAATCTCTAGATTACGAGAAGCAGCTTGGTATTCCCCTAACTCCATTAAGCCGAAACTCCAAGAGATGAAAGGCACTACGACAAAGGCACAGACTTTCAAGCTCATGGTCACTCCAGGATTGATTCACGGATGCTAAGTGTGGCGCATGCGCAAAACGGATATGATAAGTTCAGTCACTCGTAGAGTACTAAAAATCTCGATACGGGATAAGATCCCAGCACCGGTCGTTAACCCGGGGAAGCAAACCATTAGAAAATGCAGGAGGAAGAAGACCCTTACATAAAATGATTGCTGAAGTCGGATGCACTGGGCCGACAGGCGCAAAATAAAAACCACAGTGCAACGCACACCCGCCTTGGGGAATAGAGACATAAGGCGAACGCAAAAAAAATAAAAATAAAATTTAAAAAAAATAAATTTGCATCCACGCAGATTGTGGGGTTCAAAGCTTAGCTGAGCGTTTGATTCGTCTAGTGGTAGAGCAGTCGCTTTTTACGATAAATATATAGTGTTTAAAAGTCACATGCCCATCTCGTTCCAGCCAATCCAGCTGTAAATGGGTATCTGGCATACGACTAGAGAAGAATACTGGAACAAGGAAAGGAACCCTACCTCACACAAGCTGTGACTTAGTATTTTAAAGTCTCTAACAACTTCATTTCCCAACAGTAGTGTTACTACGATGGGACAGAACGTTACTTTAAGATGTACGAGGCGTGTTCAAATGAAACCGGACCAAATGGCAACGAGTGAACGTACGTACAATGCGCATGATGACATCACGTCTGGTGTATTCAGCACATACCAACCGTCAAGTTTGCAAAATTTCATTATCCACAGACTCCTAGTTACCTCAACAGACAGTTAAAACAATGGCGGGTGTGATATGGAATCCGTCGAGAGTTGATCAGCGCGCGGGGATACGGTTTCTAACAGCTGAATAATGTCGACCAGTTGACATTCATCACAGAATGCAGGCAGTGTATGGTGACAAAAGTGTGTCGAAGACAACAGTGAAGAACTGGACAACGATATTTAAAGAAGGACGTGGGCTAACGAAAGATCTTCTGAGACCAGGTCAGACGCATATTGTTGAGTTAACTCACGTCTTTCTTAAAACATCGTTGTCCAGTTCTTCACCCCACCCCCCCCCCCCGCCCCTATAAGGCGAATGCCCACGTAGTGAGTGAGATCACCATTTTGTGTGTGTAGTGAAATGTGTTTGTCTGAAGAAGATATTTGTTTGTTGGTATTCCAGTTCTAAATCGTCTGTCATGGCGACTGATAGCTTTTCTTTTCTGTCGATGACAGTGACTATACTGCGACCTTGTCCCTTTGTCCGTCTAGGTGGTCTATTGAGCACCTTGTGTGATGCTAACGCGCCAGGCAGAATGGTCCTGTGCACGCGTTTTCATGAAGGTGTCATAATTGTTGAAGCGTCTTAGAGACATTTTAGAGACATCAGAGACAAGGAGTCTCAGTAACATATCGTATGTCCCCATGAATAGTGCCTGCCTGCTCTAAGTTCTTCGTACAGCAGCTTCTTTGGTGCACGCGCATAGTACACGTGAACAACATAAACCGAACATCTTATCTGGCATCTTTGTAGAAGCCATTGATGCGCAACAAGTTGAGGATTTCAGAGTTGTACTTTGTCCTGCTATTTAATTCTTAATATCATGCAGAGACAGCTCATCAGGAAACCATTTAACTGTTTAGCATGTCTGCTATACACTGTCCATGTTTTGCAGGCATGCAGAAGAGTGGTTAACACTACCACACAATTCACTTGGGCCTTGGTGGCGACATTAATGCCTTGTCGGCTTCAAACATTTACGCTGGTAATTGTAGTCTTTCAAGCGTATAACTTGCCGTTGAAACCCTGTTGCTGAGCTCTGAGTCTAGTGAGGATGCTCCCTTGGTAGGTGAAACTATCGATTGCCAGGAGACATTGGTTGTGTACAGTGGTATTTTTTTTCCGATAAACGGGTTCACGGGAGCAGACAGGAAGAGTATCTCAGTTTTGTAGTGTGGATAGTCGGATCAAAATTAGTGCAAGCTGCCGATAGCGTCCACATTATAGACTGCGTAACGTGTTCTGAGCAGGTGTTTATGGTGCAGTCATCAGCATAGAGGAGATTCAAGATAGTGGCCTCCTTTCCCTTGGTATATGACTTATAGCTTCTCTGATTGAATGGCTGATCATGCACCCAGTACCCGTTAAACATGCCGGTAGCATTGCCAGGTACAGCTGCAGAAAGCACCAAGCTACAAAGATAGTGTCACACCTTTTATTTCTTGTGCCCCATAGAGAAGCATGTCAGAACAGTTTTAAGAAATTGGCTGTTTCTGCAACGTTTTCTTTTGTTCAACGAGGTTGCCATTCCCAGACACAACCTTCTTCAGTCATTTAATGTCACGGAATGCATAGCAAGGTTTGGTGAATATGTTATTTACTCTTCCATCAAGGGCTTCTCGAAACATGCAACATAAATATCATGTTGAGGGTTAAACGGGATCAAGATTCTGTAGAGTGTGTGAGCTGTAGAGGTAAGCGACCCAAAGCTGCATGCTAGCATCAGGGCCACTGATCTAAAGCTTCCAAGACTCTTCTCCACCTACTCGGTGTGATCGGGGATAACAATCTACAACAGGACAGACTGGCTAAAGAGAATGGATCCCAAGAGGAAAGACTAGCCCGGTACTCGAAAGTGTCATGGTGAAGTATGATGTGTTGGACTGAAAGGTGCAAATATTGAAGTCGAGAAGTAAACTACGGCACAACGCATTCTATTCTCCCGACTACATTCTGCTGCTTGCAAAACCCTTTTCAGGGCTCAGTAGCGAGGGGGTTTGAGAACAAACGAACGAAGAAGAAGAAGATGGGAAACAACATTCAATCCACGAAGCCAAACATTGGAAACATGATGTCCCCTCAGCCATCACACAGAAAGTATGAAAGTAAGAGGTTATCAATCCCTACTGGGAATTTCCCTTCTTATTCTCCTGTTTATAAGTTTTATTACTGACGATCATATTTAGTACCTCATAAATGGTTTGTTACTTTACCGATGTAACATTTATCAATGACAAGGCTGCTGTCTTTATTTAGTTTATATGTTTGTTTTATTTGTTCTTTTCCAATTCTCAAATTTGTTGTTGTTGTGCTCCGACGACATTTATTAAGTGTCCTCACTTATTTTATTAAGAAAAACACTAACACATCTAAACGAACAAGCAAACAAATAAACAAACAAACAAACACACACACTGACCGAACAACCAACCAACTAACCAACCAACCAACTAACTAACTAACTAACTGACTGACTGACTAACTAAATTATAATTAACATCTTCCTTCAAACTGCAATATTAATGATACCAATCTTACTAGATAGGGAAATTGCAATTGATGAATTGGCAATCCACAGACTGCATGATTACAATCAAACGTGAATTGGGCAAGAAAAGGGCGCACGAAAGGACAAAGCAGAAGTGTGTACACCCAGCGAGCTACACGAACCCTTATTATCTATACTCTTTGTATTTTCGGAAAGAAAATAAGTACCTATGGGTGAGTCTGGAGTTCAGTAATGCCAATTCTGTGTTACACAACGATGATTCGCCTTTACGTTCCCCACGAATTCCGTTTTTACGGGGAGCATGTATCCTAGCAATGGTTTACATGAAGAGGTTGCTAGCAACATGCACAACCCTTTAGTCACCGATTAGGATAACATAACATAGCATAGCATAATAAAACATAACACAGCATATCATAGTATAACATAACATAACATAGCATATCATATCATATCATAACGTAACATAGCATAATATAGCATTGCATAGTATAGCATAGCATATCATAACATAGCATAGTATAGCATAGCATAGCATAACATAACAATAACATAACATAACATTAACATAACATAATAAAACTTCTAATTTTGGTCCCGTATTTCTACATTTTTTATTAGACTGACAATGTCAACAAAACCTGGCAAGGTTATACCGACTTCGTTAATGTCGACAAGAATGATGGAACGGAACTTTTAATCGGAGAGGAAACGCGTTCACCAGTTGACAATAACACTTGACAGCGAGATCAGAACATTACTACTAAATAGTAAGTAGCTGCATAACGTTTACTTGTATATTTCCTTTTTTTAATTATGACATATACCTGTCTAGAACAATCGTCATAAATGAGCCAGCTCAACTCCATCCTACAAAAAGTAATTAAATAAGTAAACGTTTGGAGACTTAATACTTATCTTGTTTGAGTGGAACACTCACACTGTTACACTTACATCCTCAACATTGCAACACTGTCTTGATTGAATCCGGTTATTTATTAGCAAGATGTAGTTCGATTTGTTGTAAAACGGATTTTTACTAACTTTCCACTACCTAAGAATCACAAACGTTGTAACTTACACTGTTAACCTAACTTGACGTTTTTATACTGGTTTCTTAAAGTTTCCTAAAGACTGAAAGGCTAATATGAATAAGTATACTAATAATATTAATATCTAATCTGTAGTAATCTGGACCTTTCTTTAGTTAATTTGTTTGTATCTGTGCCCTCTTGTTCTCGTTGGTGGTCGTATTTTGAAAAAAAACAACAACTTGTAATAGTAATTTAACCTTTCCTGTGATTATCTTGTGTATCACTGTATTGTCACCTCTAATTCTTCTCTATTCTTGACACTCAGTAGCCGGTAGGAGTGTAGGCTGGTTTTTCTGAGTCTTTCCTCGTAACTGTGATTCTGTAATCCCACTATCAGCTTTGTTGCTCGTTTTTTGTACCCTTTCCAGTATGTTTATATCTCCTCTACGATAAGGACTCCAGACTTGTACTCAGTATTCCAATCTAGGTCTAACTAATGAAATGCTTTATACAGTTTGACAATCACCTCCTTACTCCTACTCCTATGTTTAATATTTCTTTTTATCATACCTAACCTTGCATTTGTCTTATTCACTGCTACCTGGACTTGCTCATTCATTTTTCCTGTATGCCCTAGGTCCCTTTCCTTATCTATCATTCTAATATTGTTCTCGTGCATTCTGTAATTAGTAATTATGTTCCATATTGGATCTACCCATGGGGATGACTGTACATTTTCATTTATCTATATTAAACTCCATTTGCCATTTCACAGGCCAGTCTTGAATTTTATCGAAATCCGACCTCAATATATCCACCTCTGTTATAGATGAGACACTCCTACATAATTTTGTACATGTTGTACTCTGTCATTAGTATTATTACGCTTTTGGCTTTCATTTAGTCTTTGAAATGCAACAATAATATTATAATAGATAAGAACATAAAAGGCCCTTCACTTTCAAGTTCTCTACATTCTTCTTCCTGTTTCTTTTCTCTAATATTCCTTTTTTAACAGCCTACTTGTACAATATGACATTCATGCATACTTGATTACTTGTTAAAGAACACAGGATCATCACTGCTGTATGAGCATTTAAAAGCCCTACTTCCTACTTCACTTGACAATTATATAATAGAAAACTTATTTAGTTCATATTTCATGTTACCCGGGGAACATACAGCTGCAGTGGCTGCTCTCTCTAGATTCTAATTTTGTGTCGTTGGGGAGGAAGACTAATGTCTGGTCAGGCAAAATATATTACTGATCAGACATGTTAGTCTGAGTCAGGCAAAATATACTGGCCAAGACCCTCACCTCAGCCTCCTAAGTAGCCCTCCCTGGAAACGGGCTGTTTTCATGGTAGCCTGGGAAATGAGGTGAGCGATCGACATGATCCCCGTAGTAGTGAGTGACACACAGATGAAACCAAGCATAGCACAACCGCCTGGAGGACCCCGGTTCACCTTCATAAGCATGCTCAGAATGTGAGCAAAGCTACTGCAACCCTCCACTTAACGTCCATTTCAGGACGCACAAAAGAGTAACCTACTCATTGTGGGCATTCGCAAACAACAATTGTGGGTCGTGTTCTTGAGCTCAGTCTATGAGACTCCAATTTCCTGGTTTCCTTTCCACTCTTCTTCGTTAAATTAAGTGATCTTTAATCTGGTTAAAGCCAAGGCATTTTTTTTACCATGGAGATTCCATTCTTTCACATATCTAGTTATAAATGTTGAAATCGCTAAATTTCTTAAGGGCTGTACTATCCAACTAAGGCTTTGTTTATGTGAGGTAGGAAGGTAGGCTGCTTAGGCAACAAGAGCACGTTGCTGGGTCACAGATGTCAGAACTGTACAACAGGATGATGAGGACACAGGTTATGGAAATCATAACTGGATTTTCAATGAAAACCTCTGCTGGTTCCAGACTCGATGCACATTGTTCGTATAGAGGCAGCAACGAGGCTGACTCATGGAATGATGTCTGGGTTGCTTTGTGTGTCGGTATGTGAGCTGCGCTTTTATATGCTGTTATCTACAAATGTCGATAAGCATAATTGTTTCAATTGGTAATTTGTTCTTTCATACGCTTTGTCACACACAGCTATTTCAATCTCATAGTTGCTACTGTCTTAAGGTACTTTACTTCATCTGGGTAGACTGTAGCTTTTCCATTGTTGTGTGTCTGCTTTGTCCATTGTCCGGTGAGATCCAGTTATTAGCTAACCTTGACATTTTTATTAATTTGGTTGCTTTGCACCTACCCACATGCACTCTTACGCTGCACCACTCTGATGGTCTAGTAAATGGAGGAAAGGCTGAAAAAATTAATCATAAATATATTTTTTACTCTTCTGCATTCATTCTCAAGTAATTTACCTATTTCCCTAAAAAATGTTGCGGTTGATCTCATGACAATTCATCATTGTCAAGTAAGCAGACATCTATGTTAAAATAAATGGCTTTGCATTAGGTCTGGGTCAATGTTCACATCCATATGACCCCATTGACACATACTTTGCCTCTTTTATGTATCTTCTTCAAATTATTCTTCTCTCCAACTCAGTTCAGGGGAGAGCTCTATGGTGATGGTAGAAACATGAGACCAACCGCAACATTTTTTAGGGAAATAGGTAAATTATTTGAGAATCAATGCAGAAGAGGAAAAAATATTCTTCATGATTAATTTTTTTCAGACCTTCCTCCATTTACTAGACCATCAGAGTGGTGCAGTGTAAGAGTGATTGTGGCTAGGTGCAAAGCAGCCAAATTAATAAAATTTTCATGCTACATGCCAGTTTACCCAGCTGTAAATGGGCACCTAATAGTTATGGAAGGCAAGGCAATGAGGAAAGATACAGGTTGCCCTTCATCACAAAATCTGGAACTTGTACATATTCTTTGTTAAGGGTCCCGCTTTCTTTTTGCTGAAGGTCCTGCCCTTTCAATCTCAGACAGTCTCATATATCAGGACATATGTTCTTCCACTGTTGTGTCTATCTGCTCTGTTGATTGTCCGATTCAGCCTTTAGCTAACCTTTCCCTGGTATTTTGTCACGATCTCTGTCATGACAACATTTTGTCTCTTTCAAGACCCATGTTGTACAATTATTTTGTAGAGGAGTGGGTGGTGTGTGTGTCTATATATATATATATGGGGCAGAATGTACAAGGACAATAGAGGAGAGAGGATCTTAGTAGAATAACTACTACATCAATAGATATTTAATGTATAGACAGACGCCTGTCATACGTTGAAGCCTGTAACACTAAATACCCATTAGAAGTATCTGCTAGGTATGTACTATAGTATTCTTTGTCTCTTTTTTTTTTACTCCACAAGAGGCATAGGGCCCTTCTAAGGGTTGTCACTGACTAGTGCTTGACACAGTGACATGCTAGTGAACAAGTTGAAGCCATCAATACGATCAAAATGCCAGGGACTTCTCCCAAAAGCAGAATTGCTGTTGCACGACAATGCGCACACCCCCCCCCCCCCCCCCCCCCCCCCCCACATACGTCTGCACATACAGTGGATATAATTTGTGCACTGAAATTTTAGGTCTTGAAATATCCAGCATAGAGTCCTGACTTGGTACCATCACACTTTCACTTGTTTGGACCCTTGAAAAAACATTAGCGGGGCCCGAGGTTTGCTGTTAACGAGGTAATGGAGGTGGTGAGCTGCCGAAGATGGATGTGTCGGACCGAAAGTTGCAAATATCGCAGACAAGCTGTAAACTAGCAATATAACACATTCCGTTCTCAGGACTACATCCTGCTACTTGCAAAGCCCTGTTCAGGACTTGGTAGTGGGAAATTGCGAACGAATACAAAAGAAGTTGGTGCAAAATTAGTTAAAAGTCACACCAAAAAACTTTTTCTACAGCGCACACACAAGCTAATTGACAAATGTGTTGCCAGACAGAGAGACTATGTAGAAAAATAACACACAAAATTTCTGGTTCATACTCTTGTAAAAAAGAAGTTATTCATAAAAATATACTTTCTTATAAGCAAAAGTACTGAACAACCGAAAAGGACATGTACTCACCAAAGTAAACGCCAAACTTTAAGCATAAGCAAGAGAACATGCTTTACAAGTCAGTGGGCTCTATAAGAGAAGTATTAACAGAATGACCTTCTGTAACCCAAGTGGGGAATACGTTGTATGGTGATGAAAGAAGTCTGTGACAGGATACCAATTTATAAGGCAGCTTGCTATTATTATTATTTGAGAGTGAAGTTTTGGAACTATTGCACACATAAATTAGTCAGCACTTGACTGATAACAGTATGAAAGATATTTAACCTCACTACTCCTTATTATTTAAGAGTGAAGTTTTGTAATTATTGCACACATAAATTAGTCAGCACTTGACTGATAACAGTATGAAAGATATTTAACCTCACTACTCCTTATTATTTCTTGATAATACTTGTAAGGTAGAAAGTATGTCACAAAATGATATGGGATAGCTAAACAGTGTAGTTGGTATTCATTAGGTGCCAGCAACATCCAGCTTTGCTATTATCGTAGGTAGCAGATCTAGGTGGTGCAAGCAGATGTGTAGCTGGAATCAGTGGCGTTTGTGCTCACAGAGTGTACAATCAAAGAAGAGTGTGCTGCTGTGAGTTTGTTTGGAGCAAAAGTATTTTCTTGGAATAATATTAAAAAGAAATGCATCCTGTTTACAGTGAGAAGTGTTTGACGTGTAAAGTGGAGCATAACTGGGAGCTCAAAAATGGCTGATGAGTCCTGACTGATTCTCCTGTTCAAATTGCAACAGAAACTTCTGTGCAGTGACTGGGAGAGAGAATGTAACTTGACGGCAGAGTAATGATAGATAGTGTCGCAACTATAATCGGGCGTGCACATGGTTTAGCCTGTAGCATAATTCATAATTGATTGAATTTTCGGAGAATGTGCTACCTGTGAGTACTCAGATAACTGACGCACGAACACAAAATGAATTGAATGGGCATGTCCTTGCACTGTTGAAGTGATGGGATAAGCGTATGAATGTTGGTATAAATTATATTGAGAAATAAGGTACAATAATAAATGGTCTTCATATTCTTATCTCAGTTTAAAAATATTTTGCTGAACATCTCTAAAATGAAGGAAGTTAAGAAAAGGGCTGTCTGGACATCTCCAAAACAGAAATATTGTAATAAAAATAAACATGCTGATCAAATACGAGAATATGAGGGGGGGGGGGGGGTGGGAGAGAGAAATATGGCCAAAATGAGGAGCAGAATAACACTATCTAATACACGCTTCCAGACAATAATCAACATTCTAAGAAACATGTTGCTCGCATTAAAAGTGAGTGAGAGCGTCTTGCAATATAATGTTAAACCAATATTGCTATATGCTTGTGAGTCTAAGACAATAAACAAACAGAGAAGTCCCTTGCTGCTACAGTAATATGGCTCTTCAGAAGAAACCCGTGTATAGAATGGACAACTAAGCTAAGAAATTCTTCCTCGTTCGTCTTCAGACCTCGACATGGGTGACAAATGAAGGCAGCATTTGACTTGAGACTCCGTACAGCTTCTCGTGGAAGGACACTGGTTGTTGCCAAATGTTACTTATTTTATTGGTATATGATGGGTAGGACTGCAACATATGTTCTGCTTTCATGCAGGATGTGCCGCAAGTACAAAAGTCCCTAGTGCCAATTTTGAATTTATTGAATGTATACTATCTCAGTCTGTTGTGTCCTGTAGCCGGAGAATGGTCACCTGAGAAATTCAATTAAGATACAAATAATACAAATCGACATTATTACAGGATCACTGTTATCGTAACTTAAATAAAACCGAGGATCTTGGAAACATTACAATAGGGAAGGATCGAGTGCAAGAGAGGTCAAAGAAGAAAGACATAGAAATAAGATACGGGATGGCTCCACAGCTTTGATGGGAGAACACAGAGCATCTATGATGCTGAAAGAACAGATAACTGAGAAGAGAATTGATCCTTAATGCCTCTTGGCTTGGACTTGAAAGGTCAATATATTTGGTCTGTTTGCTTCTTCTTGTTTCTTGTAGCTCAACATCTCAGACAGTATATTTGATTGCTACATTCTACATCTGATTGACTTACCATGTTGTCCATTTATTCAACTTCAAACTGTCCGATCACGGTTCTTTTAGATTGACTTTCGTGTTGCTCTTCCAGGTGTTATATTATCACTGCCATAGTTTATGGCAACAAACACCAGTTTGTTGAAACAGACTTAACGTTCACTTGTCAAAGAAATTTCTGCATTTTTACTTTGTCATCTTGCAAAATGTTTACAAACATACGCATGTGACACATTTTCTAAACTTGTTTGGTCATCTTGCAAAATGTTCACATACATACGCCTGTGACACATTTTCTATACTTGTTTGGTCATCTTGCAAAATTTTGAAAATCCTCGTTACCACATACTGACATTTTCTATAGCTCCCTCTCTTCTGGGGGTTGAAGATTCAGCAGTGAATGAACTGACAGCAGCCAGCCACTCATAGCTGGCTGCTTGCATCAGGGTCAGTGACCCATAACTAGACTTTGTTTAACATCTCATATTTGTCAAAATCTTCAACAACTTTTTATAGTAAGCTTACATTAATAATTTCTAGACATTTGTCATCATTTTTGTGTGTAACGAAACTCTGAGAAACACAAACATCGTATAAATTATACATACATAACAGAGTGGATTGTTCCTTAACAGATCATACGCAGAAGAAAAAAGTATATATATATTTATATGTATAATTGTATAGAAACTAACGCTTGAGTTGTTTGTTAGTTTTTTTCCCCTTTGGGTTATGCAATAGCTCCGAATTCTGCCGTGAGAACACACACTCTTGACGTCCAAAACGTAAAGTGCATATTTTGAGTTGCCATTATAAAAATATGTGCGTATCTGGCTATGACATGTGTCTCTGGGCAGTAGTTTTCCTGTCACATCTGGTTTGTCATGCCCCTGTAGGCTTAATTATATGCTGGTGGAATGAAAACATACGACGTGTTTGGCATTTGCTGCGAAATGTGTCAATGAACTGTTAATTTCTAAGTTTTTGTAGTAAGTGCAACGGAATACACTATCGTCGTCTTTGTTTAATATGCCAACTTGGTGCATTGATCTTCCATCTTTAAAATAATAATTACACACACACCCGGAGACCTAGTAAGACATAAAGATCCATAGTAAGTGGGACCTAGTACGCTGTAAAAAGACCTAGTACGCTGTAAGAAGACCTAGTACGCTGTAAGAAGACCTAGTTAGTTGTGAGAGGCCTATCAAACCATATCACACTAACCTACAACGAATGAATGCACGTTCTTTAGCTTTATGTAGACACGTATTTTTTTTTGGTTAACGTCAGAGGATATAGAAATGTGGGTCACGGTTCATTGCAGTACTGAAGTCACATCGTCGTTCGTTCTCAATCTCCCGCTACCAAGCCCTGAACGTTCTCAATCTCCCGTTGCCAAGCCCTGAATGTTCTCAATCTCCCGCTACCAAGCCCTGAATGTTCTCAATCTCCTGCTACCAAGCCCTGAACGTTCTCAATCTCCCGCTACCAAGCCCTGAACATTCTCAATCTCCCGCTACCAAGCCCTGAACGTTCTCAATCTCCCGCTACCAAGCCCTGAATGTTCTCAATCTCCCGCTACCAAGCCCTGAACGTTCTCAATCTCCCACTACCAAGCCCTGCATGTTCTCAATCTCCCGCTACCAAACCCTGAAAAGGGCTTCGCAAGTAGCAGGATGTCCGAATTGCAGAAACGGCTCGACTGCTGTGACGTGGTCATATTTTGTTTTGTCGTTGAACTTGTTCCTTAACAGAGTATGCTATACTATGTGTTTGCGCTTCACTGCCCAGTACATCCGACTTCAGCCCGCATTTAAAAAATGGACCCCGCCTTCCTTGTTAATGAATCCGAACACATGGAAGTTTGATTTGTGAGTCGTGTCACTAACCTTCTAACCTACTAACGCAGCTTGTGGCTGCGAATCATGGACGATTACCAAAACTTCCAGACAAAGAATCGAATTCTTCATGTCAAAATGTTACAGAAAGATCATCGGAATACCTTGGACAGAGAAAAAGACAAATGTAGACATTCGGCAAGAGTTGAGCATAGAGGAGAACTGGTTTATAAATTCCATTTTGTCTAGGAAATGTAAATACATTGGTCACAATGGATTGGCCTCGAGAGAACAGTGATGGATGGTATGGTACCAGGCAAAAGAGGAAGGGGTAGACCAAGAAGACGATGGCACCAAGATATCCAGGAATGACTGGCGGGGGCTGGAGTTTTGGCACGGTAAAGAGTTTATTTCAGACAGACTCTGATGGGAGCGACGTTCTATAAAGGACATGCCACATGATGATGATGAAGTCACTAACCTTTAGGCTACATGTGCTCCCCAACCCCAGACCTGATTTGCCTGTTTCTCTTCTGACCAGCACTTGTTTTCTTCAAGGAGACCAACTGTTGCGAAGACCCCCATACTCCAACTGGAACATACAATGAAGGTAGTGTGCATGCAATGATTCTGACACGGGGAAGGTTCAAAGCTGTTGGAAGTTGTATAAGCCCTGCATACAATTAACGTAGTAGTGGTGCACTCGCTTTTCGTGGCAACGGTACGGGGTACAGATCACGCTTTCGGCACGTCCCAGTCGACTTAGCTGTAAATGAGTACCTGGCAAACGCCCAGGGAAGTAACAGACAGCGAGAAAATTAACTGGTCACCCTACCACACACGAGCTGTGGCTTGGTATTCTGAAGCCTCTAACACAGTGGTTCTCAACCTGTTTAGCTCTTTTCCCCCCTTTTTCCGTTGTTCAGAAGATCTCTCCCCCCCCCCCCCCTCCCGAGATAGTCTATTTCAAAAGTGCATCACACTTTGCTAAATAGAGGTTTCACATGATGAACCTCTAAAATTCCTCACGGGGGTGTGATGTTCAATTCCCCTTTGTTGAAAATCCCTGCTCTAACAACTTCATTTCCCGGCAGAAGTGTAACTACTATGAGGTAAGTCTTTCTTTTAACAGACAATGAGGCAACACAACAACAAAGCTTAGTAGAATGCCACCAACATGAACAGCACATCAATGCAGATGGGGGTAATGGTAGCTACTTTAGAACTGCTACAAATGTCCCCTTAAATATTCATTTCATGTGTTCGGATTCATGTACGGACAATTTCGTACTCCTATTTGATGTGAACTCATTTAAAATGTGCGATGAAGTCGGGTGCACATGACCGACAGGCACACATCACAGTACTAAACACTCCACCTTAGTAAACAAGACGACCAAAGAGAAAGCCATGCCGTCTATTACTCGAAAAGTAATAAACTGTAATACATGAACACAATTCGGAGTTTGAAAGACGCACCTTCAGACTGAGACCTTACGCTTTTTCGTGTACGCTCCTTTATACTGTGAGACCTTTCGCTATTTCGTGTACGCTCCTTTATACTGTGAGACCTTACGCTTTTTCGTGTACGCTCCTTTATACTGTGAGACCTTTCGCTATTTCGTGTACGCTCCTTTATACTGTGAGACCTTACGCTTTTTCGTGTACGCTCCTTTATACTGTGAGACCTTTCGCTATTTCGTGTACGTTACTTCAGACTGAGACGCTAAGGTAATATCGAGACTTATGCTAAAATACGACCCTGATTGCGCAGTCATGTTCTTCTTGTAGATTTTTTTGAGGATTGATTTAAGGTTTGCCTTTCTGGATTCTACTGTCGAAGACACTCTTTCCACCCTGGACCATAGTGACGATATCAGAACGCATTTAACAGTGTATGGATGGGTATTTTTTATATGTTTTTAATGAATTCCACTATGGCAGTCTTGCATTATGGAACCAGGAGCCACATGCGTATATTGTACTCAACCATTTTCGTGTTCACTGCTTTAATTAGCCTGGTACGGAACTAAGTATTAATTGTTTTAACTATTGTTCGACAGCATGTTGTCTCGTGCTGAAAATATAGTATTATCATAAAAATGATTAAATAGCCGTAAGTTTTTTATACTCCTTAAATCTATCACATGCTTATGGATGTGACCGGCTGTTCAAACAATGATATGACCTCCAACCTCCGTCGGAGAGGATGTCGCTGACGAATCTTATCTGTATCTGAATGTGCTGTATCACTATATTCAATTAAACATTATGGGTGTTTGTTTGGTTAATCTAAAATAAGTGCAGCACCAATACAATTCACTGGGCATTCATTGTCAGTTTGATGGGTCCGGAAAACCTTGCGACAACAGAGACGATTGGCGGATCAAGATGCTGGGCACGCAACCTACCAGAGCGGCGATCCTGGATGACAGGCTGCAAGAGAGCAGGCTGACTAGCGAGAAGAGATCGAAGAGCAAAGGCTTGACCCGGTACTCCAAAAATGCATGCTGCCGAAGACGAATACGTCGGATCAAAAGGTGTAAATATCGCAGTCAAGCTGTAAACTAGCGGCACAATATATTCCGTTCTCCGGACTACATCCTGCTACTTGCAAAGCCCTGTTCAGGGCTTGGTAGCGGGAGATTTAGAACGGACGGAGAAGAAGAAGACGGAACGATTGAGGACAAGAGAGGCTGGGCAAAAGTAATGACCATCTGATATATTTAAATGTTCAAAAGTCATATGGTTGTGGAAGTAATTGATCGTCCACGGCACTAGGTATGGCACACGATAATAATGGACGTTACAGTTTGAATCGATAAGCAGACGTGGAATGAGATACTGTGTCAAAGTAGTCCCTGGCTGAGTTTCAAAATACAATATTTCTCCACTCCGTAGTTGAAAGAATTAGGTTAAAGCAAAAACATTTTAAAAAAACATTTTGTACCAATATTGCTCTCACGAAGAACATGAATTAAATGAAATTCTGGTTTGTCGTTAACTCTCAAATCACATTTATTCCTTCATAAAGTTGGCAATCTGTTACATACATCGCTAGTTGGCATACAGTCTATTGCACATGAGGGTAGGAGTAGGGACAAGGGCCATGCTATCACGCTGTCCCTTGCTCAATGTTTGACAATGCAGTCAGTACTACTGATGGCGCCGTTAAGGGCAATACGGTAGAATCGACATTCCACCCAGCGCAGATGACGCCAAGAAGGCAATTGGTCAAATATCTTGCGGTAAGGTTTCCGGGTCATAAGCTCTTCCTGTTAAAGTTTACAAAGCAGTGGGGTCCTATCTTGCTTCAGTGGAGTCCTATCTTGCTTCAATGGGGTCCTTCTTCTTCTTCTTCGTTCGTTCTCAATCTCCCGCTACCAAACCCTGAAAGGGCTTAAGTAGCAGAATGTAGTCCAGAGAACGGAATGCGTTGTGTCGTAGTTTACAGCTTGGCTGCGATATTTGCACCTTTCGGTCCAACACATCCGACTTCAGCAAGCATTTTTTGAGTACCGGGTTAGCATTCCTTCTTCGATCCCTTCTCCTTAGCCAGTCTGCCCTGCTGCAGCCTGTTATCCAGGATCACCACGTGCAGGTGTAGAAGGGTGTTGGCAGCTATGGTTCGCTAGCCCTGACGCTAGCAGTCAGCTATGGGTCGTTGACCACTGCAGCATCTTGCTTCAATTGGGTCCTATCCTGCTTCAATGGGGTCCTATCTTGCTTCAGCAGCTTCCTATCTTGCTTCAATGGGGTCCTATCTTGCTTCAGCAGCTTCCTATCTTGCTTCAGCAGCTTCCTATCTTGCTTCAATGGGGTCCTATCTTGCTTCAGCAGCTTCCTATCTTGCTTCAATGGGGCCCTATCTTGCTTCAGTAGGGTCCTGTCTTGCTTCAATGGGGTCCTATCTTGCTTCAATGGGGTCCTAATTTGCTTCAATGGGGTTCTATCTTGCTTAAATGGGGTCCTATCTTGCTTCAATATGATTCTATCTTGCTTAATCAGCTTCCTATCTTACTTCAATGGGGTCCTATCTTGCTTCAATGGGGTCCTATCTTGCTTCAATGGGATTCTATCTTGCTTCATCAGCTTCCTTACTTCAATGGGGTCCTATCTTGCTTCAGTGGGATTCTATCTTGCTTCATCAGTTTCCAATCTTACTTCAATGGGGTCCTATCTTGCTTCAATTGAGTTCTATCTTCCTTCAGTGGGCTACTATCCTGCTTCAACAGCTTCCTGTCTTACTTCGGCGGCTAATAGCCTTATCCTGTGTCGTTCAATTTGGGATGAAGTTCAGATAACTCAGTGAATCAATTGTTCAAGCGAAAAGACAATTGTCATTCATGTGATCACACGAGAATATCTCTGCTGTCAATCACTAGTACAATTCTGGTTGTACCGCTAAACTAGTCATCTCAAGCAGGGCTTACTCACAGAGCGTCAAGTGTGGTTTTCGAACGAGTCAGGAGATAGTCCACATGATGTGTGCAGCTCGCCAACTTCAGCAGAAATGTCATGACCTGCATCATGACCTTCGACATTATCAACAGAGAATGGCTCTAGCAAATCATGGCGTAATTTCGATGTCCCAGAAGATTAATTACATTTGTTCGCCAATTTCATGATAATGCGAGAACGAGACAGACTAGAGGAATGGCAATGGTGTGATCAGATCACTGATGTGTGACGTCTGGGAAGAACCAGACTAGAAGGATTGAAATGGTATGATGAGATCACTAATGTGTAACTTCTGGGAAGAACCAGACTAGAAGGATTGCAATGGTATAATCAGATCACTGATGTGTGACTTCTGGGAATAACCAGACAGATTGCAGTCGAACGTGGGACGATGAGTAGAAGCTGGCGTTGGATTTGACACACATTAAGGAAACTAGCTTTACAATGCGGTCTTTTATCTGGAATCCCCATGGCAACAGAGCTTGAGGAAAACCAAAACGCACACGGAGAAAAGAGCTCGAGACAAACATAACGGAAACAGTGAAGATATGGACAGGCATGAAGCAGATGGCACAGGGCATGAGAACTTGGCGTGTATTCGTGAAGACTTGTGCTCCATAGGTAGATGAAAAAGGATTTAATTGATTGAATGCAAATAAATACTGTGGTATTGAACGCCTTCCACCGCGAGGGAAGCACATTAACCGCTCCCTAGTCTCTTTCCTGCTTTTCGTCCACCTTTTCTTTCACCTGCACAACCTCTGATTTACTCTCGTCTATCATTCACGCAGTCCATTTGTTATCATCTAGTCTGCATTTCCTTGTCATCGTTTTTCGTCATCTAGTCAAGCGCTATATATCTTCACACTGTGGCTGACGACGTAGCGAGAGATTCGACACGGCTCACAACCCATATGTTCAGATACAGCAAGGTAGTGATCGTATGAGAATGAAACACGCTTTTAAAAAGTGCGCCGAAGTCGGATACAGAATAGGTCAACTGTACGGTAGTATGTACATCGTAAACGTGGAATAATGAAGGTTGTGAATGACACTAGTAATCTCATCATGTAAAACAAAGTGCTTCAGGATCCATTGATTCAAGAGTACATGTCTTATGGTCGGCTTCCTGCAAGAATAGCCAGTGGTGTGGGTGTCCCCGTGCTGCTATTGTATAAAGATGGAATGAAGATATTAATATTCACACTAATGTATTTGCGAATGTGTCAGCGTTTTTTTTCATGCAACCACGTTTTATGTAGACCAAATAACTGCGGTTTCTTTCGATCGATAAATTCACCAGTCCTATTAACTGAATGTTGTTTTTAAAACACTGTTGAAAAAAAGCACGATTATTTTGCACTGCCAGTTTCTTTTTGATTATGTCATGGGGAAATATTGAAATATAAAAGCCATTATCTCTCTTTTTAGTATTCCTCTTGATCTGAATATCTGCTGAATGGTGTTACAATCTCGTGCGGCTCTTAGGTTGGAAGCATTCTTGCTCTTTTTGTGAGAAGGACGAGAATAGAACCTCTGTGGCACTGAGAATATGTCATAAGAGGCGATAAGCATTGCGGATTAATCCCCCTAGGACAGAAGACTTATTATTTTGGCCCGCTCCGCCATTTTACCGAAGTCAAAAGCCTGCCACGCTGGGAAGTAGCCTACTAGGATTGAAATATAGCTAGAAACAATACTCCACGTACTGTTAGTTGGACATCTCAAGCGATGATGACGACACCAGCAGACAATTGTGTCTTGATGCTGTAACTTGCGCTGTTTTTGGATTATATTGAGAAAGAAACTGCGCTGGTCATCAACCCCACTCTCTGGTTCCAAGCCAGACATAAGTCAAGACGACTGGAGGTAACTCATCATAATGCAGTAACTCTGTAGTCTCTCTCTCTCTCTCTCTCTATATATATATATATATATATATATATATATATCCGACAATCACGGAAAGTGATACATTGCATTTTGACACGTAATGGAAAAGGTTCATTTCGGCAACAATCCCCAAACAACAACTGGAATAGTTCGGTTTCTGAAGAAGAAGCACAGAAATCATTATTTCTTTATTCCAAATCATGTTAACGAATGTGCTCCGTGCCGCAAGATGCAGTGTGGCGAGCCACGTGATCAAGACCCATTTTCAGACCACTCATTGCTCTTCCATTTTTTTTTACATCCCAGGGTAATGGTAAAAATTAGACAGGGCCTATTTACTCATACGTTCTGGTACACTTTTAAGAGGTTAGGGGAAAATGGGACACTCCTGACCCAGCGTCAGACGGTACGTAAAATGTCTCACTGCTTATATACGAAAAGAAGGCACTTGAGGTAACGAGCAGAACTGAAGAGGTGGAGAACTGGCAGCGGGAGATTGTATGTCTTATTTCGGAGGATTTTATCTATTCGGGAGATTTTATCTATTAGTTCGTTGGATTTTATCTGTTAGTTCGTTGGATTTTATCTGTTAGTTCGTTGGATTTTATCTGTTAGTTCGTGGGATTTTATCTGTTAGTTCGGGGGATTTTATCTGTTAGTTCGGGGGATTTTATCTGTTAGTTCGGGGGATTTTATCTGTTAGTTCGTTGGATTTTATCTGTTAGTTTGTGGGATTTTATCTGTTAGTTTGTGGGATTTTTTCTGTTAGTTCGTGGGATTTTATCTGTTAGTTCAAAATCAGTTTATTTTCTAGATACACTTCTGTTCGCCATCATGTGTAGTGCCTCGTGGTGTTGTTGGTCAATATTTTCCACAACCGCGTGTTCTATGACAACTTTAAATGTTCTGCTTTTACACTATCACATGATGTTCTTCTCTGTCGTCACCTGCATTTTTTAAAATGATCTTTATTGTTTCCTCAATGGTCCTAAATTGTGAAATGATGCTGATTAACAGTGTTGCCGTTGAACGGCCGCGAGGAGTAAGTTTACTCGTGTGTGCCGTGCGTCCTGAACAGGGTGTTAAGTAGTTGGTTGTAGTACCTTTCCGAATGTGCAGATGAATGTGCACTGCAGTCGTCCAGGCGGTTGTGCTATGCTTGACTTCATCTGCGTGCCGCTCACTACAATTCGGGGATCACATCGGTGCACATCTCTTCAGCCGGACTGCCATGAAAACAGTCTGTTTACATGGAAGAGAGATAGTGGTCTTGTTCAGTTAGTTGTGCCTGACCCTGGCCCAACGTGCTGGTCAGTATGTTGTGCCTGACCAGGCTAATTTCTCAGTTCCCCGATTAACAGTGTATCTCAACATCTTTCCTGACAAGACTGAAAGTACACACCTTGTCGTAAATAGTAACCTGACTGTTAGAGTTTTGCAAGCCAGCAAATAAGATCACCCCGGGATCAAGATGCTGAGCAGCGCATGAGCTGCAGTGGTCAGCGATCCATAGCTGACTGCTAGCGTCAGGGCCAGCGAACCAGAGCTGCCAAGACCCTTCTACTCCTCCACGCGGTGATCCTGGATAACAGGCTGCAGCAGGCTAAGGAGAAGGGATCGAAGAGGGAATGCTAACCCGGTACTCAAAAAATGCTTGCTGAAGTCGGATGTGTTGGACCGAAAGGTGCAAATATCGCAGCCAAGCTGTAAATACGACACAACGCATTCCGTTCTCTGGACTACATTCTGCTACTTAAGCCGTTTCAGGGTTTGGTAGTGTGAGATTGAAAACGAACGAAGAAGAAGATTAACCCAGCTCACAAAAACTGCGTAGTCTGTAACAGTTCTTCCTCAACGTCAAACTGAAGACGTGCCAGCTTGGACTGTCTGCCTCACCACTGATAAGAACGAACAAACAACAGAGCATGTTTTACATTACTATCCCACTGTATGACCAGTTATGGACGATACACTGGCCCAACAATTCAACACTAGACGTATGGAGCTCTAAACAACGGGCGAGTTCATCGCAGAAATTCGCCTGACACGTCTTAACATCGCAAATACGATTATAGAAAGAAGTTAATGCTTTGAGATTGCCTTTTCTTTTTAGCCCCCAATCCGTCTTGTTTGTCGGCTTGTTTTTTATGTTGTTTGTTGTTGAACAATTTATATTTGCCCTTGATTTAATATTTGGGAACCACGTATAAGAATCTTACGGATTGCTAAGAAGGTTAATAATTGAGTGATGAGAGGAGAGGGGTAAACGTCAAGGTAGGAGAATGGTTAGAGCGCTGGCTACTTACAGCAAAGGTGCAGAGTTCTACTTCTTCTTTGACTTGCGCCATAAATAGGACGTTTGTAACGTTGTGTGGTAGGTTACATTGAAATCTGCCAAGTTTATTGTGGGGTTATTCGAGAGATGAACTGTATGGTGATCGACTTGTCAAGTTTATGATGGGAAATACATGTAGTTATTAGACAGATAAACTGTATGGGGACCGATTTGTCAAGTTTATTATGGGAAATAGATGTAGTTATTCGAGAGATGAACTGTATGGGGACCGACTTGTCAAGTTTATTATAGGAAATACATGTAGTTATTCGAGAAATGAACCGTATGGGAACGAGATAAAACGTCGATAGATAAAGTGGTTATTTGAGTGATAAATTGTTTGCGACAAGATAAGCCAGTGACATACACCATGTTTATACGAGAAATAGATTTTGTCGTTTGATGAGATCCAATGAAAAAGATAATGGCGAGCATCATTGGGGACATGAAGTTCTCGATAACCATGATTGCCTTTAAAAGTCGACATGACACACGATGATGATGACTCACACAATTACGTTTACTGTGCAGTATTCTGCCTTTTCTCTTATTTTCCATGTTGTGTTAATATAATCTAAAGTACTTGGCTCGCAAGACGGGTTCTTCATTTCTGGGTACCCTCTCCCACCAACACGATAAAAGTTAAAGATGTTTGGGCAGAATACAAGTGACTGTTGCAATCTCATACCCCCCTCCCCGCCACATCAATTTACAACGCAACTGTGACGTCTGTGTACAAGTACGCACGTGCGGTGCTCTGTGTGCGACAGAGACAAGAATTGTACAACTTCCAAACTGAGATTATGTCGCAAGAGACGACTATCAGGTGGCTGTTTAACCTTTCTAGGCAGAAGGGCTCTTCGAGTCATGGGAGTTTAACCCATCGTCATTCGGTCGCACTGAATACTAGCTGAGTCCCGAGAGACCTTCTAGTTAAGTAAGAGAAATCTAGAACGTACATATAACAAGCCAGGAATCACAGGGCGAATACCTAGTTTTCCCACACTCGATAAGCACACGGGGTTAGAAAAATTAACCATTGGAACCACCCAAAGTCATAAAATGCGACTGAAGAGTGTTTCAGTTTGGGGGTTGTAACCTCATCATGTATAACCGCCACTGAAAATACTCTGCTGTAGGATTGATGTAAAGATGTCACGGCTGCAGTGGTGGTCCTATGCCTTGCTTGAGGCTAAAGGATCAAGATGCTAAACAGTGCATAAGCTGTAGCGATGAGCAACCCAAAAGCTGACTGCTAGCGTCAGGGATAGCGACCCAGAGATGCCAAAACCCACGTGGTGGTCCGCTACAACAGAGAAGACTGGCTAAGGAGAAGGATGTGTCGGTCCGAAAAATGCAAATATCGAATTCAAGCTGTAAACTACTACACAGCGCATTATGTTCTCCTGGGACTGCATCCTGCTACTTGCAAAGCACTTTTCGTGGCTTATTATCTGGAGTTTGTAGAACGAAGAAGAAATTCGAAGCTAACAGATAATCAATCAATTCGTTTTCCGGGAACCTTAACAAAAACAATATGTAAGCGTTGGCTGACTACAACTCCCGAATGTACTTCCCTGAACATGTCTCTTCAAAGTATTTGTGTAATGTACTTTCTTCTATGTGTCTATTAAAAGCGTTTCATGTCTAGACGATTATTCGTTACCCGGATGCCCGTGGTAACTTAGGCGTGAATCTTTTTTCCAGTAATTGGCTCTTTCACGCAACTTTCCCGCGATTTTCCACCAATAGTTGACCTCTCTATCATGCACCGAACCCACACGTTGCTCAATACAACATCGAACGAGTGAATGCGAAGTGGGGACGTTTTGTTTCCCAGTTGTTGTTATTGTCCACAATGAAACGGTTTACTTTTTTGTGCGCCCTGAAAAGGACGTTAAGCAGTCAGTAAAACAGTATCGCAAATACAGTGGTTTCCCCCGGAGGACAGGGGCGACCGACCCCAACGTCCACAGGTGGCGGATAGTGGAGCGACCGGCCCCAACCAGGCACGTCCACAGATAGAAGATAGTGTAACGATCTACCCCAACCAGGCACGTCCACAGGTAGCGGATAGTGGGGCGACCGGCCCCAACCAGGCACGTCCACAGGTGGCGGATAGTGGAATGACCTCCAGATATGGAGCGTCAGCTGCGATATAATAACTGTACGAATAAGCAGTCGTGGACCAACCGGCGGTGTATTCCAGCAGGATGGGATGGGACAACAGGTGGCACTGCTTTCCCTACTGAAATACCCAATGTGTCCTATAACGGGTACACCAAGCGGGTAAGAGCCGCTATATGCTCTAGCCACGGGAAGGAAACCACGGTAGACAAACCAACCTACTGCCTTGCAGGCACCATCGGGAGATGGAAAGGCTTTGGGAGACAACCCAAAACATAAAACTCAACCCGACTTGCCGAAGACGGAGTGTGTCAGCTACGGCGCAGGAACCGGGATAAATCAGGGCACACACGCACCAACATGATATGGTCATGGGACAGTCTACCCTATCGTCATGGTGTCGCTCCTACAAGTTACAACCGGGGAGGAGCGGTGCCGGGCCTCCAGCCTCGAGGGGACCATCCCAAGCAACTGGTGCCTCCATTTTCCATCAGAGGATAGGAATGTTTCCGCCAAGATAGGGAAAAAAAGAGGAATAATAACACTAGTCAACAACTCTATACCAGCAGTAGAAACAAATAGATGTGGACCAGATTAACTAGAATACATCACAGTAAAGATCATCCTACCCAGTGGAGACTCAATGAAAACAAACTCATATAGTCCACCAGCCACATCTCTGGCAATCCACAAAGTAAAAATCGAAAAGTCGAGACATCTCATAGTGGGAGATTTTAACAGTCACTCCCCAAGCTGGGGATATGAAACAATGGACCAGAGAGGTGAGGAGATAGAAGATTGGAAGATAGAAAATACTCTCATTCTAATAAATATGCACTGGAAAGTGGGTTACAGATTGCGGATTGCAGATTAACATCTCAAAGACAGTTACAACATGCTCCTCACTGTACAACACCAAGGAAGAAACAAAACTTAATCTAAATGGCAAAGAGCATGTACAAGAGACTCACATGGAGCGAACACATACATCAGAAAGCAACCAGAAAACTATCCCTTATGAAAAAGCTGACCGAAATAAGCTGAGATGAAAATAGCAACGTCCTTAAAAATGTATTACTGGCACAATCAGGCCAGTACTTGAATTCGGCATGGCATCCTGGACCACAGTATACAAAACAAACACGGAAGGCCTAATCAAAATTCAATATTCGGGCTTAAGGATAATAACAGGAGGAATGAAGACTGCACCAATCCAGACAATGGAAGCATATACGGATATTAGACCCATACATACTAGATGAGAGAAAAGAGTGCTGCCACATAGGGAAAAGATGCTACGCATGCCTGATCATCCCATACATATCAAACTGAAACACCCAATTAAAAATAGGCTAAAGAAAACCAGCTTCATCCATATACAAAACCACCTACAGCAAAAATATGGACAACTAATACCCAACCAACCTGCAGAAATAGAAATGCTTATCAACTATGACGAGCCATGCTGCAGCATAAACAACATCGCAATAAGTACAGAGATCTCAGGAATCAGAAGAAAATACTAAAAACAATGTCCAAGTACTGAAAACAAGCAATGATTGAGGAGAAATATAATACCAAGGAATGGACACACATGGTTCAGCAGAGGGGGCAGGCCGAAACGGGGGAGGAGGCATATTCATAAGACACAAAAGTGGAAATATAACAGAAGAGGCCCTCTCAACAGGAAAGTTGTCCACAAACCTCAGAGCAGATTCTATGACCCTCCTGCGACCACTGAGAATACTTCAAACAGAAAGGCAACCATCAACAAAAATAGCTGTATTCACAGACTGCAGAGTACTAATAGAGACAATACAAAAAACAAACAACGAACCACTGTTATCAGAGCAGAACTAGGAAAACTCCAGAGATCCTCAACAATAGCGCTCCAGTGGCTACCCTCCCATTGCGGAATCACAGAAAACGAGAGAGCTGACGCTTTAGCAAAAAAATGGCAACACAAAGGCACAATTTAATCATCGAGTACCATACAGAGAGATCAAGAACATCATAAGAAATCAGTATATACACCAATGGGGAAAAGACAGAAACATAAGCAGTACACCAGACCCAATTCACCAACTCAAAAGAAATAACAATCTTATTTCGTCTGAGAACTGGACACTGAAGATCTCACACGCCGATGTATGTCCATGTGGAACATGAGGACAGAGCCCTGAACAGTCTATAGGAATGCCCACTCTATAGAAAAATGAGATGCCAGAGGGTGCAGAGTTAAGACAGAAGCTGTGGGGCAGCCGCTCCGATCTGGTGAAGACTACAGACTTCATCATGGCGACTGACCTGCGGATATAGCATGACCAAGGGATCCTGAACGCAAAGAAAGAAAGACAGTCGTTCCCAAACGTTTTCTGTTCATGGCGCCTTTAGTGTACCAAGATTTTGCCACATACCCTAAAATTAGAGCATACGCTCACCTAACAGTTGGAGTTGGTGGGGTTAGACTCAATCAATCTTCTTCTTCTTCGTACGCAGTCAGACAGTAACCATTATTTTTTCGAAAAAAGCAGCGGTTATCCTGAGGCTGTCGCCACTGCCATAGAGCTTTTCTTGCAGTTTCACTGGTGATGGCCACATCTGCTCTCTCTGATCCTCGTATGTCGGGCAGTTCTGCAGCAGATGTTCAGCGGTCATTTTACCAGTACCGCATTGGCATTCGTCGGTACCACCTATCTTCAATTTGTTGAATAGGTGGTACCTCAGTCTATTGTGGCCAGTGCGAAGTCTGAAGACAACGACCTGCTCTCTTCGGTTCAACTGGTAATAGGCATCGTTTTTGGTGTAACCAGTAGGTTCGGTTTCCCATTTGGTCATGCATCTGGCTTTGATAAGCCGTTTTGACTCTTCGTACGTCATACTAGTATCTGTTTGTGGTAGTCTTGCACCTTCTTTTGCCAGTCTGTCTGCCTCCTCGTTGCCTTGGATGTTGCAGTGTGATGGGACCCACTGTACCACTACCCTTTTTGGTGCGGACTGCTGGCACAGTTTGCAGAGTACTGCTCTTAAGTCATTAAGCTCAGTGTTTTTCTGGCTTTTTAGCGCTGTGACTACGGCGAGAGCATCTGTAAGCAGGACTATATGGCTTTCATTTTCATTGTGTGTCACCATTTCTTCCACTGCCGCCCTCAGTGCCTCTGCCTCCGCTCTGAAATTGCTTGTGTACTTACCAGTAGCGAATGACAGTGTTATTTTTCTGCCATTTGGTAGGTTCAGGAATGCTCCTGCCCCTCCGTTCTGTGTAGTGTTTGTTACAGAACCGTCGGTGTATGCATGGGTCCAGTTCATGCTTGGGTAGCTTTTCGATATGAAGCTTAGGGTAGACTCAATCAATCAAAGTACGTCGCTCCTCTCGGAGTATAGACCATAAACAACATCCCACCTGCATGTACCGTCCTTTGCTGCTCTTTCTGCCTCTCTCCATGTGTAATCATTTAATCTTAGTTCCTTTACACATTCTTTGACACCCCTCTCAGCTCGCATTTGTGATAACGTCCTCGGCATCATTGAATCGCTATCCTTTCAGTCAAGGTAACAAGAAAAAATCAGCGGGTACCAGGTCGGGAGAATATGGAGAATGTTCCAAGGTAATCACGTTGTACTTTGCAAGATACTGCTTCACCAGTAGGGATCGATGTACTGGTGCATTGTCATGCAGCATAATCCAACTGTTTGTTCTCTATTTTTCTGGTAGTTTTCTTCTGATTGCATTTCATAGATGGTGGAAGATATCGGCGTACATTTCCTTGTTACCCGTTCAGCCTCCAGGAATGGAATCATGGTAGACAATACTGGGAATGAATAAAAAAAACAACTTTCAACATAACTTTTCCTTTGCTCTTACCAAAACGAAATTTCTGTGTCCGGGGAAATGTGGGAGATTTCCATTCAGAGGACTGACGTTTTGTCTGAGGATCGTACAAAACACCAGGTTTTATCTCCTGTGATTATATGTTGAGAAAATTGTTATCTTGATCAGCCGTTGTGAATAGGTCTCCTCCCAGGGTCAATCTCGTTTCTTTCTGTTCAGGAGATACCATTTTGGGAACCATGTGTTGACAAACACAGTGCATGTGCTGTTTATTGTGGAGAATACTGTGGTAATTCCAATTGATATTCCAAGTTCTGAGGCTATTTTCTCGACACTAATTCTTCTTCTGTCCGCACACACAACATTTCGAACACGCTCAATATTTTCATTGTTGATCGAGGTTGACGGTCGTCCTCAACGTGCATCATCATCGACACTAAGGCGACCTTCACAGAAACGCTTGCGCCACTCAAATACTTGGCGATTTCTTCATTGCGGTATTACCATATGCTTTATTAAGCAATGTTTGTGTCTCTGAGGGTGACTTCTCAAGTAATACATAGAATTTGACATTTGTACGATGTTCAATCAGGAACATTTTCAACTCCGACGATGCAACGAGCACAACACACAAACAAAATTATGTAACTTCTGTTCGAGAGTATATATGAAGGTTGCGCCTGTCATGTCATTTCATCAAGGTCACTACCAACTTATGAATATATATTCTCCATAATATCATCTTTCGTTCAAACACGAGTTGATCTTGGAATAAAACTGCACAACCACATTTATTTCCTGTTCCACATTGATTTTCGTACGATACTTGCTTTTTATCACAGCGACCGCCCAAATCCCAGCTTTGCACAGATATGAAGTTGCAAATGGAATTAAGATTCGCCGAGCTTAACTACTCAGCAGCTGACATGAATCTTTTTACTGACATTCAAAAGTCAATTTGATGCTGCCAAATGTTCTCTTCTGGGGATTGTCGCGGGATAGTTCAATACTTTTATTCTCCTACATTTAATACATGTTTATAAGATAATCAACGGAGAGTATAAATTAGACTAATAAACAAGTTTATCAAAATGCAGCCGCCTTCAAGAAAAAGAGGGCACAGCCACACTCTAATTAGAGAAAGATCCAGAAAAGAAACCAGACATTTTTTTGTTGGTCAGAGAGTGGCGAATGCTTGGAATGAATTGCCACAGAAAATAGTGGAGGCAGGATCAATTAATGCATTCAAGAATAGATTGAATGCCCATATCTATTTTTAGATCAAGTGAATGTATAAAAGAAGCTGGTTGTATACAGACTCTACATAGTCTTGTAAACCGGTATAAAGACCGTTAATTTAAGAAGTAAATCCAGATGGAGCTTTGGCCTGAATGTGTCTTGAATCTATGCAACTGTTGTCGACATTATCTTCTTGAATGTATTTTTAAAAACTAGTTGATAAGCTGTTATATGCGCTCTGCTAAACAGATTTTATGTTGCGAGAAAATAAACTTCTTTGGGGACCACAAACAGTTGTAAAAAAGGGAATACAATTCTTCCCACCATCTTCGTCCATTTTGCTTCCTCATAGCTGCAGTTTCATTTTCTGAAGACTGATTCCTTCCCTACCAAATCCAAATGCGCATGTTGTATCACTACAGGGGAAGAAGCAACGCATTTAACTTTTCTAAGATATCACTCACATATGCTGGTTATACAAACCATTGGTTCCACTATGTGTTTGTCGTGTTTTTCCTCTTAAAAAAAAGTGTGCACACACTTTCTGTCGTAATTCAAACGCTCGGGACAATACATTGCCACGAGAGAGCCAACGCAATGGGGCAGTAGTATAACACAGTTGTATTCGACTCTCAAATCCTCACAGTTAAAAAAAAAATGAACATTACTTGGACTTGGCGACATTTAAAAAATAAAATTTCCACATTACCTACCTACACATTGTAAGAATAAGCAACGTCAGTACAGACACCAGCGCACTTTGTCCACTCCACATTATTTTCAAACATAAAATATGGCCTACATCTCGAATAAGTCTTCTAAAGTACGTCCCGTTTTTCCGGACGGACGCCGAAGAAGAAGATTATGATCAAAGGACGCGTGCAATACTCCCATTCATTGCGTCTTCTGATCGCTAACTGACGTAAGTTCAGTCATTGCGTCTTCTGGTCGCTAAATGATGTGAGCTCAGTCATTGCGTCTTCTGGTCGCTAAATGATGTGAGCTCAGTCATTGCGTCTTCTGGTCTCTAAATGATGTGAGCTCAGTCATTGCGTCTTCTGGTCGCTAACTGACGTGAGCTCATTCATTGCGTCTTCTGGTTGCTAACTGACGTGAGCTCAGTCATTGCGTCTTCTGGCCGCTAACTGACGTGAGCTCAGTCATTGCGTCTTCTGGCCTTTAACTGATGTGAGCTCAGTCATTGCGTCTTCTGGTCGCTAACTGACGTGAGCTCAGTCATTGCGTCTTCTGGTCGCTAACTGACGTGAGCTCAGTCATTGCGTCTTCTGGTCGCTAACTGACGTGAGCTCAGTCATTGCGTCTTCTGGTCGCTAACTGACGTGAGCTCAGTCATTGCGTCTTCTGGTCGCTAACTGACGTGAGCTCAGTCATTGCGTCTTCTGGTCGCTAACTGACGTGAGCTCAGTCATTGCGTCTTCTGGTCGCTAACTGACGTGAGCTCAGTCATTGCGTCTTCTGGTCGCTAACTGATGTGAGCTCAGTCATTGCGTCTTCTGGTCGCTAACTAATGTGAGTTCAGTCATTGCGTCTTCTGGTCGCTAACTGCCGTGAGCTCAGTCATTATGTCTTCTGGTCGCTAACTGACGCGAGCTCAGTCATTGCGTCTTCTGGTCGCTAACTAATGTGAGCTCAGTCATTGCGTCTTCTGGTCGCTAACTGATGTTAGCTCAGTCATTGGTCCTCTGGTCGCTAACTAATGTGAGCTCAGTCATTGCGTCTTCTGGTCGCTAACTGATGTGAGCTCAGTCATTGGTCCTCTGGTCGCTAACTGATGTGAGCTCAGTCATTGCGTCTTCTGTCCCGAACCCCTTAATTCAGTCTCGTATTCGTAATTAGACGCTCTCTCATCAGGAGACGTAGGTCTGTCATTTGTGTGTTTTCCGAGTACAGAAATTCTTGGCGTTAATATCGTTGCCGCATCTAGCTTACTACGTTAACTTTCTCTCGTTAAACAGACTGACCACAGTGAAATCTGTTCTTATTCGTATTAAAATTAAAATAAGGCGAGGCTGCGGCGGCTCTGTGGATGTATATAATGGGGAAAAAAAACATTTTTTTGGAAAAAGTTGATTACGGTTGAGAACCTCTTTATACTGGCTTAAAAGACTCTGTATACAACCAGTTATTTTCTTGTTTTTACCCTACCCGCAGGAGGTTGTTGGGGCATCACTCAGCGTGTGAGTCATGTGTCTTGTTCATCTTGCAAACCAGGAAGGGTCCAATCTCTCTCGGGCGATGTATTTTAGTTCATTATTGTCCCGTGTGTACATTTCACAGCCACATCAAAACCGACACTGTCTGCAAATAAGGACGTACATTTCGTGAATTTCAGCCGTGTGCACTAGATCGTGGAAATACGATACATGGCAGCCGAGATACTATAACATATAGTCGATGACCATGCCAGAATAATCGGAGGAGAAAACAATACAAAATGAACGAACTAGTTAAACCAGATGAAAATCAGTGACACGTTTTTGTGGATACAAGTGTACGTCATCGACTAGTGTGAATTGCAGTCACATCCGTGACCTAGTTGCATCCATAATGGATTGAAACACGAGCGCAGAGTTAGACCCGTGACCTGATAAAATGCCATCTTTGCTACGTTCCTGCTTATCGCTCTCGAAAAGGGTTTTTATTTGGGTGTATTCCAAATATATGTGTAGATGGCCAGCCAATACGCCGTAATATTTTTTTTTTTTTTTTTTTGCGTTCGCCTTATTTCTCTAAATCCTCAAGGCGGTGTGCGTTGCACTGTGGTTTTTATTTTGCGCCTGTCGGCCCAATGCATCCGACTTCAGCATGCATTTTATGTAAGGGTCTGCTTCCTCCTGCATTTTCTAAGGGTTTGCTTCCCCGGGGTAACGGCTGGTGCTGTGATGGGGATCGAACCCAGCACCTTCGGATTGTGAGCTATGCCACTTATCCACTAGGCCACGCCGTCCCCCGCCGTAATATAACCGAACGGACTCCAGAATGCGGTAGGCATACGGGTCATGGCGAAGCGTTTAGGGACATCTCTCACGATCAAAACTTGCTTGTGTTAAGATTAAATCCCTATAGGGTAGAATGCTCTCCAACTCGCGGGTTTGTAACACTCAACCATTCACACACAAATTGCCTGCTGGGTTTGGATTAAACTGGATTTCAACGAACGCTCTGAAACCACTACTCTATGTTAGATATAACCCCAGTGGTGCCCGTATGAAAATAATGTGGTCACTTTCACACTCCAAGCATTTCGTAAACGGTAACTAAGGAGGGGTGTGCATGGGACTGGCAACCTCATCATGCAAACAAAAAACAAAAACAACCACGACATTATCGTTATAATCAGCCACTGCAAAAGGTAGTGTAGACGATTCCTGTATTTAAAACAAATGATTCCCATTGTAACCAAAATATGAATGAGTTTCAAAATATTGAAAGTTTAGATACATTTGCGATTGGCGGTTACAAGATTCCAGAGTTACGATACACAGACGACACAGTGATATTATCAAGAAGTGCAAAAAAGACTAGAGCAACTAATTTCAGCCGTAAATGGATACAGTAAAGATCATAACCTGTTTATAAACATAAACAAAAGAAAGATAATAACCACCGACAAAACACGATGTGAACATAAATTTACAGTGGGTGGTGAGGAAATAGATCAGGTCACACATTTTGAATATCTGGGCTCCAGAATTGACAAAAAATGGCGACTGTTTGAAATAAATCAGAAGGAGACTAGCCATGACAGAGACTGAACAACCTGAAGAAATTATGGCAGAGTACCAACAAAAGTTAAAGTCTAATAGTGTGTTTTTACTGTGGCAGCTTATGTCTGCGAATCATGAACGATTACCAAAACTTCTAGACAAAGAACCGAATCCTTCGAATCAAAATGTTACAGAAAAATTCTCAGTATATCCACGGCGGAGAAAAAGACAAATATAAACATTCGGCAAGAGTTGAACATAGAGGATAACTGGTTTATCAATTCCATTTTGGCAAGAAAATGTAATTACTCTGGTCACATCAAGAGATACAACAGTCTTGATAGAGCATTGGTGGAAGATATAGTGTCAGGCAAAAGAGGCAGGGGTAGACCAAGAAGACGATGGCACCAAGATATCTAGGTATGGCTGTGGTGGAGGCTGGAGTTTTGGTAAGAGAAAGAGGTTTTTTTCCCCAGACATACTGTGATGAGAGTGACGTTCTATAAAGGACATGATGATGGATGAATATGCGATATGGAAATACACATATGAGAAACTAATTTACACTGGGAATCAGACTAATAATTTACATCTTCATCTATAGTTGGGGTCCACAAACCCCACTTTGGGAACCGCTCGCTGTATACAAAACACGAATACAAGGTCAGTCACGGTTTCTTATCTAAAATTGTCGGTGCCTCTTGTGGCAGAGTTCTCTCGCAATCTTTCAAGAGCACGATCCCCATAGGTGCTTTGTAAGTTACTTTAAGCATTTTATAGAAGTACTGGTCTAGGGTTGTCTTTATCTGCGCAGACATCCTGCAAGTCACGTGCCACTGTTAATGCAATTTTTCGGTGTTTTTGCTGCTAACTAAACTATGGTGTCTGTATTTTACAATTAGAGTGTTTGAGTAATAGTGATAGAGCAATTGTTCCTCATCGAGCTACTAGGTTTTATCTCCATTGTCGACACCCTTGGGCAACCCAGATGTAAATCTATGCATAACTTACTATTAGGGAAGGTGGGGCAACGAGGAAAGGCACTGGCCACGCTACGTCATAAACAGGATGAGTATAGAGCAATGATCCTTATATAACATTCCATCCCCAACAGCCGTATGTTCCATCTCAAATCCAGGTATGCGAACAAAAGAAGTAGCATTTGGCAACAGCCAGTGTCCTTCCATGAGAAGCTGTACGGAAGTGTACAGATCCTCGAGTCGACTGCTGATTTGTTAGAGTAATTGAAGTTGAGATCTGAAGACGAACGAGGAAGAAATCCAGGTATAGTTTCCTTAAACCAACAAGGCCCAAACAGTCATGTCCTGAAAGTCATCGCACTGAACTATGGCACGAAAGGATATAGGATCCAGGGATCGAGCTTCAGGAGGAACCTACCCCTGGACATCACTTATCCTACTCACTTTAGAAGACAATAAATAGACTGGCGTATCACTATGTGTGAAGAACACGTAGAAATGGTATCTGTCAGATGGCGATACATATGCCTACGGTGCGGTACAAGATACAGGTCATCGGATGATTTGTCCCAACCTTCCGGATACATCTGACGAGAGCGGATACATCTGACGAGAGCGACATGCTGAAGGCGAATGACAGAGTAATTCAAATCGGGGATTACTCATGACGTGGTGCTTGGACACGGAAAGTAAAGTAAGTGTCTTCCATGTGACTACCTTTGTCGATTGTGTACAATATTCGCAGGGGTCAACTTACTCATGAACCTCGGATTGCACTACAGGAGGACCCCGGCTCATTTTGAAGTACTACTCGGATGTAAGAAGAGCCGCTGTAACCAGCTACAAAAGGAAGTGATGGTCAAACCGAATAAAGCACTAGTTAGACCCAGATTGGAGTACTGTGTACAGGTGTGATCCTTATCATAGAGGGGATATAAACATGCTGGAAAGAATACAAAAAAGAGCGACAAAGCTGATAGTGGGATTCCTAAATTACAGTTATGAGGAAAGGCTCAGAAAAACCGGCCTACAGCGTCTAGAAAAGAGAAGAATTTGATGTGGCGCAATACAGGTTTATAAGATGATCAGAGGAACGGATAATTATCAGAGGAACGGATAAATTAGACTAAAACAAGTTTTTCAAAATACAACCACCCACAAGAATAAGAGGGCACAGCTACAAATTAACTAAAGAGAGGTCCAGATTAAATATAAGGAAATATTTTTTGAGTCAGAGAGTGGTGAATGCTTGGAATGTATTGCCACAGGAGGTAGTGGAGGCAGGGACAATTAATGCATTAAAGAATAGATTGGATGCGCATAGTTTTTAGACACGGTGATGTAAATGAAACTGGTTGTATACAGACGCTGCAGTCTTCTAAACCAGTATAAAAACGTTAATTTAAAAGAAACGTAAAGAGTTCATTCAGTTCAGCAGGAGTTATTTTTGAACAACCATTTTTGCACGAAATGCTTTACTAACCTAACCTGTGTTGTGTTGTGTTGTGTTGCAAATCTCTGCTGGCTTGGTTAAACATGGCGCCATATAATCAATGATGATAATGGGCGCATATGCATTGCGTGGGATTTAGGAGGGTCGCAACCTACAAAGTGTTGAGAACCGCTGCTATTGCGAGCAGAACATCATAGTTCGTGATAAATATTTACTCTTCTAGTTCAGTATAACTTGGTTCTTTATAACAGTATTTTTCTAGAAGTCACGATATAGTTACTATTTGCAGTCAGTCATTTCTTTATATAGTGTATATCTATTTATCTAGTTGTGACATCGATATCATGAGGGTGCCAACACATTTCTGACTTATTTCGAGTTCCTGATAACACCACACAATAGACGCGACCTAATATATTTGGAAAATTATAGTACTTGGAATTATGGTTTCCAAACAGTCAGGTGTATGCCTGCTATCAGGTAGCTATTTACTTCCTACAACTTACCAGGCCTTGGGGAGTGTAGGTGGAGCATTGGTTAGGAATTTAATTATTTTACGATATGTTTGCAGAGTGAGCGGACAACATCCTGCTTTGTTTTTCAATTTTAAACTGACGAGGAGTATTTTTATTTGTGTGCACATCGTTTACACGGGATCTTCGAGTTAATCTTCCGTCTCCGATAAAACTAATCGCTTGATCCCTCTTCCCTTTACACCAGGGTTCGCTTGAAACTTTCGGGGTTAGAACACCGGCCATTTCGCCCTTACGTTCGTTTATTGAGAAACTCTGTAACAGGCACACACAAATTAATTAATTAAAACAATTACGTAAACAGAAAGAAAAGAAAAACCCATCAGTACGTCATTGCTTGATGACCCGTTCCATAGCGAGTTAGCGAGTCCATAGCAAATTATGTAATAGTTAATGTTCAACACTTGTCCAATAAGAGGGTTAATAGATATATCGAAAACGATACATAAGGCAACGTGTATACTGCTAGGTGTTTATAGAGTTAATTCGAATATTAGAATCAAAATATGTCTATGGTAACAATACTACAGAATAAGTTTTAATCTATTCTAGTCAGGGTTGTCAGTCGTGGTTAATTTGAGCCAATCTTGCTGTTTTTATAGTTGGCTCACTCAAGTTTATGTCAAGTATTAGCTAACATTTAAGTGGGTAATTTGGACTAATTTGACATGTAACAATAAAAAAAACAACCTTTTGCTTTTTTTCAATAGACCAAATAAATGATTTGTATCATTGTTCAATAAAGATGACAATAACGTAACAGAGTGTCAGAGTATCTTATTACCTATATTACACCTACTATTAAAATGATCTGCAAATCTCATCAACCCCTAATTATATCACTAACAAAATTAAATACTGCAGTTTAGTTTTTGTTTCGTTTATAATCATCTAAATTTCTTGTGGACTACTTGTTCTCGTGGCTTGTTTCTATGTTTAGCTTTAACTCTTGTATATTTTTGGCGCTGATCAGTCATATAACAAGTGCATTTTACTTTAACTGCTCGCAAACTATATTGTCATTATAGTATTGACACCAGTACTTTTGTTGTGTTCTAAAATTAAATTTGGCAAGCAGTGCTTTCGTAGAAAAGGTTGAATGATTTGAGGGATCCGGCATGGGGGAAAAAAGGTTAAAAATCCACAGCACAAATCATAGATAATCCATATATAAAGACCAAATTTGTTTAGTAAAATGATCGAAATAGTAGAGTGACATCAGCTGAAGAGGCCTCTTAGGGGTTGCATGCGTTGGCTTAACTAATCTAAGACTTAGGTCACATTGGCCTCACGTCAGATTATAGGGAGAAACAGTGAATGGGCTGACGTCAGCCAGCGGCTGCTTACATCAGGGTCTACGAGCCAGAGCAAGGTTAAGATCCTATTCCGTCTCCAAGTGATGGCGCTGGAAACACTGCACCCGTGCAGCCTTGCTGAGAAAGTAAGGGTCGAGTTGGAAAGGCAAACCCGGTTCTAAATATGTGCGGTGCTGAAACCAGAAGTGTCGGGTCGAAAGGCGCAGATACCGCAGCCTCGCTGTAAACTGCGACAGAACGTATCACAACGTGTTTTTTTTTCAGGATGAACGTGGACGAATAAGAAGATACTGTATCTGCAGAAAATTATACAGCCTAGTTTGAACAAAATTATTGACAACAGAGAGAAAGCAGCAATGTTCACCGTAGATGAGACTAGTCTGTGATGGAATGTGATACAATCCAAAACTGGTATTGCCAATGAGGGACAATCGATGCCTAGATTTAAAGGTGATAAAGATGGGTTTGCTTCAAGCTACATCCTATGCTCATTTATTATTCAGAAGATTATATGGCTGTAGATTTTTATTTATTACTTATTTATGGATATGTTATTCATTTGTTATGTTTATTTATGTGTTGCGGTTATATAGTTAGTTTTATGTTTGCGTTCTTTGGCGGCGCTCATGCATTTGTAAGCTAAATAAAGTTGATGCTCCATATTGGTCGACTTTCATCGATGGGTCCTGTGCTTCCTAACCTGTCGAAATACTGAGTGGTATGCCTGTATATATTAGTAACCTTATCTCAAACAATTGGCCCATTTTCAGACAGCCTACATCCTTCTTCCTCCGTCGTTCGTTCTCAAACTTTTGCTATTAAGCCACGGAAATGGCTTTGTAAGCAGCAGGATCTCGTCCGGAGAGCGGAATGCGTTGTGTCGTAGTTCACATCTTGGCTGCGATATTTGCACCTTTATATCCGACACCTTGTTATGATATGCTTGAAAAGTTGCAATGACTTTATTGTTTGGTACCCGAGCATGCATTTACGTCGCCTATTGTGTATGAATATTATAATGTTATGTTGAGGCTATTCGGCTATACATCACCCAGCTGACACGCTTGGTTGGAGGGGACACACTTCAATTATGTTGTTTTATTTTCCCCATGAATTCGTAACGCTAAAGTGTCTATTATTTCAATGGTATATTCACACACACACTCCCAGACATGCATGCATGCTCGGTTAGAAAAGGAAAATGTCATTGCAACTTTCCAGACATGTCTTTAGACTACTAAAGAGGGATGTGCAACTTTTTCACATAGAATCAAATACATTAATGCGCCTCTGCAAAAAACTGTATATATATATATTATGTAAAGTAAGTAGCATGCACTTTACAGAATGTAGCTGTTTACGATTCAACGCCATTACACACGGTTTAACACATAACTGCTCTGTTCTTCTCTATATTTGTGGAGAATCTCAGCACAATGCACAAATTCCGTATCACCGGTGATTGGGTAGATTTGAAACATAATTTTGAATGTTGCCCGGGCAACGGCCGTTAAACCTAATCTTCAGCGTACGAAGAAGAAGAAGGAACCTAATCTTCGATTTCCAACTGCCGAGGGATTTTTAACGCGCGCGATACTGGAGACGGGCGTCCGATCTCTACTACCCAGAGATCCGCGAAATACCAGACAGTCCACGTGAAAAAATATCGGTCTCCGCCGTGATTTGAAACCGAGGTCGACGTCTTACCTCGAAACTACTCCTTACAACTGCCGACCTATTTGGTTGTTAGAAGTTTCTTGTTGGCTATTACTGTCTGTACTAAAGGAGCGATCGAAAGGAGAAAAAAAAACCGCTGTGTGTGTATGTGTGTGTATATATATATATATAAATTTTGAGGAAAACTTAACGTCTGGTCAGACAACACATACTGATCAGACATGTTAGTCAGGGTCAGACAGAATATATATGCCAAGACCCTCCCGCCTCGAATTCTTCACAGATCCCCCTGGAAATTGACTGTTATTCTTGACAGTCCCGACTAACAAGTTGTCGGGTAGACATGATCGCCGTAGTAGTGAGCGACACGCAGATGAAGCCAAACATAGCACAACCGCCTGGCCTGGTGGACTCCGGTCCACCTCTATCAGCACGCTCGGGATGTAAGGAAAGCTACTGCAACCTGCCACTTAACGTCATTTTCAGGACCCACAAAAGAGGTAACCTACTCATTGTGGACATTCGCAACAACAACAACAGCAACACACATATATATTCACGACACATACAGCAGAAACCAGTGCTTTCCATTTTGATCTGTGTGATACCACTATTGTTAGTACATGTATGTTCTTCAAGCCCCTAGTGGAGCCCTGCCTGATGATTGTTCTGCGGAGAGTTGATTTCGCTCTTCCTCTTTTCCTGCTGTCAGATTGTGACCGCATAGAAGATTACACCGGGAGCCTGTTGCTGTCCTTTCTAAGACCATGTTCGATGTATGACCACCGTTTTTTCTGATCAGTGATGAAACAGGAAAAACTGACCCCCAACTGTATGATTGTTCCAACCATTACGTTCGATACAAGTCTCACGTCAGATTTTCCTCCCATTTCCGAACACTTAGGGCGAACACAGCGGACGGAGAAGCATTGTTATGTCGACATTATGTCGTCGTATTTTTTCGTACAGCTCATGGATTACGTCATCACATTTTACTGCTGAATCCTCCACCCAGTACAAGTATATAGAGACCGATGACTTGATTAGAACCAGGCATAGAGGAGTCTGCCCGATGTTTCTGGCAAAGCTCTACGCTCCATAATTGGGAGCAAAGACTAATCATGGTCTAGTGTTGTTGAATACCCACAGTGATTATGTCTCATTTTTTGTGCCCTAATAAGGTATTAGTTGGTGGATTACAGTAGCTTTTCTCACATCTAGAGCTTGCTGATGAAGGTGGCCCTGTGTACTCCAGGCGGTTGTGCTATGCGTGGATTCATTTGCGGGCGCTCACTAAAAGATCCTGTTTCCAAAGAGAAATGCATGAAAGTGAGGTGGGGGTCTTGGTCAGTATGTTTTACCTGACCCTGATTAACGTTGTCTGATCAAACGGTAGTCGCCTGTCCACTATCGTCAAGTGAAACATACTGTACAAGACTTCAATTCCTGTTCTCTGGTGTGCTCCTGTTAACAGACTGTTTCGAAGCCTCCTGGTCAATAAGATGGGGATCGAAAATATAATTCCCAACCTGGGAAGCCTCTCAATGCACTACATCCAGCATGGTCTTTCTCTAGTACGCCTCGGGATATAAGAAAAGCCACTGTACTCCGCTACAAAAGAGACGTGTAAAGTTAACCCAGTTTAGCAGGGGGAGCGACTAAGTAAGTAGAGAGTTAGTGTTAATTATCAATCCACTGTACCCTGATGGACGCCGTGGGGAGCCTAAGTCGCATCCCCAGGGCCAAATACGTCGCGTCAGACGTCGTTTAGCCATCTCGTCTTTCCACGTTCCCCTCGGCCATTCTCTCCCTCCGAAGCTAGACATTCGGGCATTGTAAGCTTGCGTGAAAAATCTGTAATAGGGAACATTCTCATGAGATGACCGAACAATCCGCGCCTTTTGTCTAAACATGTATTCGGTGCGTGGGATGGAACCGGCTCTTTTTCGATTGTCCCCTTTCCCCGATCTGTCTCTCACGGAGACACCGGTGACCATTCAAAGTTATCTCATTTCACAGATACATTTTGCTGTCTCGTGCCTTGGATCGGCTCTAGTAGCACATGTCTGATAGAAAGTTACTATGAATCATTTTCTGCTTCGTTGCCAGACTAATCTGGGGATGTTTGAGCAGTGCGGCGATTAAGTCACTCCTGTTGCTTTTTGGCATAACTTTCTCCGTCGCTCCTGCTGTCTTCCCAGAAAATGCTGCCCAGGTATTGGGGCAGTAGTAAGTGTATGCAATTGTAGACATCTATTGGCTAAGAGGACTGCAGTTGTTTTCATTGGGGAGTACTTTTTAGCACTGAACAAATCGTTAGTCCTGGATGCAAAATATTGTATTCTCCTTCTGCGATCGTTGTCCATTTAGACTGGAATTTGGGGTTCTCTAATAGTCTGTTGTTTTTTCAGGGCCTCAATACAGCCATACACTTTATCCTTGAGAAAAATGGGTGTGGGTCATAGCCTAATTCTCAGATATGTGTACTGGGGGCAGTACTGAAGTACATATGATGGTATCTATGTTTACCTAGGCCACAGTAATATAGGCTGGTGGTACCAATCTTGAATTTAGTCTACAAGTGGGGTCTTATTCTGTTGTTGCTAGTTCGGAGACGAATGTATGATAACATGGCCTTCTCTTGACAGTTGGTAGTATCCGTCATCCGCGTGATATTTGAGGTGTTCTTCCTGACACTTTACATTCAAATGCCTTTTATTATGGCTTTAACTTCTTCGTAGTTGATCATGTTTTATCTTGTATCAGTATCGCTCCCTCTTTATCAAACCCCTCGTTTCCCTTGATGTTACAATGTGATACTGTCCACCGAATCATTGCTTTCTGGCACCCTTAAAGGGCCGAAGTACAGCAGTGAATGCACATTCATTGGCCGCTTTCATAGCTGTCAGTGACCCATAACTGATAAAGACCAAGTGACATCACTGGAAACAGTGTGCATCCATGCAGCCTGGCTAAAAGATTAGGGATCGAAGAGGGAACGCTAACCCGATCTAAGAAAATGAAATCGGCTGTGTCGAACCAAAAAAGCACATATATTGCAGCCATGATGTAAACTACGACACAAATTCACAACCGTCCTTTTCAGTACGAACGCTGGGGAAGTAGAATGAACGACCGCTTGAGACATTTGAATGAATACTGCCTTTAAATCATTCAGTTAAGTGTTCTTGTAGGATTTGAGCATGACCTACTCTAAACTACAGATGGCCATGCATTTGAGTGCCATTAAGCTCAACTGTTCATATGTTAGTTATTATTACGATTTCCCCATGTATATGGTTTTTGTTGTTGCATGTCCTTTTCTGCTTCGGACTTCTTGGGAGTTTCCATTTCGACGACACTTGGCTTGGCTTGGCTTCGTTCATTCTCAATCTCCCACTACCAAATACTGAAAGGGCTTAATTATCAAAATGTAGTCCAGAGAACGAAATGGGTTGTGTCATAGTTTACAGATTGACTGCGATATTTGCACCTTTCGGTCCGACACATCCGACTTCAGCAAACATTTTTTGGGCACCGGGTTAGCATTTCCTCTTCGATCCCGTCTCCTTTTCCAGTCTGCTCTGTTGCAGCCTGTTATCCAGGATCACCGCGTGGAGGTGTAGAAGGGTCTTGGCAGCTCTGGTTCGCTGGCCCGGACGCTAGCAGTCAGCTATGGGTCGCTGACCACTGCAGCTCATGCGCTGCTCAGCATCTTGATCCCGCATGACATTTTCAATTGATCCATCTGTACATCTGTCTGTTGGACAATTAACGTTTATATACTCTTCTGTAACACGTTTTCATCCCAGTTCTGTCTGCAGTCAGTTTTCTTTGTAGTCATCTATTTTTTTTCTTTTAGCTCTGACAGTGTGCATTCATTCCACCCAAGGTGGTGCTAACTGGCTGTTTGTGTCAGCACCGAGTCATTGAGTGTCATTTCCTGTGAGTTTGTCGCGAAGTTACTGCTATTATATTCTGTAATTAGACACGTGCACTGACACGACCAAAATAGGCTATGTTGTTGAACTTCATCGAAATGTCCAGCTCTCACCAAACAAGGAAATAAGAACATGATAGTCAACGCCAGTCAGCAAGGTACAAGAAGAATCGGTTTGTTTTGCATATGTGCACAAATAATATAGTACCTACAATGTACGAGGCGTGTTCAAATGAAACAGGACATAACTGCACCAAGTGAACATACGCACGCTGTGCATTATAACGTCACTTCAGGTGTAAACAGCTCATACCTACCGTCAAGTTTGCAAAATTGCATTATCCTCAGGCTCATAGTTTCATCAGCATACCGTTTTACATGGCGGGTGGGATACGAAATCCGTCCAGAGTTGATCAGCGAGCGGTGATTCGGCTTCTAACAGCTGAAGGATGTCGACCAGTTGACATTCATCGCAAAATTCAGGCAGTGTATGGTGACAAAAGTGTGTCGAAGACAACAGTGAAGAACTGGACAACGATGTTTAAAGAAGGACGTGAGTTAAGGAAAGATCTTTCGAGACCAGATCAGGCGCATATTGTTGTGTCAGAAAATGCCATCGCCAAAATTGATGCAGCAATTCGGGTGGACCGTCGCTTGAGCTTTATATCGCTGGCAGAGGAATGGTGATTAGCAAGAAACTGAAGTATCGGTACTTATTGTTAACACCTTGTGATACTTCATTTGAACTGTCCCTAGCGACACAGCGAATTCCTCTACTAGCGAACGTAAGCTCCGGCGACGGTCCACCCGAATTGCTGCATCAATTTTGGCGATGGCATCTTCTGACGCAACAATATACGCCTGATCTGGTTTCGGAACATCTTTCATTAACCCACGTCCTTCTTTAAACATCGTTGTCCAACTCTTCACTGTTGTCTTCGACATACTTTTGTCACCATACACTGCCTGCATTCAGCGATAAATGTCAACTGGTCGACATCCTTCAGCTGTTAGAAACCGAATCACCGCTCGCTGATAAACTCTGGACGGATTCCGTATCAAACCCGCCATGTTTTCAACGGTCTGATGAGGAAACTATAAGTCGGGGGATAATGAAATTTTGCAAACTTTACTATTGGTATGTGCTGTTTACACCTGAAGTTATGTCACCTAGCGCATTGTACGAATGTTCACTTGGTGCAGTTAGGTCCGGTTTCAGTTGACCCCGCCTCGCAATATATACTTACGGGAAAACAACAAATTTGTCACCTTTATATTGAAGATTTGCGGAATGAATCAGTTTGTCCAATCTTCGCCGACCGCCAGGTTTGCAGTGCTGGTTCGCAGTTCTGTATAAAACGGGCAGACCAACGACCTGGACGTCACAGGTAGACTTGAACTGTCAGCCGAAATTGAAATTCTTGTCAATACTTTTGCGAACGATCCAAGCCATTTGGTTGTCACCAAATCCAGTCGTCTTTATGTAAGTTTGACCAGGTTTTGAAATGTTTATTTCCATTAACCGTTTGATGGAATATTTGTTATTCATTACAGTTTCTTGATTGAAAAAGCGCCATGTTTATTATTGTCTTTAACTTGTTAAAAGCGGATGTTTATCATTTGTGGACTTTGAGGAAAGACAAACATCTGTCATTGATGTCAGTTTAACACGAAAGATCAAACTATTACAATTGTTTCCAATATGTCTAGATATAAAGTTTTCATAGTTTCCAGTTTCTTATTCTGCGTTCGTCCTCAATCTCCCGCTACCAAGCCCTGAACATGGTTTCGCAAGTAGCCAGGATGAAGTACAGAGAACGGAATACGTCGTGTCACTAGTCTACAGCTTGGCTGCGATATTTGCACCTTTCGGTCAGACACATCCGTCTTCCGCGCCACCAGTTTATTAATAAAACTAACTTTTTGTGTATTATAGCTTCGAGTTGAAAAATATAAACTTTTGTTGTTTATATTAGCTTGCAGCTTGGTTTTAAAATATCAGCTTTTGTTGTTTATCTTAGCTTGCTGCTTGGTTTTAAAATATCAGCTTTTGTTGTTTATCTTAGCTTGCAGCTTGGTTTTAAAATATCAGCTTTTGTTGTTTATCTTAGCTTGCAGCTTGGTTTTAAAATATCAGCTTTTGTTGTTTATCTTAGCTTGCACCTTGGTTTTAAAATATCAGCTTTTGTTGTTTATATTAGCTTGCAGCTTGGTTTTAAAATATCAGCTTTTGTTGCCTATCATATAGTTTCCAGTTCTGTTTAAAAAAAAACCAACACGTATGTTTTAAGAGCAGCAACTCCTGTTTATCATAATTGCCGGTATATGTTATGAAAAAAGACGATTTTAAAATAAAAATGTTCCTTAATTAGTAAAACGAAATGAAATGAAATGAGTCCCATGGCAGACATACCCGTTGGGGATGAAGTGTTGGAGACTTCATTGTACTAAACCATAGCTTGTGTGGTGGCCATTTTCCTTCCTTGCTGCTTTTCCTACTCTAACCGTGTCGGGCACCGGATAGAAATGAACACCTTTGCAACTGGGGCGTGCTGGTAACGGGAATTCATCCTCCTTACTTTGTCGTGAAAAGCGAATGCACTAACCACACGACCAAAATAACTACTTTGCTTATTATATTTTCCAGATAGTCAAATACAACAATAACGTTTTTGTTTTTAATTGTTTCCAGATAGTACTTCTTCTTCGTACGCTGTCAAACGTCAACCTGTATTTTTTCGAAGAAAGCAGCGGTCATCCTGAGGCTGTCAGCACTGCCATAGAGCTTGTCTAGTATTGCCACTAGTGATGGCCACATGTGCTTTCTCTGATCCTCGTATGTCGGGCAGCAGCGGTCATTTTCCCGGTACCACAAGTGCATTCGTCAGTGCCACCTATCTTCAGTTTATTGAATAGGTGGTACCTCAGTCTGTTGTGGCCTGTGCGGAGTTTGAAGACCACGACCTGCTCTCTTCTGTTCCGCTGGTAATAGGCATCGTTTTTTGTGTAGCCAGTATGTTCTGTTTCCCATTTGGCCATGTATCTGACCCTTTTAGACTCTTTGTACGTCACACTAGAATCTGATTGTGGTAGTCTTGCACCTTCTTTTACCAGTCTGTCTGCCTCCTCGTTGCCTTGGATGTTACAGTGGGATGGAACCCACTGTACCACTACTCTTTTTGGTGCGGACTGCTGGCATAGTTGACAGAGTACTGCTCTTAAATCATTAAGTTCAGTATTTTTCTGTTTCCAGATAGTACAAAAGAACAATATAGTTTTCTATATAATTATTTTCAGATTGAAAAAAAAAACAACACATAGTATTATTTAAAATTGTTTTTAGACAATAGCAAAATTCAGCTGTGCATAGTTGTGGCAGGTGTGCATAGAAAATATCTAGTTCTTTTAAGCTTCACTGAAATGCCAAATACGATGTTGTTTACTGGTTAGTTAAAAAACACAGTTTTGTTTTATTATTTTCGGTTTGGTGGAGTGGCTTTTAATATGTGACAGTAAAGAATGGACGTTGTTTGTTAGGCACTTGTTGCATGCTTATTGAGGATGATGTGAGAGAGATGCGTCTTGATCATCTTCATACTCTTCGAATTCTAGACGATGGAGCATATGCTCAATATTGCATTTATTTTTCCTAACCAACCTTTAGGGGAACCTTAGTCCCGTCTCCTGCAATTCAGTTTAATTAGCAATAGTTTTTACATGATGTGGTTGCTAGTCTAATGCACAACCTCTCCAAGTCGTATAACAACTTTTTGAGAAGGGAAAACATGATCCTATTATATTTGCTCCGAGATATCGTCTGGCGCCGTGTCACTGGCGGACACAGGAGATGCTGATTGTCTTTTGGGCTCTCTGTCAATCATGACCGAGCCTCAGCTGTTCTCACTGAGTCATACTTTGATGATAAGACATATGTGGCTCTCTATCTTTCTCTCTCTCTCTCTCTCTCTCTCTCTCTATATATATATATATATATATATATATACACACACACACACACACACATGCACTACATACATACATGTATAAAGATAAACAAAGATGCTCTTCATGTAACAATCGTAACGCAATCCCTGGGCCAGTGGTAAAATGGGCTGGTAACGTTATATATTTTAACCTGGGCCGAAGATGCAGTGAACGAGATAACAGCAGTTACTCCACTCATAGTTAACTGCTTGCATCGGGGTCACCGAACTAGGATTGTCCAGGGCCAAATTCGGTATCCAAGTAGGTCTCTGGACTACACTCGTGGATCCTGACCAAGAGATCAGGTCCCGATTAATGAGGACAAGCCTGTGCATTGCTGAAACTGGATGTGTTGACGCTAAACCATCGTAACTTCGCTGTGAACTACGACACATGGTAACACAATTGTTGTCAATTAAGGACGAGCTAATAAGGATTTATCTTAACACACTCTGTCCTATTCGAAGTGGGTTGTTTTTCTGGAATCGTTTGTTATTATTTTCTTTGTACTGTTTTCAGCTATATTACTCTCTGTATCGCGGCTATGTAGTTTCCATATTGGAAAGGCAAGCATCACATATACTCATTGGAGCGAGAAATGTTATACCGTGAGAATAAAATGTTAGTGTCCTAACGAACACAAATAACATATGCAGATAAACAAAGGTACGTAGAGACGCAACCGGTTGCACATGAGTTTCGGTATTTGTCTTCGCCATTTCCGCCCCGGCAGAATCACCTAGTGATATTCATATTTATTCCACTTTGAACAAGAATTGCGTGCATCGAGTTTGTAATGTTATCAGCTAGTTTGAGATAAGGTTGATAGTTCATGTATTTCGGCTATTTCAGTCATTGTAGCATAGTAGTTTTAACTACACCAGGTCATGTCTGTGCTTTTTAACTTACGCCGAATGAAGAACAACATATGAAGAAGTGAAAACATTGATTTTAAAAAAAGCAACCAAGGCGACAAATGGCTCAGTGAACACAGACTTATTAAACAGACGCACACTCTTTGCAAAGACATGATAAATGGCCATATTCAGATTAGGCTAATAGTGGCCCCAATGCTTCGGAAGGAGCCACATGGGAAAGAGAGGATGTATCAATGGATATTTATGTATAATATCGTCGTCGGTTGTTCATACATAGACTGAGTTTGACATAGACTTTGACTGCCACATCTCTCAATTATAACAGCTCTATTCGTCAAGTAATTCAAAATGCATATGTACGAACCGCTCAGCTTTATGGACCAGATACATAGACTCTAAACAGGAGAGAAAAAGGGCATTTGGAGGTCTATAAGATTTAATGTTGTGTGAGGATGGAAGCGATCAACTGGACATAAATTAAGTCGAATAAAATGGTGCTATAGATAGTTGACGAAACAGGACATCCTCTGACATTAATCCGGAGTCGAAGATTGCCCTGGCTTTGCCGCAATCTAAGAAAAGCTGGTCCAGCAAAGGCAACCCTTACAGGACACGGACAAGGCAACCCTTACAGGACACGGACAAGGCAACCCTTACATGACACAGACAAGGCAACCCTTACAGGACACGGACAAGGCAACCCTTACAGGACACGGACAAGGCAACTTTTACAGGACACGGACAAGGCAACCCTTACAGGACACGGACAAGGCAACCCTTACAGGACACGGACAAGGCAACCCTTACAGGACACGGACAAGGCAACCCTTACAGGACACGGCCAAGGCAACCCTACAGGACCCGGCCAAGGCAACCCTTACAGGACCCGGCCAAGGCAACCCTTACAGGAAACGGACAAGGCAACCCTTACAGGACTCGGCCAAGGCAACCCTTACAGGACACGGACAAGGCAACCCTTACAGGACACGGACAAGGCAACCCTCACAGGACACGGACAAGGCAACCCTTACAGGACCCGGACAAGGCAACCCTAACAGGACACGGACAAGGCAACCCTTACAGGACACGGACAAGGCAGGCGAACGAAGCGGAGATCACCTACGAAATGACTTGATGATCTCAACTCTCAGCTCTTCTGTTTCAATACCAAATCTCAAATACAATAAGTAATACTTTCTGAAATAGGTTTTGAGGGCACAGTAAAAACACTGACTGGTAATACAAGCAATGATGGCGCATGCATGACAAGGAGATTTGTCGAGTATTCGTTGAGCACCTATACTTGGCATGAAGTTGAATTGTTGATTGATATATATTTATATATATATATATATAGGGGATACTTTATTTTCTTCTGATGATCTTGTATAGTTATATAGAAAGATACACACACACACACAGAGATTGAGAGAGTAGAGCGATTGACCTATCGCGTGCGAAGTCCGTGTTAAAAATAAACAAGGATGCGCCACATGCATCGAGTATAACGCAATACCTGGGCATGGGTAAAAATCGGCAGTTAACGTTATATATTTTAACCTGGGCTGAAGATGCAGCGAACGAGATAACAGCAGTCAGTCACTCATAGTTAACTGCTTGCATCAGGGTCACATAACTAGAGTTGTCCTAGGCCATATTCGGTATCCAAGTAGGTCTCCGTACTGCATTCGTGGAGCCCGGACGAAAGAACAGGTCCCGAATAGTAAAGACTTGCCTGGTTCTGAAAATGTGCATTGCTGAAACTAGATGTGTTTGACGCGCAAGTATCGCAACCTCGCTGCAAACTACAACACATGGTAAATAATATGTGCCCTTTAGGACGAACGAAGAAAGACAAGAAATATCTTAACTCATTAGTATGTATACTACCTGTACTTTAATTTGTCTGCTTCTATAATCTGTTCTATTCGAAGTCTGGTTTTTCTGGAATCGTTTACTATTTTCTTTGTACTGTTTTAAGCTAATATTACTCTGTATGTCTCAGTTATGTAGGTTTCTTGTTGAAACGGCAAGAATAACATATGCTCCAATTGGGGCGAGAGATGTATGTTGATTAAGTGCCTAGTCAATTTTTCCGGGAGAATGAAGTTCTTTAATAGCTATGCCACTGGGACACTCAAACGTATTACATATAATTTACATACATCTACCAGATTCAATATTTATTAGATATGACGTCCCGCTAATGGGGACAATTAAATAGAGTTGAGGGATTGATTTTCTCCACCCTAATCCAACACTTATCAAACCCACACTTACAGATCGATACTCTAGTATTGATTTCGAATGTGTCCAGCATTTGCTGATTTTGCCTGCTGTTACAATTTATATTTTTTGTTAATTAGCATAATTTGATTTGGTGATTTATTTTTCTGAAACAGATAGTTTAAGCAATCTGCGTTGTCACCATAGTTTGCTTTTATAGTGTAAACCATCTGTGTTGTCTCCAGTGTTCATGTTTTTGCTACACTGAGTGTAGTATCGTACATTGGTTGTGATTGTTATAAACGGGAAACAAACGAATTAGTTTGGAATATTTATAAAACAACTTTAAATCAAATTGTAAAATCCATCGCCATTTTCTATTGCTATTAAATGTGTAAAACACCATGACAAATAATACAAATAGATATATATGTGCAAATATAGCAACAATATCGATTTTCAACAGTGTATACATATTATTTGGAATACATCTATTGAGTTAGAGACTCTTGCAAAAAGTTACGGTTTTTAATGACATTCTGGCATGAGATGAGAAGAGAATCTTGCAAAAAATCGTGGTTGGAAATGACATTCTGACATTAGGTGAAAAGAGAATCTTGCACCAACAAAAAAAGTATGAATGACATTGACATATAGTGAAATAGAAATCTTACAAAAAGTAATGGATGGGAATGACATTCTAACATAGGGTGGAAAGGGCGCATGAGGTAAAAAACAAAGAAAAAACGATAAGAAGTTCCTGCTGTGCGGTATACGAACAATGCTCTGCTCAAACGGCCTGCCCCACTTGAGATTAGCCGATTTTGGAAAAGGTAGCCCAGAATATTTCACTACGACCTCGGTTATTAGTGGCTGTTTTCAGCGGAGTATTAGTCCTCATTGTCATGAACTTCTCTACTGCTACTACCGCAACCATTAACACATTCAGCAGCCCACCGCTTAGTTAGCAGCTCCGGGTCAGCCGTCTGTCGCAGCTTAGGTTAACTATTGGAGATGGTTTATGAAAATAGCACATATTAGGTCTAAGATACACAGCGAGCTTGAATTGTATATTGAAATTTGAGATTTAATCCCGAGATCTTTGATTTGTTTCTGGGGTCTGACATTTTATATTTATGCAATTTGTATCTAGGGTTCTGCAAATTTATTTTGGAATCTGTAATTTTATCTCAAAATTTGCAACTTGATCTCGGAATAAGAAAAAAATCATCAAGATCGACCCATAGAAATTGCTCTGAAGGATGAAGTGTTAAAACCATTTATTTTAAGTTGCATTCAGCCTATATTCCAGCTTCCACATGCATGTTAAAACTGATATTTTGTTGAGATTGAACAGACTTTGTTTGATGTATTTGCTCATTTTTTTCAATTTCCAGTTGCTTGTTAATTGGTTTATGCAAATGAGGCTAAGGCAATTCCAGAGACTATTTCAGTTGCTTTGTCTCCGTCCTGTTCTATTTTACTGCCTATGTAGGTGAAAATGTTTTATCTCCGGTTATATATTTCCATTCAGTTTGACTTTATAAGATTCATGATGTTTGTTTTCGAAGCATTTATCTGCAGTCTATCTGTTCACATGATACAAAAGTACATCCTGGAGTGTATTTCTTGCTCCTTTGATGTTTGACAGTAATATCATCTGTCCCAGGTGCTTTGTTATGTGGAATTTAGTGTCAAATTCTTCTCTTGTTATTGACACATTCGTCTGTCCTAAATCAAGCTAATTTAAAATGTCAACTTGAATGGTGTAGTATTTATCATTTAAAAAAGTTGGGTTTTACCTTTATATCGGAAGCAAAATAAAAACCTAGCCTGCACAGTGCGGAAGCAAGCGACCTTTATTCATCAGTCCTAAAATTCAGTGAACTACAGCAGTAGGAATTTACCATCTAGGGTGGAATAGGCGCACCTCCGCCGGTAGAAACTAGTGAGGCAAACAATTAAAATATAAAAAAATAAAATATATATAATTATAATTATAAAGGTAAAGGGTGTCCTTCTGCAGGCTTAACCGCTGGCTGGGAATGAAGTGTTAGAAACCAGTATACTAAAGCACAGCTTGTTTGAAGTGAGATGATAGTTCCCTTCCTAGCTGTCTTTTTCTTCCGAAAGGCAAGCACCGATTTACAGCTGTGTAGACTCGAACGGTTGCGAGAGTTGAGCCCCAAAGCTTTGCCGCGAGTACACTAATCACATTGTTCGGCTTCTTCTGCGTTCGTTCTCAATCTCCCGCTACCAAGCCCCGACCACAGGACCTTGTAAGCAGCAGAATGTAGTCAGGAGAACGGAATGCGTTGTGTCGCTAGTTTACAGCTTGACTGCGATATTTGCACCTTTCGGTCCGACACATCCGTCTTCGGCAGCTAATCTGTCATAAATAGCGTATCGGCACATGCATCTTTGACTGTCAACACTTAATGCAGTGCAGGCAACCATCACCGACTAGAGTAGCGTATCTCAATTTATTTTTGAGTTCACATAATACGTAAAATGCTTTTAAACTTCACCACATCTTTAGACATCTGTCTAATTCCATGTCTGTAGTAAAAATGAGATATATATTTTCTAGAGTTTAAAAAAAAAAATATCAAGAACATTGAATACAGTTTAGCACTACTTTGGAATAAAGAAAATTGCTCTAAATATTTATTTTCTAGCTAAAGTATCGGTTTTTGCTTGATCATTAAAAGAACATATTTCATTTAACAAATGGGTACAGCTTCGCAGCACATGTTGATGGGCGACTATCATCCACAATCAGTACAACTCAAAATGGAAGAAAGACACGGACGTGAACAAGAGACCTGACCTAATCCACCAGCACCACATACACCATCTTTCGCATAGGAACAGGCCACTGCAGACTATTGGGTCACCTACATCAGCTCAAGATATCACACACAAGTGACTGCCCATAGGGGACCGGATTCCAGACCTTTGAACACGTCCTGCAGGACTTCCCAGTATACAGAGATCTACGGTGAGGAGTTCGTGGCCGAATCGTTTCGAGGCCTGCCTGTCGAAAAAGAAGGGCAGCGGTTCGAATCCCGGTATGGCGTATGTTGTTTTTCTGTTGGGGGTGAAATAAACAAACATAGCCAGCACACGATGTGGCGACAGCAGTGGCGAAGCGGCCTGTAGTCCTCAGCCTAAAAACTCCGTCGACTACCCCAGCAATGGGAAAAAGTCACGATGCCAAACCTGACCAGATGGAGCCGAGGTGACCTAAAAGCCGTAGTAGCAATCTAGTGTTACACCGTTTTAGAAACACTGGGTTTAGGATGACGTACCACGCGGACCAAATAACCGCCAAAAGAGGTGTGTGTGCACTCCGCTAGAACTACATTTAAATCATTTCGAGATATATTTGATAGATCGCGGAAGCATCCGGGGCAAGAGGAACAGAAGCTGCTCTCATTTTTATGACGTCAAACCAACGCCCTTGTTCTCTCGCTGCGTGCAAACATGTAATGGTTCTGTGATAACAGGGCCTACGTGAGTTCCAGAATGTTCGTCCAAATTCAGGCGTTTCTGTCTGCTGGTTTGATTAAAACTTTGCATTTCTCGATTCTGCTGGCGAAGGCACCGAAATTTTCATCACAGACAGTAGTCCTTTGGGCGATATCAGAACGTACTGGCCATTGTGTGTATCTGTTTGGGTACGTGTCCATTAATTCACCCCAAACAGAGTTCCCTGGGTTTCCCTTTATACGTATTTGTCAGCTTATTACTGTAGCTGGACATTTCATTTCGGGTTACGGAGAGGTCAGTTCGATAACATTTTATTGTAAATAAATAGGTAAAAACTGAGATACAGGTAGATGTGTAGAAAATATGGTTATATTCAGTTTTGCTACAAATCTTGTGGAAGAATGTAGGGCCCTAAAAAGGAGCAGAAGGACATTTCCTGGCAGGCAGATTGAAATAATTGGACGACCAAACTCCACCATTTTAATTATTGTCACATAAACTCGCACATGTACGAATCGAACATATGCCTGTGCCATTTTTGCTCGTCATTTACAGTTTTATGATTAAATCTAGATTTATTGACAAACCCGTTATAGGCGCGATGTTTAACACCCCCACAGTTAAAAAGTGGACTATTCTGTGACGTCACCACCTATAGCATGCGATGCTAAAAATATATATTTTAATTATTTGGAATGCATTAACAGACAAGTACCTCTGTTTGTAATGTAGATGTATTGGCCGGTGAAAGGGGTGCGTGTTTGTAACTGTTTGTAATGTAGACGCATAGGCCGGTGCAGGGGTGCGTGTTTGTATCTGTTTGTAATGTGTTCCACTGTGGCAGTTTTGCTGAGGTTGAGAGGTAAGGCACTCGTTTCTCAAAGCGATGAACGGGAACGGTGGGCGATCGAATCCCGCGATTTCAAACAACTCCTAGTCTCAATGGAGGTGGGGCCAGAGTGCATGCATCCTGAGTTACCTTGTATCGTTAAATTTAAGAATCATAATTTTAGTTTTAATAACTTTTATTGTTGTTGTTAACCACGAAGCACATACAATGAATAATCTTGTCTTGGACATTAACACTAACATCTTGTAAAATGGAATGTAAAGGGTTAATCTAACAAATTTTGACGGATCCGGGATAGGTGATTCAAAAATAATTTATATATATAGTTAAATTCCACTTTCTTCGTCACGCTGTAGTCTCAGAAAGTTTTGGGCCGAAGTTCGTGGCGAGTTTGCCTGCAAAGTCCCAAATAGATGCAAGGATGTGTTAGTATAAATTATACCGAAAAACAAAAATAAATATGTACTTGTTGCAAGTTGGGATGTAAGTATGTAGCATGTCCTTAGTAGAACGTCGCTTCTTACAAACGCCATCCTATTTGGCTGTTAAAAGTTTCGTGGCAAGTGTGCAGTACGGTAGATTTCCATTACTTTCTGTACGTGGAGGAGCGAAAAAAAAAAACTCGTCTGCCAAACTGGACACCAGCGTGATTCGAACCGTGAGCATTGGGATTGGGACGCTTCCACGCAGCCTCCACAAGATGGGATGAGCAGTGCAGTTTCTCTGTGCCGAGGTACTTAATGAAAGCTCCGTCGACCAGATATCCCCGATAATGGGGATCGAACTCGGCGACTTGCCACTGTGCCTTTTAGACGTTCGATGTTATGTTGCGAGATGTTAAACTGAGACAACATTACTGCATTCCAGGTACACCAATAGGTGTTTAGTATCCTCAGAATTAATGATAAGAACCATCTTGCTCCCAAACACAACTCTTTAACTTGTTTACCCTTGTGTTTTCCAGACTAGTGCGTCGCTTTCAGTGTAGAGCACCACAACCACGACCAACAGCATTCAGCCCAAAGCCGCAGTCCGTCCAGTAATTTGCTTTTTGGTGAGTACCACGTCCATTGATGCTGGATGTATACATGGTTTAGAAACATTGTTTGGGTGTCTGTATGCGCCCGTGTGTGGGTGTCTTGGGTGTATGTGGGGGCTTGCGGGTATGTATGTGTGTCTTGTGTGATTATGTGTGTGTATGTGTGAGTGTGTGGGTCTCGTGTGTGGATGGTTGTGCGCATGCGTACATGTGTGAGGGTGTGTGTGTGTGTGTGCGATTGTCTTCGAGGAAAGTATATTTCTATTTGCTAGTAACTGAACTAAATAGTGAAACTGAAGACACAAACAATAAATTGATTGTCCTTAAGACGGTCTTGACGGATGCACGCGGCAATAAATGTGTAACAAAATACTTACAATAATAGACAATAATAATGATAATAATAATAATGTTTGCTTAGGCAAATCTGTGGATTGGTTCCAGGTCTCGTCCATGGCGGAGAGGAGGTTGCTACTTGCTGGAGAGAGAGAGAGAGAGAGAGAGAGAGAGGGAGGGAGGGAGGGGGAGAGAGAGAGAGAGGGAGGGAGGGAAAGAGGAATACATGGATGATGAAACATGTGAAGATCAAGACCACCTGATGATCTGTCCAAACCTCCCGGAGATTTGCAGTATGGACGACCTGCTGAATGGCAACGAGAGGGCAATCCATGTGGCTGAATACTTGTTGTTGAATGCCCACAATGAGCAGGGCTACTCTTTTGTGCGCCCAAATAAAGACATCAAGTGGCGGGTTGTCGCATCTTTCCTCACATCCCCAGCGTGCTGATATAGGTGGGCCGGGGTCCTCCAGGCGGTTGTGCTATGCTTGGCTTCATCTGCGTGTCACTCACTAATACAGGAACCACACGGATACCTCACCACACTAGCCAGGTTGTCATGAAAACAGACCGTTTCAGGCAGGGCTACTAGGAATCCGGGGTGAGGGTCTTGGCCAGTATAATTTGCCTGACCAGACGTTAGTGTTCCTCTCCACAGGTGAAGAAAGTAAGCGATTACCTTTTCGCAAACACTTCACATCACACGTTACCATTCTACCCTCATGTGCTCTTGGACAAAGACTAAGTTGACATGCAATTTATTTTTCGGTCCGTCTCTATTACGATTCTGGCTACTGCGGCTTTCTCCTCTTACCATGCATCTTTAATGATGTTTGTTTATTTGTGTTTCTAGTGATTGCGCTGCTTCCTGGATCGGGGCTGCAAATTGTCACTGGCTCAACTTTGGGTTTGGTTCGTCACAATAATCTAACCTGAAAGGGGATATTTATAATCGTGGCCATTTCCTGACTCTACTCCCGCTTCCTCACCTCACTCCCGCCTCCTCACCTCACTCCCGCCTCTTCACCTCACTCCCGCCTCTTCACCTCACTCCCGCCTCTTCACCTCACTCCCGCCTCTTCACCTCACTCCCGCCTCTTCACCTCACTCCCGCCTCCTCACCTCACTCCCGCCTCCTCACCTCACTCCCGCCTCCTCACCTCACTCCCGCCTCCTCACCTCACTCCCGCCTCTTCACCTCACTCCCGCCTCATCTCATCTCATACCCGCCTCCTCACCTCACTCCCGCCTCCTCACCTCACTCCCGCCTCCTCACCTCACTCCCGCCTCCTCACCTCACTCCCGCCTCTTCACCTCACTCCCGCCTCTTCACCTCACTCCCGCCTCTTCACCTCACTCCCTTCCTCACCTCACTTCCGCCTCCTCACCTCACTTCCACCTCCTCACCTCACTCCCGCTTCCTCACCTCACTCCTGCCTCCTCACTTTCTGCCTCCTCACTTTCTGCCTCCTCACTTTCTGCCTCCTCACCTCTCTTCCAATTTCGATCGTCTCGTGCGTGTCAGATAAGTTATTTCGTTATTCGTTTTCACCATCATTATGAATATTTTATTTTCATGTGTATTGCCTTTTGTCCACGGCGAAGACCTTTTAATTCGTGGTTTAGATAGCTACTTTTCGTATTTATTATTTCATTCATAGGCGAATCAGTCTTTGCAGACCATGCGCGTGGCACCCTGTGAGTAGCTTCTCAGGGCACAAGCCTGGAGACCCTTGGATGCCCAAACTGCTGGATCCCCCTTTCATCCTCACTGGTGTAATCCAAAGGAATGCAAAGCATGACAACTTGATACCAGCTCAACTGCGGGAGCTGCCGGAATGAGTTAGCAATTTTGAAACCATCCGGCTTAGGTGCTACCACTCCGGAATTTCTGTCTGGGTTTACTCCCGTAGCTCTACCCTCTCCTGAGGTTTCCACAAGGCAGTGGGGTCGTTGCCCGCAGATGCTAGTTACTCGAGACATCCGATGATACTCTCATCGTCCGAAGACTAGCCAGCACTCCCTGGGACATGTGGGTTTAAAATCAGAGTTCCTCCTCTCCTAGGCGAACTGCCTGGACAGGCTAACGAGCTTCGTCTATCCGGGTTTAGAGTCAGAGAAGATTTGATTCACATTTGATGTAGGATTTCGATTGTCCCTTGACATTTTCAACTTGTAAGAAAGTTTACTCCCTTACACTAACGCAACCTATCCGCAGCCTCATAACTTTTGTGAACCGGTTAAGAGTCTACAGGTGTCTGCCTACGTGTAGGGCGAGATCGATACGACCAGCAAGCTGTCCCATCACGTTTAAGTAAAATAAACTGGCCGGTGAAACTCTTAATGCCTGGACTAATATATGCGCACATGGAGACACTTATTTCTGAGTATTCGTTTCTGGTATGACGTACTGTAGGAAACTTCATATCCGCCAACAATTTTGGGATCGACACGCCCTTGGAGAATAACAATCGATACTGATAATTTGCAGTTTAAGAATATCTAACAGACTGCCCAACGAGATGAGGGATTGACACTGTGATACGTTTAGTGGTTAGTCTGCTGAGACTAGCATCTGCACCCATGAGAGCTCTTGCCCACCTTCAGCAGCACGATCGAGATATTAGAAGAGCCAATGTAACCTGCTACCAGATAAAAATAGTAAATAGTGAAGAACGCAGTACGAATAGCTTAGACAACTGACACACCACCAACAACAGAGGCACTAGATAACTTCCTGTGGACAAGTGATGTTCTTGTTTCAGCTGATGCCTCCTCGCCTCTGGTATAGTTGTGTTGGGAAACTGGTATAGTTGTGTTGGGAAACTGGTATAGTTGTGTTGGGAAACTGGTATAGTTGTGTTGGGAAACTGGTATAGTTGTGTTGGGAAACTGGTATAGTTGTGTTGGGAAACTGGTATAGTTGTGTTGGGAAACTGGTATAGTTGTGTTGGGAAACTGGTATAGTTGTGTTGGGAAACTGGTATAGTTGTGTTGGGAAACTGGTATAGTTGTGTTGGGAAACTGGTATAGTTGTGTTGGGAAACTGGTATAGTTGTGTTGGGAAACTGGTATAGTTGTGTTGGGAAACTGGTATAGTTGTGTTGGGAAACTGATATAGTTGTGTTGGGAAACTGGTATAGTTGTGTTGGGAAACTGGTATAGTTGTGTTGGGAAACTGATATAGTTGTGTTGGGAAACTGGTATAGTTGTGTTGGGAAACTGGTATAGTTGTGTTGGGAAACTGGTATAGTTGTGTTGGGAAACTGGTATAGTTGTGTTGGGAAACTGGTATAGTTGTGTTGGGAAACTGGTATAGTTGTGTTGGGAAACTGGTATAGTTGTGTTGGGAAACTGGTATAGTTGTGTTGGGAAACTGATATAGTTGTGTTGGGAAACTGGTATAGTTGTGTTGGGAAACTGGTATAGTTGTGTTGGGAAACTGATATAGTTGTGTTGGGAAACTGGTATAGTTGTGTTGGGAAACTGGTATAGTTGTGTTGGGAAACTGGTATAGTTGTGTTGGGAAACTGGTATAGTTGTGTTGGGAAACTGGTATAGTTGTGTTGGGAAACTGATATAGTTGTGTTGGGAAACTGGTATAGTTGTGTTGGGAAACTGGTATAGTTGTGTTGGGAAACTGATATAGTTGTGTTGGGAAACTGGTATAGTTGTGTTGGGAAACTGATATACTTGTGCTGGGAAACTGGTATAGTTGTGTTGGGAAACTGGTATAGTTGTGTTGGGAAACTGGTATAGTTGTGTTGGGAAACTGGTATAGTTGTGTTGGGAAACTGATATAGTTGTGCTGGGAAACTGGTATAGTTGTGCTGGGAAACTGATATAGTTGTGCTGGGAAACTGGTATAGTTGTGCTGGGAAACTGGTATAGTTGTGTTGGGAAACTGGTATAGTTGTGCTGGGAAACTGGTATAGTTGTGTTGGGAAACTGATATAGTTGTGTTGGGAAACTGGTATAGTTGTGTTGGGAAACTGGTATAGTTGTGTTGGGAAACTGGTATAGTTGTGTTGGGAAACTGGTATAGTTGTGTTGGGAAACTGGTATAGTTGTGTTGGGAAACTGGTATAGTTGTGTTGGGAAACTGGTATAGTTGTGTTGGGAAACTGTATAGTTGTGTTGGGAAACTGGTATAGTTGTGTTGGGAAACTGATATAGTTGTGTTGGGAAACTGATATAGTTGTGTTGGGAAACTGGTATAGTTGTGTTGGGAAACTGGTATAGTTGTGTTGGGAAACTGATATAGTTGTGTTGGGAAACTGGTATAGTTGTGTTGGGAAACTGGTATAGTTGTGTTGGGAAACTGATATAGTTGTGTTGGGAAACTGGTATAGTTGTGTTGGGAAACTGATATAGTTGTGTTGGGAAACTGGTATAGTTGTGTTGGGAAACTGATATAGTTGTGTTGGGAAACTGATATAGTTGTGTTGGGAAACTGATATAGTTGTGTTGGGAAACTGATATAGTTGTGCTGGGAAACTGGTATAGTTGTGCTGGGGAAACTGGTATAGTTGTGTTGGGAAACTGGTATAGTTGTGTTGGGAAACTGGTATAGTTGTGCTGGGAAACTGATATAGTTGTGTTGGGAAACTGATATAGTTGTGCTGGGAAACTGGTATAGTTGTGTTGGGAAACTGATATAGTTGTGCTGGGAAACTGGTATAGTTGTGTTGGGAAACTGGTATAGTTGTGTTGGGAAACTGATATAGTTGTGTTGGGAAACTGGTATAGTTGTGTTGGGAAACTGGTATAGTTTGTGTTGGAAACTGGTATAGTTGTGTTGGGAAACTGGAATAGTTGTGTTGGGAAACTGGTATAGTTGTGTTGGGAAACTGGTATAGTTGTGTTGGGAAAACTGGTATAGTTGTGTTGGGAAACTGGTATAGTTGTGTTGGGAAACTGGTATAGTTGTGTTGGGAAACTGATATAGTTGTGTTGGGAAACTGGTATAGTTGTGTTGGGAAACTGGTATAGTTGTGTTGGGAAAACTGGTATAGTTGTGTTGGGAAACTGGTATAGTTGTGTTGGGAAACTGATATAGTTGTGTTGGAAACTGGTATAGTTGTGTTGGGAAACTGGTATAGTTGTGTTGGGAAACTGGTATAGTTGTGTTGGGAAACTGATATAGTTGTGTTGGGAAACTGATATAGTTGTGTTGGGAAACTGGTATAGTTGTGTTGGGAAACTGGTATAGTTGTGTTGGGAAACTGGTATAGTTGTGTTGGGAAACTGGTATAGTTGTGTTGGGAAACTGGTATAGTTGTGTTGGGAAACTGATATAGTTGTGTTGGGAAACTGATATAGGTTGTGTTGGGAAACTGGTATAGTTGTGTTGGGAAACTGGTATAGTTGTGTGGGAAACTGGTATAGTTGTGTTGGGAAACTGGTATAGTTGTGTTGGGAAACTGGTATAGTTGTGTTGGGAAACTGGTATAGTTGTGTTGGAAACTGATAAGTTGTGTGGGAAACTGATATAGTTGTGTTGGGAAACTGGTATAGTTGTGTTGGGAAACTGGTATAGTTGTGTTGGGAAACTGGTATAGTTGTGTTGGGAAACTGGTATAGTTGTGTTGGGAAACTGATATAGTTGTGTTGGGAAACTGATATAGTTGTGTTGGGAAAACTGGTATAGTTGTGTTGGGAAACTGGTATAGTAGTGTTGGGAAACTGGTATAGTTGTGTTGGGAAACTGGTATAGTTGTGTTGGGAAACTGATATAGTTGTGTTGGGAAACTGATATAGTTGTGTTGGGAAACTGGTATAGTTGTGTTGGGAAACTGGTATAGTTGTGTTGGGAAACTGGTATAGTTGTGTTGGGAAACTGATATAGTTGTGTTGGGAAACTGATATAGTTGTGTTGGGAAACTGGTATAGTTGTGTTGGGAAACTGGTATAGTTGTGTTGGGAAACTGGTATAGTTGTGTTGGGAAACTGATATAGTTGTGTTGGGAAACTGATATAGTTGTGTTGGGAAACTGAGTATAGTTGTGTTGGGAAACTGGTATAGTTGTGTTGGGAAACTGTATAGTTGTGTTGGGAAACTGGTATAGTTGTGTTGGGAAACTGGTATAGTTGTGTTGGGAAACTGGTATAGTTGTGTTGGGAAACTGGTATAGTTGTGTTGGGAAACTGGTATAGTTGTGTTGGGAAACTGATATAGTTGTGTTGGGAAACTGGTATAGTTGTGTTGGGAAACTGGTATAGTTGTGTTGGGAAACTGGTATAGTTGTGTTGGGAAACTGGTATAGTTGTGTTGGGAAACTGTATAGTTGTGTGGGAAACTGGTATAGTTGTGTTGGGAAACTGGTATAGTTGTGTTGGGAAACTGGTATAGTTGATGTTGGGAAACTGTATAGTTGTGTTGGGAAACTGGTATAGTTGTGTTGGGTAAACTGGATATAGTTGTGTTGGGAAACTGGTATAGTTGTGTTGGGAAACTGGTATAGTTGTGTTGGGAAACTGGTATAGTTGTGTTGGGAACCTGGTATAGTTGTGTTGGGAACTGGTATAGTTGTGTTGGGAAACTGGTATAGTTGTGTTGGAACTGTAAGTTGTGTTGGGAAACTGGTATAGTTGTGTTGGGAAACTGAGTATAGTTGTGTTGGGAAACTGGTATAGTTGTGTTGGGAAACTGGTATAGTTGTGTTGGGGAAACTGGTATAGTTGTGTTGGGAAACTGGTATAGTTGTGTTGGGAAACTGTATAGTTGTGTTGGGAAACTGGTAATAGTTGTGTGGGGAAACTGGTATAGTTGTGTTGGGAAACTGGTATAGTTGTGTTGGGAAACTGGTATAGCTTGTGTTTGTGGGAAACTGGTATAGTTGTGTTGGGAAACTGGTATAGTTGTGTTGGGGAAAC